>CM024765.1:20320884-20919004 GCA_014218235.1 Colocasia esculenta | reverse complement strand
ACTACATCTGACTGCTATATTCAACTGCTAAATCCGACTCCTTTAGAGTTGCAGCCATATATCATCCAAATTTTTCTAAGTCCACATATTTACTCTGCATTCGATTGATAACTTCGACTCATACAGCCGAATGTCTTTATTCTGCATTCTATTGATAACATCGACTCATACAGCCGGATGTTTTTACCTCTGCATTCGATTGATAACTTTGACTCATACACAGCGAATGTCTTTTACTCTGCATTCAATTGATACTTCGACTCATACAACCGAATGTCTTTACTCTGCATTCGATTGATAACTTTGACTCATCAGCCGAATGTCTTTACTCTGCATTCGATTGATACTTCGACTCATACTCCGAATGTCTTTATCTGCATTCGATTGATAACTCCGACTCATCGATATCTTGGAACTCTCTACACTATTCAGTGATATAATCGAATACCTTGTTCTTCCCTAAAGTCGAATCACTTGATTTTTCCTTAGAGTCGAATCATTCTTATTTCCTCAGTCGAATCATCTGTTTCTATACATTCAACTACACTGACAGAGGTACTTGTACTTTACCTTTTCACTGTCAGTTCTGTATCTTCAAAGATATATAATTATCAGTCTATCCTGATTATGATGTATCCTGAGTTTAATTTGGTTTAAAAAAACTTTCTATATGAATTTCTTACTGAAGCCTCAAAAATATATTATTAATAATTCTCTGACAGGATATGACTTGTCATTCTTAAAACATTCATCCGTGCAAAACCTATTTCTGAAATGTCTTTTTGAAATCTTTTAGTCTTGATGCTCTTGCTTATTTTAGCATTCACAAGACATAAAGCATTTATGTAAATCTCAGACGCATGGCATCTGACCATCTCACCTACCACTGACAGACCCATGCTTTACTTTTGTCTGTCTGCTTTAATTACTGAAAGTTTGTGAGATACTAGGTTCCATATCCTGTGTTGTACTCACTGACTCACGTACCACAAGGGTATGGAGATGCGTTTTCCTTTGTCTTTGTCCTTCCTTACAGCAGGCATTAATTGAGCATGTGTTTAGCATGTCTCTCTCTCAGCCGTGTTCTACAAGAGCCTATCTTCTAGCTATGGACAAACTGAAGACCTTGGAAAATGCAATTTGAAGACCTACTGGACAAATTCTTCAAGATCCAAAGGATCCCAGAAATTCTCTTCAAACGGCCAAATTGCAAACGGTCACCAGCTCCAACGGCTATCTTCTCAAACGGCTAGATTTTGAAGTCTATAAAAGGAGCTCAAAAGGAAAGGAAAGGAGGACATGCATGCAGAATCGAATACAAGCCTACATCTCTTGAGAAAAGCATCATCAAATCTTTCAAGCTCTTTCTCAAGCTTTCCTGCTAGCCATTTTGAGAGCTTTTTTTTGTCAGAATTCTCTTTTGAGAAACTCTGTTGGGTGGCAACTGTAATTGTCATTATTCTTCAAGTCCACCCTTATTGCTTCAGATAGGATTCAGTTTTCATCTTCTGATCTTTTATCCTTCTGAAGTCAGTGTGTGTTTGTGCTCAGACTTGAGGCAAACACAAAAGTGTTTTAATCTCCACTACTCTTTGTAGTTTTTCTGCAGAGTTAGTTTCTGCATTTGCCTCTCCTGAGAAGGGAAGGCCTTGTGAAAGGTAGTCTTTGTACCCCTATTTAGGGAAGACTTGCTTGGAAGCAAGTGGGTTTGTAATTCCTCTCAAGGGTGAGAGAGGGCCAATTTGTTGGCAGTTAGTGGAAATCTCAAGTGGTTGACTTGAGGACTGGATGTAGGACTTCCATGTAGGAAGGGCCGAACCAGGATAAAATCCTTGTGCACTTCTTTGTGTGATTGTTTCCACCTAGTTTACACTTGAATCACACACACCACACTAAGTACTAACATTTTATTTAGTGTGTGTTGTTTTTCAGAAGAAAGTTTTAAAAGATAAAAAGTCCTATTCACCCCCCTCTAGGACTGTTTGTTAGCCATTTCGATCCAACACTTCTTTGGTCTTTGAATAAATGAGGATATCGTCGATGAAGACGACCACAAACTTGTCAAGATATGGTCAATATATGTTGTTCATGAGTTGCACAAATGCTGCAGGAGCATTGGTTAGACCAAAAGGCATAACAACGAATTCATAATGTCTGTACCTGCTCCTGAAAGCCATTTTGAAGATATCGTCATCCTTGATCCTCATCTGATGATAACCAAATCGAAGATCGATCTTGGAGAAATATTGAGCTCCAGTTATTTGGTCGAATAGTTCATCGACCCTGGGAAATGGGTATTTATTCTTGATGGTCAGCTGATTGAGTTGCCGATAGTCGATGCTATCCTCATTGATCCATCATTCTTCTTGACGAACAGCACAGGCGCTCCCCATGGGGAAGTACTTGGTCTGATGAACCCCTTTTCTAGTAGCTCTATCAGTTGTGTCTTCAACTCCTTTAGCTTGGCCGGTGACATCCGGTACGGTTGACGCGATACCGGGGCAGCTCCAGGGATCAACTCTATGGCGAAGTTGACATCACGTTCCGGGGGAATCCCTGGCAGATCTTCCGGAAACACATCAGGGTAATCCTGAACTATGTGAATGTCTTCTATCTTAGAACCCTTCTTTTCCACCACTACGGCTACTAGGAAGGCAATACAACCTTTCCTTATCATGTTATGAGCCTTTATGGCGGAGATTTGAGACATCCATCTCTTATGTCTAATCCCAGAGAATGCCAATTTAGGAAAGTCACTAAAGGTAACTTTCCCTTTCTTACAGTCGACACTTGCCCCATAAGCGGACAACCAGTCGGCTCCTAAGATTACATCATAGCCTTCCATGGGCATACATACCAGGTCGCCTTTAAGTTTTGGTCTCTGATCATTACATCGACAGATGGAAAGTATTTGTTTAGTTTTTCCTTCTCTCCTAGTGGCATAGTGACAGAGAATTCACATCCCATAGATGTAGGTTTGGTATTCACGGTATCCGCAAAATTTTGAGATATAAATGAATGAGTTGCTCCAGTATCAAATAAGACAAATGCGGTAGAGAGAAAACTTGAAGGGTACCTTCTACCACACCTCCTTCCTCTGTGGTTTCTTCATTATGCAGGGCTTGCAGCTTTCCATGTTTCTTAGGCGCATTAGGGCGCCTTTCAATCTCTTTCAGTAGCGGGCACTCGGGATGCGGTGCTCGCGACTTCCACAGCGCAGACATGTGTCGGCTTTCCTCCAGCACTCATCAGCGGTGTGACCGGGCTTGTCACAGTGCTTGCAGTTGCTCTTGGCTGGAGTGTTGGGTACGAAGACCTAGGGTTTCCATTATTGGCCAGATCCCTCCGTGATGTTGAAGGGATGCTTCTTTCCGTTGGTAGGCTTAGCAGATGACTGACCCGAGGTCACTTCCGTCTTGACGAACATTCCTTTGATACGGTCGGTGAAGTCTGCAGCATCTTCCAGCAGTTGGGCTTTCTTTACCATCTCAGCATAGGTCTGGATGTCGAGAGGTGCCAGTTGAGTGATGTAGTGGGGCTTAAGGCCGTTTAGAAAGTGCTTATCCTTCATCCTTTCAGTGTTCACCAGATGTGCAGCATAGCGCGCCAGTCTTGAAAACTGGGCTTCATATTCGGCCACAGTCAAACTTCGTTGTTTAAGAGCAGCGAATTCCGCAGCCTTCCTTTCTTGGACACGCTCGGAGAAGTATTTGGAGTTGAAAGCTTATTTGAATTCGTTCCATGTAAATTGCCCATTCTCTCTAGTAGCTTCCACTGACTCCCACCAAGCGCGGGCGTCCTTCTCCAGTTGAAATGTAGCTAGTAGCAGCTTATCCCCCACTGCACATTGCATAACACGGAAGATCCTTTCCGTTTCATTGAGCCAGTGCTCAGCTTCATCCGGATCCATGGATCCATTGAACCTAGGTGGGTTCAGACTCCTGAAGTTGCGATGCAGGTCGCCTGCACCACGATTGCCACCTCCTTGGGTAGCTTGCACGATGGCGCGCGTCAGTTCTTGGATGGTTTGTTGCATGCCCCTCATTTGAGCACGTTTAGCAGTCATCTTTATTGCTTAGTTCCTACAAAATAACTTATTGTCAAGATATCGATATGGAATTTAATTTGTGCATGTGTGACTTCATTTTAGCTAGTTACCCTTGGCTCTAACCACATCTCACATAGGTAGGATAATTGACTCTAGTCGAGGCAGGTTAACCTAGATCATCCTATACTTAAGAGTAACCTAGGCTCTAATACCACAAAATTGTCACGCCCCGACGCGAAATATCGGAACGCGAGGCAGTTGCAAGTAAACGGGTATAGAGCAAGAACTAGACATCAAACCTTTGCACTAATGAATAATTCTGAAACAATTCTTTCTCATTAATAATTTTCCAAATGTCTAGTTACAACCACTAATATCAGAGCCAATCTATAGGGCCCAATTACATTGAAATAAAGTAAAAGACAACTTCAAACTTAACCACTACAACGCCATTCATAGTGCTAGGATGCTAGGGTACTCATGACATCACTCCAGGTCGTTCCCGTCCACTTGAGTGTATGGTTCATCCTCGATCTCACCTGAGAACACAACGACAAATAACGCAGGGTGAGCGATAACGCCCAGTAGGACTTAAATCTCAATAGTCAAGCAGGCTTTAAATGAGTAATGCATTAAAGGCAAAGTAACTAGAGACATAACGATAGAGTCACGCAAAAGATAGCAGGATAGTACATGATCAAAATAGCAAGACTTTCCAAATATAGACACAAAATAGCAGGATGGTCATAACACAATAGCACAAAGTATAGCAATAGCACAATGAGTATAGCATAGCACGTTTTGTCAATAGACAACGAGTGAATATAGCACTTTTGATTGTCATTTAGATAGTCGAGATAGATAGCACTCAAGTGTAATGCCAAACACTCTGATCATTTAACTCCCATGGGCACTAGCACTTTCGGGCGCACATCCCAGGACTAGATCGGGCCCTTTATATATTGCCAAGCATTGGTTATATTGTCTATCTTTAGACAATCAGTCAATGACCAATAAAGAGTACCAAGAATTAGATAAGAGCACTAGATGACTAGGCGAGATAGTAGAGAGAACGTGAACAGATGAGCGAGTAGAGGATAGATGAGAGCTAGTGGACATTGCACGTAACACGTCGAGTAAACAGGCAATATTAACAGTTGCACAACACGCGCACTTGGTGTTGGCAATCAGGTGGAACTCACAACCCTACCACTGCCCATGTTAAGCACAGGTCCAGAGGTCCGGCGTGATTCAAGATGAAATTGAACTTCTAATGGCCGTTTGGATCGTATTGATCCCTAAAGGGTGTAATAGGTGTTAGGATACAACTGGCTCGTCGACCATGTGGGAATCCATGGACAGAGGAAACTTACGGAGGCCTTGAACAAAGACTCACTAGTCCGGCAGAAGGAGTATCCGTCGGAGAGTTCGTCCAAGTCAAGAAAGAGGGTAATTATAGAAACAAGTGCTCGACGTTCTAGAGGAATTCTAGAACAGTGGAGCATCGAGATCAGTATTCAAAACCTCGCACAAAAACGTACGCATATATAATGAGGCAATTTAATGAAATAAATTACCAGATAAATTATGTAACATGTTCATGCCAATTAAGCCATATTTGGATGGTTCAAAGTGTGTGCAAGTGTCATGAAATCATGGATGGAAATTAGTCATGTGTATGCATTTTAAATCACATATAAATGTCCAATTTATATTAAGTGAATTTACTGCGGGTATACTAGAATTAAAGGGTACATGCACAATAGGCAAATTGAGCATTTCAAATCAGGGGTTTTTCTGTAAAATCCTGTGAACGCGACGCACCCCAGTAAGGGTCGCGACCGGTTCAGGGTAGATCGCGACAGGTGTTTAAATGGATCGCGACGGGTTTGTCATAACAGGGGGTCAGATCGCGACAGGGGCCTGTAAGGAACGCGACAAGCCGTTCTGGCCATGCACAGAAATCGCGACGGCGATGCCTGTCGCGTTCAAAATGCGA
This sequence comes from Colocasia esculenta, assembly GCA_014218235.1. NCBI lineage: Eukaryota > Viridiplantae > Streptophyta > Magnoliopsida > Alismatales > Araceae > Colocasia > Colocasia esculenta. Next base: position 20,912,957 of record CM024765.1, on the reverse strand, counting down.
CTGGCAGACTGTAACAACCAAACCACAGAACACGGCCTATCGGGCCGTCGCGTTCTGGTGGTCTGTGCCTGAGTCCGACAGGAATCAGACATGTCTTGGATTGCGGCCCAATAGTTGCCCTTCTTGACATAGAGTTGTTCTAAAATTAAGAACAATTAGTACAGTTCATGAAAAATCACGAAACTAGTTTTAAACAGATCCAGACATGCATGGGTACTTCCAGTAAATCAAAATCTGAAAGCAACGATGGTTTCAACATGGTTTAATAAAGAGTATTCAGGATGAACATAGAACTGTGTACAGTTGGGATCAACGAATTAATTCACAAGATAGGATGGGTAGAAATTAGGGCTTTCAGGGGAAAAAGAAACCTAACATCCATCAAAATCTCCAATAAAATTTTCGTGGCATGGGATCAAGTGTAGAGGGAGAACAAGATTTAATAAGGGGGTTCGGGGTCAAGATAAGTGCAGAACTTCAAAAGTCAAGAAGTAAATATTGACTCAATGATAAATCATGAAACGTGAGGGTATTGTTCCTGATGACTGGGACAACCTATAGACAAAATTTTAGGATTTATGCTTTTGAGAATGCCTACCTTTCATGTTTTTCCTCTGCTAGGGTAAAAACTTGAAGAACTCGGGGAAGAACTTGGGAGATCCCTCTTCTCCACGAATTCTCCTCCTCTTGGCCTCTCTTCCTAGTCTAGCAACCCCTTGGCACGAGCTAGGGCCGGCCATGAGTGTTTTAGGCGAGTATTTAAGCTTCTCCCCTTTCTATTTCCTAATTGGACTCTAATTCCCTTAAATTCAAATTTTCCTCTTTTTCTCTCCCCTTTTTAAGCAAGAAATCTCCTATTTGGGTTGAGAGAGAGGGGATTTTGTGGCCAAGCAATTGGGGTAGGTTTAGGATTCCAACCCCAACTCAAATCACTTATTTAATGCATTAAATACCCTCTTTTTATTTAAGTAATAATTAAGTTGCGAATTTAAGGTATTTTCCCATTATTCTCTTTTTAAAAATTCCTGTTTTGGCCCAATACATTCTATTGGGTCAATTTAATAAAGCCCAATACTTCTTTTCTTTTAATGGGTTTTATTTATTTCTCTTTCCATTGATTTTTTTTAATTGATTTTCTAATAAATCAAATTTTTTAATATTATGTAATTTTTTTTGTTCAAAATTTCAGGTTACTACATATAATGTGGCCACCCGAGCTCTAGGGTTCTGTGGCCAGTCTGTCTGTTTCCTATTGTACACTGCTTGGGTAGAGACAGTTATGCAATGTAGGGTTTGTAAGGGTTGTGCCAACTTATACCGTGGTTGATAACGATGGATTAGGCTTGGAAATGTGTGCATAGCGAGTTGGGTTGTTAATGCCTTCCTTGGTTACCTCTCCAGTCAGTTACCCAGGCACCAGGTGCTCGGGTTTTGTCTCGGTATGGTGAGTACCGTCAAGGTTTGTGTGGTCTTCCTAGACACCCTCACTCCTAAGTTTGCGTTGTACGTCTGGCTGAGGGAAAGACAGCAGGGGGCACCGACTCATGTTTGTGGGTGTGCGGTCGCTTGTAGCGCACTCGTGGTTGGGGGACGGACACCAGTAGACGTACTAGTCCCCAGCTAGTCCTATTTCCAATGCCTCACTTTAGGGAGCTCAGGCCGGAGTCCCTAGAGGTGTCAAGTTTGGGCCTGTAGCTGTGTGGTCTGCAGGAGTGGTGTTGGTTTATCTCCACAGTTCCTAACCTTGTTGAGGTGGAGCGGCAGCTAGACCTTCCATCCATGGCTGCGAGGCTGAGAGGTAGACTTGTGTTGTTTGTCCAGGTCTGTAGTTGGTGTCATGAACCAGTTCTCGTGACTCGTGTGTGGCGTGCCCTTCTTTAGCTTGTACACGTGTATGTGGTTTGTCGTTTATTTATTTACAGTTGTAGTATCATTCATAGGCGGTGTTATATTTAAATTTCTTATCAGCTTTGCTTACTCTACTTGTTGTACATTGTTCTCTCGGCTTTTGAGGAGATGCCCTACTGAGCTAGTGACTTGTGAGGCTCACCCCTTCTTCTTCCAGGTGAAGGAGAGCAGGAGGGTTCACGTCCCTCTTCTAGTTTGGGACCACACCGTAGCAGAATAGGGACTACGCCATCAGCAGAGTAATACTTCTACTAGTTGTGCCTTGGGGGTTTTTCCCCAGGCAGTTGTACTTGTATTATGACTCTGGTTCAGAACTGAATATGTACATCTCATGCGAACATGTGTAAGATATGGAATCTCTTATATGTTCAGTGTGTTCTTTTATATTTCCACAGACATATGTGTGTTGATATCCCTTGCGAGGCTACGGCTCGTTCGAGGGAGACGGAGTTGTGCCGGGCACGTTATTGGGTTAACGGGCCTAAACGGTGCGGACCATCACAGATTGTCATAACATCGATTGCTAATCAACTTAAACATTGATTGCCTCATATTAAACATTGATTGTCATAACATCGATTGCTAATCCACTCAAACATCGATTACTGTGAGCTTCACATCGATTACCATGTCCATATCAATTGTCCTTAAGTCTCATATCGATTACTGTAAGTCTAACATCAATTGATGTTATAAATTGAACCATATAATTATGTTTTCTCCTGAATACGTAAACATGCTATCTGTGTAAGATATCATGTGATTGGCACGTGTCTCACTTAAGGGCTTGGGGTACAAGAAACCCTAGGTACGAGGTTTGGGCATCTGGCTATAAATATGCCCTTATCCTTTGTGAATTGTCGGCGGCTAAGAAAAGAGGAGTGTGGAAAAAGGTGAGAAAAAAGAGATAGCCCAAAAAAGGAGTGGAGAATATTCCTAGCGCCGCCAAGGGAGACAAGTGAGAGAGAAGAAGAAATCGATAGAGAGAGGGGATACTCTTGAGAGGTTTCTGGCAGAAGAAGAGGAAGGCTGCAAGGATGCTGCGCCAGATGAAACCTCGTCATCGTCAGATCTATTGAAGCCAAAAACAAAGCATCGCCAGTCAAGCCTGAATCGAAAGAGATCAAGTCAAATGCTCCAATAACACATCAATATGATGAACGCATGCAAATGATCTGAAGCATGATCCAAGCCATCAAGACTTGAGGAGTTTGAAGTCAAATTGATCAATTCATATAAGATGAAGAAAGATCGAAGGACTAATGTTTAAGGATTTACTTCTCTAAACTCAAATTTTTTTTAGCAACTTATTTTTCCTTTAATTCACTTCAGAACTCATTGGGTGCTCCTATTGATGATGGAAGTGTAGATCCCACATTGTGTTTATATGTGGATTGAGGAGGTCTGATTGACCTTGAAGCTGTGAATCAGCGGATAAGCTGTGCAATCAGCGGTTGTCAAGGTGTGAGTCAGTGGGTCTGTAACACCCTCCTCCGACTTCACACACACATACATATAACACACATATAACCTTTGATCGAAAGAGGGGTTACGCTGACAAATTTCGTTATGGGTAGATAAATCCGTGTAATGCACAAAATCAGAAAACCATTCCACAAAGGCTTCTTTGAACATATTATACATCACAAGGTAACAAAGTACTAATACTCATTATTTACAAGAGCTAAGTTTCTCTCTCTAATTTAATACATCATCAACTAAAAGAAACTACTAAAACTATGCTATTCTTCTTCATCATTCACAGCGGAATTGGGTTTCATGTGTAGCTGAGATTATAGACACCTTCAATCTGAAAGGGTTGGAGGAAACAAAGGCATGAGTCGGAAGGACTCAGTATGTGAAAGTAAGCATATATGGATCAAAAACACATTTGCTCATAAATTTCATACTTAACAGAAACATATAGCACAAATTGAATTCATAATGAGCTCAAACAAATTACAGAATAAGAGTCATTTTTGTCTTTCAGAATTCAGACCATAACTTGATTTGGAAACGAACTTGACAGGCATCACTGCTCTCAAGAGGTTAGTAAATAGATGTAAATATATATCCTTAGTGCCTAGGCGATTCCAGCACCTTAGATCTTGTTCATTGCGCAAGAACGGGGTTTATTACCCACCATCGTCAGTCCATTGACTTGGATTTACCTACAAACTGTCGCCCTCAGCTGATCACCAGTGGCTGGTGCTATCACAAGTGATCCTAAACCCTCTTTTGAAAAGAGCACTGTCTTCATATCATAAATTTCTTTTCATGAGCATAACAGAAATTAGAAATCCAAAGGTAGTTTTGATTGAGAATTAATATAGATATCTTGGTGACAAAGTTGCTCAGAATTCAAAATATAAGAGATCACTTGATTGGGACAACATTTAGAAAGTACCAGCTTTGATTTATGTAGGTTTGGTTCGAATCATAACAACCAGGCTGGTGGTTGTCGACAGCATAAACTGGAAGTCGAATCATGGATAAACTGGGCATCAGTTGAATTATGTATAAACTGGGCATCAGTCGAATGCATCAATCGAATTACGTATAAACTGGGCATTAGTCGAATGCATCAGTCGAATTATGTATAAACTGGGCATCAGTCGAATGCAGCAGTCGAATTATGTATAAACTGGGCATCAATCGAATTATGTATAAACTGGGCATCAGTCGAATGCATCAGTCGAATTATGTATAAACTGACAGTGAAAAACTTTTTAACAAGGGGTTTATAAACCGTACTTGTCTAGCTAGAAGCTAACATGACATAGCACTGAAAGTATGGTCCTTATAACAAGGGTTAGATGGAAAGATTTCCACAAGATAAACTCGCAAACATAAGGTATTTGATGCTCCAAAATCAAGGTTTGAAGTACAAACATCCAAATGGAAAGTAATCACACTGTTCTAAAGATATCGAAACTTTTAGCCAATCTCTATAACATAAACATGGATCAAGGATGGAAGAAGAAGATAGACAACAGTCTTTAGAGTAGAACAAGGTTGTTCTTCTCCCATCAAGAACGTGTTTACTAAAGCTGAAAGAAAAACAGAATAGCTTCAGGTATATCATCTTGTATGCTTATCAAGAGAATTTTCTTATCATATGCGAAGGACAGATTTGAACCAGAGGGAGATGAATCCTACCTTACTGATTAGAGTAAGTTTCTCCTTGATGTAAAGCTTCACAGAAACAAGAAGAAAGAATGAGAAGCTTGCATGGTTAACCACTTTGATAGATGCAACTTGAGAGATGTAATCCTTAGCAACGAAGCTGTAAGAACACACAGCAACCAGCTCCAATTGCAAGCTATCCACGCAAGGGTGCAGAGGTAACTTCAGCAAGGCCACTCCAGCAGCAAGAAACAGAAGAAACTGGAAGCAGGAGCTGTGGTGTGCAAGGGTGAGCAGATACAAAGGGTGGAAAGGGTGCGTACGAAGGGTGAGGAGAGGTTTTTATAGCCCATAGACCATCACATGCATGGCGCCACCTCCCATATCCAGGTGTAACAGACTGTGACATATGTCTCATGCACCCCATCTAACACTTACACCTATGTAACTAACGTATAATAAGTTTAACTCATGTTTTATTCTTATACTAATGTGTGCTGGCCTTTGTAGAGCCTGACACGTAAATCACCCAAAAATCCATCACGTAATTGACCCCTAAATCGGCTGATTCAATAATCCACATGTAAACAGGTTCAAATGGTGTCCATTTGTCTTGAAATTTTAGTCATAAGCTAATGTAATGGTTTTTCAAATTATGGTGATTTTTATTTAATTTTTAGAATTTATTTTACACAGGGTGAAAAATCATCCGGAAAATAGTTGCGTCGGCTTAATCTCAAAATCCGATCGTCAAAAATTCTGGATAATTACATATTTGATATCACCACATTTTTCTAAGAATTATGGTGTTCTCAGATTTTATTTTCGTTAAAGTTTTCCAGTGTCGCCCTGTCGGGGTGCGCACGACCGAAAGTAATACCTGGGTATGATAAAGTGTCTTAAACATACCCTTAATCCTAAATATCTCAATTTAAGTCTAATTGGTTTACATAAACATAAATTTATAAGCAAAATATGATATTTAAAATTTGAGGGTATTACATTTCTCCCCCTGTTAAAATAAATTTCGTCTTCGAAATTGGCAAAATTTACTTACCGAATAGCTGTGGATACTTTTCTTTCATCTCTTGCTCCAATTCCCACGTTTCTTCTTTAATAAATGCACTTTTCCATAAGATCTTCACCATAGAAACTACTTTGTTTCTAAGAACTCGTTCTTTCCTATCCAATATTTGGATAATTTTGTGGTGGTATTTATAGATGATGTGTTGATATATTTGTCTAATGAAGAAGAACACAAGGAACATTTGAGAGTTGTACTACAAACCTTAAGGAAACATCAATTGTATGGTAAGTTAAGTAAATGTGAGTTTTGGCTCAAGGAAGTGAACTTTTTGGGCCATGTGATTTCTGGGAAAGGTGTGGCAGTAGACCCAAGTAAAAATGAAGCAATTCTGAATTGGGAAAGACCCAAGAATCCATCAGAAATTCGAAGTTTCTTGGGATTAGCTGGTTACTATAGGAGATTTATTGAAGGCTTTTCTTCTATAGCTATGCCTTTGACTCAGTTAACCAGAAAAGAGACACCTTTTGTGTGGAATGAGAAATGTGAGGCTAGTTTTCAGGAATTAAAGGGGAAGCTTACCACAGCTCCGATTCTTACTTTACCTCAAGGATCGGGAGGATTTATAGTGTATACGGATGCATCACAAAAAGGAATTGGATGTGTTCTTATGCAGCATGGGAAAGTGGTAGCTTATGCTTCCAAACAACTAAAAGATCATGAAAGGAATTATCCGGCTCATGACTTAGAATTGGCAGCGATCATACATGCTTTGAAAATTTGGCGCCACTACTTATATGGGGAACAATTTGAAGTTTATAGTCTAAAGTACATATTTTCTCAGAAGGAACTGAATCTAATACAAAGGAGATGGTTAGAATTTTTGAAGGATTATGATTTTACAGTAAATTACCATCCAGGTAAAGCTAATATAGTTGCTGATGCTTTGAGCAGAAAGAAATCAAGAGCACTACATTTGCACCAACAGTGTAAAGAAATAATAGATTTGATCGAATACTCACCAAGATGTGGTGCAGAAAATCCGATAATGGCACAATTGACAGTAAGGTCGGTATTATTAGATAAAATTGGTGAAGCACAGAACCAAGATCAGAAACTAAAAGAGATGGTAAACAAACCAGGATACATCAAAGATGGTCAAGGGATAATTAGATTTCAAAACAGAATATGCCTACCGGAGAATGAAGAAATTAAAAGTGAGTTATTGAAGGAAGGGCACAAATCTCAGTATTCGATTCATCCAGGTAGCTCTAAAATGTATCAGGATCTGAAAAAACAATTTTGGTGGCATGGAATGAAAAAGGACATAGCAAAATTTGTGAGTAAATGTTTAATATGTCAATAAATAAAGGCAGAACACCAAAAGCCAGCAGGGCCTATGCAACTAATTGAAATTCCAGTATGGAAATGGGAGCAAATAACCATGGATTTTGTGATGGGTTTGCCAAAGACAAGAAAGAAGCATGATGCTATTTGGGTAATTGTGGATAGATTAACTAAATCGGCTCATTTTCTAGCAATTACAAAGACTCAATCATTAGAAGATTTGGCTCAATTGTATATAAAGGAAATAGTAAGACTTCATGGAATTCCTTTGTCAATAATTTCGGATAGAGATCCAAGGTTCACTGCTAGATTTTGGAAAAGTTTGCAGGCAGCCATGGGCACACAATTAAAATTTAGTTCAGCATATCATCTACAAACCAATGGCCAATCAGAAAGAACTATCAGAACACTCGAAGATATGCTAAGAGCCTGTAGTTTGGATTGGCGTGGTAGCTAGGATGATTACCTACCCTTGATTAAGTTTGCATACAATAATAGTTACCATACAAGTATTGGAATGGCACCATATGAGGCATTATATGGTAGACCTTGTAGATCACACCTCTGTAACACCCTCCTCCGACTTCACACACACATATAACCTTTGATCGAAAGAGGGGTTGTAACACCGCGGAAATTCAGTAATTGGAAAAATAGAAATAAATCGAAAATGATAAATTCAATATTTGTGAAATAGCAAAAAATGCACGTGGCATTATCGTACACACAAAAACCCATTAGAAAATTTCATAAAAATCATAGTTCAACTCTAAATAATGCTCCCTAATGACCCATGAAGAAATTTGTGCAAAGGGAAATCGGAGGGTCCAAGTTTAAGGCGTTTTGCGACTGAGTGTCGTAATCAAGGAATAGTCGGGAAGTCCTTATCACACTTACTTCGATGAGTCAGAAAATTAAATAAAAATTATAGATGGACTTCAAATAATATCCTCTAATGATCCATAAGAAATTTGGGTCAATAGAAGTCATTTGAGGTATCTTCAAGAGTTATTGTGACTTATTATCATAATTAAGAAATAAGTTGGAAAATCTATTATCATGTGTATAAAATATGATCATGAACCAAAGTAAAATGATGGGTAGACTCCAAGCAATATGTGAGGATAGTCCATAAAATAAATTGGACCAATGGACAACTTATGACCCATGAACAAATCCAAGTATGAAATTAGTAAATAAATAACTTTCGTATTATCGGAATGATAGAACTTACGTACCACTATCGTACGTGAGAAAACACATCGGAAAATTCCGTAAAAATTATAAACAAACCCTAAATATTATCTATAAGTGTTCCACCAAGAAATTCGTGTAACGGAAAATCTGATTGGCCGAGTGTACGTCACACGTGACAAATTACCCGAGTTTAGAAACTAAGTCGGAAAATTGTTAACGCGGAAAAATAATCCGACCATAAATTAAATAAACATATTAGAGAGACTTCCAACACTATGTATTAATGACCCATTAACAAGATTGGGCCAATGGGGCACATTTGGCCCAAGGATATAAATAAACTAAGACAGAAAATTTCCCAGAAATTCGTGTATGTAATTATGTCATAATTAGAGAGGGCAAGTTAGGGATTAAAATTAAGGTATTAGTCATGTAAGGTAAGCCAAAACCGGACCCAACTCTAAGAGGTGATTTCCTAAACCTTTGCTACCTCTTTTGGGTGAGAGAATCCCAGATTTTGTGGAAAGTGAGAAACAGAACTCGCAGCCCCTTTCCTAGTTCCGTTAGGACTCTTAACTACACCCTAAAACTATAAGAACTCATCATTAAACTCTTGGGTAAGGTTTAGAAACAAGTTAGGGTCGTGAGTAGCAAGTTTGGAGCACTGGGGAAGTGGAGAACGGCTGGGGAAAACGTAGTCTTTCCCAACCTCGCTCTACATCAACCCAGAAATCTGCAGAGAGTTCTTAGCATTCAAAGGTAGGTGTTCTCGGGCCAAGATTAAAGAAACCAACACCATCATGTAGATCTTTGAGTTAGGTTCATTTGCACTTGGTTTGACTAGTTTTCATGGAGTATACGTTGTGTATTCGTAGTTTTCCCGAAGTCTCGCACAGTTAGGGATTTTCCCGTTCTTCGTATTATGCACGTGATTCGAGACTGACTTTGACTAAACTTCCTTCATGAAATTTCTTCTAATTCTAGTCACGATCATCTTTTATGTTGGACATTTTATCCAAAAGTCTTTCGTTAGAGAGTTATGAGCATGGTAAGAGAGTCTTTGCATGATACTGTGATTTCGGGCTACACTTGACTTTTTATTCTTCATATGTTTTCTCGGGATTCGAGACTGAATTAGATCAAACCCCCAACATCAACGTTCTTCTACTAGTTGACCTCGTCATCTTTCGTGTTGAACGTTTTGTCTAAATGTCATTCGTTGGAGTGTTATAAGCGGGGTAAGTAAACTACTGCATGAGATGTGTTTTCGGGTTCCACATGACCTATAGGTTTTGTTCTGGAAGGGCACTAGTGTCGACACTACCTGATCTAGTGTCGACACACTGTCCCAAAATAGCCCAAAGGTGTTCTGGGAAGGCCTCTAGTGTCGGCACTACTTGAGCTAGTGTCGACACACTGTCCCAGATTGGCCAGAAGGTTTTCTGGGAGCTGTCTCTAGTGTCGACACTACCTGAACTAGTGTCGACACTACTTGACCTTTTTGTCTTGTATTTGAAGCACTGTGTCGACACTACCTGATCTAGTGTCGACACTACTTGACCAGTTTTGCATTATTTTGTCTTGTGTTTGAAGCATTGTGTCGACACCAGTAAGGGGTGTGTCGACACTACCCTTACAAAAATTGCATATTTTGGGTCTGACCATTTCATGATGTCTACTAGCATGTGCATGATGTTATATAGTATGCATGGACCTAAAATAAATCAACCCATTGAAAAATAGTAATGATATGAATACGATTCTAATGTGTAATTGTGATTGTCCTTATGCTCATTGGATTATCTTGTGATCTTCCCTATTGTCAATTGATCAGATAAGAATATGATGTGAATATGGGGATGAATACATGTTAGTATGGACTTGTTAGTGAAGTTAATATCATGAATTGCATATGAGTTTCATTAGTTTCATGCTTTCCGGTGTTCCATTAATTATTTGTCCATATGCATACATGCTAGGAAGATCCGTGACTCGTCACTTACACATTTGCACGAATAGGCACACCCTTCTTGGGGAAATTGAGAGCACATGTTCTGCATATGATCTGTCTTTAGAAACACCCTCACGTCAAGACATTAATGAATTATGAAACATAAGATATGTCGTTATCCTGCCTTGTTCTCTTGAGCTATTTGTCATACCTTGACTCTATGAATGATCATGTTCCTTTTACTATGAGCTTGTCATTGAAACTCTGTGGCCATAATATGAATCTATTTGTTCGGAACAATATGGGACTTCGGTCCAAATTTGATCCAATGCCTGTGCAAAAAAAAGGGGCCTGGTCCGGTCCTGGGGAGGAACACCCCAACGTACTTATTAACCGCAGGAGTATAGACTTCTGGTGCTTGGCATAGCATAAACAAATAAGCAAGAGTTGTGAAAATTGTGCCTTCATTTGATATGATAAGTTTGATTTGATCTGATATGATAAGATTTGATATGATACGTCTGATCATGTGAACGCATGATATTTGTCTGAATATGGCCAGTCTCTTTTGATATGATTCTACTCTTGAAATATCTGTCCATTGTATATGCAATTCGATATTTGATTTGATATGTTATCCGTTCTATTCCTTTGTTCAACTTGTTAGAAAAGTATGCATTGTCATCATATTCATGTGCATATCTGCCTATGTAAAATGTTAATCATGTATATTAGTGCCCGCACAATATTGAGATGTAAATCCTACTGAGCTAGTTCGCTCACCCCTATCATCCTGCCCTTTTCAGGTAGTGATGAGGAACCAAAGGAGTCGGATGGGGCAGGGCAAGAGTGATGAGCACCGGCCATATGAGTAGTTGACAGTTTAGAAGTAGATATTTGAGTAGTCTATGTAATAGTAAAACTTTTCTGGAAGTTTTATTTGAATGATGGACCCTTTAGCTAGTTCTTCTTATGTAAGGTTGTAATTAGTGGATTGAAATGGATTCAAATGTGTGGTTATATGTAATTGTTACTCTGCGTTACTCAACTGTGATACGTCTGTTTGTATCGTTCACGTCCCCCGGTATTTATTCCGCTGCTAAATATCGGGGCGTGACAGTTGGTATCAGAGCCCTAAACTTAGGGTCCAAGGGAATAGGAACGTAGAATGAAACTAGATCACACGAGTCAAAATCTGTCGTACCTAATGTGAGCTTGGGTAGAACCAGGGGATAGAAACCGCTGGAGATTGTCACTTATCTCTGCACTTCGAGTCAAAAGGCTGATGAGGAAAGGTTGTATGGCCTTTCTTGCCGCTGTTGTCATCACAAAGAAGGAAGTCAAAGTTGAGGACACCCATGTTGTCAGCGAATACGCTGACGTTTTTCCAGAAGACTTGCCAGGAATTCCTCCTGAGCGAGAGGTCGATTTTACCATCGAGTTGGTCCCTGGAGCAGCACCAGTATCTAGGGCACCATATAGAATGTCTCCCGTAGAATTGAAGGAATTAAAAGAGCAACTGATGGAACTGTTAGAGAAGGGTTTCATCCGACCAAGTACATCGCCTTGGGGTGCACCTGTCCTCTTCGTCAAGAAGAAAGATGGGTCGATGAGGCTATGTATGGATTACAGACAACTAAACCAGTTGACTATCAAGAACTCTATACCTACCTGGTGAGATTGGGTAGAAACATGGGCTTAGTCCAAAATTTTATTAATAACTAAATATTGCAAGTTACAAGGCATCAACAAGGGGTAAAGAAGACTAACCGGGTGATAATTTATTTTTGAAGGAACTTAAATACACAGCAATGGAGGATATACCTATACCATCAATGGACGGACAAAGATCGGTCCAAAGATTTACCAAAGCACTCCGACAAGCTGCTCAACTGCTAGAGGATGCCCTAATAATGGCTAAGGGAGATACAAATGGAAAGGAAAGGTCTAAGGATGACCAAGGAGTTGGCAAAACTAATAAGAAAGAACAAATTACAACCACAGGAAACTCCAAACCTATAGCCAGAGAGAAGCGGCCCAACAATGGTAATAGATCGCACAAGAGAAATAAGTGCAATAAGAAACTAATTCCCGCTCCTGTAGAAAGATGCCAGCATTGCAACAAAATAAATCATCGGTCCGAGGAGTGCTTGAAATTTTAGGACAAATGTTTCCGTTGTGGTAGCCAAGACCACAAGGTTATGGATTGCCTTAATGAGAAATCAAGCTCAGGGAATAAATGGCAGAACAAACCAAGGAAAGAGGTATGAGAGAGGTATTCTTTCTAACTCGCTTTTATTTGACCTGAAGTTACATCACCAAATCAATCATTATATTATGAGCAATTCATAATTAGATTCTTTGTAAGTTCAGCTCATAAACACATGTGAATTTGGGGACCAAATTCTTTTAAGTGGGGAAGGACGTAACACCCCGAAAATTCAGTAATTGGAAAAATAGAAATAAATCGAAAATGATAAATTCAATATTTGTGAAATAGCAAAAAATGCACGTGTCATTATCGTACACACAAAAACCCATTAGAAAATTTCATAAAAATCATAGTTCAACTCTAAATAATGCTCCCTAATGACCCATGAAGAAATTTGTGCAAAGGGAAATCGGAGGGTCCAAGTTTAAGGCGTTTTGCGACTGAGTGTCGTAATCAAGGAATAGTCGGGAAGTCCTTCTCACACTTACTTCGATGAGTCAGAAAATTAAATAAAAATCATAGATGGACTTCAAATAATATCCTCTAATGATCCATAAGAAATTTGGGTCAATAGAAGTCATTTGAGGTATGTTCAAGAGTTATTGTGACTTATTATAATAATTAAGAAATAAGTTGGAAAATCCATTATCATGTGTATAAAATATGATCATGAACCAAAGTAAAATGATGGGTAGACTCCAAGCAATATGTGGGGATAGTCCATAAAATAAATTGGACCAATGGACAACTTATGACCCATGAACAAATCCAAGTATGAAATTAGTAAATAAATAACTTCCGTATTATCGGAATGATAGAACTTACGTACCACTATCGTACGTGAGAAAACACATCAGAAAATTCCGTAAAAATTATAAACCAACCCTAAATATTATCTATAAGTGTTCCACCAAGAAATTCGTGTAACGGAAAATCCGATTGGCCGAGTGTACGTCACACGTGACAAATTACCCGAGTTTAGAAACTAAGTCGGAAAATTGTTAACTCGGAAAATAACCCGACCATAAATTAAATAAACATATTAGAGAGACTTCCAACACCATGTATTAATGACCCATTAACAAGATTGGGCCAATGGGGCACATTTGGCCCAAGGATATAAATAAACTAAGACATGAAATTTCTCAGAAATTCGTGTATGTAATTATGTCATAATTAGAGAGGGCAAGTTAGGGATTAAAATTAAGGTATTAGTCATGTAAGGTAAGCCAAAACCGGACCCAACTCTAAGAGGTGGTTTTCTAAACCTTTGCTACCTCTTTTGAGTGAGAGAATCCCAGATTTTGTGGAAAGTGGGAAACAGAACTCGCAGCCCCTTTCCTAGTTCCGTTAGGACTCTTACCTACACCCTAAAACTATAAGAACTCATCCTTAAACTCTTGGGGAAGGTTTAGCAACAAGTTGGGGTCGTGGGCAGCAAGTTTGGAGCACTGGGGAAGTGGAGAACGGCTGGGGAAAACGTAGTCTTTCCCAACCTCGCTCTGCATCAACCCAGAAATCTGCAGAGAGTTCTTAGCGTTCAAAGGTAGGTGTTCTCGGGCCAAGATTAAAGAAACCAACACCATCATGTAGATCTTTGAGTCTAGGTTCATTTGCACTTGGTTTGACTAGTTTTCATGGAGTATACGTTGTGTATTCGTAGTTTTTCCGAAGTCTCGCACAGTTAGGGCTTTTCTCGTTCTTCGTATTATGCACGTGATTCAAGACCGAATTTGACTAAACTTTCTTCATGAAAGTTCTTCTACTTGTAGTCACAATCATCTTTTATGTTGGACGTTTTGTCCAAAAGTTTTCGTTAGAGAGTTATGAGCATGGTAAGAGAGTCTCTGCATGATACTGCGATTTCGGGCTACACTTGACTTTTTGTTCTTCATATGTTTTCTCGGGATTCGAGACTGAATTAGATCAAACCCCCAACATCAAAGTTCTTCTACTAGTTGACCTCGTCATCTTTCGTGTTGAACATTTTGTCTAAATGTCATTCTTTAGAGAGTTATAAGTGGGGTAAGTAAACCACTGCATGAGATGTGTTTTCGGGTTCCACATGACCTATAGGTTTTGTTCTGGAAGGGCACTAGTGTCGACACTACTTGATCTAGTGTCGACACACTGTCCCAAAACAGCCCAGAAGGTGTTCTGGGCAGGCCTCTAGTGTCGACACTACTTGAGCTAGTGTCGACACACTGTCCCAGATTGGCCAGAAGGTTTTCTGGGAGCCGTCTCTAGTGTCGACACTACCTGAACTAGTGTCGACACTACTTGACCTTTTTGCCTTGTATTTGAAGCACTGTGTCGACACTACATGATCTAGTGTGGACACTACTTGACCAGTTTTGCATTATTTTGTCTTGTGTTTGAAGCATTGTGTCGACACCAGTAAGAGGTGTGTCGACACTACCCTTACAAAAATTACATATTTTGGGTCTGACCATTTCATGATGTCTACTAGCATGTGCATGATGTTATATAGTATGCATGGACCTAAAATAAATCAACCCATTGAAAAATAGTAATGATATGAATACGATTCTAATGTGTAATTGTGATTGTCCTTATGTTCATTGGATTATCTTGTGATCTTCCCTATTGTTAATTGATCAGATAAGAATATGATGTGAATATGGGGATGAATACATGTTAGTATGGACTTGTTAGTGAAGTTAATATCATGAATTGCATATGAGTTTCATTAGTTTCATGCTTTCCGGTGTTCCATTAATTATTTGTCCATATGCATACATGCTAGGAAGATCCGTGACTCGTCACTTACACATTTGCACGAATAGGCACACCCTTCTTGGGGAAATTGAGAGCACATGTTCTGCATATGATCTGTCTTTAGAAACACCCTCACGTCAAGACATTAATGAATTATGAAACATAAGATATGTCGTTATCCTGCCTTGTTCTCTTGAGCTATTTGTCATACCTTGACTCTATGAATGATCATGTTCCTTTTACTATGAGCTTGTCATTGAAACTCTGTGGCCATAATATGAATCTGTTTGTTCGGCACAATATGGGACTTCGGTCCAAATTTGATCCAATGCCTGTGCAAAAAAAAGGGGCCTGGTCCGGTCCTGGGGAGGAGCACCCCAACGTACTTATTAACCGCGGGAGTATGGACTTCTGGTGCTTGGCATAGCATAAACAAATAAGCAAGAGTTGTGAAAATTGTGCCTTCGTTTGATATGATAAGTTTGATTTGATCTAATATGATAAGATTTGATATGATACGTCTGATCATGTGAACGCATGATATTTGTCTGAATATGGCCAGTCTCTTTTGATATGATTCTACTCTTGAAATATTTGTCCATTATATATGCAATTCGACATTTGATTTGATATGTTATCCGTTCTATTCCTTTGTTCAACTTGTTAGAAAAGCATGCATTGTCATCATATTCATGTGCATATCTGCCTATGTAAAATGTTAATCATGTATATTAGTGCCCGCACAATATTGAGATGTAAATCCTACTGAGCTAGTTCGCTCACCTCTATCATCCTGCCCTTTTCAGGTAGTGATGAGGAACCAAAGGAGTCGGATGGGGCAGGGCAAGAGTGATGAGCACCCGCCATATGAGTAGTTGACAGTTTAGAAGTAGATATTTGAGTAGTCTATGTAATAGTAAAACTTTTCTGGAAGTTTTATTTGAATGATGGACCCTTTAGCTGGTTCTTCTTATGTAAGGTTGTAATTAGTGGATTGAAATGGAATAAAGAGTACCTTAGATGACGCTATTAAGGTCACAAATGTGTGGTTATATGTAATTGTTACTCTACGTTACTCAACTGTGATACGTCTGTTTGTATCGTTCACGTCCCTCGGTATTTATTCCGCTGCTAAATATCGTGGCGTGACAGGGGTTACGCTGACAAATTTCGTTATGGGTAGATAAATCTGTGTAATGCACAAAATCGGCAAACCATTCCACAAAGGCATCTTTGAACATATTATACATCACAAGGTAACAAAGTACTAATACTCATTATTTACAAGAGCTAAGTTTCTCTCTCTAATTTAATACATCATCAACTAAAAGAAACTACTAAAACTATGCTATTCTTCTTCATCATTCGCAGTGGAATTGGGTTTCATGTGTAGCTGAGATTATACACACCTTCAATCTGAAAGGGTTGGAGGAAACAAAGGCATGAGTCGGAAGGACTCAGTAGGTGAAAGTAAGCATATATGGATCAAAAACACATTTGCTCATGAATTTCATACTTAACAGAAACATATAGCTCAAATTGAATTCATAATGAGCTCAAACAAATTACAGAATAAGAGTCATATTTGTCTTTCAGAATTCAAACAATAACTTGATTTGGAAACGAACTTGACATGCATCACTGCTCTCAAGAGGTTACTAAATAGACGTAAATATATATCCTTAGTGCCTAGGCGAGTCCAGCACCTTAGATCTTGTTCATTGCGCAAGAACGAGGTTTATTACCCACCATCGTCAGTCCATTGACTTAGATTTACCTACAAACTGTCGCCCTCAGCTGATCACCAGTGGCTGGTGCTACCACAAGTGATCCTAAACCCTCTTTTGAAAAGAGCACTGTCTTCATATCATAAATTTCTTTTCATGAGCATAACAGAAATTGGAAATCCGTAGTTTTGATTGAGAATTAATACAGATATCTTGGTGACAAAGTTGCTCGGAATTCAAAATATAAGAGATCACTTGGTTGGGACAACATTTAGAAAGTACCAGCTTTGATTTATGCAGGTTTGGTTCAAATCATAACAACCAGGCTGGTGGTTGTCGACAGCATAAACTGGAAGTCGAATCATGTATAAACTGGGCATCAGTTGAATTATGTATAAACTGGGCATCAGTCGAATGCATCAGTTGAATTATGTATAAACTGGGCATCAGTCGAATGCATCAGTCGAATTATGTATAAACTAGGCATCAGTCGAATGCATCAGTCGAATTATGTATAAACTTGGCATCAGTCGAATGCAGCAGTCGAATTATGTATAAACTGGGCATCAATCGAATGCATCAGTTGAATTATGTATAAACTGGGCATCAGTCGAATGCATCAGTCGAATTATTTATAAACTGACAGTGAAAAACTTTTTAACAGGGGGTTTACAAACCGTACTTGTCTAGCTAGAAGCTAACATGACATAGCACTGAAAGTATGGTCCTTATAACAAGGGTTAGATGGAAAGATTTCCACAAGATAAACTCTCAAACTTAAGGTATTTGATGCTCCAAAATCAAGGTTTGAAGTACAAACACCCAAATGGAAAGTAATCACACTGTTCTAAAGATATCGAAGCTTTTAGCCAATCTCTATAACATAAACATGGATCAAGGATGGAAGAAGAAGATAGAAAACAATCTTTAGAGTAGAACAAGGTTGTTCTTCTCCCATCACAAACATGTTTACTAAATCTAAAAGAAAAACAGAATAGCTTCAGGTATATCATCTTGTATGCTTATCAAGAGAATTTTCTTATCATATGCGAAGGACAGATTTGAACCAGAGGGAGATGAATCCTACCTTACTGATTAGAGTAAGTTTCTCCTTGATGTAAAGCTTCACAGAAACAAGAAGAAAGAATGAGAAGCTTGCATGGTTAACCACTTTGACAGATGCAACCTGAGAGATGTAATCCTTAGCAACGAAGCTGTAAGAACACACAACAACTAGCTCCAATTGCAAGCTATCCACGCAAGGGTGCAGAGGTAACTTCAGCAAGGCCACTCCAGCAGCAAGAAACAGAAGAAAATGGAAGCAGGAGCTGTGGTGTGCAAGGGTGAGCAGATACAAAGGGTGGAAATGGTGCGTACGAAGGGTGAGGAGAGGTTTTTATAGCCCATAGACCATCACATGCATGGCGCCACCTCCCGTATCCAGGTGTAACAGTAAAAACCATTTGGTTTTTACTGTGACACATGTCTCATGCACCCCATCTAACACTTACACCTATGTAACTAACGTATAAGAAGTTTAACTCATGTTTTATTCTTATACTTATGTGTGCTAGCCTTTGTAGAGCCTGACACGTAAATCACCCAAAAATCCATCACGTAATTGACCCCTAAATCGGCTGATTCAATAATCCACATGTAAACAGGTTCAAATGGTGTCCATTTGTCTTGAAATTTTAGCCATAAGCTAATGTAATGGTTTTTCAAATTATGGTGATTTTTATTTAATTTTTAGAATTTATTTTACACAGGGTGAAAAATCACCCGGAAAATAGTTGCGTCGGCTTAATCTCAAAATTCGATCGTCAAAAATTCTGGATAATTACATATTTGATATCACCACATTTTTCTAAGAATTATGGTGTTCTCAGATTTTATTTTTGTTACAGTTTTCCGGTGTCGCCCTGTCGGGGTGCGCACGACCGAAAGTAATACCTGGGTATGATAAAGTGTCTTAAACATACCCTTAATCCTAAATATCTCAATTTAAGTCTAATCGGTTTGCATAAACATGAATTTATAAGCAAAACATGATATTTAAAATTTGAGGGTATTACATTTCTCCCTCTGTTAAAATAAATTTCGTCCTCGAAATTGGCAAAATTTACTTATCGAATAGCTGTGGATACTTTTCTTTCATCTCTTGCTCCAATTCCCACGTTTCTTCATCAATAAATGCACTTTTCCATAAGATCTTCACCATAGAAACTACTTTGTTTCTAAGAACTCGTTCTTTCCTATCCAATATTTTTACGGGTTCCTCTTGTATGGTTAAATCTGACTGTATTTTCACATCTTCATGGCTGATCACATGAGAGGGGTCCATTATGTATTTCCTCAACATAGATATATGAAATACATTATGAATATGTGACCAAGAGGGCGGTAGAGCTAACTGATATGCTACTTCTCCTATTCTTTGCAATATTTCAAAAGGCCCTACATATCTTGGATTGAGTTTTCCTTTCTTACCAAATCTCATGAAGCCTTTGGTTGGAGAGATCTTTAGAAATATATGATCACCTATGTTAAACTCTAGTGGCCTTCTTCTCCTATCAGCATACTTCTTCTGTCTGTCTTGAGCTATTAGTAATCTCTTCCTGATTAATTTAATCTTCTCTGAGCAGTTCTGAATTAATTTTGGATATTGTGATGGGTTTGCAAAGATAAGAAAGAAGCATAATGCTATTTGGGTAATTGTGGATAGATTAACTAAATCGGCTCATTTTCTAGCAATTACAAAGACTCAATCATTAGAAGATTTGGCTCAATTGTATATAAAGGAAATAGTAAGACTTCATGGAATTCCTTTGTCAATAATTTCGGATAGAGATCCAAGGTTCACTGCTAGATTTTGGAAAAGTTTGCAGGCAGCCATGGGCACACAATTAAAATTTAGTTCAGCATATCATCCACAAACCAATGGCCAATCAGAAAGAACTATCAGAACACTCGAAGATATGCTAAGAGCCTGTAGTTTGGATTGGCGTGGTCGCTGGGATGATTACCTACCCTTGATTGAGTTTGCACACAATAATAGTTACCATACAAGTATTGGAATGGAACCATATGAGGCATTATATGGTAGACCTTGTAGATCACACCTCTGTAACACCCTCCTCCGACTTCACACACACATACATATAACACACATATAACCTTTGATCGAAAGAGGGGTTACGTTGACAAATTTCGTTATGGGTAGATAAATCCGTGTAATGCACAAAATCGGCAAACCATTCCACAAAGGCATCTTTGAACATATTATACATCACAAGGTGACAAAGTACTAATACTCATTATTTACAAGAGCTAAGTTTCTCTCTCTAATTTAATACATCATCAAGTAAAAAAAACTACTAAAACTATGCTATTCTAATTCATCATTCGCAGTGGAATTGGGTTTCATGTGTAGCTGAGATTATACACACCTTCAATCTAAAAGGGTTGGAGGAAACAAAGGCATGAGTCGGAAGGACTCAGTAGGTGAAAGTAATCATATATGGATCAAAAACACATTTGCTCATGAATTTCATACTTAACAGAAACATATAGCTCAAATTTAATTCATAATGAGCTCAAACAAATTACAAAATAAGAGTCATATTTGTCTTTCAAAATTCAGACCACAACTTGATTTGGAAACGAACTTGACATGCATCACTGCTCTCAAGAGGTTACTAAATAGACGTAAATATATATCCTTAGTGCCTAGGCGATTCCAGCACCTTAGATCTTGTTCATTGTGCAAGAACGGGGTTTATTACCCACCATCGTCAGTCCATTGACTTGGATTTACCTACAAACTGTCGCCCTCAGCTGATCACCAGTGGCTGGTGCTACCACAAGTGATCATAAACCCTCTTTTCAAAAGAGCATTGTCTTCATATCATAAATTTCTTTTCATGAGCATAACAGAAATTGGAAATCCAAAGGTAGTTTTGATTGAGAATTAATACAGATATCTTGGTGACAAAGTTGCTCGGAATTCAAAATATAAGAGATCACTTGGTTGGGACAACATTTAGAAAATGAGCCGATTTAGTTAATCTATCCACAATTACCCAAATAGCATCATGCTTCTTTCTTGTCTTTGGCAAACCCATCACAAAATCCATGGTTAATTCAGAACTGCTCAGAGAAGATTAAATTAATCAGGAAGAGATTACTATATGTTTCTGTTAAGTATGAAATTCATAAACCAGCTTTTATATTATGAAATTCATAAACCAATCTTACTATTTCCTTTATATACAATTGAGCCAAATCTTCTAATGATTGAGTCTTTGTAATTGCTAGAAAATGAGCCGATTTAGTTAATCTATCCACAATTACCCATATAGCATCATGCTTCTTTCTTGTCTTTGGCAAACCCATCACAAAATCCATGGTTAATTCAGAACTGCTCAGAGAAGATTAAATTAATCAGGAAGATATTACTATATGTTTCTGTTAAGTATGAAATTCAAGAGAAGATTAAATTACATCTCTCAGGTTGCATCTGTCAAAGTGGTTAACCGTGCAAGCTTCTCATTCTTTCTTCTTGTTTCTGTGAAGCTTTACATCAGGAGAAACTTACTCTAATCAGTAAGGTAGGATTCATCTCCCTCTGGTTCAAATCTGTCCTTCGCATATGATAAGAAAATTCTCTTGATAAGCATACAAGATGATATACCTAAAGCTATTCTGTTTTTCTTTCAGCTTTAGTAAACACGTTCTTGATGGGAGAAGAACAACCTTGTTCTACTCTAAAGACTGTTTTCTATCTTCTTCTTCCATCCTTGTTCCATGTTTATGTTATAGAGATTGGCTAAAAGTTTCGATATCTTTAGAACAGTGTGATTACTTTCCATTTGGATGTTTGTACTTCAAACCTTGATTTTGGAGCATCAAATACCTTAAGTTTGAGAGTTTATCTTGTGGAAATCTTTCCATCTAACCCTTGTTATAAGGACCATACATTCAGTGCTATGTCATGTTAGCTTCTAGCTAGACAAGTACAGTTTGTAAACCCCCTGTTAAAAAGTTTTTCACTATCAGTTTATACATAATTCGACTGATGCATTCGACTGATGCCCAGTTTATACATAATTCGATTGATGCATTCGACTGATGCCCAGTTTATACATAATTCGACTGATACATTTGACTGATGCCCAATTTATATAATTCGACTGATGCCCAGTTTATACATAATTCAACTGATGCTCAGTTTATACATGATTCGACTTCCAGTTTATGCTGTCGACAACCACCAGCCTAGTTGTTATGATTTGAACCAAACCTTCATAAATCAAAGCTGGTACTTTCTAAATGTTGTCCCAACCAAGTGATCTCTTATATTTTGAATTCCAGCAACTTTGTCACCAAGATATCTGTATTAATTCTCAATCAAAACTACCGGTTTCCAATTTCTGTTATGCTCATGAAAAGAAATTTATGATATGAAGACAGTGCTCTTTTCAAAAGAGGGTTTAGGATCACTTGTGGTAGCACCAGCCACTGGTGATCAGCTGAGGGCGACAGTTTGTAGGTAAATCCAAGTCAATGGACTGACGATGGTGGGTAATAAACCCCGTTCTTGCGCAATGAACAAGATCTAAGGTGTTGAAATCGCCTAGGCACTGAGGATATATATTTACGTCTATTTAGTAACCTCTTGAGAGCAGTGATGCCTGTCAAGTTCGTTTCCAAATCAAGTTATGGTCTGAATTCTGAAAGACAAATATGACTCTTATTCTGTAATTTGTTTGAGCTCATTATGAATTCAATTTGAGCTATATGTTTCTGTTAAGTATGAAATTCATGAGCAAATATGTTTTTGATCCATATATGCTTACTTTCACCTACTGAGTCCTTCCAACTCATGTCTTTGTTTCCTCCAACCCTTTCAGATTGAAGGTGTGTATAATCTCAACTACACATGAAACCCAATTCCACTGCGAATGATGAAGAAGAATAGCATAGTTTTAGTAGTTTCTTTTAGCTAATGATGTATTAAATTAGAGAGAGAAACTTAGCTCTTGTAAATAATGAGTATTAGTACTTTGTTACCTTATGATGAATAATATGTTCAAAGATGCCTTTGTGGAATGGTTTGCCGATTTTGTAATTGTGAGGGCGTCTCACAGTATTGGATTGCTCTCAATGGTGCCTCACTTGATTTAAGTGAGGGGTGGATGCAGGTCTCCTCTTTGGAGCCAAACCACCTTAAAATTTTGTGTCTTGTGTGGTCTACTTGGTGTGCTTCTTGTCATCTGCATCTTGAGTGCCTTTACTTCTACATTTTTAATTTTTTTAAGGGGTAAATCTATTCACCCCCCCCCCCTTCTAGATTTCCATTTCCTCTTCCAACACGTAGTATTAGAGCAAGGTTCTCTAAAACATTGGTTTAACAACCTGGAGAATTTGAGTGAAATGGATCACTGAGGGCATATGGCAAAATGACATTATGTAAATAGATGACCTTATTTTGATGGACCTAACTACGCCTATTGGAAAACTCACATGCAAGTTTTCCTAAGAGCCCATAATCATCAAATATGGAAGGTGGTTAGTAGTGGACCATATGAACTCCTAGAGGATGAAGAGAAATGGACTCCAGAACAAATCAAGAAGTCAAATGTGAACTGGAGCACCATGAACATCATGCAATGCTCTCTTCATCCTACAAAGTTTTCAAGAGTTTCCTCATGCGCCATTGCCAAGGAAGTATGGGATCGTATGATGGTAATCTACGAAGGTGCTTTTGAGGTGAAGGAAACTAAAGCTAATATGCTAATTTCTAAGTATGAGGCTTTTAAAATGAAAAATGATGAAACCAACTCAGAGATGTATGGTAGGTTAACTCAATTGATAAATGGCTTAAAGAATCTAAGAAAAACATACACTGAATATGAACTTGTTAGAAAAATTCTTAGATCCTTAACTCCAATTTGGCATACAAAGGCTATTGTAGTTGAAGAGTCTAGGAACTTGTCAACTACAACTGTTGATCAACTGATCAGTTCCTTAATGACATATGAATTGGGCTTGAAGAGAATAGAGGAGGACGCTAAGAGAAAGAAACAATTGGCCCTCAAGGCAAGTCCAAGCATCAAAGAAATTTCTGAGGGAAGCGAGTCATCTAGCTTAGAAGATGACTCAGGTGAGTTTAGTTTTATCACGAGGAAGTTCAGAAAATTCCTAAAAAAGGAAGGTACAAGGTTTCTGAAAGGAAGACCTCAAGTAAGTATCTCTTCAAAGTTTAAACAACCTATGAACAAAAGATCTGATAGAGTTGTTTGTTATAACTGTAGGAAACCAGGACATGTCAAATTAGAATGCGCTTACGCTCAGAAGAAAACTCACCCAAAATGAAAAAAAAATAAGTACAAAGCAATGGTTGGAACTTGGAGTGAGGAGGAAGAAGATGATGAAGGAGAGAGCTCAGAAGTTGATGAAACAAACACCAAATTTTACTTAATGGCTAAGGGAGGAGAAGAAGATGAAGATGAGGTAATGTCTCCTTTTAAAGATTTCTCACTCTATGATTGGGAGAAGGTTTACTTTGAACTGCTTGACCAATATGATGAAGTAAGAAGAGAAAACAAAGCTCTTAATAGGAAAATGAATCACATTACTTTTGATACTTCTATGAAAGAAAAGGATGAGGAATTTGCAAAAGAAATCTGTGAATTAAAAGAGAACATTGGAAAGTTAAAGCTAAAGGAAATTAAGCATGAAAATGAAATGAAACTATCTGTGGAAAAATATGATGCAATCAAGAGTGTGAATACTGGAATGAAGAAAGAAATCAAAGAACTTCAAAAGGAAGTAACTAAAAGACAAGAAGCTTTAGAAAAATTTGATAGTGGTAAAAATAATCTGGAGGCTTTGTTATGAACAAAAGTGAACTTTCACAAAGAACGGTTAGGATCCAACCCCACAATGAAAAAATAATTTGGAATGAAAACAATCACATTTGTTTTCTCAACAAGCTCAGAAGCCTCTTCATCTAAAGTCAAACAAATCGGAAGAAAGTCTCAGAGAAATGAGAAAAACAAAATTACTAAAAATTCTGAAAATGAAAAATCCAAAGGAAAAGGCAAGGTGAACACTGAGTACAGAGGAGGTCGATCCAACTCAAACAGAAAGACTAATGATAGTCAAGTGCATCGACACCCTATGTATACCAGGTAGACATAGATGCCTCACTGGAACCAATTCTAGCAACCAAATGATTGGGCAGGTCATCACACCTCATATGGCAGGTCAACACTCCGATTTTCCAGAAGCCAAGGTATGTCTGGATGGACTTGGACAAGTAGACACAACACCTTCAGAGTGTCGACACATCCTCAAACTTTTGCGAGACCCAGTCATCTAGGATACTCTAGGTGGTTCAGTAGTTATAATTACCCATGGATTTTACATTAGGGCAATAATCGTAAATCTAAAGAAATTTTTTCTAATGTGAAGAAGAACAAACTTCTAAAAACTTTTGAGAACAAGAAAAAGAATGAAAAACAAAGCAAAGTAAAAAACAACACTAGTTCAAAAACAAAAAGGCAAGCATGGATTCCAAAAAGTATGTTGTCATGTGCAGTTGAATTAGGTGATTTGAAGGGACCTAAATGTACTTGGGTTCCAAAGACTCTTGTTTAAAATGTTTTGCAGGAATGTCTTATAGTTAGGAATAACAAGTGGTATCTTGACAGTGGTTTTTCACGACATATGACAGGAAACAAGAATAAATTCTCCTTATTGGCTGAAAAGAAAGTTGGTCATGTGACCTTTGCAGGCAACAACAAATGCAAAATAGTTGGATCAAGAAAAGTATGTAAGAATCTTTCCAATTCTATTGATGATGTTCTTCTGGTGGATGGATTGGAATACAACTTGTTGAGTATAAGTCAACTCTGTGACAAAGGACATAAGGTAATGTTTGATTCTCTTGTTTGTACCATCTTTGAATCAAATTCAGATTTTGTCAAATTTACTGATAAGAGAGTTAACAAAGCGTACATGGTCGACTTAGACGATCCTAAAAATGATAATTTATGTCTTACTACTAACAAGAATGATCTTGCATGTCTTTGGAATCGTAGACTAGGCCATGCTAGCTACAATATTATCATGCCCCGATACGGAATATCGGAATGCGTAGTTGTAATCGGATCATAAATAGAGCAATATATATTGGATGTGACATCAATAAGGAGTAATTTCATTAAAATTTAAATAACAACATTCTACTACATCCATAAATGTCATAGCCAACCATAGGACCCATTATTCAAATTACATGACAAGTTAAAGGAAATGTACTATTATTATAGACGCTACTCCAGACATCTAAACTATGGTTCCACGGCCTCATGCCAGTAGTGATGCTCTTCACTCGCGCCCTTCTCCATTAGTATCCTCATGCTCATTGCCACTACCTAAAAATGTTTGGAAAAGTAGGTGTGAGCGCACTAACGCCCAGTAGGATTTACATCTCAATGTGCGGGCACTAATATACATGATTACCATTTTCAATAAGCAGAATCTCCACAATAACATGGTGACTAGACATGCATGACATTACTAACAAGTAATTGGATGAACATAGTAGAATAATCAACGAATATCATATTGAATCATGTATTGACTTTCATACGCTTTGGACGAGGAATTCAAGAATGAGGTCGTATCACATAACAAGAATTGGCCATGTTCACACAGATATCACATTTTCACTTGGAACAAAATTATCATATCACATAAAGGCACATTCAAATCTTGCACACATACCGATGTCATGCCACACACCACAAGTCCATACTCCCGCGGTTATAAAGTACGTTGGGGCGCTCCTCCCCAGGACCAAACAGGGCCCCTTATTTGCACAGGCATTAGTCACATGAACCGAAGTCCCACATTGTGCCGATCAAACATATACATATTATGGCCACAGATTTCCAAGAACAAGCTCATAGTAATAAGGGCATGATCATTCATGGAGTTCAAGATATGACAATAGCTCGAGAGATCATTCGGACAGCATAACGGCGTATCTTAAGTTTCATAAACTTTAATATCTTGACAAGAGTATATCTAACTGACAAATCTGACACAAAACAATTGCTCTCTATCTCCAGGTAACTTCATAGTACAACCAGCTCAGTCTCTATGAGGGAATCTACAGAGTACTGAGACTTACGGAGGTCTAAGAGGAAAGACAGCTAGTTTGCCGATACGGAATGATCGACAGAGAGTTTCCAATCCCCCAAGAAGGGTGTGCCTAATCGTGCAAGCGTGTAAGCATCGTGACTCGGAACTTTCCTAACAATGCATACAATTAATGATCAATTATAGAAACGTCAGAAAGCGTGCAAATAAGGAAAGTCCAAATTCGAAAAGTCACAAAATGGCAAGAATCATTAAAGGTAAGCTTTAAACAAAGCAAGCATCTCTAAACATAGCATGTTCTCTTCAAATAGATTTATAACACATCTTATAATATGACAGATTTAACATTAAGCTAGATCATGAGGACAAAGAAGCATAATCAAAGGAAGCAGGATCAATCACTTCATATAGAACATTAGAATCATATTCATGTTATTATGGTTTTCACATGGGCTGATAACTTTTAGGCCATTGAACGTCTAATTAACATGATAACAGAGTAAGACATGCATATGTTTAACTGTCTAACGAAAGGGAACAGACTCGGGTTGGCCTATGAATCACGACGGGTTCAGACGTCACAAATCAGAAGGTTGTACACAGTGAAAATACAACACAATGTGAAATCACTAAATCGTGACAAAGTGACATGTCGCATTCAAATCATGACAGGACTGACTAACGCCTTTTCAAAAGGAATCGATGAAGGAATGACTACGGAACAGAAACGCGATGGGTATGTACATCGCCTTCACCTAGCGACAAGCCGACACGTCACTACAAGATTCATAATGCGATGGTACGAACGGTCGCCTTCATAACGCGATTGCCAACGTGTCACAATGACTTCGAATCGTGACGTCTCGATGCGTCGCATTCTGGAGTGTTTTAAAAAATCCGAATATAAAAATAGTGCAGAAAACGAGGGCGGGAAACAAATCAAATCGCGACGAATGGTCTGGTCGCATTCTAGATAGGTGCTGAAATCCACGCAGCACACGGTCTCATGGGTCAGGGTTGTCTGGTCAAACACCTAACAAAAATGGTCTTTTACGTCGCGCTCATGCGATGAGGAACGCGATGTCTGGAGTGGTCGCATTCAAGATTCTTGCCTGAAACAATAAACACGACGTAGCTCCCTCACGAAAGACTTATAACTCGAAATATAAAGGTCTTTAGACAAAACTCCAAACATGAACGTTGTAAGGGATGACAAGTAGAAGAGAACTATGGCTTTGGGTTCATCGAATATGACCTCGATATGCGTAAATCATAGTATGAACACGAAAAGCCTTAAACATGTGCAACTCTTGGAAAACACTTAATACAACTAGCATGCTTGACGAAAATTGGGAAAAATAAGTGCAAAAGAAACTAGACTCGATGCTCTTTCACATGGTATATGATTTGTTTAGTTCTAGCCCGAGATCACCTACCTTTGAATGCTAAGAAGTCCTTGGTTGTTAAGGGTCGATGCAGAGGCTTGGGGAAGATGTTGTTCACGAATCTAAGCTCCTAGTTTGTCCTCCTTGCTCTTGGGCATCCTTCCAACGTCCACCAATGAAAAGAGCTTGCTAAAGTCGGCCCTAATGGGTCTCATAACTGTTTTATAATGCTAGGTTTGCTTAATTCCGGGTTTGGGGTTTCCAAATCTCATGGTAGCAGTCCTACCATGACTAGAACTACCATAAGAGCTCTTTCCATCTTAAGACAACACCAATTAGCAAGTAGTAGAGAGCAAATTCGTGCTCTCATGTTGGGCTTAGGTTTAGGTCATGATTAATGGACCAATTAACCCTTGTTTAAGCTTAAATGACCCATTTCATCCATAGGTATTTGGTGATTACGAATTTTAAACATTATTTTCCTTGGTTTGACCACTTAGTGGCCCAATAACTAAATTGGACCCTTCTTTTAATAATTTACCTCTTTTATTCAAATTTCAAATTATTTTCTTTTATTTAAAAATAGCGGGTTGCTACACCCTCCCCACTTAAAAAGATTTGGTCCCCAAATTCATATAATCACAATAGGGTAGATGTCTTACCAAATATGTCGGGGTAGTTTTGCTTTATTATTGCTTTTGGTTCCCAGGTAGCTTCTTCTACTCCTCATCTGCTCCATTGAGCTTTAATCATTGATATGTCTCGATTCCTTAGTCGTATCTTTTGATCTAGAATCTTGATTGGTTTCTCAATGTAGGTCATATCCCTCCAACCCATTCAAGAATTTCAAAAGGGTCAATGAACCTTGGACTCAACTTTCCTTTTACTCCAAATCTATAGATTCCACGCGAAGGTGAAACCTTCAAGAAAACGTGGTCACACACTTGAAATTAGAAGTGTCATGTCCCATCATTTAATATTTCCATAAATGTTGAGACGCAACCGAACAGGAAATCGAGAACAAGTTTAAAAATTTTCGAGCAAGAATTGCTTGAGGGTCATGACATAAAATAAAATATAAATTAACATTCGTTCCTCAAAGTGGAGGTAATTACATGATTCCCAAACTATATTTCAAATGTCAGACATAATAAGTATTGATCTCTCAGCACACAATTCTCGTTGCCCTGCCTTCTAGAACTGATGAATACCTGGAAAAAGAGTAGGTATGAGCAGTCTTGCCCAATAGGATTTATCATCTAATAACAAATTGTAATGGGTCTGTAGTGGCATGAGGTTGCTCCCCCTGAGTTATGGAAGGATCATCTAGGGGTGGTTGGTGGGAGCTTTAAGGCTCTGGTGGAGGAGTATTATCTAAAGGAAGCTACTCAGTACATGTCCTGGTCTCCCCCTGAGGGACTGAATTGTCTCTGGGGAGAGTTGTAATGGGAGAGTCAGTTGATGGAACAATAGTGGGAGCCTCGACTGACTGTGGAGCTGGAATTTCAAGTAATCCTACAAATGGGGTTTCAGCTTGTGCTTCAGCTGGGGCTTCGGCTGCTACTTCAGCTGGGGCTTCGGCTTGTGCAAAAGTTGGGGCTTCGGCTTATGCTGCAGTTGGGGCTTCGACTGGTGCTTCAGCTGGGGCATCGGCTTGAGCTACAGTTGGTGTAACGTAGCGCATTTTTCAGATCTTCGTGGATCCTCGCTTAGTGGTTGTTTGGATCCATGTTTACTGGCTCTGGTGTGGTGCTCATGACCAATGTGGGGTCATTGAGCCTTGATCATGGTTTTCCGTGCATTGTGTGGGGCTTAGTGGGCCGGCAGCTTGGGCCCATGGCACCAGTTGGTTCACTGGTTGTGAACGCGACAGGGGTGTGCGTTGCGTTTTTAAAGCGACAGCCCTGGTGGTCACGTTCTGCTTGCCAACCGAGAGGTGGTCTTCGTCTGCATGCACACCGCGTGTCTTCGTCTGCATGCATGGCCAAAGGGAGGAGCTGCTGCGGGGAATCTCGGGCGATTTGGCGTGTTAGGATCATTTTCGGTGTTGTCTCGCCGCGAGGACGTCGCACGGAGCAGGGGAGATGCCAGGTTGTGATTAGTCTTCGTGTTCTTCGTGAAGGTAGGGTGATTCTGCCCATTTTCATGTTGTGAATCGCATGTGACGCATGTTTGGTTTGTTAATCGCTTAAAGAACAGTAAATATCATGCTAGGGCATTGAGTAAAGCATGAAAAATGGGAATTAAACGTAGTTTGTATGGTTTGTGGGGGTGATCTGGAGATGGGAACCCGGATTAGGGTTCCAGCCGGTGAAGGCGACGGAGCCCTCTGCCGCGTCGCGTTCTGAACGCGACAGGCCGACCCGTCATGTTAGGCTTTTGGATCGCGACATGTCGGGGTGTCGCGATCAGAAGGCGATAGTTGCCTATGTCGCGATCACAACTGAGAGAATTGGTTGTGTCTATTTTACTGATACGATTATCGAATTATCATTAAAGTGTATTGCATGGCATGGATATGTGGTGCCAATGCACTTGTAGCGCTAGTGGAGCGTGTCGTTTGCATGTTGTTTATGTGGTTTGAGTGTCGTGCATGTGGATTGTGTGTGCATGGAAAGTGTTTCGACGTTGTGTTTATTGTAATATAACTGTTGTGGTTAGTTCGTAGTGGCTGGGCAGTGAGGTTCCAGTGTGAACCCAGCCTCGGCCCTTCAGTGTCTTTTGCATGGTTATTATATTGTATTAATATGGCAATGGAGGTCACGGGGTGACCAATGACAGGCAAGATTATTGTATGTTATTGTGATTTAAGTATGTGTTGGTTTCGGTTAGCTTAGAGGTCACATAGTGACCAATGACGAGCCAATTATATTTAATATACCGTGATATAAGTTTCACCGAGGTGATAAGTGACTGACGTGGTTTGTGTGCTAGCCGAGTGTGGTGGTCTGGCACCTATTCCGGAATACCTCTCTAGTCGGGTACCCCATATTTTGTGTTAGCCTGGCACATTAGTGCTCAGGGTTTGTCCCGATACTATGTGTACCGTCGAGGTCTGTGTCGTCTGTCCTGGACACCCTCACTCCTATGTTTGCGTTGTACGTCCGGCTGAGGGAAAGACGACAGTGGGACAGTGACTTGAGAGAGTTTGTGTTTGGTCGCTTGTTGCGCGCTCGTGGTTGGGGGTATGGACACCAGTAGACGTACAGGGCCCCAGCTAGTCTTGTGTTTCCAGTGTCTCACTTTAGGGAGCTCGGGCCAGAGTCCTTAAAGGTGCCAGGCATGGGCCTGCAGCTGTGTGGTCTGCAGGTGTGGTGTTGGTTGGTCTCCACTGTTCTTTGGCTTGTGCTTGTGGAGCGGCAGTTGGACCTTTCGTCCGTGACTGCGAGACTAAGAGGTAGTTCTTGTGTTGTGTTGTTCAGGTTGGATACTGGCATCATGAACTAGTAGTCTGTTCCCGTGTGGTGGCATCGTTCTTTCCGACTCGTGCTTTGTCACTAGTGGTGGCCGAAATGTTGCGGAAAACACTGCTATCAGAAATCTAGAAGGGGGGGTTGAATAGATTTCTGCAAATTTTAAAAATCACTTAAAGTGAAACTTCGAGAAACTTAATTGATTGTGAAATCTGAGTGTTAATGGAAATTCTAAACAAATTAGGCAAGCTAGATGATAAGATTTAGACGAACCTATCAAGCATCTAGCGCAAGAGATAAGCAAACCACAATGACACAAAGATTTAGGGTGGTTCGGATTACACAACAGTGTATCCTACATCCACCATCCACACACACACACAATTGTGGCTTATCTTGCCAGTTCAGAAAAGTCACAAAGAACCACACACACTCTGAGATACGGAAATCTCAGATTCAATCACACACACGTGAAATTGGGCACAAGGATTGCACCACTTTCACAAAAACACACAATGTAGAATGAGATTGAAATGAGAAACCAGTCGGAGCAATTGAATTCCAAATTGAAGAGGACTGGTTCGAAGATCCCTGTTTCTGCTTCAAGAATGGGGATCAGCTTCTCTGCTTCAGCTCCAGGAAGAAGACTCAGATGGATCGAAATTCTCCTCCAATTGGATCGTCCAAGGTATGCAGACCTTTGGTTCCTTCAGATCTGGAAGCAATTCACCAGGTTGAAGCCTTCTTCAGAAATGGATCGGAATTCTCTGGAGTCTGGAAGAACAGAAGTATATGGCTCGACTTCTTTTTAAGGCCAAGTGGATAAGGGGTATTTATAGCCCATGGGTCCACAAAATATCTTGGGATATGTGGGCATAGAAGTTCCCGCCCAAAAAGGCCTTTCCCAAAAGCTTCCACGTGTCCCTGTTAATCACATCAAAAAGAAGAAGAAAAATTAGACAGACTGTGTCGACACACCTTACCTATGTGTCGACACCCTGTCCTAGTTATCACAAAACTGTCCCCTGGCATCTTGAACTAGTGTCGACACACAACTAGGTTGTGTCGACACTACTGGGTAATTACAATGACTTGTTCTGGGACAATGCACTAGTGTCGACACACAGTTGAGTAGTGTCGACACCACTAGGTAATTGCTGATGTCTTTGTGCTGGAACAGTGCACTAGTGTCAACACACAACCAAGTTGTGTCGACACCACTGAGTACTTTTGAGATGTAAATGTGAAGGAAACTGAAGGAAACATTGTGAGATAAAAATGTAAGCATGATAAGCATGGTTTCAAAGTATTAATGAATCACATTTGGCTATCATCAAAATCAGAGATCCAACAATCTCCCCCTTTTTGATGATGGCAACTATGATTCATTAAGTGACTTTAACTTTTTCACAGATATGATCAATTTCAAAGCAAGTCATAGACATGATAAGTACATCCACAATTTTCCATTAACATCATCCAAACATTTTCATTTCTTGGCAAACAACCATATCATTCACTTGTGACAACTCAGTCATACAAACATTCAGTAATGCAAGAAATGTGCTTGCAAGAAATGTGCTAGCATTCACATCAAAAAGAAATGTATTTCCCAGAGATGCATGCCTAAAAAGTTAATCAACATGAATCCTTCTCCCCCTTTGACATCATCCAAAAGGATATCAAGCAGAAGTTGTAGGGTATGATGAGTCAAATCTGAAATCAATTATTCAGGGATTTTTAGTATGATAAAGAAATCATATCCTTTTTTTCAACATTATCCCATTTAGTAATTAGTGGGCTGAAAGATATCTGACAAGAAATTAATCACCAAGAAATTCTGAGGAATTAGAGTGATTGCTTAAGTGATATAAACTATTCTATACAGTCAGTGTCAACCTTTTCCACTTTTCTTAACCATAAGTGAGCTGATTGCTTTAGGATTTAGACAACACATATATAGAGATTGAACACTTTTATAAGAATCAATGCAGGGTTAAGCTGTTCATTTTCTTTGATTTTTTTTTTTATTTGTCACTTTGAAGTAATGAGCAGTCAAATATAGTAAATCTTTTTTACTCAAGTAAACATGTTGTTTACACACCAGAATCCCTGATTACTAGAGATTTACTAATTATCCTGCCTCAAGGGGTGAATGAAAACCTTTTTACATGGAAATATACGTTTATCAGACGCCAATATTTCCAGTTACTCAGTTAACATTGGATATATTTTTTATTAAATTTACCCCTTAGAACAGAGATAACACAGCACTTCATGACATACATGGCACTTCACTGTTTATGAAGGTGTGCAGTTTCTCAGTGTTATGCCATTGCTCTGTAAAACCCTTTTTTTTTTAATGAACATTGAGATTTTGACACAGCTTTACCCTTTCATCAGCCTTGAAGTAAGTGTTTAAAATCAATACATGATTGAGCGAAAATCCATGAAAGAAATCAAATTACTTGAGGAATTCAAAGTAAAAAGGAGTATTAACAGAAAGAACATGTTATAGCATTTAAGAAATCATCTCTTATGTTCTTCGGAAGACTGAATGAACATTTTATGTAAAGATATTCATCAGCACACTGAATTAACTCTGGTTTAATGATAGAGGAAAGGTACTGAATTCTTTAGCTCCCCCTGAGTCATTGATCTCTTCTAATTGTCATCATAAACAGTTATGATTCTGAATTCAATTTTTCTTCAGACATTTTCCTTTGTTTCTCAAGCAGCAAGCTCCCCCTCAATGTGTGAATTAATGAGCCATTCAACATTCAGATTTTGGCAGACAAATTCATCAAGAACACAAACATGATCAATCACAATACAAAAGAAAGAACAGAATGATTCTTACACATTTTAGATCATGGGTACTAGGCAGAGGATTTTCCTCACACATAATGATAGCTTTCAAACAAGCATAACTTGTTCTTCCACTAATCACCATTTGATATACCTCATAATCTTAGCATAACGAACCACAGAGTTCTTATCAAATTTTTATTTTTATTCCAGTTGCATATTCCAAGTTCTCTTCTTAAGGAAGTGAATCTATCTTCAGCCAAAGGTTTTGTGAAAATATCTGCAATTTGTTTTTCAGTAGGGATGAATTCTAATTCAATATTTTTATTTGCAACTCCATCTCTTAGAAAATGATGTCTGATTTCAATATGCTTTGTTCTAGAGTGTTGAATTGGATTTTTGGAAAGATTGATTGCACTAGTATTGTCACACATGATAGATGAACATCCAATATCAATGTTGTAGTCAAGCAATTGACTTTTAATCCACAACACTTGAGTTGCAGAACTTCCTGCATCAACATATTCTGCTTCTGCAGTAGATAGTGCAACTGAGTGTTACTTCTTGGATGCCCATGTTATCATGCAATTTCCTAAGAATTGACAATATCCACTAGTACTCTTCCTGTCAAGTTTACATCCAGCATAATCAGCATCAGAATATGAAATTAGATTAGCATGACATCCAATTGGAAACAATAGACCCAAATCACAAGTTCCACAGAGATATCTAAAAATCCTCTTAACTGCAAGCAAATGACCCTCTTTTGGACTAGACTGAAATCTAGCACAAAGACACACTGAATTGAATATCTAGTCTACTTGCAGTAAGATACAATAGAGATCCAATCATTCCTCTGTATTGCTTTGTATCAATCAGTTTACCTTTTTCATCTTTTTCCAATTTGATGCTTGTACTCATGGGAGTAGTTGCTGGTTTAGCTTGTTGAAAGTGATATTTCTTGAGCAACTCTTTGACATATTTGGCTTGATTAATAAAGAATCCATCCTGATGTTGTTTGACCTGCAAGCCAAGAAAGAATTGTAATTCTCCCATTAGGCTCATTTCAAATTCACTGTGCATTAGATTAGAAAATTCTTCACACAGTGAAGGGTTAGTGGATCCAAAAATGATATCATCTACATACACTTGAACTACAATGATATGATTATGAATTGATCTTGTGAAAAGAGTTTGATCCACCTTACCTCTGGAGTAATTCTTACTAACCAGAAAATTGCTCAATCTATCATACCATGCTCTAGGAGCCTGTTTTAAACCATAAAGAGCTTTATGCAATTTGTAAACATGGTTAGGTTTATCAAGATCTTCAAATCCAGGAGGTTGAGCAACAAAAACTTCTTCTTTAATATAATCATTTAAAATTCACATCCATTTGAAACAATTTGAAGTTTTTGGAACATGCATAGGCCAAGAGAATTCTCATTGCTTCTAATCTAGCTACTGGTGCAAAGGATTCCTCAAAATCAATTCCAAATTCTTGGTTATATCCTTTAGCAACCAATCTAGCTTTATTTCTGACAACTTTTTCTTCCTCATTCAATTTATTCCTAAACATTCATCTAGTTCCAATTATTGAGTTTTCAGGATTTTTAGGAACTAGACTCCAGACTTTATTTCTTTTGAATTGGTTCAGTTCATCATGCATGGCTTCTATCCAAGAATCATCTTTTAGTGCTTCTTCAATGTTTTGGGTTCTATTTGAGAAATAAAAGCCATATGATCTTGTTCAATGATATTTCTAAAATGAGATCTTGTATGAACTCTGTCATGAACATTTCCAATAACATTCTCAAGAGAATGGTCTTTAGAGTATTTGAAGTTACCTCATGTTGCTATGCTTACCTGCTCTGGTGTCGACTCAGTGTCCAGTGGTGTCGACACACTTTCAGGTTTAACAGCTTCTTCATTTTCCACAATTTGATCTTTTTCTCTCATAAGAATGTCAGCATCTTCTTATTGATTCCTAAACAAGGTAATGTTAGTAGATTTTTCAATATTCTCATCAAAAATGACATGAGGAGTTTCCTCTACAATTTTTGATTCATTGTTAAAAACTCTATATGACCTTGAATTTTCAGAATATCCAAGAAAGATGCCTACATCACTTTTCTTTTCAAATTTATCAAGATCATATTTGTCATTATTGTGAATGAAAACTTTACATCCAAAGACTCTAAAATATGCAATGTGAGGTTTCTTACCTTTCAGAAGTTCATAGGAAGTTTTCTTAAGGACTGGTCTTACCATTATCCTGTTGAGGATATAGCATGATGTATTGACAGCTTCTGCCCAGAATTTTCTTGGAAGCTTACTTTCAATCAACAAGGTTCTTGCCATTTCAACTAGAGTCCTATTCTTCCTTTCCACTATTCCGTTCTGTTCAGGAGTCTTGGAGAAGCAAACTTATTCTCAATCCCTTTATTCCTGCAAAAATCAAAAAATGAATTATTATCAAATTATCCACCATGATCAGTAAGGATAAAATGGATTTTATTTATTTTTGCATTTTCAATTTTATCAACAAATTCTTTGAAGTTTTCTAAAGTGTCACTCTTGTGAGATAGAAAGTACACCCATGTGAATCTAGAAAAATCATCCACAATCACAAATCCAAATCTATGTCCACTAAGACTGAGTGTACTAGTTGGACCAAATAAGTCCATATGCAACAATTCAAAAGGTTTGGATGTGATTAAGGGTGCAATTGATTTGAAAGATTTTCTGGTTTGTTTGCCTTGGACACATGAAGCACATATCATTGCATTTTTCTTTTTCTTCATTTTGGCAAACCATTCACAAGAGAATTTCTTAACAACTTATTCAGAATATTTTCACTAACATGACCTAACCTTCTATGCCACAGTTGAAATAGATCATGCTGATTGGCAACAAGACACAAATTTTCATGTTGATGACTATCCAAATCAACCAAGTAAACATTGTTTATTCTTTGGCCAAGAAATTTTATTTTTCCATTATCTTTTTCAACAATTTCACATGATTCAGAATTGAAAATTACCTTAAGGCCTTTGTCACATAGTTTTTTTTTTTTTTTAAAGGACAACAGGGTCAGCGACCAG
Organism: Colocasia esculenta; assembly: GCA_014218235.1. NCBI lineage: Eukaryota > Viridiplantae > Streptophyta > Magnoliopsida > Alismatales > Araceae > Colocasia > Colocasia esculenta. The sequence goes on along the minus strand of CM024765.1, from coordinate 20,874,843 downwards.
TCGGGTGCATTCTCCTCCAGAGGAGGATAATGTGCTCACCCCCCCAGGCGATCAACCCATTGCCTAGAATTTTATTGATATAAAAAAAATGGAAGCAGTACACGGTACACCCAACCCCTTAACAATAGGACAGTCGAATGTTCAGGAGGCCGGTTTTATCAATCAGAAGCGGCCCTTTTACAAGCATAAGGCAAACATTTAAAGCCCCAAAAAACCTCATTACACAGAATAAATGGCATGGTTGGCAAGCCGGTCTGCAACTTGATTTGTTTCCCGGAAGACATGAACAAAAGAGGAGCCGTTGTCCAGCAGGTCCCTAGAAGAACGCCACCAGCGATGGATGAGCCAGCTTGGACATTTACCCTGCTGCATGGAGTGGACAAGAGTAGAAGAGTCCGAATAGATAGCTGACAAACGAACTCCCACAAAATGAGCAAGCCGCAGACCATCACACAAAGCTCTAGCTTCAGCAATAAGACTATTCCCTGCACCATAGTAATTAGAAAAGCCAGAAGAACATTGCCGTGCTTGTCCCGGATGCAACCCCCACCACCACATAGACCAGGGTTGCCTTTGGAGGCACCATCCACATTTAAACAAAAATCAACCACAGGAGGTATCCAGCGAACCAGTTTTGTTTGATTGGCCAAAGTCTGATAAGTGAAGCCATAAGAAAGGAGGACCTGACTGGCACTCCAGGCCGTCTCCGTCTTAAAAACCATTTTTCCAAGAGCAAAACCGACATTGAATTTGATGGCACGGATAATATCTGCAGGCCGATTATTTTTATGATGAAACCTCGAGGCACAGTGGCACCTCCAAATCTCCCAGAGCATGAGAATGAGACAATAAATGGATATGAAACCAAATGGAGATTGAGTATTGGTATTATTAATAAAGTTCCATAACCTGGTAGTAAGTTGAGGATGAAGATGAATATCATTCTGGACCAAGGGGAGGAACCATCTCCACAGAGTTGTTGCTAAGTCGCTGCCAATAAAAATGTGATTCAGATCTTCACATTTAGGAATAGCACAGAAGTTGCACATGGAAACGAGTGGAATGCCACACTCTGAAATCCGGCCATCCACAGGCACAGCTCTATGAAGCAGTTTCTAGCAGAAAAGGGACGCTCTAGGATTAAAAAGATGATGCCAAATTTTTTGGATAGCCGGTCTACGAACTCCAGTATGTCTGACCAAGTCATAGGTGGATTTGGTAGTAAACTCTCCAGAAGAAGATGGCTTCCAAATGCATTTGTCCTCGTCCTAGGTTAGTGACAGATCAAGAAAAACCTGAGGTGGAACAAGAGAGCGAGCAGGGTGGTATGGGTCCTTAACCACGGCCTGTAAAGTAATACCAGCTGGCGGCGGCCCCAGCAATGTTTCTGCAATAGACTGATCCCCATACCAAGAATCATGGATAAAATCGACCTTGTCACCTTTGCCAGAAATCCACCTGGAGTTAGCTTTGACAAGCACATTCGCATGCAACATTAGGTGGTTAGAAATACCAGGAATAAGCAAAGGAGAAAAGCCAGCAAAACGCTTTCTAGCATAGCTCGCCCAGAGAGAAGTCCCATGACATAGTTGACTTATGCTCAAGAGATTATGATCAAGACCTTCAACAAGTAAAACATTCTCAATGGAGCTTGAAGAAGTCTTACCAATTTTTCCTGTTCCAATGATTTTACCTGTGTTCTTACCTCCAAAAATTACTTGACCACCATCTATTTCAATCAATGTAGAAAATTTTCCTTTATCTCCAGTCATATGTCTTGAACACCACTATCAAGGTACCACTTATTCTTCTTGTGGGCTGTAAGACATTCCTGCAAAAAGATTTAGAAAAACAATTTTGGTACCCAAATTGCTTTGGGTCCCATCAGTTGTTTCAGCTCAACAGCAAGATGTTTTGGAATCCAAATTTGTTTTATTTTCTTCAAATTTATTCTTGATCTGCATTTTTCATCAGTATGACCAGATTTCTTGCATGTTGTGCACATCATGACTCTTTGTGGTGTGAACTTATTATTCCTCTTAGTATAAAAATTATATCCAACTGAGAAACTTTTGTTGTTCTTTGGACACAAATCTGATCTATCACTTGATTTCCATTTTTGTTGATCTTTGCTTTGAACTCTTTCTTGTCTTACTTGAGTTTTGTTTTTGGATTTTAGATTTGTTTGTGGTCTTCCTTTGATGTTCTCTTCAAAGTTGCTATAAGAGGTACTACCTTGAACAAATGAAGTTATCAAGGTTTGTCCAATTTTTTCTTTGTTTTCAGGCTGATAACCTAGACCATGTTTGATGTTGTTCTTTTGAATTCCTAAGATAGCATCTAGGTTTTGCTTGCCTTTGACAAGTTTTAACAAGGTCTCTTTCTTGTCATTCAGTTCTTCTTTAATAGTTTTCAGTTCCTCTTGTATCACCTCTCTTTCATTTATGAGTTTTTCATTTTCATTCATCAAAATATGTTTTTCTTTTTCAATTGATTGACATCTCTCCTTGATCTCATCAATTTGTTTATCCATACATTCTTTATCCTTTTTTAGATTATTGATTTCATCAGTCAACACTTGGAATTGCTCAGATTCTTCAGGAGTTTGCACCATGCTGCTTATTTTTCTTTTCAATGCCTTATTTTCATGTTTTAATTCACACAATTTTTCAAATAACACAACATAGGTTTCTTCCCAATCATCAGTTGTAAAATCCTCAAAGGAAGGACTTACCTCAGTATCTTCTTCATGCCTTGCCATACGACATGTCACCTCTTCCTCATCTGAACTACCTTCTTCTTGGTCTTCTTCATCCTCATCACTCCATGTAGCTAGCATTGCTCTTGTCTTCTTGAATATCTAATTTTTCAGCTTCTTCTTTAAATCAGGACACTCTCTTCTCATGTGTCCTGGTTTCCTGCATTCATAACAAATAATGTCAGTCATTTTAGTAGTTTCCAATTTTTTATTGAAATCATTTTTCCTTGAAACATCCTTTCTAATGAAGGGCTTGAGCTTACCTTTTCCTTTCTTTCTCAAAAACTTTTTGAAATGCCTTGTCAATAAGGCTAGTTCTTCATCATTCTCTTCATCAGAAGAATCATCATTTTCATCAGATTGATCAGCAACAATTTTTAAGCTAGATGAAGCTTTTAGAGCAATAGGTTTCTTAGATGTGTTCAAAGATGCATTTCTTTTCAAGTTGATTTCATATGTCATTAGAGAACCTATTAACTCATCCAATTGCATGGTTGACAGATTTTTGGAGTCCTCAATTACAGTAGCCTTCGTATGCCAAGCTGGTGGAAGTGATCTAAGGACTTTCCTAACAAGGTCACTGTTTGAATATTCCTTTCCTAGACCTCTAAGTCATTTACTAAAAGCATGAATCTAGCAAACATCTCAGAAATAGTTTCATCACTCTTTATTCTAAACATTTCATATTCTGAGACTAGAATACTTGCCTTGGTCTCCCTTACCTCAGAAGTTCCCTCATAAATAAGTTGGAGTTTATCCCACATCTCCTTGGCAGTCTTACATGAGGATACTCTGGAATACTCCTTGGGATGGATGGCACATTGCATCATATTCATGGCACTCCAGCTGAGTGTGGACTTGTTGATCTGGTCCTTGGTCCATAAGCTTTCATCCTTAGGATGTTCATCTGGTCCCTTGTCAACAATCTTCCAGAGCTCATAATTCTGTGCTCTAAGGAATATTTGCATCATGTTTTTCCAATAGGCATAGTCAGATCCATCGAAAAAAGGAGGTCTAGAGATTGAATGACCTTCAGCAATAAAACCCCTAACATTCTCCATAGCAGTAAGCTCTTGATCGTTAGATCAAACACTTAAAGTGTAAAGAGAACCTGCTTTGATACCAAATGAAATGTTGCGGAAAACACTGCTATCAGAAATCTAGAAGGGGGGGTTGAATAGATTTCTGCAAATTTTAAAAATCACTTAAAGTGAAACTTCGAGAAACTTAATTGATTGTGAAAGCTGAGTGTTAATGGAAATTCTAAACAAATTAGGCAAGCTAGATGATAAGATTTAGACGAACCTATCAAGCATCTAGCGCAAGAGATAAGCAAACCACAATGACACAAAGATTTAGGGTGGTTCGGATTACACAACAGTGTATCCTACATCCACACCACACACACACATTGTGGCTTATCTTGCCAGTTCAGAAAAGTCACAAAGAACCACACACACTCTGAGATACGGAAATCTCATATTCAATCACACACGTGAAATTGGGCACAAGGATTGCACCACTTTCACAAAAACACACAATGTAGAATGAGATTGAAATGAGAAACCAGTCGGAGCAATTGAATTCCAAATTGAAGAGGACTGGTTCGAAGATCCCTGTTTCTGCTTCAAGAATGGGGATCAGCTTCTCTGCTTCAGCTCCAGGAAGAAGACTCAGATGGATCGAAATTCTCCTCCAATTGGCTCGTCCAAGGTATGCAGACCTTTGGTTCCTTCAGATCTGGGAGCAATTCGCCAGGTTGAAGCCTTCTTCAGAAATGGATCGGAATTCTCTGGAGTCTGGAAGAACAGAAGTATATGGCTCGACTTCTTTTTAAGGCCAAGTGGATAAGGGGTATTTATAGCCCATGGGTCCACAAAATATCTTGGGATATGTGGGCATAGAAGTTCCCGCCCAAAAAGGCCTTTCCCAAAAGCTTCCACGTGTCCTGTTAATTACATCAAAAAGAAGAAGAAAAATTAGACAGACTGTGTCGACACACATTACCTATGTGTCGACACTCTGTCCCAGTTATCACAAAACTGTCCCCTGGAATCTTGAACTAGTGTCGACACACAACTAGGTTGTGTCAACACTACTGGGTAATTACAGATGACTTGTTCTGGGACAATGCACTAGTGTCGACACACAGTTGAGTTGTGTCGACACCACTGGGTAATTGCTGATGTCTTTTGCTGGAACAGTGCACTAGTGTCAACACACAACCAAGTTGTGTCGACACCACTGAGTACTTTTGAGCTGTAAATGTGAAGGAAACTGAAGGAAACATTGTGAGATAAAAATGTAAGCATGATAAGCATGGTTTCAAAGTATTAATGAATCACATTTGGCTATCATCAAAATCAGAGATCCAGCAGTGGCTTGTGTGTGTGACAGGTTGGTTGAAGTTTTACCCGTTGTGGTGTGCCCTGGTGGTGGCACGATACTGGTTGTGGATCCGTGGTGGTACCTCGTGGTAGTAGGTACCTGTACCCTTTGTGGGTAGTTTTGTGTTGTGGTACTTTGTGTTCCAATCCCTTCAGGTGTTGAGGTGGACTGGTGTTCTGTGGAGGTCTGTGGAGTGACCTTCCACGTGTTGTGTTTCTACTCGTCTTCGAGTAAGATTCTGATTATGTTTTGATGTGAGATGTTGGTGTGAGGTGGATTGGCTAGCTGCCTAGCTGAAGCCAGTCCTGTTACCCTTCGTGGGTAGGTTGCCTGTGAAGCTTGTAGCTTCGGCGACCAGTTGTTGTAATGATTTGTGTAGTACCCTAGAATTTCCTTGAATGTATTATGTTCATTGTGTGTTTATTTCTGCATAAATTGAATGTTGTTCTGTGTAGAACTAGGCGTCAAGATCATTTGACGTTAAAGCTTGTAAGCGGCAACATCGCATGCCGTTTACGGGATATTAACGACGATAGGTATTGACGTTTAATATTTTTATGAATTATTTAATTATGGGCAAGACTATAAACGACATCAACGATGGACGTTTATATTTAGGGTAGACGACAAGGTATGTTGACGTTAAACTGACTTGCCTGTTTTTGAGCTTTCCGTTCCGGATTAAGGAGATCGGCCGTTTCGGGAAAGTTTTAATGAGCTGATCCGATGCGTTTAGATCCGAGGGTCAGGATTAGGCTTGGTCTTTGCTTGAGAGGTCTTTATAAGACCAGATCTCGCAGGAAGAGGAGGGGGTTTTTGTTTTGGTTCTGGAGGAGAGAAAGAGGGCCGAGGAAGGGATTTGCAGAGCGATCTGGTGCTTGTTCGTGCGGTTCGAAGGCATCTACACCGAGGAGATACATAGGACTTCGTGCCCAAAAGCTCATCCAGGCGGAGGAACTTCATCGGAGGAGGTTTCGGAGTGCTTGAAGACGGAGGAAAGAACTGTCTCCCTGGCGAGACGGGCTTCTTCGAGCTCGGATTCGACACTCCATTAGGAGGGATTGAGGCAAGTTGCATGGGGGATTAGTTTAGGATATGTTATACTATGTATTTAACATTTTTCTGTATTTTTAAAACATGTAAACAACCTACGGGAAGGGTTAGAAACGTCGTTATTGCATGCAGGTTTCTGTGTTTTCTGTGTCTTAGAACTAGACGTCCAGGGTATTGCCGCCTATAATATGTAAACGGAAATATCGACTGCCGTTTAGTTCATCCGAAATATATATGTATTTTCTGTCCTTACTATATGTAAACGGCGCTATGTGCCGCCGTCGGTTTGTGTTAACGCGCTATGTGCCGCCGCCTATAACTACTTAACGACAACGTATGTGGACGTCGACTATAGTAAATGTCATACTAATTGACGTCAAGTTTAACAGAATCATATATTTCCAGAAATCTGAGTGAATTGGTTTTAAATGTATAATTTATGAATGTATGCGTTTCAGCCATGTAATATTAGAGTATGTTATTTTATGGACTGTCTATTGCTATAATGTGCAGGTTCTATATATTTATATATATATATATGAATTGATGAACATGCATAATTACATGACAATGATCAAGGTTTAAATTGTATAAGATAAGTACAATGATGTAAAAGAAAGCATGTTGATTGATGTTTAGATTACTGCACTAGATATGATGTCAGTAATCCATGTTCCATGTGAAAATTGTGAGCTTTTCTCAATATTAAACCATGTTAGTTAGTTGATTTAATAGAGTTAATTTCATGAAAAATAGTTGCAGAAATCAAAAATTATGAAATTTGGCATGTGTATTGTAATTACTGATTCGAATTTCTGTTAAAATCTCAGAATTTTCAGACATGTGTACATTCTGTTATGAATTTCTGAACAATATATTACACATAGAATTGAATAAAAATGCATGAAAATGCAAGAATGAATATTAGTATCATGATAGAAATCTGTTGTACAGTAAATAGGATTTCAGAACTGAAAGTGTTGTACTTTGAAATATTGCATTGACACATGTTAAATAGTATGAAATGAAATGTCATTATCTATTATATACGTTAGTGTATGCATCATAACAATGATGCCAATAAGACATTGCTATCTTAGAGATTCCTACAAGGAACTACACCGTAGATGCCCCTATGGTAATGGTTCACCTACATGTAAAGAAATGAATCCGTGGGCAACGGATTGAAATCCTGGAGGTAGACTTGTTCTACTGGCCAAGGTGGGAAGGACTTTCCCCGGTTTTGCGCAAATACTATGACTTCATCACCGCATTACCTAGGTGATAAGTGAATGTTAAATGACTACTGATCTCTAATTTAATGTGGGCTATGTCTTGGCAACTATATGAAAATGACTACATGCTACAAGTTACATGTCTACCTATTCTACATGTTACATGCTACAAGTTACATGTCTACTTGTTCTACATGCTACATACTACATGTTATATGCTTACATTCCTACATGTGAACTGGTTCAAAGGATTTCTTGTTACATGTCAATGTTTTAGTACTACTATATGAAAATTGTTATGTAAAAGAATAGTGCATGTATAAGTGAGAAATTGATACATGAGAATTGTTGTAAGTCACATAACATCGAATAGTTTTCATGAATAAGTAATTCCATGCTACATGTGAAACATTTTTATTTCCTTAATTGTTAAACTCACCATGAAATGAATGATTGCCAATGTACTTAGAACTATAGTAAGAAAAGTATATGATAACAATGAATGGAATGCTAATGTACTACCATGTTTTAAAATTAATATAATGTTAATATCTTGAACTGTCTTCCATGTGATTTGCTGGGTCTTGTGGACTCATACTTGCCTAACATTTCAGGAGAGCCAGAGGATACGGTGGAGTTAGTGCAAACTGACTCAGAGCGTGAGGACGTGGAGACTTAGCTTGTCTTAGAGAGTTTTAGAGTGGCACTTGTATGTGAGGATCTTATGTAATTTCCTTTATGCAACTGATCATTAGATTGTAATAAACCTTGGACTATTGTTATCTTTTATGCATTAGATTTGCTTTTGAATAAATGCTGATTGCAAGTGTTTAATTCCAAGTTCTGTTAATTATCATTGGAATTGAATAGTTATTTGTGTATATTTCAACCTGTACTGGAAATTGTTGGATTCGTTCCACTGTAATACCTCTACTAGATCCAATGTGAGTTGGTGTAACTGTACTGGGTCTAAGAGGGGCGTTACAATTTGTCTGTGAGGCTTGTGGCTTAGGCATTGCAGTTGTTGGGCGAACCAGTGGTGCTGTGCTAGTCCTATTGTCCCTTTTTCTTTCCGGGATTTGTGTTGACTGATGTAATTATGCTTAGTTGTTGTTAATTATGCTTTGTTGTGAGCATGATATGGTTTGGCAATCAGTGTTGCCATTGAGACCCTCTGGCATTGAGGTATCTTCAATTTGGTGTGTTGTTTTTGGGTGGTCCCTATTGAGCCTGTGACTTGTTGAGGCTCACTCCCCTACAGTTCTTTTCAGGGCTTACCATTTATATGGCTTGCAAAGGCGTTGTGGCAGACTTGTACCACGAGCAGTAGCGTTAGTTGTGTTATGTAAGCTTGCGCTCCCTCGGGGTATGCCCCAGGTGGTTGTACTCTTTTTATTAGACATGTAATAATGTATTGGGACAATTGTAAATTGTTATACCCTTTTCTTGCAACTGTCTCGCATTCTGATATTCCGCATCGGGGCGTGACAGTTTTGTGGTATCAGAGCCTAGGTTATTCTTAGTACAGGATGATCTAGGTTAACCTGTCTAGACTAGAGTCAATTATCCTACCTATGTAAGTTGTGGTTAAAGCCAAGGGTAACTAGCAAAAAATAAACTCACACACGCACGAATTAAATTTCACATCAGTATCATAACAAAAGTTATTTTGTAGGAACTAGGCAATCAAGATGACAGCCGAACGTGCTCAAATGAGGGGCATGCAACAAACCATCCAAGAACTGACACACGCCATTATGCAAGCTACTCAAGGAGGTGGCAATCGTGGTGCAGGCGACCTGCATCGCAACTTCAGAAGTCTGAACCCACCTAGGTTCAGCGGATCCACGGATCCGGATGAAGCTAAGCACTGGCTCCAAGAGACAGAAAGAATTTTTCGTGTCATGCAATGTGCAGCGGGGGACAAGCTGCTACTTGCCACGTTCCAAATGGAGAAGGACGCCCGCGCCTGGTGGGAGTCAGTGGAAGTTACTAGAGAGAATGGGCATTCACCTGGAACGAGTTTAAAGAAGCATTCAACTCCAAATACTTCTCCGAGCGTGTTCAAGAAAGGAAGGCTGCGGGAATTCGCTGCTCTTAAACAGCGGAGCTTGACTGTGACCGAATATGAAGCCCAGTTCTCTAGACTGGCACGCTATGTTGTACATCTGGTGAACACTGAAAGGATGAAGGCTAAGTGCTTTCTAAACGGCCTTAAGCCCCACTACATCACTCAACTCGCACCTTTCGACATCCCGACCTACGCCGAGATGGTAAAGAGGGCTCAGCTTCTAGAAGATGCTACGGACTTCACCGACCGTATCAAAGGGAAGTTCGTCAAGAAGGAAGCGACCTCGGGTTAGTCATCTGCTAAGCCTACCAACGGCAAGAAGCGTCCCTTCAACATCACGGAGGGATCTAGCCAAGAAAGGAAACCCAAGGTTTTCGTACCCAACACTCCAACAAAGAGCCACTGCAAACACTGTGACAAGCCTGGTCACACGGCTGATGAATGCTGGAGGAAAGCCGGCGCATGTCTGCGCTGCGGAAGTCACGAGCACCGTATCCCTGAGTGCCCGCTACTGAAAGAAAATGAAAGGCGCCCTAATGCACCTAAGAAACAGGGCCGACTGCAAGCCCTACATGATGAGGAACCTGCTATGGATGGTGGCATGGTAGATGGTACCCTTCAAGTTTTCTCATTATCGACATTCGTTTTATTTGATAATGGAGCCACTCATTCATTTATATCTCAAAACTTTGTTGATACTGTGAATGCTAAACCTATATCCATAGGTTGTGAGTTCTCTATCACAACACCACTAGGGGAAAAGGAGAAATTGAACAAATACTTTCCCTCTGCCGATGTAATGATCGGAGACCATAACCTAAAAGCCGACCTGGTGTGTATGTCCATGGAAGGCTATGATGTAATTTTGGGAGCCGATTGGTTGTCCGCATATGGGGCAAGTGTCGACTGTAAGAAAGGGAAGGTTACCTTTAGTGACTTTCCTAAACTAGCATTCTCCGGGATTAGACATAAGGGCGGATGTCTCTAGTCTCCGCCATAAAAGCCCACAACATGATGAGGAAAGGCTGTATTGTTTCCAAGCAGCCGTAGTAGTGGAAAAGAAGGGTTCCAAGATAGATGACATACATATAGTACAGGACTACCCAGATGTATTCCCCGAAGACCTGCTAGGGATTCCCCCTGAACGAGATAACTTCGCCATTGAGTTGATTCCTAGAGCCGCACCGGTATCGCGTCAACCATACCGAATGTCACCTGCCGAGCTGAAGGAATTGAAGGCGCAACTGATGGAGCTACTAGAAAAGGGGTTCATCAGACCAAGTACTTCCCCATGGGGAGCACATGTGCTATTCGTAAAGAAGAAAGATGGATCGATGAGGCTGTGCATCGACTATCGACAACTCAATCAGCTTACCATCAAGAACAAATACCCATTGCCTAGGGTCGATGAACTATTCGACCAAATTTCTAGAGCGCAATATTTCTCCAAGATCGATCTTCGATCTGGCTATCACCAAATGAGGACCAAGGATGACGATATTTTCAAAACGGCTTTCAGGAGCAGGTATGGACATTATGAATTCGTCGTTATGCCTTTTGGTCTAACCAATGCTCCTGCAGCCTTTATGCAACTCATGAACAGCATATATCGGCCATACCTCGACAAGTTCGTGGTCGTCTTTATCGAAGACATCCTCATATACTCCAAGACCAAGGAAGAGCACGAAGAAACCTAAAGACATCACTACAAGTTTTGCGAGACAACAGCTGTACGCAAAGCTTAGCAAGTGTGAATTCTGGCTCGAAGAAGTATCCTTCTTGGGCCATGTCATCTCAAAGGACGGCATCTCTGTTGATCCCTCCAAGTCAAAGCTGTACTCAACTGGAGAGACCACTAATGTCACCGAGATAAGAAGCTTCCTAGGACTGGCTGGCTACTACAGGCGATTCATCAAGGACTTCTCAAGGATCGTTGTTCCTCTCACGCGCTGACACGAAAGGAGAATCCATACTCCTGGAGTAAAGAGTGTGAGAAAAGTTTTCAAACCCTCAAGGACTGTCTTACCTCAGCACTTGTTCTCGCTCTGCCAACAGAGGGAGAAGGTTTCTCTGTCTACACCGATGCCTCAGGAATTGGGCTAGGATGTGTACTCATGCAAAAGGAGAAGGTCATCGCCTATTCTTCAAGACAACTGAAGACACACGAAGTCAACTACCCTGTACATGATCTCGAGCTGGCTGCCGTGGTCTTCTCTTTGAAGATTTTGAGACACTATCTATATGGCGAGCAATTCATTGTCTACTCAGACCATAAAAGTCTGAAGTATTTATTCTCTCAGAAGGAACTCAACATGAGACAAAGGAGATGGCTAGAATACTTGAAAGATTTCGACTTCCACATCCAATACCACCCAGGCAAGGGAAATGCCGTGGCTGATGCTCTTAGTAGGAAGCCAATGGCATTTGTCTCAAGTCTAGTCCTTGGCGAGATGCAACTACTAGAACAATTCGCAAGGTTAGACTTAAATATCGAACATAGAGATGATCGAGTCTTGGTTGCCAATATCAAGATTCAATCTGATCTGCTAGAGGAGATCAAAGCTCAACAAGACGATGATCCATTCTTAGTTCGCGTCAAAGAAACTCTAACTGAAAGATCGAACTTTGCAATGACTGAAGACGGAAGGCTTGTCTTTCAAGGAAGGACATGTGTTCCCGACAATGAAGAACTAAAGAGAAGACTAATGGATGAAGCTCACAAGACAAGGTATACTATTCATCCGGGAGGTACCAAAATGTATCAAGATATGAAAAGAACATTTGGTGGCCGAACATGAAAAGAGAGGTAGCTGAACATGCCGCTCACTGCCTTACTTGCCAACAAGTAAAAGCGAACACCTGCACCCTGCTGGTGTACTCAGACCGCTTGATATTCCGAATGGAAATGGGAAAGTATTGGCATGGACTTCATCATGGGTTTACCCAAGACTCGTGGTGGACTCGACGCCATATGGGTCATTGTGGACCGACTAACCAAATCGCCCACTTTCTGCGATAAAGAGTAAATGGTCAGTAGAGGTACTAGCTGCCTTATACGTCAAGGAGATTGTAAGACTACATGGCATTCCATCATCTATTTTTTAGATCGAGATCCGAGATTCACATCTCATTTTTGGAAGGATTGCAAGGTGCACTGGGTACTAAACTGAACTTTAGTACCGCATTCCATCCACAAATCGATGGCAAACTGAAAGAACCAACCAAATAGTGGAAGACATGTTGAGAGCTTGCACTATAATTTTCAAGGTTATTGGAATGAGCACCTACCTCTTATTGAGTTCGCCTATAACAACAATTACCAGGCGAGTATCAAGATGGCACCGTTTGAAGCACTCTACGAAAGGAATTGCAGATCCCCTGCATGCTGGAATGAGGTTGGAGAACAGCAATGGCTAGGCCCAAACATGGTGCAACGGACAACGAAGGACATTCAGGTAATCAGAGACCGGCTCAAGATTGCCCAATCTAGACAAAAGAGCTACGCCGACAAAAGAAGGCCAGATCTGGAATTTCAAGTGGGTGATCATGTGTTCCTAAAAGTGTCACCTACTCGTGGCATCCAAAGATTTGGTGTCAAGGGAAAGCTCAGCTCTAGATACATCAGTCCTTTCGAAGTACTCGAAAGGGTTGGTGAGGTTGCATACCGGTTGGTGTTGCCACCGGATTTGTCATGTGTACACAATGTGTTCTATGTTTCCATGCTTAGGAAATATGTGTACGACCCCACGCACATCATTCGCCACGAGAAGTTGATATTGATCAAAGATGTGACGTACGAAGAGAATCCAATCAAGATACTAGAATGAAAGATACAACAACTCAGGAACCGTCTCATCCATGTGGTTAAAGTCCTATGGAATAATCGTGGAGTGGAAGAGGCAACCTGGGAACCGGAAGGAATCATCAGACGGAACTACCCCGCTCTTTTCGGTAAGACATTCTCTCCTGAATGATCACATGAATTTGGGGACCAAATTCTTTTTAAGAGGGGGAGGATGTAGCAACCCTAAATTTAGGGAAAAGAAAAAAAATTAAATATTTATATTATTTAATTAGAAAATCAAATAAAAGGAAGATGTATTAAATCAACTAGGAAATCAAATAAGGGAGAATAAATAAACTCATTAAAGAAAAGGAGTAATGGGCTTTGCTATATGACTCATTAGAAATGAGTGGGCTAAGATAGAGATTTTAAGAAGGGGAATAATAGAGAAATACCCAAATTCGTAACTAAAATATTACTAAAATAGAAAAGAGATATTTAATGCATTAAATAGCTAGTTTGAATTAGGATTGGATTCCTAAACCTACCCCAATTGATTGGCCACGAAATTCCCTCTCTCCCACCCAAATGGAGATCTCTTGCTTAAAAAGGGGAGAGGAAATAGGAAATTCGGAATTTAATAGGAGTTAGGCTTAAACTAGGAAAGGGAATAGGGAGAAGCTTAAATACTTCTCTTAAACCCTCATGGCCGGCCCTAGCTCGTGCCAAGAGGTTCCTAGACCAAGAGGAGAGGCCAAGAGGAGGAGAGAATTCGTGGAGAGGAAGGATAGTCTTAACCCTAGAAGAGGAAAACGATCAAAGGTAGGCATTCTCCCAAGCATAAACCATGAAATTTTTTCTGTAGGATGTCTCGTCTATCAGGAACAAAAATCCTTTGGTTTCATAATTTTCCATTGAGCATATCTGTCGTTCTTGATTTTTCATGTTCTGCAACTGACATGACCCCGAACCCTCTTCTTAATTCTTGATCTCCTTGTATACTCAACCCCATGCCACGAGATTTTTACTGTAGGAACTGATGCTTTTTAGGCATCTTTTGCCCCTAAAAGTCCTACATTTGATTCATCCTATCTTGCGAATTTAATCGTTGATCTCAACTATGTACTGTTTCATGTTCATCATGAATACCCGTGTTTAAAACATGTCCAACCCTAATTGTTTTCCAATTCCTATTTATTGTAAGTACCCATGCATGTCTAGGTCGTTTTGCAACTGGTTTCACAATTTTTCATTGAACTATACAATTAGTTGTGATTTTCTGAACCACCCTGTGTCAAATAGGGTAAGTTCTGGCCCGCAATCCAAAGTAAAGTCATTTCCCTGTCAGACTCGGGCGCAGACCCTGTGAACGCGACAGCCCGATAGGCCGCGTTCACAAGGTCTGTCATGATAGTGACCTCTGTCGCGATCTAATCGCGACAGGGCCTGTCGTCGCGATCTGCTACCTGACCTGACTAAGCTGTCGCGACCCGTACAAGCACCCGTCGTGATCTCAGTTGACCCCGTCGCGACCCTCACCAGGGTACGTCGCGATCTGGGTTCTTTTTGCAAGAAACCCCCTACCTCAGCAATGCTTGATTATCTACAGTGTTTGTACTCTGGTTTAACAGTCATACATACAGAAAATAACACCTGTTATAAATTGAACATTTATGTATGATTAAAATACATGCACATGATCTTGTCTATCTAAAATTTCATGACACTTACACACACTTTGAACCATCCAATTATGGCATAATTTGGCATGAAACTATTTCATAATACATCTGGTAATTTATGTAATTAAATTACCCTATACTTGTCTATCGTTTCTCGCGATGTTTTGGGAATACCGATATCGATGCTCCACTGTTCTAGAATTCCTCGAGAACGTCGAGCACTTGTTTCTATATACACTCTCTCTTGACTTGGACGAACTCTCCGTCGGATACTCCTTCTGTCGGACTAGTAAGTCTTTGTTTAAGGCCTCCGTAAGTCTCCTCTGTCTATGGATTCCCACATGGTCGACGAGTCAGTTGTACCCTAACACCTGTTACACCCATTAGGGATCAATATGGTCCAAACGGCTATTAGAAATTCACTCTCGTCTTGAATCACGCCGGACCTCTGGACCTGTGCTTAACATGGCCAGTGGTAAGGTGGTGAGTTCCGCCTGACTGCCGACACCATGTGCGCGTGTTGTGCAATGGTTACTATCGCTCGTTACTCGACGTTTCATGTGCAAGGTCCACTAACTCTCATCTATACTCTGCTCGTTCATCTATTCACGCTCACTCTACTATCTCGTCTATTCATCTAGTGCTCTCATCTACTTCTTGGTACTCTATATTGGCCATTGACTGATTGTCTAAAGATAAACAATATAACTAATGCCTGGCAATATATAAAAGGCCCGATCTGGTCCTGGGATGTGCACCCGAAAGTGCTAGTGTCCATGGGAGTTAAATGATCAGAGTGTTTAGCATTACACTCAAGTGCTATCTATCTTGACTATCTAAATGACAATCAAAAGTGTTATGTTCTCTCGTTGTTCATTGACAACAAAGTGCTATGCTATACTCGTTGTGCTATGCTATACTCGTTGTGCTATCTATACTATGGCCATCTTGCTATACTTGACATTGTGCTATCTTACTATTATTGTGCTATTCCCAACACTTGTGCTATTCTTGGTAAGTCTATATTTAGAAAGTCTTGCTATTTCGTTCACGTACTGTCCTGCTATATATTTTTACTTGACTCTCTCTTCCGTTCTGTCATTAGTTACTCTGTCTTTAATACATTAATTACTTAAAGCCTGTTTGAGCCTGAGATTTAAGTCCTACTAGGCGATGTTCGCTCACCCTGCGTTATTTGTCGTTGTGTTCTCAAGTGAGACCGAGGATGAACCATACACTCAAGAGGACGGGAACGACCTGGAGTGATGTCATGAGTACCCTAGTGTCCTATTGCTATGTTAGCGTTGTAGTAGTTAGGTTTGAAGTTTAGTCTTTTACTTGATTCCAATGTAATTGGGCCCCATAGATTGGCTCTGATATTAGTGGTTGTAACTAGGCATTGAAAAGTATTAATGAAATAAATTTGTTTTATCATTATTCATTTTGAAATAGTTGATGTCTAGTATTTGCTCTATACCTTTTTCTTGCAACTGCCTCGCGTTCCGATATTCCGCGTCGGGGCGTGACAGGGAAAGTGTTTCCCATCATTAGAATTGTGTTTTTCTGGGCTGATCGCCCCAGAGAGCAGCCTAGGGCAATATCAGCTGCTGGAAGCTGAAGAACTTGACATCAAGGTGTGTTGTCGTCAAGATCTTCAGGATGAACTTGGCAACAAGGTCTCTTGCCGTCAATGTGAGGTTAACGGCAGTCAGCATTGCCATCTATTTTGGTAGACAGTTGGGGACTGTGTCATTTACCCTGGGGTTAACGGCAATCGGGGTTGCCATCAACCCCTCAGGTAGGACACGCAGTGTTTGCCTCCTGGCGCGGTGTGCCAAACGTTCAGAGCGTCTCCGTCTATGCGTGTGTTGTGCTTGTGCTTGTGTTGTGTTCTTCCCGGGCGTTGAGCTGAGCTCTGTTTAGATGACTGGCGTTGAGCTATTCCGTCGGTGAGTCTGGGCATCGAGTGTGACTCCATTCAGTGCATGCCCCTTGTAGTGGTTACGAGCTGGTTTTCGTGGGGCCCTTTCTCCACCATTTGAGTCTGGCATAGGGGAAAACCAGTCGAGGACCAAACACGAGGGAGAGTGTCTGAGTGTGCACACGTGGCTAGGGTTTGAGGACTCTATAGTGTCGAGATGCCAAGCCATAGGCCCTAGCTAGTCCTACCCGCTTGTGTGAGTGTGCGACTATTGTTGTGTTCATTGTGTGTTGTTGAGTCTGTGAGGTTCTAGTCTTTTGACGCGCTCCAGCGAGGAGTTGTGTCACGCCACCGGTTCCTCTATGTTTTAGTGCAGTGTTACTTTAGTGTAGTTTACTTTCATGCACTTCTTTTTGTACTGTTACTAGTGGGGGTTAGTGTCCCTACTGGGTCTCTTCTTAAGACCCACTCCCTTCCTTTCAGATGGTTCGTCGTCGGCCCCAGGTGCCGAGGAGCTGAGTCACTCTGGTGCTAGTCCTGCATAGTGTTGAGTGGTACTCTTTGTGTACGTACTTGTTGTACTCTTACTTTTGTTAGATTTACTCCAAGTTGTACCATGTTGTTATATATATATATATATATATATATATATTATATATATATATATATAATATATATATATATATATATATATATATATATATATATGGTTTGTTTTCAGTTCTTGTGGTTTGTATATTTTCTTATATAATCTCCTCAAACACTTTCTCCTAACCCTTCCAAAATTCGGCTCGTGAGTGACAGTTCAGGGTTCGGATTACTAGTGGATAACTGATAATTCAGATCCTGAGTCGTTATATGATTTTTCATTTTAAGCCAATAATACTTAGTGGGCTATTGAACTTGAGCCAAACAACATGACCCATTAACTTACAAAAGAAACTATATTATAATCTCACATCCTAAAAATTAAGGTTGCTTATTATTCACATCAACTCAACAAATCGAACTGAACTGACCGATTCAGTTTGATTTAACTTGGTGTGACAAAGGATTCAATTTAATTTCATATCTTAAGAAATCGAACAGAATTAAATAAATCAAATAAACTAAAAAAATATAATAGTAATATTTCTATAATATGCAAGTTATAAATATAAAAAAAATTATTATATAGCTAAATTTAAATACAAACATATATTTTTTATTTTATTATATTTATTTTAAAATATATAAATATTAATAAAACTATTCATATTTAATTAAATATTAAATTTTAATTTAAATCGAACCAATTCCATTTGAAGGCTTCGTTAGATTCGATTTGAGTTGGTCAAAAAATAACTCAATCCGGAAGAAACCGTGAACAGTTCTACTAAAAATCAAATCTGTACGGTACCTACGAGATCACGACACTAGGCACAGTCGCTTAAAAAAATTATTTAATTTAAAATTTATTTTATTATCATCGTGACGATAAATTTAAATTGTTGCGAACTTTATTATACCACATAATTACGATTATTTTAATCCCGCGGGAGGACCTGTTAATTTATGCCGCCAAAGGAGATCCGGTTATTTGTCCTATAATCAGGGGCATTTTAGTAAATTGTTCGCATTTTTATATTCGGGGAGGAACCGCCTAGGCGCCGGCATTCAGGCGCGCTGCCCGATGACCGCCTTTGTGCACCTCGAGAGACCCCCCTTCTACTTCGCCACCACGCAGCAGTACTTAACTTTATATGAGAGAGAAGGTGCAGAGAGAGTGGATAAGAGGGGCACCGCCGGCAGTCCCATGAAGTCCCACCAGTCTTTTCGGCTACAACAGACCGCAGAATGTACGCGACCTTGCCCAGTAGCGGGAGTTTTTTATTTCCTGTTGCAGAGTTGCCCACATCATGATCTTACTTCCCATCATTTCCAGTTTTGCGGGTTAGAAGATCAAAGTGGAGCTAGCTTGAAGAGAAGAAGCAGAGGATTCGGTCAGCAGCAGCAGATGGGTTGTTGGCAGTCGAGGGTGGAGAGGGATGAGACGGTTTCTATCTGCAAGGCCCGGCGCGGCTACATGAAGCAAGTGGTGAAGGGAAGACAGGACTTCGCCACCGCCCACCTCCTTTACCTCCGGTCACTCCGGGACACTGGCGCCTCGCTCGTCCAGTTCGCCGACGCCGAGGCCCACCTCCCACATCACCTGCCTCCCCTGCTCCCCTCCCCACCGCCCACACCCCCGCCGCCACCCCGCGCGAGAGCACCCAAGTCGCAGCCGCCTCCGCCTTCAGACACTGTATCCTCCGTTCGCCGTCCGCCGCCATGCTCGGGGTCGCAATTCCCGGTCCCGTTCACCTCTTCTGCACCTCCGGCAGCAAAGGAAGACGGGGAAGAGGAAGATGAGGAGGAAGCTGCTACCGTCGTCCCCAAGATGGCCGTGGCTACTTCCATCGCAGCGGTCACGCCCTCGTCGATCACCGTGCTCTCGCAGTTCTCTAAGGACCCAACAAGTGAGCTCACCATGGTAGTCTCCAGAAAGAGGAAGGACATGGCCGAGATCGTCAGGGAGCTGGATGAGTTCTTTGACAAGGCGGCCGAGGCCGGGAACCTGGTCGCCATGCTCTTCGAGACCCAGAACTGTCAGGTCTCCTCGGCTCGGGGACAAAAGGGCAAGTGCTCGTCCTGCACGTCCCTTCAAAAGTTTAAATATTCTTCTAGTTGATAGCTGCCATGGCTGTGTTGCTCTTCTGTTCATCTCCTCTTCTGTTTGTTTCAGGCAAGCCGTGCCGCTACGGTAAGAGTCTGAGGCCGTTGCTTCGTTATCTGGGTCCGGATACGAGGTCAAGGCGGTCCAAGAAGCCGAGGGTGGAGGGCACGACTGTCGGCAGCGCCATGAGCCACAGCTCCGCAGTGGAGCAGCTCTATGCATGGGAGAAGAAGCTGTACATGGAAGTAAAGGTACTGCCTAGACACCCATCACACCAACAGTAGGTTGAAGAGTTCTTTATCCCTGTTCTCGCTTGAAACCTCGCAGCTTCCTCAATTTCTTCATTTCCTTCCTCATATTGTGTGGTATGGTCGTAGATTGAAGATTTCTCCTTCTTTTAGCTAGGCCATGCTAGGCTGCGATTAAGTCGCAAGTTCGTAATAGTCGTGGCTCTTGTACTGCTACCACAGGATGAGGAAAGGTTTAGAGAGGAGCGTCGTAAGAGGGTGTCGCAGGTGAGGAAGCAAGAGGTCAAGGGAGTGGACAACGCGAAGGTGCAGAAGAACAGGAAGGATATCGAGAGGTTGGAGTCCAAGATGGCCGTCGCCTCGCAGGCCATGGAGACCATCTGCATCGAGATCATGAGACTGAGGGAGTCAGAGCTCTACCCCCTTCTCCTTGAGCTGCTCAACGGGTCAGTTCCTCTCTGCTTTGCGTAGCTTAATCCTCTTCTTCGCCATGCCATTACGGTGCCCACTCTTTGTTTCTTGCAGTCTGAAGGCTATGTGGAGGAGCATGTACGAGTACCACCATGTTCAAACCCACATAGCCCAGCAGCTGGAGTACCTCACAACAGCCACCACCATCACCGGCTCTGCTGCTAATGCCACCGCCTCCGGCCTCCGCGGGAAGCTGACCCACGAGCTGGAGCTCGCCGTGAAGCGGTGGCACTCGGCCTTGGGCGCACTGGTCGGTTCCCAGCGAGAATACATCCACGCCATCGCGGGGTGGCTGCGACTCTCCTTCTTCCGATTCCACCGCGTCCCGCTCTCCAGAACCCAGCAGGACTCGGACATCTACGCCCTGTGCGAAGAATGGCAGCTCACCCTCGACAAGCTCCCTGATAAGGAGGCCTCCGAGGCGGTCAAGAGCCTCCTGACCGCGGTCCACGCGATCGTCCTCCGGCAGGAGGAGGAGGACAGAGAGCGGCGGCGATGGGAGTCCGCCGTCAAGGCGGTGGAGAAGAAGACAGCAGAGTTGACGGCCTTGGAGGATGGGCGCTGTCCTCGTTCCGCACCGGAGGACGGCGAGGCGACGGTGCAATGGTCACCGCTGTCGGCAAAGCGGGCAAAGGTGGAAGTTTTGAGGGCTGGGGCGGAGGAGGAGAAGGCCAAGTACGAGAAGAGCGCCAGCGTCACCAGGGAAATAACGCTGAGTAGCCTGCAGAGGGAGCTGCCGAACGTCTTCCAGGCCATGATGGCCTTCTCCGGCGCGTGCATCGAGGCTTTCGAAGCAGTCCACGACCACCATCGCGGGGATCTGGATCGCGCCCGGAGCTTGAAAATGCTGCTGCGCCCTTGAGAAATCCATGTATAGAATGTTGTGTGTATAAACTCTCTACAGTTTCCATGCATTTAGAGGCAGACCCGGTGGCCATGCCGTTTCATGTATAGAGATAGATATCGTAGGTAAACAGGGATGTATCAGCCACAGCTGCTGCTGCTACTGCTGAGGCGGAACAATTCTTCTCTTTTGTACGTAACACCCTCTTTGTGATGGATTTCCCTGTGTCTAATCGGTGTAGTAAATGTAATGGAGCTAGTGCTCACCATTTGTGAACAGATAAATTCATAAACTCCGTCGTTTCCCTGTCACGAGGAAAAGCCCTTCATATTTGTCTACTTCAGAGTTGTTTGATATGTCGTTAAACGCCGCAAAAATATCATAAAAAGTAACAAATACGACGGCTTCAAGTGTTCTTAAGCTAGTTAGCTAAAACTTAACTCCAAATTGATCGGATTTATCACACTAGCAAATGCTTCAGCTAAACATCAGACTTGTTGGAAGCGGGAAGACCATGAATCGACGGTGATTTCCAAATAAAGAAGCTTCCAAGCATTTGAGCTGGTATTATAATCCACAACCGTCAGAGCGGGAAAGGGAAAGAACAGCTGAACTCACAAGATATTTACAGGGATCCATCTGATTATTGGAGGATGACACAAGCAATAGGCACTTGAAGCAGCATCCTATGATGTTCTCCATTGCACTTCGACCTGCATACGGCCATTTTTGGAGTCAATCAAGTGGTACTTTTCATTGATCCGCTTGTTGCTGATAACATCTCTGAGGTTGATATCGACATATCCAAGAATTTCCTGATTCAAATGACGACATTTCAGTATGACAAAATCATAGCCCCCAAAGAAGAACAAAATTAAAATGCTACAAACAATAGCAGTTACGATAGATAATAACATTGATCAGTGAATGTTCAAAATTGTGCAGCAAGCCAGCAATGCCTGGAAAGTATTGAGTAGCAGGAGCCACAGCAACAGATTATTCACTGTGCTCAACAATGATTAACAAAGAAAAGACAACAGAAGACAATTCCCCAATCTTCCATTCGCCTTCCTTTTTGGGTGAGGGGAGGAGCATCACGCAGTTCTTGCTCCTTGTATACATCAACCATGCGTTCAAATTAATTGTTCATTTGAAATTAAGCGAAGCAAAGCGGAGGCACAGATATATTCACATCAAACCATGAGTTCAAATAAAGCAAAGCAAAAGGCATAGCATAGAAAATGGGTACCGGAAAATGTTAAGTGTAAAATAGGCAAAAATTCAAGAAATGCCATTAGTGGGCTAAATGATGAAATAAGCAAGTTACCCCAAAACTGCAAACCTTCTAGTGATGATACCAATCCTCTGGCAAGGACGTCTTTTATTCTCTGCGCTCTGCACGTTGCATTCTTGCTTTGACTTTGCCACTCGATATGCACCTTCTCGACAGTGTGTGCGGCATGAGAAGAACCCTTATCCATCTATCTATCTACCTAGGCTTATCTCACTTGGAGAACTTACAAGTGTCTACGTCAACTCCCCTTTAAGGACTTGTAATAGGCACTTGCTCTTACAATTCACTAGGCTAGATGCTTGGCATCTGTAATACCCCGTAAATCAGTAAGGACATAAATGCAAATTCAGAAAGGACATTTTTGCAAAACTTAAAAATATGTGATGGGGAGCGAGAAGCTACATAATTGGTTTGGCCCATTTGGAGATTTTTTATTTTTCTGTAATTTTTTGTGCAATTTTCGCACTATTTTTAAGTCTAATGGTAAAATTGTCTAAAATGGTCATATTAGAGTCCAATTAGCTTTTTATTGTGTAATTTTCATTTCTTTATTTGAGTCAAGTCCTATTTGGGTAGGAGTTAGTATTTTTCTTTCTTTAGGTTTCTAATGTGATAAGTCTTATTAGGGATAGAAGTCTATCTTTAATTTGAAATCCATTAGGATTGGGAATAGCCCAAACCTATATAAACACATATATTGCTCTATTTTGAGTTAGTTGATTGATTGATTTATTGAATGAAAGAAGAAATTGTGTTTGATCTCTATGATGGAGAATAGAGAGTTTTGAGAAGAAACTCTCCACCCCAAGGTGGTCCCTGTGAAGGGGAGAGCGCAAAGCCTACACCCCCACCTTTTATCCCTCTCCGGTGAGACTCCGGCTATCATCCTTCTTTTCTTCTGTTGTCCCGCATCAATTTTGGTATCAGAGACAGGTTTCGGTTCCTTCCACGGAGCCGAGATCCAGCTCCAAAAGCCACATCGCCATCGTCGCCTTCCCTGCTTCCTTCCGGTTTCCTTCACGCTGCTGTGGAACCCCCATGTTCACCATAGTCGTTGTCCGGCCGCGCCAGCACCCTGCCGCGAGAGCCGTCGTCCGCAGGTGCCGTCGCCGGCAACCGCCCCATCGCCGTCGTGTCCTTCCTTTCCCTCCCACCCTCTGGTCTCTCCCACTCTGGTTCCTGTGTGTGACAGAAGGAAGGAGGAAGCAAG
The DNA here is from genome assembly GCA_014218235.1 of Colocasia esculenta. Classification (NCBI taxonomy): domain Eukaryota; kingdom Viridiplantae; phylum Streptophyta; class Magnoliopsida; order Alismatales; family Araceae; genus Colocasia; species Colocasia esculenta. Next base: position 20,851,189 of record CM024765.1, on the reverse strand, counting down.
CCCCCTTTAAAGAAAACCGGTCAAACCAGGTTTGACTTGGTTAGGTCCAGACCCGGTTCGCTACAGTAACCGGCCCGCTACAGTAACCGGGCGGTGCACCAGAGATGTTATCGCACCGCCAGCACTAGAGATCCATTTGTGCTCCGATTCACGCCCCGTTTGCGCCGTTGTGATCGTCTCGACAAATTCTAATCACTCAACGGCCTACGCCCCGCGGCAGTCCATCCAATTTCACATCAATTTGGGTAATCTCTTACATGTGCCACATGAATTTTAGCTTTCTCACCCTTGTACCAAATGAGAAGCTGACAAAAATAATACTCGATAAAAAGAATCAAAACAATTATATTTTCCAGGCTATTGTTAATATTTTATTACAAACTGGTGAGATTATTGTTGATGGTGATCAAGCTTTTGTAGAGTTTCACCAAACATTTTTAGGTAAAACCCACTTGAAATCAGTTAATTATTTTGATGGAGCATGGTGTACTATTGATCCCTCGAGATCCTATATTACTTTGGGAAAAGAGTGGTTGGAAGAGCGACATGTTGCTTTCGACTCAAACCAGTGTATCATCCAGCCACCACATTTAAGAGGTAAATTTTGTTTTCCCAAGTATATTTCTACTGTTGCCAAGCCAGTGCCTCCAGAGAAGACTGCGATTGATGAAAAGTAATTGAAGTTGATGACTATTACTGAGCGTGTAAGCGTGAAGACTGTTCATGTTGATGCTTAGGATCAAGACTTGTTCGTCGAGTCTGGATTTCATTTGATATGTGATGATGTATTTGAGATAAGCCCATCATTGACAGCTACCAGTGATCTGCAAGATTTTACTAGATATCAGTGCAACTATGATATGATATGGCGTGATCTTGATGCACACATTCTAGGTAGACTGCAACTTTTCAAAAGGCATATTGGTTTAGATATCCTTATGGCAACTTTATTAGTGTATGACTTCATTATTCCCCTGCCACTTGTATAGATATTACGACACTTCAAAACTCGAGGATGAGTTTTCTCGAACCAGGGGAGAATGATGGGAAGCGAGAAGCTACATAATTGGTTTGGCCCATTTTGAGCCCATTTGGAGATTTTTTATTTTTCTGTAATTTTTGGTGTAATTTTCGCACTATTTTTAAGTCTAAGGGTAAAATTGTCCAAAAGGGTCATATTAGAGTCCAATTAGCTTTTTATTATGTAATTTTCATTTCTTTATTTGAGTCAAGTCCTATTTGGGTAGGAGTTAGTGTTTTTCTTCCTTTAGGTTTCTAATATGATAAGTCTTATTAGGGATAGAAGTCTATCTTTAATTTGAAGTCCATTAGAATTGGGAATAGCTCAAACCTATATAAACACATGTATTGCTCTATTTTAAGTTAGTTTATTGATTGATTTATTGAATGAAAGAAGAAATTGTGTTTGTTCTCTGTGATGGAGAATAGAGAGTTTTGAGAAGAAACTCTCCACCCCAAGGTGGTCCCTATGAAGGGGAGGGCGCGAAGCCTACACCCTCACCTTTTATCCCTCTCCGGTGAGACTCCGGCTATCATCCTTCTTTTCTTCTGCTGTCCCGCATCAATATGAGGTTAAAACTGAAAGAGGTAAATTTTATGAGGTGTTAAATATAATTTGAGTTACTTAGCCCCTAAGTAACCACAGGTGGGCCCCACTCCTGAACCTCCCTAACAACATAGAACTGCCCTACATCGTTTTAGGCAGCATTTGGCAACGCTTACCAAAAAGTGAAAATCAGCAAAACACGTGAAAGCGCCACATGGCAACAATTTGAGGCCTCGTCACCCATGCTTAAAGCGCAAAAGGTGAAAAAAAAGGGTTTAAAAAATGGAAAAAGATCATGTGTCGTCGCGAAAGGTTATGACGTGCCTCAACCTCGTCGCCCGTGTGCGGTTCTGCGGAAGCAGCCTCGGCCTTACTTTTGCAAATGGAGAAGAGAGTAAAATACTTGTCTCTATCCTTCTCCTCCTGTCGAAAATCGACTTGCATCCAAACCAAAAGGGGCCAAGAACACTTGGCAACGCTTTTGGTGTTGTCAGAGATTTTGAGCCTCAAAATCTCCCCCAACGTGCTACCAAATGGCACCTCCCATGTTGGAAAATCTAGAAAATATGGTAGAACCCCTTTCCTATAAATACCCCCTATGGCCTCCTCCCCCACCTCAAGGCAAGAGCACAAGGGCCCAAGTAGGAGGAGGAGGAGGAGGAGCTCCAAGGCAAGGGTAAAGGCTCAAAGGCTCCTCCAAACTCTCAAGGTTCCAGGTAGGTTCCCCTATACTCTTTCTTGGTCACTCGTCAGCATGTTAATTATCTTGTTTTAGAGTAGTGTTAGCGAGTCTTCTTTTAGATATTCTTGTTAGTCTGTCACTAGTGTTTAATTTAGTTTAGTTTAGTCCTTTTCTATCCTGAAACTATGTCAGTTTGTGATTTAAATTCTTGATTAAATCCTTAATAAATGTTAATCATCCTAATTTAGTGTAATTAGCAAAGCTCTTCTGATGTATTATTGTTGGTATATAGTTAGTGTTTAGTTTAGTTCCTTGCCTATCCAGAACCCTTGTTAGTTTATCATTCAAATCCCCTGATTAAACTCATATTAAGTGTGTACAAGTCTTAATCCCCTGTTCTACTAGTCATTAGTTCAGAATTTTTCATTGATTCCTTTTAGCAACAACTTGTGGCGCATATAACTGTTTTGTCCTCATCCTAATAATTACTTTAATTTCCTAATTTTTATTCCTCGAATTTCCGCTAAAGCTCTAAACTACCTTCTTGAAATTCCGGGTCACTTCCTAAATTACTGATTTGTCATGAAAAGATTTTATTGGAGTCTTCGACCCACAAGTAATGCCTATGCCATAAGGCCCTGATCTGGCCCGAGGAGGAGCACCCAAATGTTCTAATTGAATGCCGCGAAGGACAAAGATCAGGTGTTTGGCATGACACCGTATTGATTGCCCGATTGTTAATGTTTACTGGATTGACAATTCAACTATCCTACTTACCTGACTACTTGAGACTGTTTACTACTTATCCTGCTGTGAGAATATTTTTCAACACTTTAAAAAATTTAAATTTAATCTTTGGTTTTGATTTATTTGGGTTTTTATTTATTTACATGGACATGGTCTTAGTTAGTTCATTTGACCTCCCCCACTAACCTCAGTTAGTGTTAATTGCATCAGCACAAATGCTGGATACCCTTGATTAACCATCAGACGAACCCTTTGAAATAAAAGAACGTGACTCACATTTGAATGAATTGAACGATACATGAAAGCAAACAAAGTTGCAAACATGCAATCTATTTTTTGAATTTTCTGATATTTATTTCATTTTTTATTGATTTTTAAATCCATTTTTCTCATTTTTTGGTATTTTAGAGTTATTAATTTCATTTATTTAAACATTTTCGTTATTTATCTATTTAAATTACGTTTATGTGAATTAAATTAAGATTTTCATTTATTTAATTGATTTAAAAGATGATTAACTTAAGGTGGATCAAAAATGATGTGAGACATAACTTGTTTGTTGATTTTAGGCTATTAAAAATTAAACAATAATGTTTGTGAAATATTTCGTTAATATTGGTTGAAAACTTGGTTGATTTTGATTAAGAAATCAAGTAATGACACATTTTAAGTAAACATGACCCTACTTGCAATTATCCAACAAAATGCAATTAAATGGACAAAATTAGCCCAATAGGCCCATTAAATATGGTGAACAAGATGGTCATTCATTAAGTCATGTCGTACAAGTCCGGCCCAATAAACAAGTCAGGCCCAACAAGAAGTTTGGGTCCAATAAGGAATTTGAGGCCCAATAAGGAGAAGCCCAATGGACCTTGTTTAATACTTGAGAAAATTAAATCGTGCCTTGCACGATATTCTTTAGGACTGCCTTGCAGACCCTTTTTCCAGACCATCTTGCAGTCTTCCTCAGAGTCTTGCTCTGGGTTTCAGAACTTCAAAATCCACCCCCTCTCTGGGGCGCCCCAGGGCTTCTTTTATAGTGGCTGGGCAAAAGACGCCCGGCCGGAAGGTTTATGCATCTCCCCGGAGCTTTACTCATCTTTTTAGGGGGTTTTGTGCAATTTTTGGTTCGCACATTTGCATTTTAGCCCTGTTGTTTTATGTTTTTTTTTCTTTTTCCCTTTCTATTCCCGGCGCCCCTTTCCCTACTCGGCTTTGCGCGAAATAGAGCAGGGAGGAGGGCGGCTTCCTTCTCCCTTCCCTCTCCACTCGACGGCGACGGCGGCGCCCAACTAGGGCGGCAGCGGCGGCGATGGCTGGAGCAGCGGTGGCGGCAGGGCTTCAAGCAGCGGCGGCGGCGGCGAGGGAGAAGCCCAGCGGCGGCGGCGACCCCAGGTGAAGGCAGCGGCGACGACGGGCAAGGAGGACGGCGTCGCTGCCGAGGCCAACAGGGGAAGTCCTCTGCGCCGGCAACCCTTGCTGGGAGGGGTGGAAGCGGCGGCGGTGGCCTGGCGAACAGGGGCCAGCCGCGGCGGCTGTGGCAGGTGAGGGAGGCGGCGGCCTCCTCTCCTCCTCCACCCTCCTTCCTCCTGTGGCGTCAAGGCTGAGCAAATGTGAGTTTTTTTTTCTTTCTTATTTCTTTTCTCTTCTGTTTTTTCCTTGCTTCTTCTTTTCTTTTGGTGAAAATCGGCACAACAAATGCCCCCCACGAGATTGGCGTCCAAGAGTGAAACCTAAGGCGACTGTCTCGTGTGAACCTGTCCAGTTGTATTTTAGCATATGTCGCCCTTTAGAAGGTCCATTTCATTTTATTCTGCCAATGCATTTCAGTCATCTTGACGTTATTGAGCTCGCTGGTGAAGATATCATATTTGTGCAGGATGTGTCACAGCTTTTTACATACTTGCAGTAAGCTTTCCATTTCTTTTGGGCTTGCAGTACCCACGACCATCATCTTATGACAGCAATGCCAAATTTTGCTTTATGCATTGAGAAATGTAATTTTGTTGCAATATATCTTTTGATATGCTGCTTTATCCTTTCTTTTTCTCATTCTTCTTCAGCAAAATCTGATCTTCGTTTTTTTTTTTTTGACTTTGCAGAGTTGGATCAGGTACATGACATTGAAGGAGATTACTCGGAGCCGAAAATCATGGAGACCCAACTCGCTGCTTTGCAAGCAGAGGCTGCTATAACTTTTACAAGAATCGTGCAAGCCATGAATTGGCGTGAGATGACGACCTTGCTTATGCGTGACAGAGCTGTTCATGCCATTCTTTTGTACATGTTGACCTTCTGAGGACAGGCGACAATGGAGCATAGGCTTACTTGAGATATGTTGTTTTTAGCATCAGTACATGCTATCCATCCATTTTGACTTCTCTTTTTTGGGTTATCCCAAGGGCCTGTCTTGGGACCAAGACTTTTATTTGCTATATACATCGTGCTTCTGTGTTTCACCATCAGCATGTGATCTTTATTGATAACAGGGGTTTTAAGGCTTCCCCAAAAGCCGTGAGGTATTTCACTTAGAGGATTAGGGCTCCTCTGGGGCCATGACATGCTTGAGTTAGAGAATTAAGGCTTCTCTAGGGCCATAATTTTGATAAGAGGATTGAGGCTCCCTCGAGCACATAATTTCAGTGAGAGGAATGAGGCTCCCTCAGGCACATGATCTTGGGTGAGAGGATTGAGGCTCTCTCGGGCACATATTTAGGTGAGAGGATTGAGGCTCCCTCGGGCGCGTATTTGGGTGAGAGAATTGAGGCTCCCTCGGGCACATGATTTGAATGAGAGAATTGAGGCTCCCTCGGGCACGTGATTTGGGTGAGAAGATTGAGGCTCTCTCGGGCACGTATTTGGGTGAGAGGATTGAGGCTCCCTCGGGCACGTGATTTGGGCGAGAGGATTGAGGCTCCCTCGGGCACGTAATTTGGGTGAGAGGATTGAGGCTCTCTCGGGCACATACTTGGGTGAGAGGATTGAGGCTCCCTCGAGCACGTATTTGGGTGAGAAGATTAAGGCTCTCTCGGGCACGTGATTTGGGTGAGAGGATTGAGGCTCCCTCGGGCACGTGACTTTGGGTGAGAGGATTGAGGCTCCCTCGGGCACGTATTTGGGTGAGAGGATTGAGGCTCCCTCGGACACGTGATTTGACTTTTGGCTGGTCTTGACGACTTGTTAGTCAAAAGATGTAAATTTTGACTTGGCCAGCCATCATGGATAGGGAATGTCCATAACAATGTGGCTGACAGATTTTGCTTTTCTTTTCTTTTTTTCTTTCTCCTTTTTTTTTCACATTACCAACCTCAGCGCCCTTTCGGGTTTTCGCCAAGATTGGCCCCCTCTAGCTTTTTCCAACACGCCTTTGAAGATTTTCGTGTTGAGGGGTTTACCCATTTTTGCCTGAGGCGCCCTTTCGGGTTTTCACCTCAGCTGGGTTTTAGACCTTTTTACCCTTGATCCATCACGATGAAGTGGTAGACCAAGTCCGTCGGGACACCTCCTTTTTAAGCCCTTATTTATTCTATTTATTTTCTTTTCTTTTTTTTTTCTTCTCCTTTTTCTTTTTTTTTTTTGTAAGGAATTAAAGGCTTCCCTGAGAGCCGTAAGAATTTGAATTTGTGTATGGTAAAGAATTAGAGGCTTCCCTGAGAGCCGTGAGAATTTGGATTTGGATTTTGGCTGACTTGGCCGGCCTTGATGGTGTGTTGGCCAAGGGTTTGGGTTTATGTGCGGTAGGGAATTATAGGCTTCCCTGAAAGCCGTAGGATTTGAATTTGGATTTTAACTGGGTTGGCCAACCTTGATAGTGTATTGGCCAGAAGCTGGGGTTTATAGTCGGTAGGGAATTAGAGGCTTCCCTGAGAGCCATGGACTGAGAGTTTGGATTTGTGTATGGTAGGAAATTAGAGGCTTCCCTAAGAACCATGGATTGAGAATTTAGATTTGTGTATGGTAGGGAATTAGAGGCTTCCCTGAGAGCCATGGAATTTGAATTTGTTTCTTGGGTTTTAATTGGGTTGGCCGACCCTGACAGTGTGTTGGCCAAAAGTTTGGGTTCAATAGTCGGTAGGGAATTAAAGGCTTCCCTGAGAGCCATGGATTTATGTATCGTAGGGAATTAGAGGCTTCCCTGAGAGCCGTGGATTGAGAATTTGAATTTATGAATGGTAGGGAATTAGAGGCTTCCCTGTGGGCCATGGATTGAGAAGTTAGATTTGTGTATGGTAGAAAATTAGAGGCTTCCCTGAGAGTCGTGAATATGTTTAGAGGATTGAGGCTCCTCTAGGGCTCGTGATTTGACTTTTGACCGGTCTTGTCGACTTGTTAGCCAAAAGACATGGATTTCAACCTTTGACTGGCCTGGACGGCTTGTTAGCCAAGAGGTCTGAATTTTGAGCTTTTTGACTGGCCTTGACGGCTTGTTAACCAAAGAAGCTCGAGATTTGACTTTTGACTGGTCTTGACGACTTGTTAGTCAAAAGACATGGATTTCAACCTTTGACTGGCCTGGACGGCTTGTTAGCCAAGAGGTCGGGATTTTGAGCTTTTTGACTGGCCTTGACGGCTTGTTAGCCAAAGAAGCTTGAGATTTGACTTTTGGCTGGCCTTGACGGCTTGTTAGCCAAAAGACATGGGTTTCGACCTTTGACTGGCCTTGGCGGCTTGTTAGCCAAGAGGTCTGGATTTTGAGCTTTTTGACTGGCCTTGAAGGCTTGTTAGCCAAAGAAGCTTGAGATTTGACTTTTGGCTGGCCTTGACGGCTTGTTAGCCAAAAGACATGGATTTCAACCTTTGACTGGCCTTGACGGCTTGTTAGTCAAAAGACGTGGATTTTGACCTTTGACTGGCCTTGACGGCTTGTTAGCCAAGAGGTCTGGATTTTGAGCTTTTTGACTGGCCTTGACGGCTTGTTAGCCAAAGAAGCTCGAGATTTGACTTTTGACTGGTCTTGACGACCTGTTAGCCAAAAGACATGGATTTCAACCTTTGACTGGCCTGGTTGGCTTGTTAGCCAAGAGGTCTGGATTTTGAGCTTTTTGACTGGCCTTGACGGCTTGTTAGCCAACGAAGCTCGAGACTTGACTTTTGACTGGCCTTAACGGCTTGTTAGCCAAAAGACATGGGTTTCGACCTTTGACTAGCCTTGACGGCTTGTTAGCCAAGAGGTCTGAATTTTGAGCTTCTTGACTGGCCATGATGGCTTGTTAGTCAAAGAAGCTCGACATTTGACTTTTGAATGGTCTCTTTTTTTTGGAACGAGGGTCTTCTTCTTTCTTTTCTTTTTTTTGGTTTGGGTTCTCCCTCTCTCTCTTTCTTCGAGCAGAGTTCGAGCTTCCCACATTTCTCATAAGGGCGGAAGGACACAATTATCGTTGTCTCGGTTGTAGCCCCCTGGACTTGATTATTCATTTGAATGAACTTAAGGGTTGTTTCGTCATTGACAACTCTTGTGTCTTTCCTTTTACAAGGAATGCGGGGTAACTCGATCTCGTTCTAAGAAAGGTCGAGAGAGTACCCTCATCATCATTTCATTTTTTTTTTGATATACCAATTGTGATGCCCTTTTGGGTTTTCACCACAATTAGCCCCTTCTTTCTTTTGCCTGCACGCCCATTCGGGTTTTCATGCAGCAGGGTTTCCCATTTTTGCCTGAAGCGCCCTTTCGGGTTTTCACCTCAGCTGGGTTTTAGTCCTTTTTGCCCTTGATTCATTTTAACAGAGGGATGAATCAAGTCTGCTGGGGCACCTCGTTTTTAAGCCCCTTTCTTTTTTTCTTTCCTTATTTTTTTCCTTCTATTTTTTCATTCATTTAGAAGATCTTGCAACGAGATCATTTCTATGTCTTCAGTGTGTACCAAAGTCGGTTCCATCTGTTGCATTGTGTGGACGTATTCACACTCAGGAGTGTGGTACAGTTTCATGTGTCTGCCATTTAGAGGCGAAAACATCACATTTTCTTTTTGGTCGACTACTGTGTAGGCGCCACCTTCAAACACTTTGTCGACCACAAATGGGCCAAGCCAATTGGCTATGAATTTGCTTTTGGGTTAGGAGGCCATGACGTCCTTTTGCTTGACCATGACAGGATCTCCCCTCATTTTTTTAGCTCTTTTTTTTCACTGGCTTTGTCAAAAGCGCGGGACATCCGTGCTTGATAATTTTGAAGTCGTTGGTATGCAACCAAACGCTTTTCTTCCAAATTTGACAGCTCTTCAAGCCGCCTTTCAATTTCACTCTCCTCGTCCGTAAGGAGCCCGTAGTGGAGAGCTACCCTATAAGATGAGAGCTTGATTTCAACAGGGATGACTACTTCGGTCCCATAGACTAGGGAAAAAGGCGAGCATCTTGTAGGAGTTTTGTAGATGTTGCGATAGACCCATAGAGCTTCATACATGTTTTCGTCCCAATCGCACTTTTGGCTATTTACCAACTTGACCATGAGCTTGCATACAGTTTTGTTGAAGGCTTTCTTGGCACGGGCCCATAGGCCTGGCATTAGAGGCAGGTTCGGGCAAACCGCTCGCAATTTGTAAACATGGTTGGCCAATAAAAGACTTTGCTTTTATGTTGATTTTCATTTCTTTTGAGCCAGATTGGTGGGCTCCACACAGTTCTGCATGTACCTCCCGCATGACCATTTTGGCTTCTTTCGGAGAGAGGCATCTCAGCAGTACCGACTTGTCCTTTTCAGGTGTAAACTTATATAATGTGTCATTCATCAATTTGTAGGAAGCAACTCTCCGCAGCAATTGCACTCGCTCCCCTCTTTTGTCTGGTAGCCAACCATTTTTTTGATCTTGATAATGGGAATACGTCAATCATCTTCTTCTTGACTTTCATTTTCTTCTAATTCATTTGCCTCAAAGGTTGTCAAACCATCATGGCGATTTAGGGTGCCTAGAAGGAATCTTCTATTTTTTATGGTAATTCCCAGTTCACATTCCAAGGAAAGTTTAAGGGCAGATGCGAGTTCAGTCAATGCATCAGCCTGAGAGTTTTGACTTCTTCTGACATGTTCTACTTTGAAGTGGTAGAACTTGTCGCTGAGTCTTGTGGCTGCCTCAAAATAGGCTTTCAATTCTTCTTTTCGGACTTCAAAAATTCCCAACATTTGTTTGACGACTAGCAATGAATCGTCAAACATTTCAATGCATCTTATGCCCATTTTCAGAGCGATTTCCAAGCCAACTATGAGGGCTTCATATTCTGCTTCATTATTTGTCAGGGATTCTGTAAGAGCACATGAATAGTGCAATATCCCCTTTCCTGGGGTCACAAAGACAATTCATGCCCCTGCCATATTTGTTGGTGTGCCCTTAGCCTTCAGAGAAGCTCGTGCTGCCCCATCAAAATATAATTGTCAATATTCAACTTGAGTTTCTTGTGCTTCATAAGTTTCTTGAGCAGGGAGCACTTCATCAATCAATTCTGTATTCAGAGGAGAATCTTCTGGCGCTGGGTGGGTTGTTAAGCACTCTGCCATGCGTTCCCCCCCCCCCCTTTTTTCTTCTTTTTTTTTCTTTTCTTTTCCCTTTTTTTTTCTTTTCTTTCTTCTCACTTTTTCCTCTCTTTTTTTTTTTTAAGCTAGTAATACCCCCAGTGATGCACCCATGGCCGCAATTAAAGGCTTGCCCTTGATAGGTGCCCCCAGCATAGGAGGATTGAGCAAACATTGATTTTGTCAAGGACTTTCTGACATCAGTCGTCCCATATGAATGGGGCTCCTTTCTTTGTCAGTTTATGTAAGAGTTGATACCTTCCATTCTTGTTCTCGGAAGGATAAACATTTTCTTGAATTTTCTTTGAGGTTTTGAACAACCCTTATTTCATTTGTGGAGAGATCCTCGTCCATCTGGGCATCATTCTCATCCATCCTTGTTTCAATTATTGAAAGCTTTATGTTGACAATATTTGCAACATAGCAGACTGCGGGACCTTCCCGTGTCTCCCATCTAGGACCTCTTGTGTCATTGCGGGGGAATGGCAGTTGCCCCCTGACATTGGTAGGGGTACCACATTGCTTGATGTAGCTTGGCTTTCATTCGACTTTGAACTTGAATATTTTGCTTTTGACATGTAGCCTTTATTTGCTCTGGCATGTCTTTCATATCTTCGACCATTTCATTCAATTTAATAGTGGCATCTTTTAGCCAAAATCATCTGAAGGTTGTTTTGGGTACATGCTTCCCTTATAGAACATCATTGGCTGACCTTCAGCATGGTAAGCCAAAAAGAATTTCAGAGGCTCCAGTGTGTGGACCTCCTGAGGGATTGTCATTTGTATATGATTCAATGGCAGTGGTATGCCAGCTTCTATCATTTGGCTGATGACATTAGTTCCAAGCTTGACAATGGGCTTATGCGGCTATAATGGCCTTCGCTCAGGATCCTCCAACTGCATGCAGAGCTTTAATGTTGTTGTTGTTTCTTGTTGACGGTGATTTTTTCCTTTTCTTTTTGGAGATGCCTCCATTATTTCTTTGCCTTTGTTTGTCTTGTTAAGGGGACATCGTTTTTGCTGAACCCTTGCATGGCTGTGGTGGAGGGAGGATTGCGGCATTGTCGCCCATTTCCTGCTCTCATTCTTTTTTTTTCCTAGAGGAAGTTGTTCAGCTCCGAGGGTATGTTGTGGCATATTTTTTGGTCTGACCTCCCACGAGGAAGAAACGAAGAAAACGGAGGAGATAGAGAAGGGGGAGGGGAGTACCTGATGGAGCCGGCCACCCTTCTCCTCCTCAACCGCGGCCAGCAGAAGAAAGGAAGAGGAGGTGGGGGGGTCCCGGCGCAGGGTCCTTGCCCACTGCTGCAGCCGGGGCCCAGAGCCGCCGCCGTGGCCTCCTCCCTTCTCCGCTGCCGCTCGCGGCCTCCACCCCGCTCGCCCGCGCCGCTGCTGCTCAAGGCCGCCGCCGGCCTCCCTTCGCCGCCGCTGCAGGTGGACCACCCGCCACCGCCGCTGCTGCTCGCCCCTGCTACTCGCGCCGCCGCCGCTGCTGCTGTGCCCTAGGGGAGCCGCCGCCGGAAGGAGAGAAGGAGGAGGGGAGATGCACGTCGCCCTCTCCCTCCCTGCTCTGTTTCGCACAGAGCCAACCGGGAAGGGTCCGGCCGAAAGAAGGAAAGGGAGAAAAGAAAGAAGAAAAGAAATGGGGGGCTAAAACACAAATATGAGAGCGGAATTGCACAAAACCACCCTAAAAAGATGAGCAGAGCTCCGGGGAGATGCAAAACCTTCCGGCGGGCGTCTTTTGCCCAGCACTATAAAAGAAGCCCTGGGGCGCCCCAGGAAGGAGGAGCTTCTTCTGAGCCAGAAAACCCGAGCAAGCTTCGGGAAAAAGATTGCAAGGCAGTCTGAAAAAAGGGTCTGCAAGCAACCCTAAAGATCATCGTGCAAGGCACGATCTTTTCTCTCAAGTTCATAAAAAGGGCCATTGGACTTCTTCTCATTGGGCCAATTTCTATTGGGCTTAATACTCTTTATTGGGCCGGACTTGTACTGTCAACAAATTAATAAGGCATTGTTGCTTATTGGGCCAAAAAAAAAAAAAAAAATTCTCACAAAGATGTTGAAAATAATTCTCACAAAGATGGCGACTCCACTGGGGACCTCCCTTCCCTTCATCTCTCCATCAGACAATACCCTAACAATAAGATGTACTCACATCATACTTTTTCTGTGCAGGTCTTGCAATGGCGGCCCTTGCTCATACTCCGGGCGTGGTCTTCGGCCCACTGGTGGTCCAGGACCACATAAGAAATGGCTACCTCACAACACCAACCAGATTTGGAGCCTTTCCCCAGTGGTGGAGTCTCCATACTTCTTGGGCGTGATACCAGCCGTGCTACCTGCTGCTAAGGCCCATGAAACAAACAAGACAAAGGAAGAGCCTCAAGCTCAGGAGGCTAATTTGGTGCAGATGTTTACAACCTATGCTATCAACTTCACCAACACTCCAACTGTTGGAAAGAACAGAAGACGCAAGTCTAGCAAGAAGCCCACAACACGTGGCATTTCAAGTTCTGGCAAGACTGTCCGAGTTGGCAATCTCCGGATCCGCCTGGACGGCAGTGAAACCCTAATGATACCGGAGCGGCATGTAGCTACTGTACAGGTAAAGAACAATTTCGGCATACTGCCTAAAGTGCGGCAAGACAAGCCAAGCTTTAAAGTAAAAGATATGAAGAAACAATGGAGGAAAGCGGAAACCAAGAACCACAAATTTGACGACATTGGCTTCAAGAAATACAAAGCCAATGCTGGAAATGATGAGATATATAGCCCGCCTCGTGTTAAGCAGGTGTGGGTTACCAAAGAAAAAGCTCAAGAACTCAGAAGGACGAGGGCCCTAGAGTCTCTAATAGGGCGAAAGAATGTAAGAATGGTCATGGAGCAGGACCCAACAAACTGGCAAACCTTCGGGAGAAGAAAAGTCCAAGAAAGACAAAGGGAGTCTTCCCAAGAGTATCGAACTAAAGAATGCACCCCTTCTTTACCAGTTGATCTGCAAAGAGGATCTAAAAGGAAAGGGGTATATCAAGAAAGAAGACAAGCAAGCCCGGAGACAGGGCAAAATTTCAAGTCAGAAGAACACAAGAGGGATGATGATGTCCCTAGAAAATCAGTCTTCCAGCGCCTGGGTGCCGCTGTACGCCCTAGGCAGAAGAAAAGAAGAACAGTGCAAATCACTGAAGAAGGCATGCGCATATACACATGTTATGCCTCTAACATCAATCTGCCTGTAATAGCTGACCAGGCAGAAGCTTCAAATATGGAGCAGCATCCCACAGTGTCTAGTCACAGAAGGGAGCAAGCTCGGGCCTGGCTTGACCGGGTAAATGTGGAGGTGGACTTACCACACCAAAATGAAGGAGGCATGGGGGCTGCCGACATTGCCACCACATCAAGTCACCCTCTGGATCAGGGTCGACCAGCTGAAAACCCTAATATCAGGGTATCCTCATCACCAAATCTAGAAATGGTAATGCAAGAAAATCGAAAGCTAAAGGCCATGTTGGAAAGCCTTATGCAACAATTGGAAATGGCAGCGCCACTGCCACCACTACAGCCTCTGCAACAGGCACAACATATATTGCAACCTCAGCAACTTCAACAAGCAAGCCAGCCAGTATTGCCTATAATGGCACCCCAGCCTGGGAACGTGCCACCAAGCACACCCCGGGCAGAATTCATGAATCCAAATTCATGCCATGAAGAAACTCAAGAGGTGCATGTTGCAGAACAAAGGCATGATGCGCCGCAATTGAATACTACATTTGAAAGAACAATGGTCTCTCAGAGGGCCATGATTGAACAAATGATTGAAGCAAAGATAGCTGAGCAGAATGAGGGGCCTGCCACCTATGACCTATACAGGGTACCATACCCTGTACACCATCTCTTCAAAAAGCTCCCAATAGAACACCCAAAGGTCCCTAAATTTTCAAAATTCAATGGGGATGGGTCACCTCATGAACATATAGCTCATTACCTGAGCAGCATGGCAGAACTGGCAACTGAAGAGTCATACCTTTTAAGGTACTTTTCAAACTCACTTACTGGGCCAGCTTTTCAATGGTATGCCCGGTTGAAGCCCGACTCAATAGTTGGTTGGAAGATATGCAAAGAAAATTCTATGAACGCTTCAGAGTGACAGAAAGGAGGGTCACCCTAGCAGAGCTTATATCTCTAAAGCAAAACAAAAATGAGTCTGCTCTGGATTTCATCAAAAGATGGCGTGACATGAGCATGAAATGTGAACAACCACCGGCACATGAAGATACGGTGAAACTATGCCAAAGAAGTCTGAAGCCAGAAATCAAGGAAAAGCTCCTAGGGGCCAATATCCGGACATTTGAACATCTCAACAGCACAGTGGCGGAGATAGAAATCTTCTTTGCCGAAAATCCCACTTCTTCATATGGAAGGGGTAAATCTCCTAAAGACGAAAACACCGGGTCACGAGAAGTAAATACCGTGGACTTTTCGACAGCCTGAAGAAAGCTGGGGGCAAGGGAGATACCCCCGCCTCTTCAAATTCAAAGAAAGAAGAAAGGAGATCAGCCCCCACCCTAAGTGAGAGGCTCAACACTCCTTATTCATTTGCCAGGGAGCACACAAAAGAATTGTTGGACATATGTCTTCAAGAAAATCTCATAACACTCCCAGAGCCCAAGCGCCCAGAAGAAGCAGCAATGGTGGACGAGCCCAATTATTGCCTATATCATCGCGTGCTGGGTCACGCTCTAGAAAATTGCTATCTGTTCAAAAATCGGGCAGAAAAGCTAATTCAAGCAGGAATTATTAACATGGCTGAGCACTTGGTAAACCCACCAAAGCCACATCGGCAACCAAAACTCACGTTCTCTGCCAACGTGATCCATGTTATGGCCAAGGCTAGGTCCCAATGAAAACCAAGCACAAATGGCGCAGGCAGGATAGCTAGATGAGCTGTCCAAAGTCGCTGCATATCACTCCCGAGGGAGGTAGTGGAAGGTGCTATTCAGGCAACATTCCACCATAAGCAAGAAGAAGCTAGCTGGACCCTGGTGAATACAAACAAAAGGCCAGCCCCTGAGAAACTCCAAAAGAAAGAACGACCTAGAAAGTCATACCTCAGTGGCGTCGCTCCACCTAAGGAAATTGTAAAAGAAGCAATCCTCCAAGAATCGGCAGTCTTGAGAAGGAAAAAAAAAAAAAAAATCAAAAGAAGAATGAGAAGAGGAAGAATCTGCTGTTGAAATAAATAAGCCAATGTCCGCAGTGGCAATAAATGAGAAACCATCTCAAACACCAATTAAGGAGGGGCAAAAGGTTTGGTACCCCTCGGAGCTGAACAACTTCCTCTACAAAAAATGAATGAGAGCAGGAAATGGGCAACAATGCCGCAACCCTCCCTCCACCACAGCCATGCAAGGGTTCAGCAAAAATGATGCCCCATTAACAAGGCAAACAAAGGCAAAGAAATAGTGGGGGCATCTCCAAAAAGAAAAGGAAAATTCACTGTCAATAAAGAAGCAACAACGACATTAAAGCTCAGCATGCAGTTGGAGGATCTTGAGCGAAGGCCATTATAGCGGCATAGGCCCATTGTCAAGCTTGGAACTAGTGCCATCAGCCAAGTAATAGAAGTTGGCATACCACTGCCATTAGATCCTATACAAACGACAATCCACAGGAGGTCCACACACTGGAGCCTCTAAAATTCTTTTGTGGCCTACCATGCTGAAGGACATCCAATGGTGTTCTATAAAGGGAAGCCTGTACCCAAACAGCCTCCAAATGATTTTGGCTAAAAGATGCCACTAAGTTGATGGAAATGGTCAAAGAGCTGAAAGACATGCCAGAGCATATAAAGGTAAAATCTCAGAAGCAAAATATTCAAGTTCAAAGTCAAACAAAAGTCAAGCTATATCAAGCAATGTGATACCCCTACCAATGTCAGGGGGCAACTGCCATTCCCCCGCAACGACACAAGAGGTCCCGGATGGGAGACACGGGAAGGTCCCGCAGTCTGCTATGTTGCAAATATTGTCAACATAAAGCTTCCAATAATCGAAACAAGGATGGATGAGAATGATGCCCAGATGGATGAGGATCTCTCCACAAATGAAATAAGGGTTGTTCAAAACCCCAAAGAAAATTCAAGAAAAGGCTTATCCTTCCGAGAGCAGGAGTGGAAGGTATCACCTTACATAAACTGACAAAGAGAGGAGCCCCATTCATATGGGACGACGGATGTCAGAAAGTCCTTGACAAAATCAATATTTGCTCAATCCTCCTTTGCTGGGGGCACCTATCAAGGGCAAGCCTTTAATTGCGGCCATATGTGCGTCACTGGGGGCATTACCAGCTTTAAAATGAAAAAAAAAAGAGAGAAGAAAGAAAGAAAAGAAAAAAAAAAATGAAAAAAAAAAAAAAAAGGGCAACGCATGGCGGAGTGCTTAACAACCCATCCAGCGCCAGAAGATTCCCCTCTAAATACAGAATTGATTGATGAGGAGGGGCTCCCTGCTCAAGAAATTTATGAAGCACAAGAAACTCAAGTTGAACATTGTCAATTATATTTTGATGGGGCTGCACGAGCTTCTCTGAAAGCTGAGGGCACATCAACAAATATGGCAGGGGCAGGAATTGTCTTCGTGACCCCAGAAAAAAGGATATTGCACTATTCATGTGCTCTTACAGAATCCCTGACAAATAATGAAGCAGAATATGAAGCCCTCATAGTTGGCTTGGAAATCGCCCTGGAAATGGGCATAAGGTGCATTGAAATGTTTGGCGATTCATTGCTGGTCGTCAGACAAATGTTGGACATTCTTGAAGTCCGAAAAGAAGAATTGAAAGCCTACTATCAGTGACAGGTTCTACCACTTCAAAATAGAACATGTCAAAAGAAGTCAAAACTCGCAGGCTGATGCATTGGCCAAGCTCACATCTGCCCTTAAACTTCCCCCGAAGGTGAATTGGGAATTACCATAAAGAATAGAAGATTGCTTCCAAGCACCATGAATCGCCACGATGGTTTGACAACCTTTGAGGCAAATGTACTGAAAGAAAATGAAAGTCAAGAAGAAGATGATTGACGTATTCCCGTCATCAAGATCAAAAAAATGGTTGGCTACCAGACAAAAGAGGGGAGCGAGTGCAATTGCTGCGGAGAGTTGCTTCCTACAAATTGATGAATGACACATTATATAAGTTCACACCTAAAAAGGACAAGTCGGTACTGCTGAGATGCCTCTCTCCAAAAGAAGCCAAAATGGTCATGCGGGAGGTATATGCAGGATTGTGTAGAGCCCACCAATCTGGCTCAAAAAAAAAAAATGATGAAAATCAACATAAAAAGCAAAGGGTTCCATTGGCCAACCATGTTTGCAAATTGCGAGCGGTTTGCCCGAACCTGCCTCCAATGCCAGGCCTATGGGCCCATGCCAAGAAAGTCTTCAACAAAACTTTATGCAAGCTCATGGTCAAGTTGGTAAATGGCCAAAAGCGCGATTGGGACGAAAAAGATGCATGAAGCTCTATGGGCCTATCGCAACGTCTACAAAACTCCTACAGGATGCTCGCCTTTTTCCCTAGTCTACGGGACCGAAGTAGTCATCCCTGTTGAAATCAAGCTCTCATCTTATAGGGTAGCTCTCCACTACGGGCTCCTTACGGACGAGGAGAGTGAAATTGAAAGGCGGCTTGAAGAGCTGTCAAATTTAGAAGAAAAACGTTTGGTTGCATACCAACGACTTCAAAATTACCAAGCACGGATGTCCCGCGCTTTTGACAAAGCCAGTGAAAAAAAGAAGAGCTAAAAAAAAAAAAAAAAAATGAGGGGAGATCTTGTCATGGTCAAGCAAAAGGATGTCATGGCCTCCCAACCCAAAAGCAAATTCATAGCCAATTGGCTTGGCCCATTTGCGGTCGATAAAGTGTTTGAAGGTGGCGCCTACACGGTAGTCGACAAAAAAAAGAAAATGTGATGTTTTCGCCTCTAAATGGCAGACACATGAAACTGTACCACACTCTTGAGTGTGAGTACGTCCACACAATGCAACAGATGGAACCGACTTTGGTACACACTGAAGACATTGAAATGATCTCGTTGCAAGATCTTCTAAATGAATGAAAAAATAGAAGGAAAAAAATAAGGAAAGCAAAAAAAAAAGGGGCTTAAAAACGAGGTGCCCCGGCAGACTCGATTCATTATTCCTCCAGGATGAATCGAGGGTAAAAAGGCTAAAACCCAGCTGAGGTGAAAACCCGAAAGGGCGCCTCGGGCAAAATCGGGAAACCCGCTGCATGAAAACCCGAAAGGGCGTGCAGGCAAAAGCAAGAGGGGGCCAGCCATGGTGAAAACCCGAAAGGGCGCCATGACTGGTAATGTGGAAAAAAAAAGAAGAAAAAAAAAAAAAAAAAAAAACGTGGATACTCTCTCGACCTTTCCTGGAGCGGGATCGAGCTATCCCGCATTCCTTATAAGAGGGAGGACGCAAGAGTTGTCAATGACGAAACAACCCCTAAATTCATTCAAATGAATAATCAAATAAGGGGGCTATAACCGAGACGACGATGATTGTGTCTTTCCGCCCTTATAAGAAATGTGGGAAGTTCGAACTCTGCTCGAAGAAAGAGAGAGAGGGAGAACCCAACCAAAAAAAAAAAGAAGATACTCACTTCAAAAAAAAAAAAGAGAGAAAGTCAAATCCTGAGCTTCTTTGGCTAACAAGCCGTCAAGGCCAGTCAAAAAGCTCAAAATCCAGACCTCTTGGCTAACAAGCCGTCCAGGCCAGTCAAGGGTTGAAATCTATGTCTTTTGGCTAACAAGTCGTCAAGACCAGTCAAAAGTCAAATCTCGAGCTTCTTTGGCTAACAAGCCGTCAAGGCCAGTCAAAAAGCTCAAAATCCAGACCTCTTGGCTAACAAGCCGTCCAGGCCAGTCAAAGTTTGAAATCCATGTCTTTTGGCTAACAAGTCGTCAAGACCAGTCAAAAGTCAAACTCGAGCTTCTTTGGCTAACAAGCCGTCAAGGCCAGTCAAAAAGCTCAAAATCCAGACCTCTTGGCTAACAAGCCGTCCAGGCCAGTCAAAGGTTGAAATCCATGTCTTTTGGCTAACAAGTCGTCAAGACCAGTCAAAAGTCAAATCTCGAGCTTCTTTGGCTAACAAGCCGTCAAGGCCAGTCAAAAAGCTCAAAATCCAGACCTCTTGGCTAACAAGCCGTCCAGGCCAGTCAAAGGTTGAAATCCATGTCTTTTGGCTAACAAGTCGTCAAGACCAGTCAAAAGTCAAGTCCCGAGCTTCTTTGGCTAACAAGCCGTCAAGGCCAGTCAAAAAGCTCAAAATCCAAACCTCTTGGCTAACAAGCCGTCCAGGCCAGTCAAGGTTGAAATCCATGTCTTTTGGCTAACAAGTCGTCAAGGCCAGTCAAAAGTCAAATCTCGAGCTTCTTTGGCTAACAAGCCGTCGAGGCCAGTCAAAAAGCTCAAAATCCAGACCTCTTGGCTAACAAGCCGTCCAGGCCAGTCAAAGGTTGAAATCTATGTCTTTTGGCTAACAAGTCGACAAGACCGGTCAAAAGTCAAATCACGAGCCCCAGAGGAGCCTCAATCCTCTAAAGCACATTTACGGCTCTCAGGAAGCCTCTAATTCCCTACCATTTAAAACCGAAAGAAATGTCCAATTCACGGCTCTCAGGAAGCCTCTAATTCCCTACCATTCATAAACTCAAATTCTCAACCCACGGCTCTCAGGGAAGCCTCTAATTCCCTACCATACATAAATCCAAACTCTAAACCCACGGCTCTCAGGGAAGCCTCTAATTCCCTACCATACATAAATTTAAATTCTCAATCCATGGTTCTCAGGGAAGTCTCTAATTCCCTACCATACACAAATCCAAACTTTCAAATTCCAACGGCTTTCAGGGAAGCCTTTTGATTCCCTACAGCGCATAAAACTCAAACCCTTGGCCAACACACCATCAAGGTCGGCCAAGTCAGCCAAAATCCAAATCCAAATTCTCACGGCTCTCAGGGAAGCCTTTAATTCCTTACAAAAAAAAAGAAGGAAAAAAAGAGAAAATAAAATAAATAGAATAAATAGGGGCTTAAAAAGGAGGTGCCCCGACGGACTTGGTCTACCACTTCATCGTGATGGATCAAGGGCAAAAAGGTCTAAAGCCCGGCTGAGGTGAAAACCCGAAAGGGCGCCTCAGGCAAAAATGGGTAAACCCCTCAACGCGAAAACCTGCAAAGGCGTGTTGGAAAAAGCTAGAGGGGGCCAATCTTGGCGAAAACCCGAAAGGGCGCTAAGGTTGGTAATGTGGATAAAAAAAAAAAAAAAGGAGAAAAGCAAAATCTGTCAGCCACATTATGGACATTCCCTATCCATGATGGCCGGCCAAGTCAAAATTTACATCTTTTGGCTAACAAGTCATCAAGACCAGCCAAAAGTCAAATCACGTGCCGAGAGAGCCTCAATCTTCTCACCCAAATACGTGCCCGAGGGAGCCTCAATCCTCTCACCCAAATCACGTGCCCGAGAGAGCCTCAATCTTCTCACCCAAATACGTGCCCGAGGGAGCCTCAATCCTCTCACCCAATATGTGCCCGAGAGAGCCTCAATCCTCTCAACCAAATACGTGCCCGAGGGAGCCTCAATCCTCTCACCCAAATCACGTGCCCGAGAGAGCCTCAATCTTCTCACCTAAATACGTGCCCGAGAGAGCCTCAATCCTCTCAACCAAAATACGTGCCCGAGAGAGCCTCAATCCTCTCACCCAAATCACGTGCCCGAGAGAGCCTCAATCTTCTCACCCAAATACGTGCCCGAGGGAGCCTCAATCTTCTCACCAAAATACGTGCCCGAGAGAGCCTCAATCCTCTCAACCAAAATACGTGCCCGAGAGAGCCTCAATCCTCTCACCCAAATCACGTGCCCGAGAGAGCCTCAATCTTCTCACCCAAATACGTGCCGAGGGAGCCTCAATCCTCTCACCCAAATACGCGCCCGAGGGAGCCTCAATCCTCTCACCCAAATATGTGCCCGAGAGAGCCTCAATCCTCTCACCCAAGATCATGTGCCTGAGGGAGCCTCATTCCTCTCACTGAAATTATGTGCTCGAGGGAGCCTCAATCCTCTCATCAAAATTATGGCCCTAGAGAAGCCTTAATTCTCTAACTCAAGCATGTCATGGCCCCAGAGGAGCCCTAATCCTCTAAATGAAATGGATCACGGCTTTTGGGGAAGCCTTAAAACCCCTATTATCAATAAAGATCACAAGTTGATGGTGAAACTCAGAAGCACAATGTATATATCAAATAAAAGTCTTGGTCCCAAGACAGGCCCTTGGGATAGCCCAAAAAAGAGAAGTCAAAATGGATGGATAGCATGTACTGATGCTAAAAACAACATATCTCAAGTAAGCCTATGCTCTAGTGTCGCCTGTCCTCAGAAGGTTAACATGTACAAAAGAATGGTATAAACAGCTCCGTCATGTATAAGCGAGGTCGTCAACTCACGCCAATTCATGGCCTGCACGATTCTTATAGAAGTTATAGCAGTCTCTGCCCGCAAAATAGCCAACTGAGTCTCCATGATTTTCGGCTCCAAGTAATCTCCTTCAATGTCATGTGCTTGATTCAACTCTGCAAAGTCAAAAACAATTGAAGATCAGATTTTGCTGAAGAAGAACAAGAAAAAGAAAGGATAAAGCAGCATGTCAAAAGAAATATTGCAGTCGTCACAATTCTCAATACATAAAGCAAAATTTTGGTATTGTTGTCATGAGATGATGGTCATGGGTACTGCAAGTCCGAAAGAAATGAGAAGTTGACTGCGAGTATGTCATAAGCTGCGACATCTCGAGTCTACAAAGATAACATCTCCAACATGGATCTCAACAAAGTCAAAATGGCTGAAATGTATTGACAGAATCAATGAAATGGATCCACTGAAGGGCGACATGTGCTAAAATACAACTGGAAAGATTCACACAAGACAGTCGTCCTATGTTTCACTCTCGGACGTCAGTCTCGTGGGGGGCATTTGTTGTGGCATATTTTTTGGTCTGACCTCCACGAGGAAGAAACGAAGAAAACGGAGGAGATAGAGAAGGGGGAGGGGAGTACCTGATGGAGCCGGCCACCCTTCTCCTCCTCAACCGCGGCCAGCAGAAGAAAGGAAGAGGAGGTGGGGGGTCCCGGCACAGGGTCCCTTGCCCGCTGCTGCAGCCGGGGCCCAGAGCCGCCGCCGTGGCCTCCTCCCTTCTCCGCTGCCGCTCGCGGCCTCCACCCGCTCGCCCGCGCCGCTGCTGCTCAAGGCCGCCGCCGGCCTCCCTTCGCCGCCGCTGCAGGTGGACCACCCCGCCACCGCCGCTGCTGCTCGCCCCTGCTACTCGCGCCGCCGCCGCTGCTGCTGCCCTAGGGGAGCCGCCGCCGGAAGGAGAGAAGGAGGAGGGGAGATGCACCGTCGCCCTCTCCCTCCCTGCTCTGTTTCGCACAGAGCCAACCCGGGAAGGGTCCGGCCGAAAGAAGGAAAGGGAGAAAAGAAAGAAGAAAAGAAATGGGGGGCTAAAACGCAAATATGCAGAGCGGAAATTGCACAAAACCCCCTAAAAAGATGAGCAGAGCTCGGGGAGATGCACAAACCTTCCGGCCGGGCGTCTTTTGCCCAGCCACTATAAAAGAAGCCCTGGGGCGCCCCAGGAAGGAGGAGCTTCTTCTGAGCCAGAAAACCCGAGCAAGGCTTCGGGAAAAAGACTGCAAGGCAGTCTGAAAAAAGGGTCTGTAAGGCAACCCTAAAGATCATCGTGCAAGGCACGATTCTTTTCTCTCAAGTTCATAAAAAGGGCCATTGGACTTCTTCTCATTGGGCCAATTTTCTTATTGGGCTTAATACTCCTTATTGGGCCGGACTTGTACTGTCACACAATTAATCAAGGCATTTTGTGCTTATTGGGCCAGCAATTAGCGAATTAACTTGTGTGATTTATTGGGCCCATTGGGCTATTTTTAATCATCCAATAATGCGTTATATGAATTATTTCATGTAATGTCACGTTTATTTAAAACGTAGCACTACGTAATTGCTTAATCAGAATCAACTAAGTTTTCGACCAACATTAACGAAATATTTTCCAAACATTATTCTTTAATTTTCAATAACATAAAATCAACAAACAAGTTATGTTTCACATCAATTTCAATCCACCTTAAGTTAATCAATTAAATAAATGAAAACATTAACTTAATTCATGTAATTCGAATTTAAATAAATAAATAACGAAAATGTTTAAATAAATAAAATTAATAATTCTAAAATACCAAAAAATGGGAAAATACATTTAAGAAATCAATAAAAATGAAATAAATATCAACAAAATTCTAAAAAAATAGATTGCATGTTTGCAACCATGTTCTCTTTCATGTGTAATTCATTTCATTCAAATGTGAGTCATATTCTCTTGTTTCTAAGGGTTTGTCTGATGGTTAATCAAGGGTATTCAGCCTTTGTGCTGATATAATTAACACTAACCGCAGTTAGTGGGGGACGTCAAATGAACTAAACAAGACCATGTCCAAATAAATAAAAAAATCTAAATAAATCAAATCCAAAGATAAATTTTAAATTTTAAAAAGATGTTGAAAAATAATTCTCACAGGGTACCAAACCTTTTGCCCCTCCTTAATTGGTGTTTGAGATGGTTTCTCATTTATTGCCACTGCGAGCATTGGCTTATTTATTTCAACAGCAGATTCTTCCTCTTCTCATTCTTCTTTTGATTTTTTTTTATTTTCCTTCTCAAGACTGCCAATTCTTGGAGAATTGCTTCTTTTGCAATTTCTTTAGGTGGAGCGACGCCACCGAGGTATGACTTTCTAGGTCGTTCTTTCTTTTGGAGTTTCTCAGGGGCTGGCCTCTTGTTTGTATTCACCAGGGTCCAGCTAGCTTCTTCTTGCTTATGATGGAATGTTGCCTGAATAGCACCTTCTGCTGCCTCCCTCGGGAGTGATATGCAGCGACTTTGGGCAGCTCATCTAGCCATCCAGCTTGCGCCATTTGTGCTTGGCCTATTGGGACCTAGCTTGGGTCATAACATTGATCACATTAGCAGAGAATGTGAGTTTTGGTTGTTAGTGTGGCTGCGGTGGATTTACCAAGTGCTCAGCCATGTCAATAATTCCTGCTTGAATTAGCTTTTCTACCCGATTTTTGAACAGATAGCAATTTTCTAGAGCGTGACCCAACACGCGATGATATAGGCAATAATTGGGCTTGTCCACCATTGCTGCTTCTTCTGGACGCTTGGGCTCTGGGAGTGTCATGAGATTCTCTTGGAGACATATGTCCAACAATTCTCTTGTATGCTCCCTGGTAAATGAATAAGGAGTGTTGAGCCTCTCACTTAGGGTGGGGGCAAATCTCCTTTCTTCTTTCTTTGAATTTGAAGAGGCAGAAGTATCTCCCTTGCCCCCAATTTTCCCCAGGGCTGCCGAAAAGTCCACGGTATTTACTTCTCGTGACCTGGTGTTTTCGTCTTTAGGAGATTTACCCCTTCCATATAAAGCAGTGGGGTTTTCGGCAAAGAAGATTTCTATCTCTGCCACTGTGTTGTTGAGATGTTCAAATGTCAGAATATTGGCCCCTACGAGCTTTTCCTTGATTTCTGGCTTCAGACTTCTTTGACATAATTTCACCGCATCTTCACGTGCTGGTGGTTGCTCACATTTCATGCTCATGTCACGCCATCTTTTGATGAAATCCAGAGCAGACTCATTTTTGTTTTGCTTTAAGGATATAACTTCTGCTAAAGTGACTCTTCTTTCTGTCACTCTGAAGCGTTCATAGAATTTTTTTTGCATATCTTCCCAACCAACTATTGAGTCGGGCTTCAACCGGGCATACCATTGAAAAGCTGGCCCAGTAAGTGAGTTTGAAAAGTACCTTAAAAGGTATGACTCTTCAGTTGCCAGTTCTGCCATGCTGCTCATGTAATGAGCTATATGTTCATGAGGTGACCCATCCCCATTGAATTTTGAAAATTTAGGGACCTTTGGGTGTTCTGTTGGGAGCTTTTTAAAGAGATGGTGTACAGGGTATGGTACCCTATATAGGTCATAGGTGGCAGGCCCCTCATTCTGCTCAGCTATCTTTGCTTCAATTATTTGTTCAATCATGGCCCTCTGAGAGACCATTGTTCTTTCAAATGTAGTATTCAATTGTGGCGCATCATGCCTTTGTTCTGTGACATGCACTTCTTGTGTTTCCCCATGGCTTGAATTTGGGTTTTCAATTGGTTGCTCGGCCAGAGGTTCTGTGCATGGAATACTTGGCGGCAAATTTCCCAGGGCTGGTGCCATTGTGGGCAATGTTGGCTGGCTTGCTTGTTGAAGTTGCTGAGGTTGCAATATCTATTGTGTCTGTTCTGGAGGCTGTACTGGTGGTGATTGTTGTGGTGGCGATGGTGCCGCCATTCCCAATTGTTGCATAAGGCTTTCTAACATGGCTTTTAGCTTCTGATTTTCTTGCATTACCATTTCTAAATTTGGCAATAAGGGTACCCTGATATTAGGGTTTTCGGCAGATCGACCTTGATCCAGAGGGTGATTTGATGTGGTGGCAATGTCGGACGCCCCCATGCCTCCTTCATTTTGGTGTGGTAAGTCCACATCCACATTTACCCGATCAAGCCAGGCTCGAGCTTACTCCCTTCTGCGATTAGATATCGTGGGATGTTGCTCCATATTTGAGGTTTCTGCCTGGTCAGCTATTGCAGGCATGTTGATGTTAGAGGCATAGCATGTGTATATGCGCATGCCTTCTTCAGTGATTTGCACTGTTCTTCTTTTCTTCTGCCTAGGGCGTACAGTGGCACCCAGGCGTTGGAAGACTGATTTTCTAGGGACATCATCATCCCTCTTGTATTCTTCTGACTTGAAATTTTGCCCTGTCTCCAGGCTTGCTTGTCTTCTTTTTTGATATACCCCTTTCCTTTTAGATCCTCTTTGCAGATCAACCGGTAAAGAAGGGGTGCATTCTTTAGTTCGAGACTCTTGGGAAGACTCCCTTTATCTTTCTTGGACTTTTCTTCTCCCGAAGGTTTGCCAGTTTGTTGGGTCCTGCTCCATGACCATTCTTACATTCTTTCGCCCTATTAGAGACTCTAGGGCCCTTGTCCTTCTGAGTTCTTGAGCTTTTTCTTTGGTAACCCACACCTGCTTAACACGAGGCGGGCTATATGTCTCATCATTTCCAGCATTGGCTTTGTATTTCTTGAAGCCAATGTCGTCAAATTTGTGGTCCTTGGTTTCAGCTTTCCTCCATTGTTTCTTCATATCTTTTACTTTAAAGCTTGGCTTGTCCTGCCGCCCTTTAGGCAGTTTGCCGAATTTGTTCCTTACCGGAATGGTAGCCACATGCCGCTCTGGTATCATCATGGTTTCACTGCCGTCCAGGTGGATCCGGAGCTCGCCAATGCGGACAGTCTTTCCAGAACTTGAAATGCCACGAATTGTGGGCTTATTGCCAGACTTGCGCTTTCTGTTCTTTCCAGTAGTTGGAGTGTTGGTGAAGTTGATAGCATAAGTGGTGAACATCTGCATCAAGTTAGCCTTCTGAGCTTGAGGCTCTTCTTTTGCTTTGCTTGCTTCATAGACTTTGACTGTAGTAGGTAATACGGCCGGTATCACGCCCAAGAAGTATGGAGATTCCACCACAGGGGGAAAAGCTCCAAACCTGGTCGGTGTTGTGAGATAGCCATTCCTTATGTGGTCCTGGATCACAAGCGAGCCGAAGACCACCCCCGGAGTATGAGCAAGAGCTGCCATTGTAGAGTTATGATCTGCACAAAAAAATTAAAATGTGAGTGCATCTTATTGTTAGGGTGTTGTCTGATGGAGAGATGAAGGGAAGGGAGGTCCCCAGCGGAGTCGCCATCTTTGTGAGAATATTTTTCAACACTTTAAAAAATTTAAATTTAATCTTTGGTTTTGATTTATTTGGGTTTTTATTTATTTACATGGACATGGTCTTAGTTAGTTCATTTGACCTCCCCCACTAACCTCAGTTAGTGTTAATTGCATCAGCACAAATGCTGAATACCCTTAATTAACCATCAGACGAACCCTTTGAAATAAAAGAACGTGACTCACATTTGAATGAATTGAATGATACATGAAAGCAAACAAAGTTACAAACATGCAATCTATTTTTTGAATTTTCTGATATTTATTTCATTTTTTATTGATTTTTAAATCCATTTTTCTCATTTTTTTGGTATTTTAGAGTTATTAATTTCATTTATTTAAACATTTTCGTTATTTATTTATTTAAATTACGTTTATGTGAATTAAATTAAGATTTTCATTTATTTAATTGATTTAAAAGATGATTAACTTAAGGTGGATCAAAAATGATGTGAGACATAACTTGTTTGTTGATTTTAGGCTATTAAAAATTAAACAATAATGTTTGTGAAATATTTCGTTAATATTGGTTGAAAACTTGGTTGATTTTGATTAAGAAATCAAGTAATGACACATTTTAAGTAAACATGACCCTACTTGCAATTATCCAACAAAATGCAATTAAATGGACAAAATTAGCCCAATAGGCCCATTAAATATGGTGAACAAGATGGTCATTCATTAAGTCATGTCGTACAAGTCCGGCCCAATAAACAAGTCAGGCCCAACAAGAAGTCTGAGTCCAATAAGGAATTTGAGGCCCAATAAGGAGAAGCCCAATGGACCTTATTTAATACTTGAGAAAATTAAATCGTGCCTTGCACGATATTCTTTAAGGCTGCCTTGCAGACCCTTTTTCCAGACCGCCTTGTAGTCTTCTTCAGAGCCTTGCTCTGGGTTTCAGAACTTCAAAATCCACCCCCTCTCTGGGGCGCCCCAGGGCTTCTTTTATAGTGGCTGGGCAAAAGACGCCCGGCCGGAAGGTTTATGCATCTCCCCGGAGCTCTACTCATCTTTTTAGGGGGTTTTGTGCAATTTTCGGTTCGCACATTTGCATTTTAGCCCTGCTGTTTTATGTTTTTTTTTCTTTTTCCCTTTCTATTCCCGGCGCCCCTTTCCCTGCTCGGCTCTACGCGAAACAGAGCAGGGAGGAGGGCGGCTTCCTTCTCCCTTCCCTCTCCACTCGACGGCGACGGCGGCGCCCAACTAGGGCGGCAGCGGCGGCGATGGCTGGAGCAGCGGTGGCGGCAGGGCTTCAAGCAGCGGCGGCGGCGGCGAGGGAGAAGCCCAGCGGCGGCGGCGACCCCAGGTGAAGGCAGCGGCGGCGACGGGCAGGGAGGAGGGCGCCGCTGCCGAGGCCAACAGGGGAAGTCCTCTGCGCCGGCAGCCCTTGCTGGGAGGGGTGGAAGCGGCGGCGGTGGCCTGGCGAACAGGGGCCAGCCGCGGCGGCTGTGGCAGGTGAGGGAGGCGGCGGCCTCCTCTCCTCCTCCACCCTCCTTCTTCCTCCTGTGGCGTCAAGGCTGAGCAAAGGTGAGTTTTTTTCTTTCTTATTTCTTTTCTCTTCTGTTTTTTCCTTGCTTCTTCTTTTCTTTTGGTGAAAACCGGCACAACACCTGCCTGAGACTGTTTCCTGTTTATCCTAGTTGAAAATGTTTACTATTTATACTCCTGACTAAGTTGGCCCTTGATTATCTATTCAACTGTTCATGTCTTATTCCTATAATTGTTTTAGCTGCCTTATTGAATCTTGACCCATACCTGCCCGGATCAGTTATATTTCCTGTTAAGTCTGTTAACCGTTAAACACATGTTCCTGTCAGTTACATTTCCTGTTGAGCCTGTTATCTATTGAATATCTATTCATGTTATTGATATTTCTTATTAAACCGGTTAACTGCTGACTACATGATTTAGAGATTATTAGAGGGTAAATCTTACTGAGCTTATCGCTCACCCTGTTTTTGTTAACATTTTTTAGGTAGTTTCCAAGCACAAATTAATATAGGCGGGAAGTGTGTTGAGCGACTGTACCCATGCAATGCGAGACTATTTAGAGTCACCCTATAATCCCCTTTTTATATAGTTAATGAATATTCATGTTTTAAATATTGTGTTCTTTTAACTCTTCCTGCCTGTTTTGATATTGCCGTCATGCCCCTTTCTCCATTTTTTTTTTTTTTGGGGGGTGGGGGGGGGTGTGGGGGGGCGCATGACAGCATCACTCACATTGTTGCTTGAACCTTGACAAATCCAACCGCACCCTCATAATGTTGATGCCATTGCTGGTGTCACTGTGCCATAAACGTGGACGCCTTCATATGTCATCCTTTTCAGCTATTTTCATTTTACATTATTTGTTCCAGACATCTCAGTTATGTGGGCAAGCATATCAAACAAATGCCTACTGTTGTACGCATGGTGTTCATGAAAAAATAATGAAAATGCTTTAAAATGCAGCACATAGACGTCATTTACAGATGAGGAATGCTAATGTGCCATGCCATGTTCAAAGCCCCAACTCCATCTGCCATCCAATCTGAAGATCAGATGATGCGGTAGCACTGAACTTATCTCACCCTCCCAAAAGGCAGAGCCAATCTTGGCCATCCGATCTTCAGACCAGATGGTGGAGATGAAGTGTGACACACTGAAAGAGGTATGCCATGCTAGCATTTCTCCGTACAGATTGCCAATATGAGTGGAAAGTGGAAACTATATGTAAATGTGAACGAGGCATCCTGCAAAAAGACTAAATAACAATGAGTATTTCATAAAATACAATATCTACCTTTGAGTGTATGCCAATGCTTGGTGCCTTACTAACAACTTCAACATGTATTCTATCATTGACTGGTGGTTCCTCGCACATGAACGAAAATTCCTCTTCCCATCGAGGGTCTCTGTTTTTCTTTATATACTGCACACGGGGAATATTATGTTACCAAATACAGTCATGAAGCAAGGAATTCGCTAGCCTAAATACGCAGACAAACATTCACTTACCCTAGTTTTCTTTTCTTCACCTCTAAAAAGAATGCGGACAAAAGGGTTCGTGTGGTGTTTGCCCTCGAGGTCTTGAGCTTCATGTACAATAACTACAAGCAGACCACCGCCAGCTGGAGTCCCTTCAGGAGCCTTTTCTACAGCATTGGAGCTTTCATCGAAGTCTTTCCCTAAATCTTCCTCCTTAAAAGGCTTGTATGTTGCTTCAACAACTATTTGACCACGTGGTTTCTCATTTTGAGCATCATTAGGATCCATGTTTTTAAGCAGGTTAAGGGTCAATTCTTTTGTCTCATCAGTAGTAAGATCCTTCAGAGGAATAACATTCATGCCCAATTTATCATGCTTGCCAACCTAACCAGAACAAAATGCTAAACAGTCATTACAAATTTCAAGGCAGTATAGAAGTCAGAAAAGTTGGAAAAAAAAGTGTCAAGCAATGATAAGGATTACCTGTTCCCAGTCATAAACACTAAGTTCTAGTGCTTGGGATTCTGGGTCTTTAACAATCAGCTTGAATTCCTCATTCCATTCAGGATTCAGGGTACTACGCTTAACAGTAGTCTTCTTTGATGGAAGCTTGTCTTCTGTAAGTTTTAGCTTGACATATGGATCAGATTTACCCATAAAATCTGTCTTCTTCAAGTTAAGTGCCCTAACGACCTTCACATGTAGAATTCCTACAGGCTTCTTTTGCGCTCTGCAAAATACCAAGGACAATATTCAGACTTCAAAATGTCACATTTATTGTTTAGAAATAATTATAGATGTCGTAGGCTAAGGGAAGTTACTTTGAGGGGTCCATAATGGGGACTTCCAATGTCTTGGGCCATAGGTACATGTTTGCCACCTGATCCTTAATAATTTCCTTCATATGTGGAAACAAAAAATGATGAACAAGAAGAAAAGACAATGAGGTTTAGATATTTCTGAAGAAAGGAACGAGTATGTCTCTGTTTGAGAGATGAGCTGATTCGGAGACCAAGGTCACAACATGGATAAATGAAGACATCTGGAAATTTTACATACTGTACACAAATGGATCACATAAGATTCAAAGGTTTTGGAGGTTGCATGAGAATAAGAAAATGAGGCATGACAACTCCTCACTAAAGATTTGAATAATAACTGTATCTGAGATTATCTCAGTCAACTATTGGATCTTTCTTCAGAACAGATGCAGACATCAGCAATTATCAATGGAGAAAAGAAATCAAGAGGCCTTAGCACACGACGTTTGTCATTTAAGTGGCGTTT
The DNA here is from genome assembly GCA_014218235.1 of Colocasia esculenta. Classification (NCBI taxonomy): domain Eukaryota; kingdom Viridiplantae; phylum Streptophyta; class Magnoliopsida; order Alismatales; family Araceae; genus Colocasia; species Colocasia esculenta. Next base: position 20,819,471 of record CM024765.1, on the reverse strand, counting down.
GAATTTCAGACTAAGAACATGTAAATATTCATTTGTTTTCAGTCTCCATATCTAACAAAATTCAATGCATGAAAATTTTCAGTTTTCCTTGAAAAGTGACATGCTTGAGTTCATTTTTAAAAAATACACAATTTATATTTGATTCCCCAAACTTTCACAATGTGGCTGAAGTGAACTGTGAAATTCTCTGCCTAATATAATTCCAAACACAAGCCTTGTGAAAATATAAGAGATTCAAGCAAAAGTCTATTATATAACTGCATCTAGAATGAGAAAATAAAACTCAAAGATATAAATAGGTTTTCCAACTGAATCAATAAAATGAAACAATCATCAGCTCTTCTTTTCCATGTTAATTTGAAGACTATGATCCTAGTGCCTTACCAGGTGTAAAAACTACCTCCATTCTAATTTTGGGTTTTAAATGGCCTCAAGGCCTCATTGATTGCAATGGTGACTTCATGAGCCGTGAGCCAAGTAAAATTCCTGAACATAGGCAGTGTTTGGCAAGGAGTTTAAAAAAATTTTAGGCTGCAAAATCTCCGACAAAAGTGCCTTGGTTGTCAAACGTGCACTGGTGGCTTCGGATTGCATGAGTTGTCGATTCCGGCTGGAGGAGAGAGATAGAGAGAAGTAATATTCTCTCTCCTCATAGGCAAAAAGTGGGTGGCGACGAGGGCGAACTCGTTCCCGTGCTTTCGCGAGGTGGGTTTGTTATTTTTTTTATATATTTTTTGTGCGCCTTTCGCACGTGAGGCCTCATCGCCCGCGCCACAAAGAGCTCGGGCGACGAGGCCACGAAGCACCATACAGCGGTGCTGTCATGCAGAAATCGGCTTCAGCCGATTTTCACTTTCTGGCTAGCATTTCCAAATGCTGCCTTAGCATCAAGCAGTCGGGATGAAGAGCAGATCCTAATCAAGGACCCAAGATCAACATGAAGTGGGGGACTCCGGGTAGAACCAATCCTGCAATCTCAGGTGATCCCCCTCAAAACATATAAGCCAGAAGAAAAACATGTGCACTCAAAAGACAAAACAAGATTACTTGTTTTTTTAGAAATTGGCCGAAGGCCATGTTTCATTAGCCAAAAGGCAAATGAAAAGCAAAAAGCATACAAAATGAAAGAGAAAACCAGAAAAAACCAGAAGAAAGGTAAAGGAAGAGGGATGACTACCAAGATGGTAGAAGCCCCAACCCCAAACCCTAAAAAAACCACCCAATTACAAGGTAAATTTCCTCCCCCCCTTCAGCTGATCTAAAAGGGCAGAAAACTTGACTGGCTCACCAGAGACACTAAGATGCCACTGATACACAAAAGAGATACAATCATTTAGAATAAGGAACAAGTTTCTGAACTCCAGGTTAAACAACCTCTTATTCCTTTCCTTCCAGATAGACCAGAGCATCGCTGGTAAACACAATTTCCATTGGTCCTCCTCAACTCCTGTGGGTTTATACTTTGGCCAATAATCAATAAACTGATGCAAATTGAGGGGAACACAACATGTGACATTAATAGTCTTGAAGAACAGCTTCCATACAGTTCTGACAACTCCACAAGCAGTGAATAGATGATCCAAATCCTCCTGGAAACATGCACAGAATATGCATTCTTTTCTCGACTGTTTTCTGAACATATTGACCCTGACCAAAGTAAATAGCCTCTTCCAAGCAATTTTCCACATAAAGACCCTGATTTTCAAAGGTAACCCCTTATCCCACACTTGCTTATGCCATCTGACCTTCAACCCTCCTTGAATAAGCAGACGGACCACTGATTTGACTGAGAATTTCCCCGACCTCTCCCATTTCCAAACTCTGTTATCCTCCATACCAGGGGATATCTTAGTGTTGTCAAGTGCCTCAAATAGAAAAAGGAACTCAGAGATCTCATCCTCCACCAAATTCCGTCTGAACCTTAAGTGCCATGACGAACCAGATTGAGATTGGGACCACAAATCAGCCAAAAAAACCTGAGACTGTGACACAGTACTGAACAATCTCGGACATGAGAACATAAGAGGCTCATTGTTTAACCATGGGTCTTGCCACAATTTGATTCTCCGACCATCTCCCACCTGAAGCCTAGAAGAGCACAAGTAGAAGTCTAAATTCCCTATAATGTGCTTCCAAATTGAGGATAAATTATTACTACTCAGTAACTGGGAACACCACCCATCCACATTCCACAAATACTTCCTCTTAACTATACAGCTCCACAATGCCCCGTCATTTACATCTAATTTCCACAGCCATTTCATAAGTAATGCATTATTAATAATCTCCATTGGCACTAGGCCTGCACCACCTTCTTCTTTCAACCTACACACCTTAGCCCAGACAATAGGGTTAACACCATGCACTTCTGGCCCCTTACCTCTCCAGAAAAATGCCGCTCTCGCCGATTCCAGTTTCTTGCAAATGCCCTTAGGGGCTTTAAATATGGACAAGAAATATAAAGGAAGGCTAGACAACACCACCTTAGAAAGAATCCATCTTCCCCCAGCAGATAAGAGTCTGCCCTTCCACCCACTAATCCTGTCCCTGAACTTCTTAACCATTCTATTCCAATCTGAAATTCTCAGAGATCTATCTGACAAGGGCAGCCCAAGATACTTAACAGGGAAACTCCCCTATTTCACACCCATGATCTGCTCAATCTGAACCCTGATATTCTCATTTGCTATGTTCCCCACCAGCTCACTCTTACGGAAATTAATTCTCAAACCAGTCACCGACTCAAGAAGTCTGAGGAGGATCCTCAAATTAATGAGCTTGTCAAGGTTATTTGAGGAAAAAAAGATTGTGTCATCAGCATACTGAAGGTGTGAAACTTCTAAACTCCCCCTTCCCACAGTAATTCCTTCAATTAACTCAGCCTGCCTTGCTTTCTTCCACATCTCACTCAAGACCTGCCCCATCAAAACAAACAAAAAAAGGGATAACGGGTCACCCTATCGCAGCCCTCTAGAACAGCCAAAAAAACCACATGGAGACCCATTAATGAGCACAGAGAATTTTGCCAATTGTACACAATGCCTGACCCAATCAATCCATCTATCCTTGAAGCCCGTCACCTTCATGACTCTGAAAAGACATTTCCAATTTATCCTATCATATGCCTTTTCAAAGTCAAGTTTGAGTGACACATATTGTCTCTTGTTGATCCTCTGCTCATGCAAACATTCGTGGGCTGCCATGAAATTATCCAAGATGAAACGGCCACTAATAAAAGCTGACTGGTTACCATCAATGAGATTTCCAATCACTTTCTTGAGCCGGCCAGCCATGGCCTTGGTGATGATTTTATACATAGAGTTCAACAAACTGATCGACCTATAATCATTGATCGACTCTGCCCCAAGACACTTCGGAATAAGCACCAAGTGGGTGGAATTGAAATGTTTAATATTCCAAGGTCTTGTCTGAAATTCTGACACCACCGCCATTATATCTGACTTGATAACTGGCCAAAATTGCTGAAAGAACCCCAAAGAAAATCCATCTGGCCCAGGAGACCTATTAGGATCCATAGAAAATACAATATCTTTAATCTCCTCCTCACTAAAGGGTCTAATCAGATCCCCGGCATCCTGATTTGAGAGTTTAGAGAAAAACTCATGACCAATCTGCAGCCTCCAAGGCTCCTCCTCCCTAAACAAACCCTGAAAATGATTCACCACTTCCCTTTGTAAAGTATCCAAATCCTCAATCAATCTATCATTGATTTTGATTGTGTCCATAGTAATCCTTCTCTTTTTAATGGTAGCCATGGCATGAAAATACGCTGTGTTTTTGTCTCCCTCTCTTAACCACGTTTCTTTCGCCCTCTGCTTCCACTTTATCTCCTCTTGTTTTGCTAATACCTCATATTGTTTCTTAGCCTGACTCCACTGAACACTCTCTTCCTCAGATAAGCTGCCTTGGTCATTTCGAACGTCAAAATACACAATTCTATCCAGAAGCTCTTGTCTAAGCTCAACTGCTTTACCAAAGATGTTGTTGCTCCAAACCTTCATTTTCTTTCTAACCCACCTCAACTTATCAAGCAGAGACAAACTTGCACATTGTTCAGATGGTGCTTCATGCCACCATGTGGATACCAAGTTTCTGAAATCTTCCTGCAAATACCATGACCTTTCATATCTGAATACTCTTTTATGCTTCTTCAGATGAGTTGTGCTTAACAGCAGCGGGATGTGATCAGACATCACCCTGGGGAGGGCCCTTACAGTAGTAAAATTAAATTTATGTTGCCACAGAGAATTGATGAAAATCCTGTCGAGTTTGGATTTAGAATTTCTAGCCCCATCACCCACCCAAGTAAAGAAGACCGAGTTCACCTGCATCTCAATCAGACCTGCTTCTTGTACCCATTCCTCAAATAAAATCATCTCCTGTGACCAAGTCACCTAATTGATTCTTTCTCCCGGGGCCCTTACTGCATTGAAATCGCCTAGGACACAGGAAGGCCCGTTAACTTCCCTAGAGAGGGACTGCAGCTCATTAAAGAAAAGCACCTTCTGCTCCTGCAAAACTGGCCCATAAACCCCAGTAAACCACCAAACAAAATCATCTCTCTTATTCTTCAGTTTGACTGTGATACTAAATTGAAGCACTTGTTGTTCACAGCATTCCAAAATATCTGTATCCCACATAATAAGAATCCCCCCTTTAGCACCCTGTGCTGGCTTATAACACCATCCCTGTAATCTGCCACCGCCCAACTTCCGAGCATCTTCCAAGCTGAAATCTTCTAATTTTGACTCCTGGATACATAACAAAGACAGTTTAAGCTTATTCACCATCAAATTAATCTCCCTCTTCTTCTCATCCCCATTAATCCCTCTGGCATTCCAAGACATAATATTCATTAATAACTGATGAGAACACCCTTGCCATTGGGTCTCTAAGACCTAAGGCCCTCTGTTATTTTGTTATTCTGTACATACAAAAGCTCCCTCCTGCCTATTTTCAGACCACCTCCTGACCCTTTTCTCTTCAGGCTAAGTTGTAAATTCAAGTCCCTGCGCATTTTCCTAAATGCCTTCCTGACATATTCTTCCTTACCTTCAAACATTATCCCAACCAAGCAGCCCACCTGTTTAATCAAATCATCAGACCATTGTTCTGCAGCGCAATCAAGCTCAGCCAATGGAACCACCTGTTCAAAACCCTGCTGTGAAAACACCTCAGAGCCATGCCCCGCCCATAAGACCATTGCGCTATTCTCAACATCTAGGGAGCCCGCCGTATCCACAGAAGACGTCTCCTGTCTGACATCATAATCGTAGAAGGCCCAACTAGCATCCTTAGTAGGAGCCAGGCACAAGTAGCAGCACCCACTCCCCCACCGCAACAAGAGGGAGACCGAAGTGCTTCCGCTTCTACGGTGTCCCATGAGTTCACTGGCGGAGCTTCTGCATAAATCCTCACCCCAGCAACATCCCCAACAGCCAGGCTGTCATCTTGGATATCCACCAGGCTCAAAGAATCAGAATCCACCGCCCCGACGAATGGAACTGGCGGAGGAAACCAATCCTCGCCCAACTCCGTAGCAGAACCATCCTCACCCTGACCAGAGGAAGCCCCGCCTCCAATCGCCTCTCCAATGGTGAATGAGAGCTCCCCTGGACTCCGCTTGATCGGCTGCCCCAGAGAGCAGCCCTGCCGCTTCCGCCCCGCCTCCGGTCGCTTCAGACCTACCGGCAAACACATCGGGCAACCAGTCGGAGAAGACGGGTCAGGAAGAAGCACAGGATCCGAGCATGGGATACCCAGATCGATGCCCAAATTACCCGAAATATCCGACCCAAACAACTTACCCGATAGGTCCAAAGAATCCGACCCGGAGGACTTACCCAAAGAACCGCCCGTAATGGGCGACCCGATCAACTTACCGGACAATCCTTTAGCGCCCATTGGCCCAAAGTCCAACCGTTGAACCCGCAACTGTTCATCTTCCCTGCCCAGATTTGAACAGGCTCCAAGGTCTTCGCGCACCGGACCCTCTTTCACCAAAATAGGACGGCTCTCCTTCCCCTGCGGCATCGAGCCACACCCACTTCCTATACCCAGCCTTTTAACTACCTTGTCAGGACCCGGTTTACCTCCCTGCATACGCAAAGGCAGCAGACTGGAAGGTCCACTGGCCGAAGATACACCAACACCCACTTCTGACAGTCCCAAAGCATCATTGACCATAACATCCTCCTTTGAGGTTCCAGTCCGCACCGCCTCGACCCTCGAGCTCTGATTATGCAGGATACCTTCCTTCTTCTGCTTAGCCTTGAAACAGGCCACCACCTCTGCCCACGTCCAGTCTTGGACCGGAGCTCTGTTCGACTCCACTTCCCCCAGCTCCACCTGGAAAGAGACCCGAAACTTCTGGCCTCCAACTCTAATGAGTTGATCCTTTGGAATATTAGCCAAGGATTCCACCTCAACCAACATTCTAGCAAACTTCAGGTTGCAGCCGTCAGGGTTTGGCGTGCCAGATGGGATCGGGCTGATTCGGGCGAATCGGTGCGGATCAGGGGAAACCCGATACCTATTCGCCTGATACCTATTCAGACAGGATTGCCAGGCCTCAGGATCCTGTTCAGGCAGGGTTTCAGGATCCCCTTATTTACCTGAATATCATTTAAGTAAATGTTATAATTTGTTGTTTCATTTACTTAAGATATTATATGTAAATAAGGAAGTACCCCCCATTTGAATCCAATAAAAATATCAAAAAAATCATATCTCTTACCAATAAAAAGTCAACTCTCCCATCGAAGAAGAAAATCACGATTTCGGTGATTTTAGCGAAATGCTAACTTTCTAATCTCTCATAATTTAGTCTATCTAAAAATTTGATAATTCAAATAAACCATATAGAATATTAAAAATCTAAAGTCCGGTAAAAAAGTCAAACATACATGTGACTTCTCCAATGGAGCCGCTCTCCTACTGACAGCACTTAGTCTGCTCGAGGCATCTCAGGATTTGGTCAAACTTAAGTTATCATCACATAAACTTATGAGAATTTTCACTTTCTAATTGAAAAGAAACTAGAAAGTGACAATTCTCATGAGTTTGAGTGATGATAGTTTAGGTTTGACCAAATCTTAAGAGGTCTCAAATAGACTAAGTACTGTCAGTAGGAGAGCGGCTCCATTGGAGAAGTCACATGCACGTTTGACTTTTTTTACCGCACTTTGAATTTTTAGTGTTCCATATGGTTTATTTGAATTATCAAATTTTTAGATAGACCAAATTATGAGAGATTAGAAAGTTAGCATTTCGCTAAAATCACCGAAATCGTGATTTTCTTCTTCGATGGGAGAGTTGACTTTTTATTGGTAAGAGATATGATTTTTTTGATATTTTTATTGGATTCAAATGGGGGGTACTTCCTCATTTACATGTAATATCTTAAGTAAATGAAACAACAAATTATAACATTTACTTAAATGATATTCAGGTAAATAAGGGGATCCTGAAACCCTGCCTGAACAGGATCCTGAGACCTGGCAACCCTGCCTGAACAGGTATCAGGCGAATCTCGGGTACGATTCCATGCGAATCGGACCAAATCAGGGAGAACCCGATTCGGTCCGAATCGCCGATCCGTCAAACCCTGGCAACCGTTAAGAGTCTCTCTGTCAATCTTCTTGAGCACTCCAAAAGGCGCAACAATGGCATAGAATGACTCCACATTCCAAATATGCAAGGGGATACCAAGAAGTCTACACTATAGAAGTTTTCCGGCGGGAACCAATTCTGCAGCACATTCCACTGACCACTGCCTCCAGATAATGGTTAAGCTCTTCCGCCGGAAGGTCCCGACTGAGACACAATAGTCCTTCCAAGCTTTGTGAGGGAACTCTACCAGGAAGGAGCCATCATGCAGCTGCCTGATCCACCAGAACTTCACCGGCCACCCCTGTTTAAGAAAATTAACTACCTCAGAGTACTTATCTGGCCCAGCTCCTCGAACCTCAGCCACACCACAAGCACCCAGTCTAGCCCAGTCTTTCTTGACAAACGATGACCAGGGCACATCCACCACCCTCTGTAACCCCTTCTCTCCAACCCCAACAGGCTCAGGAGGCGCTATTCCTTGATCGGGAAGGCAGGCCTCCAGGCATTGCAGGGCCTCCGACCGACAGGCTAAAAGCTTATATGACCCACCCCCTTGCACCTGAAGCACTTGACTGCATTCCTACATGCAGAAGCCTTGTGGCCCTTCTCCAGGCACCTAAAACAAGAGGAGAAAACTTGGTCTGTTGGCTGGGAACACCCTTACCTGGCATAACCTTCCTAGAATACTCATCTTGCCTCCTCTCCACCCACCTCGAACGTCTTCGCACCTCAATCCAACCATTTCCCCGGTTGCCCACCATGAAGATAGCTACCCGGAGAGCAGGAGGAGCCAAGAGAAGAGACTGCCGAGGAGGGGAATCCTCTCCGACGGTGGCTAAACCAGGCCCCGTCGCCCCGGGGCGACGAGGAACTCTTGGTGACGCCTAGGCTCCCACCCAAACTCCCAGAGCTTCTCACTCTAGAAACGGCTAGAGAGAGAATTCACAAAGATGTTTTAAACAAAGACAGTTTAAGCTTATTCACCATTAAATTAATCTCCCTCTTATTCTCATCCCCATTAGTTACTTGTGATCAGAAAAGACTGCAGTTATAGTTCTTTGAAGTTGACAGTTGACTATATGTCTTTGCAATTTGCCTATTGACTAATTAAAAATTAGATTATCAATTTAGAGTTCCCTCAAAAGCCTGCAGGAAGGTAAGAATGTCAGCTCAACAACACCCTAAAGGTTGCAGAAAATGCGGTAACATAACAATAAAGGAAGCACACCTGAACGACCCTGTAAAGACCAGGAATTGCCATAACATCTGCTCCAAGAAGTTTAAGTCCAAAATCAACATGTGGCTGCAAAAGATGACTTGAATTACCTGTGGGATGAACGACTAGAAAGGAGGAAACAATGACAATGACTTCCTCTTAACGTACCTTCTCCATAAGGGACACAAGAATCTTTGCAAAACAAGGAAAACTGGGGACCAGTGGCTTCAATGTAATCCGCGGTAATGCAAATACTTGCAAATCTACAATCTGTCAATTTAAGGGAAACCCAAGAAGAAAATGATATCCTTTGGCCTTCCAAGAATTCCAGAAAGAAATCCAAATAACATTATCATTTATCATAAGCATAAACATTTTAATAACCTGGACAGTGGCTTTTAGACCAAACGCCTTGACAACGACGGTAATATTTGGATTACTGGCCCATTTCAGAGAGGGTTCCATTATCAACTCCTTCTCATCAGTATCATATACTTTCATTCCTGGGGATGTGAGAAAATTTATGTAAATGGAAAACCAACCAGCTGCATGTAAAATAGTGGAAGAGCATCATCAACAAAGCAAACAATGTTTGTAGATTGAAAGCCCAGAAGCTGGCGTGGGTAACAGAAAGTCAAGGAGCTACAATGGTTTTACAACCAAATATGCTTGCAAATGCCAACCCTCCTTTGACCAGCCACAAGACCAGCAGTATGAATGTTGACAATTAAGATCCTGTTCTGGCCAACTTAAATTGAGTCAAAAAGACTAGAATCGTTTCCAGAGGCTGTCATGTAAATAACATCAACATGAAAGATCGTTTATTTATTATCATCAAGGTGAATGCAGTTCCATTAAAATTCAGATGGCAGTGACCCATCCCCAGTAAAGCTCTGTCCAAGTGTGAGGCAGGTTAAGATGGGGGTTAAAATCCCCATGGACTGATGGACAACCACAATATGCAAGGCAAACTGACTCGTGCGAAGGTGCAGATCTCTCTCTCTCTCTCTCTCTCTCTCATTCATATAGAGCTGGCAGATGTGGGTTATCTGAGGGATAATACACACAAAAGAAGAAAATTCACTGACACCATCCTGGTAACTAGAGCAAAATGCAGATCTCAGGTTAATCCCATCCTGAATCATAATAAGATCAAGCAAAAGACCAAAGGTTAAGCATTGGCCAAAGTGCGAGATGTAATTCTACAATATCTCTAATAGAAGACATTGTATAATTAACACACAATCATATAAAAGGCATTATTCCCTTCACTTATTAGTTCAAATAAGCAAGTAAAATTTTAAGACTATTTAGTATTCAAATAGATAGAATTAGGCACAACAATCCAATGACATTTTTAACAAAAATATTCTCTTTACAAGTTTGTTTAGAGAATTATCTATTTTAAAATGAATATAGAGTATCGTTGCAATTAACTTATGTTTGATATGTGAGATTATTCTGTTCTCATATATAACATTAAATTTTTAGATAAAGCATCTTTTAAAAAAGAAGATACTAACACATTCTACAGGGAGAAAGGGAGAGAGATAAAAAGATAGAAATACTAAGAGAAAGAAAATGATTGTGAGGGATTAAGCATATTTCCACTTTTCTAATATTTACTTAAATGCTAACCACCGGTAAATAAGAGAATTTGACATAATACTAATGGAGGATATTTTTTGTAAAAATGTCATTATTTAACAAGCTAAGTTTTAACAAAGTAGTACTTAACTCATTTACTTTTTCAAACATTTCACACTTAATAAGAGCTCAACTCAATGATAAACTAACCAAACTAGAATAGAGTAGAGCTGAACTCCATTCAGCTCATCTTGCACTCCTAAGTATATGACATGTTTTCCTGATTATTATAAAGTGGGTTCATCTTAAAAGAAAAGACACAAAGAAAATATGAACAACATAACTTAATTTTACATTGACTACAAAAGGAGTATATAAGAAACTAATTTGTCAACAAAAAGTGTCATCAAAATAACATTAAAAATAAAATTCAATACATAATATAGTAAAATAATATTTTTAAAGTGAGTAAAACAATATGTGCAAAAATGAAATCTTGGTAATAATAATGTCTATTGAAGTTTTATGGAGTGTGTGTGCGCGTGCCATTCTCTTTAAAGAAAAAAAAACAAAACTGGAAGAGTTCGAAATGACACGGGAGATTGCATAAGAGATAGGAACTGTTCAAAGGACTAGAACGGCATACCCAGGAGCAAAGGGAACACACAGAACCAGTGGGCGAGAGTAATTATGCCATAGTCTTTAGAGAAAACTGGTACAGGATGCACAGAACTGGGTTGACTCTGAACTCGAAACGACCAGAAGAAAAACTATGGCTTCTTAGATGTGTTTATAGATAGATTAGCCCATCAGTATTCCTTTTTTCCCGCTACACCGTTGATTGAAACAAGCTACAAGAACTGAACTATTGGTCTCTGCTAATGGAAAAACTGAAATCTAAAAAAGGTAAAACATTATGAAATGCCACTGACAAACCTTGGAGAGTAGGTGGTAGTGTGCCCAATGTGAGTGTTTGGAATTCAACAGAATCAATTTTGTACTTTGCAGTATTCTCAGCAATTATTGGCTTTGCAATCTCCTTTGCTGTCTTGCAAATTGCCTACAAAAATATAACCAGGTAAATATATAATGATGAAATCAGCATTGAGCTTCAAAAGTTATTGAGATATAGAGTATTCTGACCTTGTCTAGATATGGCCACATGTGCTCCAGAAACTTGTTCAGCCAATCGACCTTCAATATATAGAGAGCAGTAGTTAGAAAATATCCTACAACTGAAATCACTTAACCAATAAGACCACAATTAAACAAGTAGCCAAAGGTTCTAGCTACCAAAAGCACATACGCGGTCAAAATCGGGATTTTTGACCCATAATGGAATTTCTGGAAGCATACGCTGAAGACTTTTTGAGTCTTGCTCAACAAGGGGCCTCAATAAAGGGTCCTGGCCAAGGAAAAGACGATGAAATATGAGCTGTTGCCAAATAATTACATGTAAAGAACCATAAAAAATTTTATGCAGGTCCATCAGGCAAGATGACATCCAGAAACAAGAACAAGGATATTTACATCATGATTTTGTTGACATAGAGAAAGCATAACCGAAGAAGCAGGAAATGCATAAGTGACATACTTCCATCATGACAGATACAAAAAAATCAGTAGAAACTGCTTTTTGAGAAAAGAAGAAAAAAATCCATCAAAAGAAAAACATAAAATTCCAAATGTTATATCCTAATGTTAATTTTGAAGCTCCAGAGATGATGCATCATTGCACCATGAAGATGCATTTCCCTCTCATAGACATTCTTGTAGAATATCATTCATCTGGATGCCACGACAAAATAACCATGTTTATTCATAGTATTCTTCAATTTGCAATAAAAAAGAACTTGTGATACTTAACATAGAATCTAAATATTTCTTTAACAAGTTTGCAACAGAAATGACAATTTATCTATAAATAAATTAAATTCCAAGGTGTCAACTAGGCGCAAATGTTATGCAACAAAGGAAACCGGCATAAGCTAAACTAACAAATAAAAGGACATTATCCTTTTTATTGGATGGCGGCTAACTTTTCCACATTTCTAGCTGCCAGAAATTGTCTTCATAAACTTAAAACATCGAATGCACTACATCTAACCAACTATCGCTTAATTTATTCAAAGAAAAACTTGGTATTTCTCTTGCCTGATCCAGCCCTTTTTCCTATTAAACAACAAACAAAAATATACTAGATTGCAAGAATGGACTGTCCTAGGGCATGTTATGTAAAGCCAATTAGGAGCTATTCGAACCAGTAAGTAGCTTCAAAATTCTCTTTTTTTCTACGTGACTGGGAGTTAGTCCCTTTTTCCTTCTGATATCTGGAGGAACACAGCCGTGAATTGTACCTGGTATTGCATATCCCTGTGAGGCGCATCCTGCCGACTGATGAAACGCTGGATACCACAGCTTGCACCAGATGGGGCAAGTTATATTGGGTTACTGTTAATCACATTCATATGTGAAGTCATCCTATTGATAATTGTTGTCTAATATTCTTAGTCATAGACAAATTGTTTCTCCATATTCCTTCACTTAATATACCATATGTTAAGTAAAAAGGAGACAATTTGTCTTGATTTATTTTCGCATCCAAATCTGTCTAACCTGACAAAAACTAGCAAACTGGTGGGTTCTGGTCAGATTTGGCTGGTTCATGATTGGAACTAGCTACTTAAAAGAAAAATGGAAAGTTGCCTGGTCAATGAATGAGAAATAAAATGGCATTTCTCCTATTCATCATCAAAAGACATATATGAAATATTATCTTGTTGCAGGGTTACTTCTATAAAGAAACCCCAACTGAAACAAAAAATGAAGACATGGGGTTTCATTGCCTTCACTGCACCTGGCACTAGGAATGCAAAAGCCTACATATTATGTTAGAGACTAATTACATCCTTATCACTATCAATCAGAGAAATGGTGCCAGAAGGTTGAATTTGAATAACAGCATGCTTTAAGTTACTTCTTTCATCTAGACAATTCTAGTAAATGATATCAAGAGTTTTTATTTAAGACTTTCATACATCATGGAGGTATGAAAGTTTACAACTGTCGTCAGTTTCTTCAAGATCTTAGGCTGATATGATTGAGATATATAGAATCATCACAAACTTATTACTTATATGAGAACAAATATGTAGTTATATAACACGCAGAAAGGTGGATGTTTATATTTGAAAATGCTTAAATATCTTGGAATTCTGTATAAGATCGTATCACCAATACATAGTGAGTTTCATATGAATAAACATTCTGATTAACATTCAATCTAGTTATCTAGCTACCCAGTATGAACGGGAAGAGCTGTCCTATAGACTTAAGATGAGAGAGACAAAAATACAGCTTATGCAAGGTGGAAAGAATTGTTTTCATATGAATATGAATGTTTTCTCTTATTCCCCTTTTTGGGGAGTTGGGGAATGGGGAGCTGTTATTTTCTGCCAAAAGAACAATTAAGGACCAAAAAAATAAAACTGGCTCAAAATTTTCGAACTCATCTGCAGAGACCCACCACTAATACATAATTAAAATGAGAAATGCTTATTTCCAGTCCGGTCTGGTAACAAGTCCCATGTGGATTGCTTGTCAAGCAATTCCATTGACTAAGTGTCCTGTCAAATCCTTCTCTCTCTCTCTTCTCTAACAATGAAATTGTTTGACAAGCAATCCACATGTTAGATTACCCACGAAGTTCCATAACTCTAGGAAAAGAAGCCCTTCGGAAGGAGACTATACAGAGAAATTACTTTTTGTCGGAAGTTGGGGTTTCGGAAGTGAAGTGTCCACACACAAATTTAAAAATTGCCCACTCTACAATCTCTATAGACCCAAGCACCCGTGTAATTGCAGTTGGGCATAAGGAAGAATAAACAGTAACCTGAAGTTAGCCCGTTCATGAGGAAATCAAAACCTATTCATAACGACACAGTAAAGGCAAGCACAATGGCTACCTTTGATTCAAAAAGCTACTACGGAGTAATAAAATCTAAGGAATTTATTATCCTCTCCAGGACACAGAACTCATGCAGCAGACTGAGCTCGTAGTTAGTTCAAACCCTCGGAAAGCATTACAAAACAACAGAGACGCAGGAAACCTGAGAATTTCGAGCTCGTATACCTTGACATCGGTGGGCTGGAAGTAAATGAACATAAAATAACCAATGACGACCCCCGCCGAGACCCCCATCCCGAAGCCGCACAAACCCATAAGCGTACTCACGAAACCCATTTCTGCCACCGCCTGTCCTCTTGGCTTCGGAACAGCAAGGGAAGGAAATTCCAGGAAGAAGAGGAACCCAGAGTTCAGAAATCCCTGTCCCTCCCCAGGATGGAGGTTAAAGAGAGGGAGAAAAGACGGCAAGAGCAAACAAAAGGGGATGGGTACGGAACAAGAGAAGGCCTGAAAGGAATAAAAAGGGAGGAGCTTGGAAAGGAAAAGTGAAGCCTGAAGGAGAGGTGTCTAGAAACGATCCAAAACTCTATCTTTTATACTGCAGGACATCTACCAGGCGCTGTAAGAGACACGGGATAATGCGCTCGGAGATGGGTCCAGAGGTGTCGGCAACACACACATGGGGAGGAGTAGGACTGATATGGAGGAGATATTATGAGATAACTAGTAGGTATAATTTTCTATAGTTTAGTGGGATGTATGTACCTAGACTTCATGACAAAGAGAGGAGAGGAGAAGGGGAAGGGGAGACTGCGGAAGATCTAGCAGAGGAAGCAGGGTTTCCGAGCAAAAGAGTCCGGGTGAGAGATGGAATTATGGAAGGAGGTGAGGGAAGAGAGTGGGTTGATGACTCGATGGATGGTTGATACAGGGCTGCAGCCGCCAAGCAATTACTAGGCGCTTCGAATTCCATGCTTATCACCGTTGCTCTAGTTAATCCACAAATGGAGGTAGGGGATCTGATCTCACCTCCACCTGGAAGGAAGAAGAAGGTATCAAATGCCAATGCCCCTCTAAACAGTCTCTTGATAAGGCTGTACACAAAAGGAGAAAGGGGACCATGCAAGGGAAGGATATTATAAACGGTTGCTTCCACTCCAACAATGATTTTTATTTTTCGAATGTAACACACTTCGGAGGTCTACTCTACTTGTAAATCCAGCGACTTGGGGCTCTCCAAAAAAATATACGAAGTTTCCCAATTTTAAAAAGTATTAATCTTCCTCAATATATCTCTCTCTATCTCTCATCTCTCCTTCCAAAGCCCATGTCCCTACAGAATATAAAATAATAAATAAATAATCTTCCCTGTTGAGACTTAATAGGATCGTGATCGACCCAACCCAAATTGACCCAACCCAGCAAGCTCAACATAAGTAGATCAGTGCAAGTCAACCACGGCTCAAGTATGGAGTGAGATCTAAGTTCAAATTGGGGCCAACTTTGCTAACGCCGAAAATCCAGACAAGCAATGCAAATCATGGCCCAAGCCCTGATCAGGGAGCCAACCTCGCAATCGCCAAAGGAATCAAGTCATGGCCAAAGATTGATTTGAAAACTACATCCACAAAACTTAGGTTTGCCAATTTGTGTGGAAAGTTGTGGGACTAGCCTCATATCAGAGATCTCAAGCTTCTTCTTCCCCCTCTCAACTTATAAAAATAAAGTTGTATGCATATGTAAAAGGGTCACACCTCATCATAGACTCTAAATTATCCACATCTCCCTCTCTCAACTTCTCAATTTAAGTTGATCTCTGACTTGACTATTGGAAGGTCAACCTTAGAAGTGTAAACAAGTCGAGCCGATTTGATTATTGTACTACTCAAATTTTTTTCGTTAATTTTTGGCACTGCCGAGTCTGGTCGTTATTTTGTGGATCCCTTAAGTATCGAGTCCATTGAGTGTTCAAAATAGTTGTTTAAACTTAGTTTGTTTAAATTCTCTCGAGCTCGAGTCCTTAACGAGTATCTTAACAAGTCCAATTAAAATTTTGAGATTATATAATATATAGCTAGATAGATTAATAGATACAAATAGATATGTATACGTAGGCCCAATCCAATCTACAAATAAGAAATTAATTGTTTTAGATCTTTCATAAGATCTAAATCTATCTTATTCAACCCCATATCTCAAAAGCCTAGATAAGTTACTTAATTTAACTATTTTAGTATAACATTTAAAATATTTATATTATATATAATTAAAAAGATTAAACAAATTTATTTGCGAACTTAAACTAGTCGAGTAGACCTTTGCTGACACTAGACTCATTTAAGAAATGAGCTTAAAATTTTGTTTGAGTTTGACTTGTTTATTTTGTTTAACAAATCAAATTCGAGTAACATTTCGAGTTGAAGGCTGTCATTTGTCAAGTGTGTTGATTCGTTTGTAGTCCTAGTCAACTCTGAAAACCTCCTCCTGAATTTGATTTCTTGCAAGTCGGGTTGACATCGGCTTAAGCACAGCTTTACTTTTCAATTTTCATAAGCATTTAAAGCTTCCATCCTTGGGCTTTCAGAGTTGGCTCGTCTCTACCTTTGTAGACCCGACTTCATCAAACTAAATATTTTTATTTTGCTCTACATCTTCTATGCTTCAAAGAAAAATTGATTCAATCATCTCTTGGCAGCTCGGAAGTTTGATGAAATTCTCATTCTTTTTAATTTGATCTGCTTACATAACCATCTCTCTCCCTCTACTTCTTCAAGTAATCAACCTAAGCGCCAAGGTTGCAGATGATCCATTAAGACAAAGTAGAAGTTTCATTAATCCCTTTTATCTCCCTCATTCGGACCAACATTTCTGGAAGCCAAGATTCGGACACTTTTTTGAAGGGCAAAGGAATAAAGCCAGTCCATGACACCGGTTGCAGGTGGCGGCGTCAACCAGCCCCAACGGTTACAAGTCACCACCCCCAATACATATATCGATTGGTTCGTTACAAGTGTCCCAGTAATTATATGGTGTCTTTTTTTTCTGATGGTTTCTGAAGCAATCTAACGCTTCATAGTGGTGAGCGATCAGATAGACATATCCATATCGTGAATAATCATCTAAAAATGTGAGGAAATAGAAAGCCCCTTGACGGGTCTTCACACTCATGGGCCCGCAAATGTCAGAGTGGATCAATTGTAAGAGTTCGGTGGCTCTTTTAGCCTTTCTGAAAGGCTTGCGACATGCCTTACCGGCCAAGCATAATTCACACACAGGAAGATTGACTTTAGCGAGTGAGTCTAGTAAGCCTTCTCAAGCTAACCTTGTCATTCTATCTTGTCCTATGTGTCCCAGCGAGCATGCCAAATTTTCGAATCAAGATTATTATCAGTATTTACCACATAAGACACAGAAAAATCATGATTATCCAAATCTAATTTAAACAAACCATCCATGAATAAAGCATGACCATATATAACATTGTTTAAACAAATGTCAACTTGGTTGCTAGCAAAAGAAAAAGAGAAGCCTAATGTTAATAATGACGAGACCGATAGTAGATTATGCTGAACTCTAAGTGCATAGAGCACTTCATGGAGAGTTAAGACTCGTCCAGTCTTTAACTTGAGTTGATACACACCAACTCCAAGAAATTCCTCACTGGAACCATTTCCCATATATATTCTTTGTGATCCCGCTGAGATTCGGCGATAATCTACGAACCCTGCTCGATCCCTTGTTATGTGCTTGGTCGCTCCTGAATCTAGTATCCATTCAGGATTTGTTCGAGCAACTAGAATATGCGAACAAATATGCACAGTTGGAGAGTAAAGAAATTGGAATACCTTTTTTGGCTCAGTGCATTCACAAGCAAAATGCCTCAGTTGTCCACAATTATAGCATTTGGCCTTTGACTAATCTCTCTTTCCACCGCGCTTGCCTCTTTGGCGCTTCGGTGTTTGCCCCGCCTTTGAAGTGGATGCAACATTCTGCCTCTTCCTCTTGAAGTTCTTCTTTGGACCGTTCTTGCTCTATTGTCTGCCTCCTTGGGCGACAAGGGCAGTAGCGCGCATAGCTTCCTCGCACTCAGCCTCTAACTCCACATGGCGAGAGATGTCAGAAAAATTCCTAATACTCTTATTGTGAGTGAGGATTTGTTTCATGTGAGTCCAAGAGTCTAGCAGAGATCTTATTACTACCTACATCTACTACTCATCGGTGAGATCATGACCTGCAAACTTCAAGTCACGGATCATGCTTGACATCACCCTTAGATGCTCAGTCATATTCTGACGGGGATCCTTTCGGAGGGTCTCAAATTTTAAAACTAGAGCCCTTAACCTCGTGGTAGAGGTTCCTCCAAAAGTAATCTTCAACTTATCCCACATATCCTTGGCAGTCTTACACTTATCAAACTCGCCAATCAGATCATCCTGCATGTTGCTTAATAGTGTAAAGCACGTGTTGCAATCTTTGTTGAACCATGACTTGTAGGCCTCTTGATCTCTGCGATGTTGAGCAGTGTTGTCTTCTTCGGGAGTGGTCATGGAGGCAGTTATGTGATCAAGTAACTCTTGCTCATTTAAGAGATATTGGATCTTCATATGCCAAATGCCATAGTTAATGCCATCTAATTTATCCGCTTTCATTAAGTCAACAATAACATTCTTGGAGGCCATTGTTGAATCACTATATTAAGATAATAATGAGAAGGCTAAGTTGACAATTCTACACATCAGCCTATTTGATCCAAAAATCTACACTATAATATTAAACACTCTCCATATAATAAGATCGAAAGTAGACATAGAGTCCTACAGTCATCTCCCATTTATATAAGAATGTTCAATATTATTAGAGTAATTTCGATCAAATAATTTAAAGGGAGAGGAACTAACATCTCTCAATTAATAAGCATGTATATACAAAACATGAATATTCAAATAAAAAATTAGAAACAACTAATCATGTTCAAAAATATTCTAATAATAAGATCGAAAGTAGACATAGAGTCCTACGGTCATCTCCCATTTATATAAGAATGTTCAATATTATTAGAGTAATTTCGATCAAATAATTTAAAGGGAGAGGAACTAACATCTCTCAATTAATAAGCATGTATATACAAAACATGAATATTCAAATAAAGAATTAGAAACAACTAATCATGTTCAAAAATATTCTAATAATTTTGAACAACAACTAATCATGCATGTTCAAAACTCCCTTTTAATAAAGGATTCAACACAGGATTTTAAACGATCGGATCGTACGTAGATTGCTTGAGTATAAAGTGCATGAATAAACTTATAAGATCAAACTAATTAATACAATTTATTGCATGGACTTAAATAAGACAATCTCATAATTATGAAACTCATAATGATCCGAAAGAACAATAAAATCATGTTTAAAATGGCGATAACATCATAATAGCAAAAGCCATCATCTGGAGGCGGGCCGGAGTCATAGCACGGCACCGAGGAACATGCCGCATGTGATGTCGAACTCGTCATACCGCCAAATAGCCATTATTGTGGCGACGAGAGACTGGGATACCATTCCCTGCCGGTCCATGTCCAATAATGCTGCTAAGTCGGGCTCGACCATGGGGTTTGCTCGGCAACACCACATTAGTGCTACGTCTTGCAAGGCGGTCAAGATCACAATGCCGACGGGCCGACACTCGCATGCGGGCCTGTTACACCAGAAAGGTGCGACTGGGTACACTATGTTGGACACCACGAAATTGGCGTGCATGGGTGGACCAGTACCCATGCACCCTTGTCTGCCAGTACCCCCGCGTTCAGCCAAGCCAACATGCCCACGAAGCACCACGCCTTCACCCTCGCGAACCACCACGCTTGCATGCGTGGGATCACCTCTGCGCACATCTGCGTGGCCTGCATGGCCGCGAAGACCACCATACCCAGCAGCGCGGCTTGCAGGGCTGCGAGAATCCCCGCGCCCTCGTGCACGGCCTGCATGGCCACGGACAGCTCCGCGTGCGCCGCTGACCCCATCGCGCCCGCGTTTGCGATCTGCATGGCCACGGCCGTGGACGCCTCTGCAAGCGCCGCTGACGCCATCGTGCCTGCGTCAACGGTGTGCATGGTCGCGGCCGTGGACGCCTTGGCAAGTGCCTGTGTCGTTGCGGTCCACGCGACCTACATGGCCGCGGGCCGCGTGCCCTCGCGCATGGCCGTAGACCGTGCGGCCTCCCGCGTGTCCTACATGGCCGCGGTCTGCACGGCCTGCATGGCCACTGTCTGTGTCGCCTGCAGGCACGTGAATCGCGCCTCCGCCTTTTCCGCTTGCAGCGCCTCTGTGACGCCCACGAACTACCTGTTGTGCAGACCCGCAAACTGCGTCGTCTGCACAGCTGCAGACTGCCTGCATGCGTGAGCGTGGTGAGGAAACTTCGTCCAGACGTGGCGAATGAGAGGCATACGGTGCTATTATGTAGTCCCTTGGAGTCATTAGTCGCCGAAATCCAACTGGCGCCACAGACTCTTGCGTGGGTGACGGGTCGCTACCAACCACACTATTCCCATCATCGTTCGTGGAGATCTCCATCGGTTCAAAATCGTCTTCGTCCATTGCAGCAAGTTCTTGCGCATGGAGATCATCCGACGACATCGTAGAGAGAGGAACGTTAATGCGTTGATACCAATGTTCGATCTGGATCGGGGTGTGTACCTTGTCATTGCGGAAACTCGTAGGATCAAGAAGAAGGCTACAAGAGTCTTCTTCGTTGTTTCCTCACTCCAAATGCCTTCGAGATCCAATGATGATGGCCCGTGTGAGAATCCTAACACCAGAGAGAGAGAGAGAGACTTGTGCTGGGTTTTCTCCAAGAGAAAGATGCACTTCCTTGTTGCATGCGGATGGGAGGAGAACCGGGACCAACTCACGTATGGGATCTCTTTCAAGGAGTTATAGAGCCTATGGGACTCTAGAGAGACAACAGTGTCTCCATCGCAAAGGTTGCCAAAGCAACCTTTGGTTGCCCATCGTGGGCAACCAACCGATGGCAACTGCCAGCGGTTATTATGTTTTCCTTCCTTATATGTGTCTATGGTTGGAATACTTTACACATCAAGAAAAGTGACACTAGGCTCTGAATGGACCCCCTCACACGGGTCATTTGCCTTGGCGCTAAGAAAGCGAGCAAAATGAGACAATTTATATCTATGGTGCTATGAGACGGCAAACTTTGCACTCTTGTCCCTTTGCTTCAAACACTTCTTAGCAGAGATTGAGAATCAATTAGGCAAAACCATAAAAGTTCTTCAGACATATCGAGGACGTGAATATCTTTCAGATGAGTTTCGAACTTTATGTGAAGAAAAAGGAACACGCAAATAATTAACTATTCCATATACACCGCAACAAAATGGTGTTGCTGAAAGAAGGAATAGAACATTGTTAGATATGGTTAGGTCGATGATGGCGCTGCCAACCTTCCAATATCTTTTTGGGGGGATGCTATAATGACTACGGCCGACATTCTTAACCGCATACCTTCGCAGTCAGTTCCTTCCACCCCTTATGAGTTATGGCATGGTGAAAAACCAAATTTAGATAATCTACGCCTATGGGGTTCAGCAGGATATGTCCACGACATTTCTCATGGAAAATTTGGCCCTAAAGCTAGAAAGTTTATCTTTATAAGATATCCTGAATGCTTTAAGGGTTATGTCATGTACGGACAACATCTGAATGAAGGAATGACAGAAAATGACGTCCGAGATGTTGTTTTCTTAGAATCGGAATTTCTTAGTATCGGCGACACTGTAAAGAGTCTTGATCTTCATGAGTTGGATGACTCTAATGATGTTCTACCATCTTCCAACGAAGGGAGGGAATTAGTTCCTAACCAGGAAGCCGCCAGAGATAGTAGAGATGATCATGATGATAGTGGGAGCTATGTGCCCAGTGGGAGCACACCTATAGAAGAACAAGATGATCAGATACGCCATAGCAAACGTGGACACATGCCTCCTCATCGATTTGAGATCGAAGAGGAAGCTCTTGTGTGTCAGCTTGCTAATGAAGATGAGTCTACTTCTATTAAAGAAGTATTAACTTCATCTGCTAGTAAAGAGTGGAAGGAAGCAATGCAAGATGAGATGGACTCTATGAGTAAGAATCAGGTTTGGGAACTTGTCGACCTTCCTCCAAGGCATAAGGCTATTGGAAATAAATGAATTTTCAAAGTCAAATGCAAGGCGGATGGATCAATCGACAAATATAAAGCACAACTTGTGGCGAAAGGATATACTCAAAAGGAGGGTATAGATTTCGATGAAATATTCTCCCCAGTGGTGAGATTCACATCGGTTCATCTTATTCTAGCCATAGTTGCACATTTAGACTTGGAACTTTTTCAGATAGATGTTAAAACAACATTTCGCAATGGAGAACTAGATGAAGAAATTTATGTGGTTCAACCAGAAGGTCAAAGGGACAAGAGCACAAAGTTTGTCGTCTCAAACGTTCTATTTATGGCCTCAAATAATCGTCTAGACAATGGTATTTTAGATTTTATAAAACTATTATCTCATTTGGTTTTAAGATGATTGAAGAAGACCACTATGTGTATGTTAAACGTATGGCGGAAAAGATTCTTATTTTGTCATTATATGTTGATGATTTTATTGGCTGGAAATGACATGAAATCTATCGAAGCCACTCAAGAATGGTTGTCTTCTATCTTTGAGATAAAAGACATGGGGGAAACAAATTATATGTTGTGGGATCGGAATGTCTCTTTAGATGTCCTAGAGGGGGGTGAATAGGACTTCTTGCGCTTTTAAAATTTATCTAAAAATAGATGACACTAAATAAAGTTGTTAGTACTTAGTGTGGTGTGTGTGAAACAAGTGAGAACTTGGCGGAAACAATCACACAATTGCACAAGAGATTTTATCCTGGTTTGGCCCTTCCCACATGGAAGTCCTATGTCCAGTCCCCAAGTAACCTCTTGGGATTTCACTAACTGCCAAGAACACTTGGCCTTCTCTCAACCTGAAAGGTATTACAACCCACTTGCTCCCAAGTAAGTCTTCCCTTTACCAAGGGGTACAAAGACTACCTATACCAATAGGTCTTCTCTTCACAAGAGGGGCACTGCAGGGAACAAACCCCCTATGGGTTATCTAACACATAAATGAAACACTTGTGTGTCTGCTCAGAAGAATGAGCAAACATAAAGAATCAGAAAGGGATACAAGTAAGAATTGAAGCTCTAACTCTTTATGAATCTAAGAGGGTGGACTGAGAAGATCTATAATTACATAATGCCACCCAAGAAGAAAAGACTTCTAAAAAATAAGAGAGCTTGGAAGTTGAAGATTGAAGTAGCAGCTCTGTCACGTCCTAATAAAAGTCTATTTATCGGAAATGACAGAAATCGGGCACAAGAATTAGAACTCGTATTTATTCATTCATTAGCAATATAGCGGAAGCAATATTACATAACACTCCTCACAACAGTCTAAGTGAGGAGTAGAATAGAGAAAACTTCATTTGTTTACATTCCATATCCACAATACTAAAGAAAGTAAAATAGTTGGCTTCTTAAGGTCGGAAGGTCCACTCAACACACTTTTCCCTTTAAGCTTCACCCCCATCTTGGTTACCTGAAATGGTAGGATAAGTGAGCTAACTAGCCCGTAGGATTCAAATCCTCTAATCAAAAGAATTAAATTATATGAAAATCAAGATAAGAGACTTGACTGATAATAAAGATAGACAAGTAAGCATCTTATCTTAACAATGAAGATGAAACAGAAGTACTGGAATGCAAGACATGATCAGGAATTCACAATAATGCTCATACTGGTTCATCTACACATTTACACATGAAAGATAACATGATGACTTAATCAAGCTTGTATTGATGCAATGCCAACATCCTTGGATCCTTTATCGTTCTGTACGATCTGTAAACGAATTCGGGTGCTCCTCCCAGGACTGGACCAGCCCTATTTGCACAGGCATATTAGTCAAGTGGGGTCCAAGGACCCAATAATTGTCATCACAAGTCATTCATATCCAACTGTGGTACTCAAATACCCACACTCTCATGTAAACAAAGGTTATGGATCAAGTTCATTGAACACAGGATAATGTAACCAATTAGGTACTATTTGTATTTGGAGACTTCAAAAATAATTCAAGGTAGGGTATAGAAAATAATTTTGAGTGATCTCTTTAGTGTCATGATGGTAGATACTCAAGAGAATGAAGAAGGTAGCTTGCTAGGCTAATAGCATGAAGTGTTAGCAAGAGACTGAGCAAAGAAAGGTGTTGGAACATTTGCCCAAACAATGTATGCCGACAGCCAGGAGGTGGCTGTCGACAGGTGCAGGCATCCAGAAGCCAAATTCTGGTTTTGGGCAGTGCCTGTCAACAGGCCTGGCCTGGCTGTCGACAGGCCAGTTCATCTGTCGACAGTCACTGGTATTTCCAATAGACTTGGGTTCTGGGAGCTTGGGGTCTGTCGACATGTGTTTCCCATCTGCCGCCAGGATAACTTCCAGAAACGACTCTACAATCATTCTAAAGGCTTTAGCAATGAAACATATGGATCAAACATGATTATTAACAACTAGAAGAACTTGTTTCTAGCTCTCAAGACTAGCTTACATGAGGAACAAGATGAAGTATGAGGAATACAACCTACACATGGTTAGCTTAAGAACTTAGCACAATGTAATACTGAGAGAACACTCCTATAACAATGGTTATGTACTCAATAAGAAGTTCTCTACAGGATGAACATACAGTTCCAGAAGCAGTTATGGAGTCAAAGCAAAAGCCTGAGGATTCAAACACCTAAGCAGGAGATTATATAGCACGTTTAAAGGGTAAAATTGGGAGAGGAAGGAAAAGAATCCTACCTAACTTAAAGGATGAAACCTTCTCTTCGAAGGGCTCACAGCTAGCAGAAGGAAGATGATACCAAGATTGCAAATGCAGTAGCCTCCAGTAGACGCAATAGAAGTAGCAGTGCAACAATCACAACAGGAGAGCAATTGTAGCTTTTCTTGGTGGTGACAGCAGCCCAGCTCCGGCAACCACCCACCAGCACAAAGGTGCACGACAACAACAGCAGTAGGAGTAGCAAGAACAGGATGAGACCCAGCAGATGCCAACGTTGGAAAGGCTGGTATACTGGTTATTGGGAGGTTTTTATAACTTCCCAGGCTTTCCCATGCACGATGGCACGTCAGCCTACAGGTGTTGAGGTAAAACCTCATTTACCCACCCATAGCCACCTGGTCCATGCAACTCTCCAAGAGTTACACATAGGTAAATACGTGTAAGGGGTTTAACTCTCAGTGACATGGGCTTAGGTTGCCCAATACGTAAGCAAGCAAAAATTCCAAAAATCGTTTCCGTAAATGAGCAGTAAATCAGTTGGCCCAATAATCCTCATGTTTATATGTCCTAACAGTGTTCAATCATGTTTAAATTTCAACCATAAGCTATCGGAATGGTTTTACAAATTATGGTGATTTTAGTTTAATTTTTAGAATTTATTTTTCACCCAGTGAAAATTACCCGGAAAAATAGTTGCATCAGCTTAATCTCGAAATCCGTACGTCAACAAATCCGGATATTTATATTTCTGATACCACCACATTTTTCTAGAAATTATGGTGTTCTCAGATTTTATTTTCGTTACAATTTTTTGGTGTCGCCCTGTCAGAGCGCACACCTCTGGGTATAACACCGAGGTGTCATTTATTAACACCAATTAATCCCAGATTTTATTTATTTACGTCTCATGATAATAATTAAGTTTAATGATCATATTATTCATATTTTTCTAACAATAAAATTTTCGGAGCGTTACAAGCTCTCTTTTTCTTTTCAGTAGGTAAGCTTGTGGTGACTCTTGTTGCTTGCAATTTCTGATTAGAGTTCCAGTGTGCTTCTAGTTCAAACTTTAGCTTCTATATATGAGCTTTAGAGGCTTGAACTTCTCGTTTGAAACTAACTGTTAGAAAGTAGCCATTTGAAGGATAGTCATTGATCTTTGGATGTGACACTTTGAGACTTCTGTTATAACCATCAGTCCTTCAGCTTTTAGAGTCCCAACATCTTCAAGCTATGTAGGTAGCTTCATGGCTCTATGAGAATAGCTTATCAAAATGACTGCAAGCTTCATATCCATGACTGAACGCAAGCAAGCTTCAATAGGCAGCTAAATATCTTCAAGGTAAGGAAGCACAAGTACCTTTGTCCTTTCGGAGGTAGGTGAGATGTAAAGTATAAAGAACCTCGGATGGACAGCTGTTCAGAGTATTAAAGAATAGACATACAGTTGTATCCTGAAAGTAAGGGAGTTCTGATAAAAAGGAGATATGGTAGGTGAGTTCTGATAGATAGTCCATGCTACTTATACCTACCATCGCATTTACTGCATAGCAACTGTCAAATGGAAAAGAACTAAACTTCTGACAGTAAGCAAGAGACCACATTATATAATTATTTCAAATCTTAAAAAAGATTTTTTTATATGGTTATTTTGAATATATGTTTTATAACGACCCTCTTTATACCGGTACGATTATACCAATCCACATCGATATAAAGGGCGCCATCACAGTGGGACATGTACCCAACACAACAAAGTAGGTAGAGATGTACATAAATAACAAAAGAGAGTACATCAGAAATAAAAGGAAATCTTATTCCATCATCATTCACACATTCCACAGTCTATATAGCAACAATGAAAATAACAATGTCCACCATTATACAAGTCCATAATATTAATGTCCACATACTAGTAAATGAAAAGTAGACTAAACAAGTGATCTGCTCAGGTACAGCTACTCCTCGTGCTCGGAGTCGCTCCTCACTATGTCCTCCTCTAGTATGGGGACATCTGTCTCACTTGTATGTTAAAGCAAGTATGAGTCTTCCAAAAAGACCCAGCGAGCAACTCATTGGCACATCCTAACACACATCACATATACATGCTATTCCTTTAACAATAAGAGAAGTATGGCACATGATTCATGTCAACTAAGCAATACACATGAATAACCTATACATGCTTTCTACACATGATATGTAACTTGATTCATTGAGTCAATTTCAATTCATATCACATCATAATGCTATACAATTAGATCATGGAATTAAGCACAAGGTAACTAACAATTCTAGCATGATGTCTAACATTTTTCACATGCTTTCATAACACATATTCACACCTTTTACTTGTTGTTTTAACATAAAGAAATCACATTCACATGGTTTCACATCTTTTCACATGGTATCACATTAACACAACACTGTCACATGATCACATTGCACAATTTCACACTTTTACACATTAATTTGCCATGACACATAGTCCAAACCACCATAAAGAAGGACACACATTCACATAACACATACCCGTCACCTAGGCAATATAGTGATGAATCTTGGTAACTGCGCAGAACCGAGAGAAGCCCTTTCCACCCTAACCAGTGGTACTTGTCCACCTCCAGGATTTCATCCTTATGCCCACAGGATATCACATACACAATGAGCCTTCCCATAGAGACTTTTCTACAGTACGACTCCACAACCTTCTATGGTAGCAGTGTCAATTTCGGCACATGATCACTTAAACACATTTTCTCACTTAATCACATGATTTACATTATTTACATGCACCATTTGATCCATTCATATGCACATCTTTCAAACATATAAATATCAATTTACAGAACTTAACATGACTATTTCACAGTGACAAATTAATCATAACAGTACCTAAACATGCTGCTAATCACTGAAATTTACATTATCTAAATCAAACATACTTAACATGGCTTTAATACCCTTTAAAAATGCAAACAGTACCTACGGATATCAAAACAATACCAAATTTTAATTACAAACCCTACACAGGTAATATGTCATATGACTAATTTTTCAGAATTTTTGCAATAGTAAAACAATTTTATTCATTTAATACATATTTCATGCAATTTTAACAAGATATTTCCTTTAACATGATAGACAACAAAATAGTTGGTTCTCATAGGTTTAAAACATGAAGACAATAACCCCAAGTTCATGATAATTCTTTGTAACAATAACATGCAGTAAAACTATTTATTCAGAATTAATTCCTTTCAAATCATGCATAATTCACCATAACAGAAATTATACTAATTGAAAATATGAACAGAAATTTGACAGATAATCATGGATTGACCCTAAGATAGTACCTGATCATTCACAATTTTTACAGCATAATCCAACATCCAGAAATCCAAAAATTATGACATAGATATGAAAATCATAGTTCTGTAAAACATGAAGAACTTGGCGGCAAGGGTCTGGCCCTGAAGGTGGGTTAACGACACAGTCTGTTGCTGTCAACTTAGAAACTTGGTGGCAACAAGGATGCCGTCAACCTCCTGTTTACAGAAAGTGCAGACCGAACTCCATAAAAGAGAGAATTTGGGGGTCCAGGACACGAAAGAAAATCCGTAAAAATGCTTAGACTCTAAGGGACATGTCTAGCCTCTAGGGATGATACCCCTAAGCTACTTTCTTGAAATAAAATCTCTGAAGATTAAATTTGGCGATGAAGCCCTCCTCGGCCAAGCCAAGAAGGTGTTCTCTCCAACTCCAAATCCGGTCTTCACGCTTGAATAGATGGCCTCTTGGAGTCGGGGAAGCTTATTCAACTCCAGAAGCACCTTCTAGTCAAAGAAGATCGCCAGAGTAACCTCCCAAACGCCGGATCAAGCCTCAAAAAGTTCTGTTTTTCTCTCACCCGAACCCTAGATTTTTCCTCTGAACCAAAGGACCTAACCTAGCCGAAATACTTAGGTTATATAGGTTAAGAGTCGGGGTAAACCTAGAATTAGGAGTCCTGACCGTTGGGGATTGGGTTTCCTAATTAGGTTCCAGAGAAAATGCAGCCGTTTCAAATCTGGAATCCCAAACACCGTCGAAGAAGTAAACAGCCACTTTGCTGCCGTTAACAGGAAGTAGACGTCAATCGATCTGGACGTCTATATCCCCTTGGCCATGCAGTCAACGGCACAGAAGTTGCCGTCAACCTGTTGTTAACGTCAGGTGATGTTGACGTTAACCAGGGATTTCAGACAGAACTTAAATACATCAAACCAAATACATATATATAAATAAATAAATACAACATGCACAAAAATAATTAAATACAATATGTATATGATTAAATTAATACATGCAAAAATGTGAGGGTCTTACATTTTTACTGCCTAACAGAATATTTGAATTGTGATAGCAGAGAAATAATCATAAGGAACATATAAGACATTTTTATTCATAAAATATCCAAAACGAATAATGAAAATCATTGAAATGATCAAGATTATAATTTATTGGGATCGGTAAGAAATGACAGACACATAAAAATTATTTAAGGACAAGTACACAGAAGTGATTATGATACTTCAACTGTCAAAGAGTCGGAGTGAAATTTAATAATACTTCAACTATATAGAAGTCGCAGTGAGATATGATAGATGTCAGACTCGACTTTTGGGGAGTCAGAGTAGAAAATGTTTGTTCATCAGTCGATATCATACTTCGACTTTTAAATAGTTGGAGTGAAGTGAAATAGCAAAGACTTCGACTTGATGGGAGTCGGAGTAAAGTCCGACTTCGACTGTTGAAGAGTCGGAGTAAGATACAATCAACAAGACTTCGACTTCTCCAAAGTCAGAGTAAGGTCCGACTTCGACTGTTAAAGAGTCGGAGTAAGGTCCAGTTGATAAACAATTGGTATCAAGACTTCGAATTTAAAAGTCGGAGTTATGCCAGACTTCGACTTTTCCAAAGTTAGAGTATAACCCGTTTGTTCATCAATTGCTACAATACTTCGATTTTTCTAAAGTCGGAGTCTTCGACTTTTCTAAAGTCGGAGTCAGTATGGTATACATATACGCTGTGGACTTAAAAAAATCTTTACAAACGTATGACAATGTTGATACTTTGATTGTGATATTATATATGTGTGCCTTTATATGTCATATTAATTTTCATAAATTGTAGTATAAAATAATAAATTGACTTGGGAGATTTTGTCATAGCAAAAACATAATGATTAAATGTTTAGTAATAATTTTAAGGATAGTTGCTCAACATATGCTAGGAATAAAAATCACGAGAGATCGCTCGAATAAACTTCTATGTTTGTCACATGAGACTTACATAAATAAAATTCTTGAGCGATTTGGGATGCATTATTCCAAACCCATCGATACTCCAATTGATAAGAGTTGTGTTTTAAGTATCAGTCCATGTCGACAAACTGATAAGGAAAAGAATGAAATGTCAAAAGTGTCATATGTCGCTGCAATAGGGAGCCTAATGTACGCCATGTTATGTACAAGGGCAGACATTAGCTTTGCAGTGGGTCTTGTTAGTCGTTATCAAAGTAATCCCGGTCTCGTTCATTGGAAAGCAGTCAAGAGAATTTTTCAAATCTCCGTGGTACTTCGGACATTGTCTTATGTTACAAAGGAGGTGTGACGACCCTCATTATACCGGTACGGTTATACCAACCCACGTCGGTATAGTGAACGTTATCACAGTGGGGCATTTACCCAAACAATAACATACGATTGAGATACACATAAATATAGACACAGAGTAGCGGAAGTAAAAGAACCATTGTCTTCATTTCATTCATCATCCACATTTAACATACATGATTCAACTAACAATTTAAAGATCTAAAGTCCACATAATGAAATACTAAACTCAAATACATAGTTTGTCCACAAATTACATAATGTTTCTATTACAATAGCAAAAGTCACTCTACAACTCCACCAAGTTACTCCCCGCGCTCGGAGTCGCTCTCCACGGTCTCCTCCAAAGGTGTATCACCTACTAAACCTGTACGCCGAAGCAAGGAGTGAGTCTAAAAGACTCAGCAAATAACACCACACATATCATACATGCATATATCATAGCAGGTTTTCATCCAAAGTCACAAGACAAAACATGTAGCATGCTTGACATCAATAAGAGACAACCTATCATGGTAATTCTACCAAATTAAACACATGGTTCATGATTTCAGATTTTCCAAAATAAAATGTCCTATCACATGCTTTCTACTTATTCCATCACATAAGGGTTTACCTCCAATTAAGCAAAACATGAGAGCAACCAAACATGGTGTGCTTACATGCATGAAGGGAGACCTTCCTATCATGATTTCTACACATTCTTGCACATGCACATTGTCGTTTTATACACTTTTAGCTTGCTGTTTTGACATGAATTAGAAACTCACAACCAATCACATGAGAGCTACAATCTCAATTAACTATATCATGGTGGCGCTTAAACATGGAAACGTTTACACATAAGCAAGAAATGCTACTAGCATGGATTCTACGCATTTGTACACACGTAAAACATTTTCCTAACTACAATTAGGTTGCTGTTATGACACAAGTTTAATATTAACATATCATGGATCACCATTTCATCATCTAACACATTAGTTTCACATGTTTGCACAATTTCCTCATTCACGTAGTTCACTTTTTACACATTGCACATTTACACATGTTCACACTACACAATTTACACATGATCACATTCACATTTCACATTTCACATTTTACACTTTACACTTTAGTGCTGTGACACATAGTCCAAACCACCATAAGAAGGACACATACACATCACATACACATAGACATCACCTAGGCAATATAGTGACGACTCTTGGATTGCGCAGACCAGGAGAACAAGTCTCCACCCTAACCAGTGGTACTTGTCCACCTCCAGGATTTCATCCTAATGCCCTTAGGATCTTAACACATTGAACCTTCCCATGTGGACTTTTCCATGGTACGGTTCCACGGCCCTCTATGGAAGCAGTATCACACATGGCACAGTCTTACACATTACTCATACCGATTTTTACACACATTTTTACACAAGACATCCTCATGCCTTTACATTCTCTCTCTCACACACATGGCTCTATTTTTCCTAGCATGATGCTACTGATAACAGGGATTAACAATCACTAACTTGCATTAATCAGGTTGGAAAAACACATCATTAAGTCATATTCATGATAACATGCATTTATCACATTTTCACATGAAATTTTCATAACACACTTTGCAGTCATCAGAATAGCATGAAAATTTAACCACATACTCATTTCAAGTTTATAATCTTACATGAATTTTCCAGATTTTTCAGAGTTAACATATATTTTCAGAAATTGAAACATTCAGCCTCATATTATCCATAATTCAATTCCACACCGAACACAACATGAATAGCAGATTCAACAGACCTCAACCCTGAACCCAACATATACCTTATCACAGGAATTTCCCCGGATTTATTACACAACACACAATTTACTGAAATTTCACAAACCCTACACATGTTTTCTATTTCAGAACAGAAATTTACAGTAAATCATATGCATGGAGAAATTTTAGAAATTGCAGGGCACAGACTGACCCTACACACATGGTTCATAAAATTTAGGGCACCCAAATTCTCCACAAATTATGAGAATAGTGGGTGAATATACATAGCCATATTTCCATATGCAATTCAATAAGCTAATAAACTCTACCATCCACAAAAAAATGCACAATAATTTTCCCACATACCACATTAACTAGTATACATAATATATAGAAGTTACATTATATCCTCATTGCGAAAACCATAGAAAATAGTCATATACCAGGAAGAACAACTCACTGTTTTGTCCTAAAGAACTTAACGGCAATCTCTGGCCGTTCAAGGAGTTGGACGGCAAGATCGCTGGACGCAGACTGGAGATCTTGGCGGCAAGAGGCTTGACGCCAAGTTCCTGTCTATGCAGGAGCACAGACCGAGCTCCAAATACAAGAAGAATGGGGGATCCAGGACTCGATTTAAAATCTGTAAAAATCACAAAACTCTACTAGACATCTACATGGACGAAATGTATGGGGTACTTGCCTTTTTTAAAAACCTCCAAAGGGATCTAAGTTGCTGTTGAAGCTCTCCTTGGGCAGTCCCAAGAAGCCTCCAAAAGCTCCTTCCTCCTGGTTCTCAGTCGATGCAAGCTCCAGTCCAGTGTTGGGGAAGCCTTCCCCAAGGTCCAGACTCCCTCCTAGCAGCAGTGGATCGCCGGAAGAAGCCTTCAGTCGCCGGATTCAAGCTTGCCAAGCTCAGTTTTCTCTCACAGAATCTAGGGTTTTCTCTCCTCTTTGCAAAGAGCCAAAGAGAACTCTTTCTGGTGTAGAAAGAGTTTGGCTTATAGGAGAGGGGTTTGGGGAACCCCGGAGAGGTGATGTTAAGGCCTGCTAGCCGTTGGAGACATCTCCCCAATGGCTGGGCTTGCTTGCCCTCGGAGTTTCGGGGTCTGCAACGCATGTAGGTCAGAGATCTTAACGTCCACATCCATGGACGTTGTATTAAGTATTGGTGTCCATCGGGGTGGACGCTGACTCAGCATGGGCGTCCATCCATGTGGACGCCAATTGGGTCCTTCGGCCAGAACTCAAAACATGCAGAAACCATACTTAACTTATACCTATGTACATGCCATACATATGTATTATCATGTACACACTACCACCATGCAATTCATACATTATTTACAACTAATTATACGCATGCACACATAAGTATAACTAGTTAATACATACGTAGATATGTACATCTATGCATACACAAACATGAATTATTTACACGAAATAAATAATACAAAAATTCGAGGGCCTTACACCCTCTCCCCCTTAAGAAACTTCGTCCCGAAGTTTAAATAAAACTACTCAAAAAAACGGGGATACTTCTTCTTCATCGCATCCTCAAGCTCCCAAGTAGCCTCCTCTCGCGAGAAGTTCCGCCATAGAACTTTCACCGACGCAATACCTTGTTCTGGAGATGCTGAACCTTCCGGTCAAGAATAGCTACTGGTTGCTCCACATACGACAAATCTGGCTGAATCTCCACTGGCTCATGACTGATCACATGAGATGGATCTCGGACATACTTCCTGAGCATAGAAACGTGGAAGACAGGATGAACACTAGCTAAAGCTGGGGGTAAAGCTAGCTCATATGCCACGCTGCCCAATCGTCTGAGAATCTCATACGGGCCAATGAATCTAGGGCTCAGCTTACTATGCCTGCCAAATCTGACGACACCACGAGTAGGTGATATCTTCAAGAAGACATGTTCACCCACCTCGAACTTCAAATCCTTCCTTCTGTTGTCGGCATAGCTCTTCTGCCTATCCTGCGCCGCAACAAGCCTCTTCCTGATAAGCTAGACCTTATCCGAAGTCTCCTGAACTAACTCCGGACCGATCAGCTGCCTATCACCGGTCTCCTCCCAACATAAAGGAGATCTGCAAGGCCTACCATACAACGCCTCAAATGGAGCCATACCAATACTCGCATGAAAGCTGTTGTTGTATGCGAACTCCACTAGAGGTAGATGACACTCCCAATCATCCTTCCAATCCAGTACACACGCTCTCAACATATCCTCGAGCGTCTGGATAGTCCTCTCGGACTGTCCATCTGTCTGGGGATGAAACGCCGAACTGAGCTTCAGCTCCAAACCTAACGCATGCTGAAGACCCTTCCACAACCTCGAAGTAAATCTCGGATCTCGATCCGAAATGATCGACTTCGGCACACCATGCAATCTAACCACACTACTAACATACAATCTAGCTAAACTCTCAACCGACTGCTTCTTCTTCATAGGCAAGAAATGCGCAGTCTTCGAGAATCTATCTACGACTACCCAAATCGAGTCGTTGCCCTTTCTAGATCGAGGCAAACCCGAAACAAAGTCCATCGTGACAGCTTCCCACTTCCATACTGGGATCTCCATCCTTTGCATAAGGCCGGATGGTCGCTGTCGCTTGGCCTTCACTTGCAGGCATACTAAACACCGGAATACATAATCTGCCACATCCCTCTTCATGCCAGACCACCAAAAGGACCTCTTTAAATCCTGGTACATCTTAGTGTTACCTGGATGAATAGAGAATCGCGATCTATGAGCCTCCTCTAACACATGCTCACGGACATCTACCAAATCGGGGACACAAACACGGTGATGGAATCTAATCACACCGTCCTCATCACGAGCAATGCCTGCCTTGCCCACTAACTCTAAGAGTCTAGGGTCGGCTTTCTGTTGCTCGATCACCTCATCCAAAACCGAGGACCTAAGGGATAACTGAGCTACAAAAGCCTGGCATAGCAATGGCTCTAACTCAGTCAAACCGCATCCTCCAACATCTTCCAATCCTACTGGAGAGATGGTCTCTTCCTACTCAGCGCATCCGCTACGACATTCGCCTTCCCAGGGTGATACTGAAGGTCGAAGTCATAGTCCTTCAAGAACTCAATCCATCTTCTCTGCCTCAGGTTTAATTCCTTTTGGGAGAAAAGATACTTCAAGCTCTTGTGGTCGGTAAACACCTTAAATCTGACACCATAAAGATAGTGCCTCTAGATCTTTAGTGCATGAACCACTGCTGCGAGCTCCAAATCATGAGTCGGATAGTTCTTCTCATGCTCCTTCAATTGACGAGAAGCATAAGCCACTACCCTTCCCTGCTGCACTAGCACACAGCCTAAGCCAATCCGAGACGCATCCGTGTAGATAGCAAAACCCTCTACACCGCTCGGCAAGACTAACACCGGAGCTGACATGAGCTTAGTCTTCAACAATTGAAAACTACTCTTACACTTCTCGGACCATACAAACTTCACTCCCTTTCTGGTGAGCTGAGTCAATGGGGCGGCGATGGATGAAAATCCCTCAATGAATCGCCGATAGTAACCAGCCAAACCCAGAAAACTACGAATCTCCGAAGGGGTCTTGGGAACCTCCCAATCCATGACTGCCTAGACCTTTGCTGGATCAACTGCAACACCAGCACCGGAGATAACATGCCCGAGGAAATGAACCTCGCGCAACCAGAAATCGCACTTGCTGAATTTTGCATACAGCTTGTGCTCACGAAGAACCTCTAATACTACCCTCAAATGCTGACGGTGTGTGGCCTCATCCGGAGAGTAGACCAACACGTCATCTATGAAGACCACTATAAAGCTATCTAGGTAAGGTCTAAACACCCTGTTCATGAGATCCATGAACGCTGCAGGGGCGTTGGTCAATCCGAAAGGAAGAACCAAAAACTCATAATGTCCATAACGGGATCTGAATGCCGTCTTGGACACATCCTCACTCCGAATCCTCAACTGATGATAACCAGATCGCAAGTCAATCTTAGAAAAGACTGATGCATCTTGCAACTGGTCAAACAAATCATCAATACGAGGTAAGGGATACCTGTTCTTCACAGTCACTTGGTTCAGCTTTTTGTAGTCAATGCATAACCTAAGTGACCCGTCTTTCTTCTTGACGAATAATACAGGTGCGCCCCAAGGGGAAACACTAGGGTGAATAAATCCCTTATCTAGCAACTCTTGCAACTGCCTCCTCAACTCTGCTAACTCCGCAGGTGCCATCCAATATGGAGCCTTTGAGATAGGAGAGGTGCCCGGAAGCAACTCTATGGTGAACTCTATCTCTCTATCCGGTGGCAATCCAGACAAGTCATCGAGAAAAACGTCTGGAAAATCCTGCACTACATCAATCTCTGCAAGAGTAGGTGACTCATCAGCCTTGGTACTAATACCATGCTGGCAAGAAAAGCGTCACAACCCTTGTTTACCATGCGCATCGCCTTCATGGCAGAGATGACTAACTTTCCCGCCAAGTTCCTTGGCAAGGGATGAGAGAACTCGTCCTCACCAGGAATGCAGAAAACAATCCTCTTCCCACGACAATCTACTAACGCATAGTGCTCCTCTAGCCAATCCAGACCAAGAATAGCATCATAGTCCTTCATCTTTAGCAAGAAGAAACACCCTTCTAGGACTCTATCCTCAATGCACACAGGTAACGACAGAATGCACTTCCTAGTCGGTACCGTACCCGCAGGGGTGTGCACAGACAAAGGGACCTCTAACTCCTCAGACTCTATGCCTGACTCTAGGGCTAACTGCCTAGCGAACCGCTCGGAAATGAACGAGTGAGCAGCACCCGTATCAAACAAAACCCGAGCGTGAACACCTAGAAGTAAAACCGTACCTTCGGTGACATGCTCCGCCTGCTCGGCGTCCTCGCGCGCTAAAGCAAACACTCGAGCTGGGGCTCGAGGCCTTCCTGGTCTTCCTATAGCTGGCGCTGCTGCCGCTACTGTTGCTGGGGCTGGCACTCCCCGCTGAGCTCCCTGCTGAAGTCTTGGGCAATCCTTGATCTTGTGGTCGCTACTTCCGCACTTCAAGCACTTTCCCGCAATCATCCAACATTCGGAACCACCATGTGTCTTCCCACAGTGGGGACACTCTTTCTTCACACCAGGGGAACGTACAAAGGGTACCTGAGCATTGCTGACTGCTACTGATTGTTGCTGTGTCTGGTACACCGCTTTCTTCTTATCCTGCCGCTGGAACGTAGCTGCAGGCCTCTTCTGCGAAGCCTTCTTCTCTTCAAGGTATTGCTCCATCTCACCCTCCTGTCTGCAATCAGCACTAAGTGCCTCGTCCAAGGTGCGATGGTCGAACGCCACTAGCCTCGTCCTCAGTGATGGCTTGAGTCCCATCACAAACTTCTTTGCTTTCCTGCGCTCATCTGTCACGATATGAGGTGCATACTTAGATAGTTCTGCAAACCTTGCCTCATATTCTATCACGGTCATGGAGCCTTGAGTCAAAGAGAGGAACTCCTACTCCATTCGATCTTGAATATGCTCGGGGATGAACTTGGTCCGAAAGAGCCTCACGAACTCGTCCCAAGCAACATCAACCGCGCCGTCTTCAAACCGGGTACGCAGCAATGAAGCCCACCATACATCAGCTCTTTCCTGCAGTACACCGTTCGTAAGCACCATCTGAACAAATCTAACTTAACAGAACATACAAGCATATAAACTAAAGCATACCTGTAGCATGTAGGTGGCTAATGTGACCTTATCCTCATCTGCACACCTGATGGCTCGGAAGATCTTTTCAATCTCCCTCATCCAACTCTCAGCTAGTAACGGATCGCTCTCCGCCTTAAAAGAGGGTGGCATCATCCTCTTGAATCTTTCCATGATGGAAGGTCCACCATGGTCCTGAGCTGGGACTTGATCCTGCTACAGTACACAACAAGCAATACACAATCAACATAATATCACATAATTAAAGTAAAACAGACTACTAATTATTTTATTAGTCTAACCTGAGCC
Source organism: Colocasia esculenta (assembly GCA_014218235.1). Lineage (NCBI taxonomy): Eukaryota > Viridiplantae > Streptophyta > Magnoliopsida > Alismatales > Araceae > Colocasia > Colocasia esculenta. Next base: position 20,780,813 of record CM024765.1, on the reverse strand, counting down.
TCCAACTGTGCCTGGAGTGCTGCCTGAGTATGAGCCTGCGTCTGCATGGCTTGCACCAGACCTTGCATGAATACTCCATAATCCACAGGCGGCGGTGGGGGAAGTACAGGACCCTGCGGTGCCGGGCCTGTTGCTCCGCCCGATCCTCATGCCTCTGCTCACCCTCACGAGCAGGCACACCACCACGTCTACCTCTCGAAGCCATGGCTGCAATAAATTTCAGCCACCATTAGAGCTATGCTAATTTATTTCCTAACCATTTCTTATCTATTTTCATTCAATATTAGTCAATTCTACACATGTGGACATTCCTTTATAGACTTAGCATGTAATGAAGATGATGATTCATGTATATCTATGTATAATCTCAATCGGTCGCTCTGATACCAATCCCTGTGACGACCCTCATTATACCGGTACGGTTATACCAACCCACGTCGGTATAGTGAACGTTATCACAGTGGGGCATTTACCCAAACAATAACATATGATTGAGATACACATAAATATAGACACAGAGTAGCGGAAGTAAAAGAACCATTGTCTTCATTTCATTCATCATCCACATTTAACATACATGATTCAACTAACAATTTAAAGATCTAAAGTCCACATAATGAAATACTAAACTCAAATACATAGTTTGTCCACAAATTACATAATATTTCTATTACAATGCCTTGTTACATACAATGTAAGCAAAAGTCACTCTACAACTCCGCCAAGTTACTCCCCGCGCTCGGAGTCGCTCTTCACAGTCTCCTCCAAAGGTGTATCACCTACTAAACCTGTACGCCGAAGCAAGGAGTGAGTCTAAAAGACTCAGCAAATAACACCACACATATCATACATACATATATCATAGCAGGTGTTCATCCAAAGTCACAAGACAAAACATGTAGCATGCTTGACATCAATAAGAGACAACCTATCATGGTAATTCTACCAAATTAAACACATGGTTCATAATTTCAGATTTTCTAAAATAAAACATCCAATCACATGCTTTCTACTTATTCCATCACATAAGGGTTTACCTTCAATTAAGCAAAACATGAGAGCAACCAAACAGTGTGCTTACATGTATGAAGGGAGACCTTCCTATCATGATTTCTACACATTCTTGCACATGCATATTGTCGTTTTATACACTTTTAGCTTGCTGTTTTGACATGAATTAGAAACTCACAACCAATCACATGAGAGCTACAATCTCAATTAACTATATCATGGTGGCGCTTAAACATGGAAACGTTTACACATAAGCAAGAAATGCTACTAGTATGGATTCTACGCATTTGTACACATGTAAAAATTTTCCTAACTACAATTAGGTTGCTGTTATGACACAAGTTTAATATTAACATATCATGGATCACCATTTCATCATCTAACACATTAGTTTCACATGTTTGTACAATTTCCTCATTCACGTAGTTCACTTTTTACACATTGCACATTTACACATGTTCACACTACACAATTTACACATGATCACATTCACATTTCACATTTTACACTTTACACTTTAGTGCCGTGACACATAGTCCAAACCACCATAAGAAGACACATACACATCACATACACATAGACGTCACCTAGGCAATATAGTGACGACTCTTGGACTGCGCAGACCGGGAGAACAAGTCTCCACCCTAACCAGTGGTACTTGTCCACCTCCAGGATTTCATCCTAATGCCCTTAGGATCTTAACACATTGAACCTTCCCATGGGGACTTTTCCATGGTACGGTTCCACGGCCCTCTATGGAAGCAGTATCACACATGGCACAGTCTTACACATTACTCATACCGATTTTTACACACATTTTTACACAAGACATCCTCATGCCTTTACATTCTCTCTCTCACACACATGGCTCTATTTTTCCTAGCATGATGCTACTGATAACAGGGATTACAATCACTAACTTGCATTAATCAGGTTGGAAAAACACATCATTAAGTCATATTGATAACATGCATTTATCACATTTTCACATGAAATTTTCATAACACACTTTGCAGTCATCAGAATAGCATGAAAATTTAACCACATACTCATTTCAAGTTTATAATCTTACATGAAATTTTCCAGATTTTTCAGATTAACATATATTTTCAGAAATTGAAACATTCAGCCTCATATTATCCATAATTCAATTCCACACGAACACAACATGAATAGCAGATTCAACAGACCTCAACCCTGAACCCAACATATACCTTATCACAGGAATTTCCCCGGATTTATTACACAACACACAATTTACTGGAAATTTCACAAACCCTACGCATGTTTTCTATTTCAGAACAGAAATTTACAGTAAATCATATGAGCATGGAGAAATTTCAGAAATTGCAGGGCACAGACTGACCCCTACACACATGGTTCATAAAATTTAGGGCACCGAAATTCTCCACAAATCATGAGAATAGTGGGTGAATATACATAGCCATATCTTCCACATGCAATTCAATAAGCTAATAAACTCTACCATCCACAAAAAAATGCACAATAATTTTCCCACACACCACATTAACTAGTATACATAATATATAGAAGTTACATTATATCCTCATTGCGAAAACCCATCGAAAATAGTCATATACCAGGAAGAACAACTCACTGTTTTGTCCTGAAGAACTTAACGGCAATCTCTGGCCGTTCAAGGAGTTGGACGGCAAGATCGTTGGACGTAGACTGGAGATCTTGGCGGCAAGAGGCCTTGACGCCAAAAGAGGCCTTGACGCCAAGTTCCTGTATGTGCAGGAGTACAGACCGAGCTCCAAATACAAGAAGAATGGGGGATCCATGACTCGATTTAAAATCTGTAAAAATCACAAAACCCTACTAGACATCTACATGGACGAAATGTATGGGGTACTTGCCTTTTTTAAAAACCTCCAAAGGGATCTAAGTTGCTGTTGAAGCTCTCCTTGGGCAGTCCCAAGAAGCCTCCAAAAGCTCCTTCCTCCTGGTTCTCAGTAGATGCAAGCTCCAGTCCAGTGTTGGGGAAGCCTTCCCCAAGGTCCAGACTCCCTCCTAGCAGCAGTGGATCGCCGGAAGAAGCCTTCAGTCGCCGGATTCAAGCTTGCCAAGCTCAGTTTTCTCTCACATAAGCTAGGGTTTTTTCTCCTCTTTGCAAAGAGCCAAAGATAACTCTTTCTGGTGCAGAAGGAGTTTGGCTTATAGGAGAGGGGTTTGGGGAACCCCGGAGAGGTGATGTGAAGGCCTGCTAGCCGTTGGGGACATCTCCCCAATGGCTGGGCTTGCTTGCCCCCGGAGTTTCGGGGTCTGCAACGCATGCATGTCAGAGATCTTAACGTCCACATCCATGGACGTTGGATTAAGTATTGGCGTCCAACGGGGTGGACGCTGACTCAGCATGGGCATCCATCCATGAGGACGCCAATTGGATCCTTCGGCCAGAACTCAAAACATGCAGAAACCATACTTAACTTATACCTATGTACATGCCATACATATGTATTATCATGTACACACTACCACCATGCAATTCATACATTATTTACAACTAATTATACACATGCACACATAAGTATAACTAGTTAATACATACGTAGATATGTACATCTATGCATACACAAACATGAATTATTTACACAAAATAAAATAATGCAACAAAATTCGAGGGCCTTACAGGAGGTAACTTAAGATTGAGAGGTTATAGCGATGCAAATTGGGCAAGTGATAAAGATGAACGCAAATCCACCTCAGGCTATGTGTTTATGTTAGGTGGAGGGGCCATTTCTTGGTGTAGTAAGAAACTAACATGCATCGCTTTATCAACCATGGAATCAGAATATGTGGCTTGTTCTGCTGCATGTCAAGAGGCTATTTGGTTGCAAAGTTTCCTACAGTGAATGGCCACGACACATTTATCAAAGGAGGCGGTGGTGCTGTATGTTGATAGCACATTGGCCTTGGCCTATGCTAAGGACCCTAAATACCATGGACGAACCAAGCACATTGACATTCGTTATCACTACATTCGGGATTTAGTTGCAAAGAAATTAGTGGTTCTTCGACACATTTCTACAGGTCAAATGTTGGCAGATCCACTAACTAAACAAATCACGAGGGAGGCATTTGTGACCCATATTAGAAATATGGGATTATGTAAATTGTAATGTATACACAATTATTCATTGACAATTTATTTATTATGTTTTCCTTCCTTATATGTGTCTATGGTTGGAATACTTTACACATCAAGATAAGTGTCACTAGGCTCTGAATGGACCCCCCCACATGGGTCATTTGTCTTGGCACTAAGAAAGCGAGCAACATGAGACAGTTTATATCTATGGTGCTATGAGAGTGAGCAAGATAAATTTATATCTATGGCACTATGAGAGCGAGCAAGATATTTTTATTTTTTTATTGTTGCCTTAAATTGAATTAAGATGAGATCCCTCTGGATCGATCACATGATATGAGAATCAAATCCGTGAAGCCTTTATTAAGCCAGTTGTGAGTTTTTTGATAAGACGTCGTGAGACTCGGGTTAGTCGCAGTGGGAGTGGCTAGACTAAGAACCGTACGATGTTTTTATTTTGTTATATGTGACACACCCATAATGATGGAAGAACATCGTAGCATGTGTCCCATACCACATGTGCGTAAAACGACCATTGAAGAGAATGATGAATGGGATCTCTGCTTCATCATTTGTGTGAGCTCTTGGATCATAATTTATTGATCCATATGTACCCTTAGAAGTTGAGATCTATGAAGGATCGAAGTGAAGGTGTGGAAAAGATCTAGAAGGGGGGGATGAATAGATCTAAGCCACTTTTTGCGGAAGCTTAACAGTTTAAAAATACTTTTGAATCAGAGGCAATTTTATCAGTGAAAAACCACAGATCTGATGAGATTTGAGTGAGTTGGTAAAATAGATGTGAAACAAGTTGATTAAGTGAATATTAACCGATCCTATGCAAGCATCTAACGAATGAAATGATCAAACCACAATTAGACAAATGCACAAGGATTTTTAGGTGGTTCGGAAATCACCCAAGTGATTCCTACATCCACCCTCACACCCGTGAGGATTCACTAAAACAACTGGGTAACACACCCACTGGAGCCTGACAACTCCAACACTTGAGAGCTTACAACTCACACAACTTCTAGAGTAAGACTACTCTAGAACAACTGAGCAAGACTGCTCAACACAACCTTGAGTTAGACAACTCAAACTGAGCACAACGGCTCACAACAACCTGAGCACAATGCTCACACAACTTGAGCACAATGCTCATACAAGACTTGCTAGACACCAACTCAAGACATAGACCTTCTAGCAACAGATCTAGTCGAAAATGAGAGCACTAATGAGAGCTATGCAGAAGCACTTGCATAATCTCAAAAGATGTCTCAGAAGAAGAGAAGTACAATGAATTGTATTAAATAACTTCGTTCTTCAAGTGTACTCCCTTGTAGAAGCTTGGATTGGGAAGAGGCTTGCAATCTTGAAGTCCAAACCGATGCTCTGCACTTTGGAATTGTTGGATCTTCCTTGAATTCTTCTCCAACGAAGCTTCTACAGGATCTCTTCCTTGGGATGCTTACGATTCTAGGTTGATACCCCATGCCCTAGGCTGACACGTGGCAAACATCCAATTAAGTTGCAATCTTTCCGTAGTGTGTCGACCTGCCCTGGTGGTGGTGCGACACTTGTCCCAAATTGAGAACAGGATGTTCTGGGAACAAGGTCAGTGTCGACCTGCTCTGATGCTGTGTCGACTGCTGTCCCCAATTCTGAAAACTGCTGTTCTGGGAGCAGGATCCAGTGTCGACCTGCCCTGAGAGTGCGTCGACCTGAGTAGGCAAAATCCTGGAATCTGCAACTCGTGTCGACCTGCTTTGACTAGTGTGTCGACACACTCTCAGCATTTCTTCACTTTTTGCCTTTGACTGAGGTGTTGTGTCGACACCATTGTTGGGTGTGTCGACACTTCTTTTGCAAAAAGTGTATTGAAAATGAAAAAATAAACACATATATCATTAGTAAAATATTTATTATTAGTGCAAATGATAAGTGTGCTTTGAAACATGCTTTTGAATATGTAATCAGGTGAAGTGTGTTTATCATGTTTCAAATAATTTGCATTCAAATCACATTTGTCATCATCAAAATAGGAGGGAAAAGATATGAAATTACACTCAACCCAACAATCTCCCCCTTTTGATGATGGCAACAATAAATCCATATTACAATGTGGTTTTGATGAAGTGTGATTTTAAGCAATTTTGTTATTCACATTTTTATTTTCTTTTGTTTAAACTTGTCAAAGACCTTTTGATATTTTTCAGTAATAGTTGATGATGTATTTGTGGAATACAATGTTACTTGAAATGAGAATTTTTGTACACGAAGTCAAGCAACTTGACAAGTATTCAAACAATTACATTCACATAAAGATTTTCATTCACATTGAAGTCACAATGTAGATTTCATTCAAGCCAAGCAAAACATTTCATTCATCAAGATAAGCATTACAATTATCCAAAAGGAGTACAACATTGATCTTTTCTCTTACTTTCTTCTCCCCTTTGACATCATAAAAAAAAAAAGAGTAAATTACATTATGAAGAAGGTGGAGGAGGAGGAATGGGAAGTAAGATTGCTCAATATCAGACATTCTTTTCTCCATGAAGGTCAAGCTAGTTCTTCATTTGATCTTGAATGGTGGTAAGTCTTGTATGCAAGTAGTGCTCCATTCTGTCTGAGTTTTCTATCAAAGTAGCTTGAATTCTGGCTAGATCAGTGAGATAGGTTGTGAAGAGGAAGAGGATCCAGCTGACCAACCAGGTCTTTGCATGATCTTGAATTCCTTTGTCAAATCAGAGATCTGCTTGTCATGTGTGCATGAAATCCTCATGCTTTCCAATCATCCACAAAATGAGCAAAGGACAGTCTAGTGCTGGTGATCTCATGTAGAGTCTGCTTAGTGTTGAAACATCAGCTTGGGAATTGCCAAAATTCCTAAGAACTTGCTCTAGTTTGTCTTGATGTTCTTTGAGCTCTATTGAAGCATCTCCTAGTGTGCCAATTAACCTATTGAATCTTTGAGCTGCATAGTCTGAGGCAGCTTTTGTTCTATGAATTTGGCAGATACAGTGTTCTCCAATCTTTGAATCCTCAACTCAAAGATTCTGACATGGTTTGGATGGAGGAGTTCAAGGTTTCAAACTTATCATTCAGGAAGGAGATCAATTCTGGTGGAACAGGAGGCCACCAGAAGATGTGGATGCTGGAAAATTGGGTTGTGGAGAGAAATGAGGAAAACTGAGGTGAGAGTGGGGCATGAAAAGGAATGTCACCTCCAGTTGAAATTGAGGCTATTCCTCATTCAAAAGAGGCTGATCTCTTGACTTTGGGGTGGTCCCCTTCAGCTGGAGGCTGTTCCTCTGGAGTTTGGGGCTGGTCCCTTGATCTTGAGGCTGTTTCTCCTGAGCTTGGGGCTGTTCCCCTTGATCATGAGGCTGTTCCTTCTGAGCTTGGGGGGCCTCAACCACAACTGGCCCTCTCCTAACTTGATTTCCCTCCAGTCTAAATCCCATAAATTTTTGAATATTATTAAAGGTGTAGATGTTGGGCTTAGGAATAGATTGAGATTTTTCATTCTCCAAGGGCACACTAAAATGCTGGAAGACTGAGGTCAGATGTGCAGCATATGGTGAGTAGAGATCTTTTGAGGTCCTTCCTTGTTGTTTCAGATATGATTTGATACATAATGACATGAAAGATGATTTTGATATCTTTGACCATGCAATACAGAATAAACCTCTGAATATCTGTCAAATGTCCCTTCCACCACCTTGAGGAGTGATAATGGTGGTCAATATGTGGTGGGGACTCTCAACACAGGGGGAAAGGAATTTGTGTTGAATCTGTAACATGGGTTGTTTGGGATCAGATGCATCAGAAGGTAGGCCTGTCATGATGGAATAGGCTTCATGAAGATCAAATTCAAATTGATGATAATCTGCCCCTTCATCTGGTACTTTGAAAATAGAGGCAGCTATATCAGTTGGCATATCAATTGCTATTCCTTAACCTTTGATTCATACCCTTCATCTGTGCATGTCAGGTTCTTGTAGAATTCCCTAACAAGTCTTGGATAAGAAATTGAAACTCAGAAATGAATGGTAACCAAGACTGAAAGGAAAAATAGGTCTGAATTTTGGAAATGTGTCTGCTAGCTGAACATCTGATAAGTTACTATCTGGGCTTTGAATGAGCTTGGCTTCACTAGTGTGTCCTGAGACTTGGAAGACTGAAGATGATCAGGGTCTAAAGTCTCCAGAAGAGAGCCGGATTCTCAGGACGAACCCTACCTCTGCCAAGAAGAGGTACCTCTCTTGGCTGCCCTTTGAGGTGCTGAAGAGGATCTTGGTTGCTCGACAGGATCATTCTTCTTTTAGTTCTTCTTTGGATTGGGCAATGGCAATGTCTACGGAATCGGCCTTGAAGAGCCCTGGACCTTGTGCCACGGCGGGGACCCAACTTCCTGACCATGGTGCAGGAAGGAGTGGATTCGTAGAGGATGGAAGGTGGAGAGGTGATTGAAAGAAGGATGAGATTTAGAGAGAAATGGTGAAGATTTCCTGCGGAAATGATGAGAATGTGGCCGTCGGGGACCTGATGCCTAAAAGGGGTGCAGTGGTACACTGCTCGCAGGAACAACAAGGGCTTATCGGAAACCACGACTTAAAAGGTTCTGGCAAGAGAGCAGTGTCGACACAGGAAGAAGGTAGTGTCGACCTAACTAGGACGTGTGTCGACACGAGAAGGAATGGTGTCGACCTGACCTTTGAAGAAAATTTGAATTTTTGTGAGAGGAAAAATTTGAGAAATTTTGGGACATCTTTAGAATGATAAGCAATGAGGGGAATTATCATTTCAAGGATTTTTAAGAGGCTTAAAATTCATTTGTTATATTTGCAAAAATTCATCACAATTCAAGTTTCAAAAAAATTTCCAACAGGATATTAGCATTCCAAGACTTGAATCAACAAAATGAGAAATTGAGGGATATAATATATCTAACAATCAACAACTAAAACTACCATATTTCTGAACTTCAAAGAATTAAAGATGTCATCTAGACTAAATACAATTGTGTTGAAAATAAAACACATCTCCAAAGAGCAAGGATGAGGAATGAAGATGATTCTTTCTAGACACATCTCCAATAATGTTCACATTTTGTTCTTTTAACAAACTGTCAAATGATATAAATCTCTTCACTCAAGTACTAGTGTTTTTACACACCATAGTCCCTGGATACTTAAGATTAGTCATTGTCAAGTCTCAAAGGGGTAAATGATGGCCTTTTGACATGAAAATATACGTTTTGTAGACGCCATATTTCCAGTTACTAAGTCATCATCAAAAAACATAGCACATTTTGCTTTTGTTTTGAATTTATTTTTATTGATCCTCCTTTGAACAGAGTTAGCAATAGTGCCTCATGACATACATGACACTTCATTCATTGTGAAGATGTGCAGTTTCTCAGCACAAGTGCCATTGCTCTGTTGGATTTTAAAAAATTTGGAGAGTTTGTGAGATAGAAATCAAATACATCCAATCATCAGTTGCAAACAAGGAAATGTTTTAAATTCAAGGCACAAGTTGATGTGTTTAGTCTAGGAAGAGATCTGAATTTCTGTGGGTTGAGAGATATAGTTGAAAGTTGATTAGTAAAAAATATAATAGATCACTCAAGGGTTCATTTGAGACTAGAGACTTCGAAATGATGACATCATGTAAGGAATTGATGAGATTCAAGAAAAGTTTTGAATTTTGCAAAGTCATGACTTGTGAATTTTCTAGCTCCCCCTGAGATAATGATTTCAACCACTTTCATCAAAATAAATATATGTAAATTTGGAAATCAGAAAAGTTTTCTTCTTGGACAACAAAGACTCCCCCTCAACAATTGCATATCAATTCTTGGTACTTGGCAGAGTCATATACTCACGCATAATGAAAGGTTTCCAGACAAGCCTAACTGTCCTTCTCCAAACACTATTTGATACCAAGAAATTTCAATACAATAAGAGTTGAAGAATTATTATAAAAAAGAAATGGAAGTGAAGTGAAAATAAGCAAGATTTTGAAATCAGAAAAGTATCCTCTTTGAACAATAGAAGCTCCCCCACAACAATTGCTATCAATTTCTTAGTACTTGGCGGAGACATATACTCTCGCATAGTGAAAGTGTCTAGACATGCATAACTTGTCCTTCTCCAAATCACCATTTGATATACCAAGAAATTCAACACAATAAGAGTTGGAGAATTTATTGTAAAAAGGGAAATAGAATTGAAAGTGAGAGAGATATGAACAATGTAACCCAAGGAAGCAAAGAATTATGAGATGCAAAGAACTCCCCCTTAGATAATGCATACACTCAACCCAAACCTTGAGAGAGATCATGAAGGTGGACATTTACAAAGACCAAGTTCTCTCCTTAAAGATGAAAATCTGTTTTCAGGAAGGGGTTTAGTGAATATGTCTGCAATTTGTTTTCAATTTCAATGAAGTGGAGTTCAAAAGATTTCTTGGCAACCTCATCTCTCAAGAAATGATGCTAATTTCAAGTGTTTTGTTCTGGAGTGCTGAATGGGGTTTTTAGACAAATTTATGGCACTAGTGTTATCACATAGGATGGGTACACATCCTAAATCTTGGTTGTAATCAAGAAGTTGATGTTTCACCCAGAGAATCTGAGTTCCACATCTACTTGCTGCAACATATTCAGCTTCTGCAGTTGACAGAGCAACTGAATGTTGCTTCTTAGAAGCCAAGAGATAAGGCACCCACCTAGAAATAGACACAAGCCACTTGTTCTTTTCTATCTAATTTGCACCCAGCATAATCAGCATCACAATAGGCAAACAGATCTAACTTGCAACCAGCAGGATACCAAATGCCTAAGTCACATGTTCCAACAAGATATTTGAAGATTCGTTTAACAGCAAGCATGTGACTTTCTTTAGGATTAGATGGAATCTAGCACATAACACACACAAAAATGAATATCAGGTCTAGAAGTTGTAAGATAGAGCAGAGAGCCAATCATACCTCTGTAGGTCTTTGAATCTACTGACTTACCAGATGGATCTTCTTCTAGTTTAGCATTAATTGCAATTGGTGTGCTTGAGTGCTTAAGGCTCTGAAAGTCAAACCTCTTTAATAGCTCCTTAACATATTTGGTTTGACTGATGAAGATTCCTTCATGTGTTTGGTTAACCTGCAATCCCAAAAAGAATGTTAAATCTCCCATTAAGCTCATTTCAAATTCATTCTTCATTGATTTGAAAATTCAGTGCAAATGCTTTATTGGTTGATCCAAATATTATGTCATCAACATAAATTTGGACTACAATATTTGATTTTTAACTGTTTTTGTGAACAATGTTTGATCAACATTACCTCTAGAATATCCTTTTCAAGTATAAAGGAACTCAACCGGTCATACCAAGCTCTTGGAGCTTGCTTAAGACCATAGAGAGCCTTATTAAGCTTGAAAACAGGGTTAGGATATTTTCATTTTCATATCTAGGAGGTTGTTCAAAAAACATTTTCCTTTATATATCCATTTAAGAATGCACTTTGGACATCCATTTGATAGACTTTGAATTTCATGGAGGATGCAAAAGCAAGGAAAATTCTGACAGCTTCTAGTCTAGCTACAGGGGCATATGATTCTTCAAAGTCAATTCCAAATTCTTGGTTATACCCCTTTGCAACTAGCCTAGCTTTGTTCTTATTACGTGATCAGTTTCATTTAACTTATTCTGAAAAACCCATCTAGTACCAATCACTGCTTGGTCACTAGGTCTAGGTTATTTCCCATACTTGATTTCTTTCGAATTGATGAAGCTCATCATGCATGGCATTAATCCAATCAGAACTGGATAAGGCTTCATCAATTGAATTGGGTTCAATTTGGGAAATTAGAGTTAGTGGGTCTTCTTCAATATTTGCAAGAAGGATGATCTGGTCCTTACTCTATCATTAAATTGCCAACTACACTGTCTAATGGGTGATCTTCAGAATCGAGGTTCAGAAATTACCTGTTAAGAAGTACCACTTCTGGAGCAATGTTACCTGACCCACTTGAAGATGGTGAGTTGTTGTTCAGGTTCTCTTATATTGACAAGCTCCTCAACAGTTGGTGAAGAATCCACAATGAGGTCATCCCTTCAGGTCTGTCTTTCCCTCCAAATGTAACTGACCCTCCCTCCTTTTCAAGCAGGAATGAGAATTTGGCTCTGTCCGTCATGTGTCGTGAACACCCACTGTCAAGAAACCATATATTGTGTGGGTGCACGACCTTCCTGCAAAAGATCAGTGGAGAGAAGATTTTGGTACCTAAACAGAGTTGGGACCATCAGAATGTTTAACATGTCAGTAAATCTTTCTCACCCAAATTTGACCTTTTTTGATTTTGTTTTGATACATTGGTTTTCATCCTTTTTCTGTTTGTTCTTTCTTTTAGGAATGAAAGCACCAAGATTTTTGTTTTGGTAGGAGGGGAGTTTTTCATTTGAAAATTGGAGTTCAGATGAGGAGGTGGAAACAGGAATTTTGTTGGTACATCAAGAAATTTGGATAAAGGAAATGAGGATGATACCAACATGGGTTTTCATACCATTGGCTCCAAGGATTGGTCCATCATTTTGAAATGTTGTCTTGGAGGTCCAAGGTTTTTCATGAATTATTCTTTGACTTTTTCTTATTTTTCAAATTTTATTGAATTGGTTGAGTTGTTTGCAGCTTTGATGTTGAGCAGGTCGACTCTCCTGTACTGGTGTCGACGTAGCAGCCCAGAAGCCTGTTCTGTGGACTGGTGTCGACCTGTCAGGGGACGTGTCGACCTGATAGTCTTCTTTTGTTTTTGAGTTTTTGCTTGTTTTGTGTTTGTTTAAGGTTTTGTTTGCTGTTTGTTGAATTTCTGTGTTCTCAAGATTAGGACCCTTGACAAATTTAATTAGTGGTGCTTTGCCCTTTTTCTCACCAGATTTGTCTTCATAGGTCTTTTTGTTGAATCCTAATCCATGAGAGGTTGTCATGGTGGTTCCTAGCAGTGCTTCTAAGTTATCTTTACCTTTTGTGAAGGTTTGGATAACTTCATCCCTTTCTTTTAGCTGGTTTTTAGAGTTTCAATTTCTTCAAGCTTCTGATGTTTTTCTTGTTTTTCAATTCCGCTTTTCAGTTAAGTTTTTGAATTCTGGGAGGCCTTTTGAGAGGCAAGTTTTAGTTCATCAATAAGGTTCAGGAGATTTCTTTTTCCTTCATGCAATTCTGTTACTTCAGTTTCCAGTTCTATTATTCTCTTGTTTGAAGATTGGTTATGGTAAAGATTTTCAATTTTTCTTTAAATGGTGTTTTCTTTTCTAATTCTGAGAAATTTTCAACTAGCTCAGCATAAGCATCCTGCCAATCTCTATAGTGAGTCTTCGAAGATGTACTTACCTTTCAATCTGAGCTGTTGGCCATGAAGCAAACCTCCTCACTTCAGAGCTTGAGGATTTCTTCTCTTCTTCTCCGCACTTGAGTCTTCATCAGACCAAGTGGTTACCATGGCCTTTGACTTCTTAAATTTCTGGAACTTCTTGTGCTTTCCTTCTTGTTCTCAGGACACTCTCCTTCATGTGTCCTGGTTTGTTGCACCTGTACAACAGAAATTTTTCGTCAGATTTGTGATTCTTGTTGAAATTAGAAGAGGAAGGTTTTTTTACCTGAGAAAAACTTCTTTTTCCCAGACATTTCCCTTTTCTGTATTTCAAGAATTTTCTGAATTGCCTGGTCATGAGGGCAATTTCATCCTCATTTGACTCAGACTCCTCAGAACTTGTTTTTCCTGATTTTATCTTTACGCTTGAAGAGGCCTTAAGTGTCATAGGCTTGGTCTTAATTATGTATTTTCATTCTTTTTAAGTTGATTTCATATGTCATTAAGGATCCATCAATCATCCAAGAGATTTTGGACAGATCTTTTGAATCTTCAATGACAGTGGCCTTTGTATGCCAAATGGAGAAAGTGAACGTAAGATTTTTCTTACCAAGTCTGCATCTGTATATTCCTTACCCAAGGCTTTATCCATTCACAATCAACATGAACCTGGCAAACATTTCAGAAATATTTTCGTTAGACTTCATCATAAAAGTTCATATTCTGAAAATAGAAATTTGCCTTAGTCTCCTTTACTTGTGATGTCCCTCAGGAGTAATTCGAGTTATCCCACATCTCTTTGGCAGATTTGCACATTGAGATTCTCGAATACTCTTGGGATGGACAGCACATTGAATCATGTTCAGGCACTTAATTCAATGTAGCTTTCCTTATTGTCCCTAGTCAGGTGGTTTCTTCTCCCTGGTTTTCATAGGGACCCATTTCACTACTTCCAGATCTCATAGTCTGGGCCCTTTAAAATACTTGCATTTGTTTTTCCAGTAAGAATAGTCCGTCCCATTAAAGAGTGGTGGCCTATTTATGGAATGACCCTCAGCTATGTAACCTTTGGAATCCATGACTCTAAAGCTGAAAGAAAATGCTTAGCAAAACAAACAGGCAAACACTCAAACACAAAAACACTCAGAAACAAAAACTATCAGATCAAATCAGATCAAGTAACCCGCTTTGATACCAATTGAAGGATCGAAGTGAAGGTGTGGAAAAGATCTAGAAGGGGGGATGAAAGATCTAAGCCACTTTTTGCGGAAGCTTAAACAGTTTAAAAATACTTTTGAATTAGAGGCAATTTTATCAGTGAAAAACCACAGATCTGATGAGATTTGAGTGGTTGGTAAAATAGATGTGAAACAAGTTGATTAAGTGAATATTAACCGATCCTATGCAAGCATCTAACGGATGAAATGATCAAACCACAATTAGACAAATACACAAGGATTTTAGGTGGTTCGGAAACACCAAGTGATTCCTACATCCACCCCTCACACCCGTGAGGATCACTAAAACAACTGGATACACACCCCCTGGAGCCTGACAACAAACACTTGAGAGCTTACACTCACACAACTTCTAGAGTAAGACTACTCTAGAACAATGAGCAAGACTGCTCAACACAACCTTGAGTTAGACAACTCAAACTGAGCACAACGGCTTCCACAACCTGAGCACAATGCTCACACAACTTGAGCACAATGCTCATACAAGACCTGCTAGACACCAACTCAAGACATAGACCCTCTAGCCACAGATCTAGTCGAAATGAGAGCACTAATGAGAGCTATGCAGAAAGCACTGCATAATCTCAAAAGATGTCTCAAGAAGAAGAGAAGTACAAGAATTGTATTAAATAACTTCGTTCTTCAAGTGTACTCCCTTGTAGAAGCTTGGATGGGGAGAGGCTTGCAATCTTGAAGTCCAAAACCGATGCTCTGCACTTTGGAATTGTTGGATCTTCCTTGAATTCTTCGTCTCCAACGAAGGCTTCTACTGGATCTGCTTCCTTGGGATGCTTCAGAGGTTTCTACAAGGATCCACTCCCATTTCACACTTGAATTGGTGAGAATTGGTTTTCTGGAAGCACACGAAGAGCAGAGGAGGGAGACGACCTCTGTAGCTGCCAGGAAACTTTCGGGAGGCTCTAAGAGTTAGTTGGGTCTCTTCCAATTCTCACACTTGAATTGGTGAGAATTGGTCTCTGGAAGCACACGAAGAGCAGAGGAGGGAGACGACCTCTTGTAGCCGCCAGAAACTTTCGGGAGGCTTAAGAGTAGTTGGGTCTCTTCTGATGTGATGGGGGCCGATTAGGGGACCTTTTATACTCAAAAGATCAAGGATACCTGTGGGTACAAGGGCACACGATTCTAGGTTGATACCCCATCGTCCTAGGCTGACACGTGGCAAACATCTAATCTAAGTTGCAATCTTTCCGTAGTGTGTCGACCTGCCCTGGTGGTGGTGTCGACACACTGTCCCAAATGAGAACAGGATGTTCTGGAACAAGGTCCAGTGTCGACCTGCTCTGATGCTGTGTCGACCTGCTGTCCCCAATTCTGAAAACTGCTGTTCTGGGAGCAGGATCCAGTGTCGACCTGCCCTGAGAGTGCGTCGACCTGAGTAGGCAAAATCCTGGAATCTGCAACTCGTGTCGACCTGCTTCTAGACTAGTGTCGACACACTCTCAGCATTTCTTCACCTTTTGCCTTTGATACTGAGGTGTTGTGTCGACACCATTGTGGGGTGTGTCGACACTTCTTTTGCAAAAAGTGTTTGTACCTGAAAAATAAAACACATATATCATTAGTAAAATATTTTATTATTAGTGCAAATGATAAGTGTGCTTTGAAACATGCTTTTGAATATGTAATTCAGGTGAAGTGTGTTTATCATGTTTCAAATAATTTGCATTCAAATCACATTTGTCATCATCAAGATAGGAGGGAAAAAGATATGAAATTACACTCAACCTAACAATCTATGTCATGAAAAGGAAGCTTGATGTCGCTACTTTAGTGTGCTCCTTAGGGCTATGGTTGATACAATCCAGCGGGACATGACTAGGAAAGCGGTCAAGACTAATTGAATTGACATAAGAACTCAGGAAAGACATCTAAATATTGCACCATGTTTTGTGGCTCATACCTCGAGGCGCTCTGTCGACTTAGTGGAGATAAAGTCATGAGTACAAAACATTCGAGTTTTGACGTCGCTAGTTTTTAAGAGATCCAGGATGTCGAAGCTGGTGAATATTGAAGATATCTAGGGTACTACAGGATTTCTTTAGAGTATTGTGATCTGTTAGTTTTGTTGGTAACTTAATAGGTCACTACTCATTTGGAGTATCAACTCTCGTAAGGTCGCTCACTCCATTCGCCCTATGTAAGATTGAGAAGCAAGTCTCGAGAGATGAATTGCTCTTAGTGAGAAACTGACATTTTATTATGCCCTCTGTGGGCAAGTGGGAGATGTTAATCGATGGTAGTTGCCATCGGTTGGTTGACATTTTATTATGCCCTCTGTGGGCAAGTGGGGGATGTTAACCAATGGTAGTTGCCATCAGTTGGTTGCCCACGATGGGCAACCCTTTGGGATGGAGACACAGTTGACTCTCTAGAGTCCCATAGGCTCTATAACTCCTTGGAAGAGATCCCATACGTGAGTTGGTCCCGGTTCTTCTCCCATGCGCATGCAACAAGGAAGTGCATCTTTCTCTTGGAGAAAACCTAGCGCAAGTCTCTCTCTCTCTCTCTCTTTCTCTCTCTAGTGTTAGACTTCTCACACAGGACATCACCATTGGATCCCAAAGGTGTTTCGAGCGAGGAAACAACGAAGAAGACTCTTGTAGCCTTCTTCTCAATCCTACGAGTTTCCGCAACGACAAGGTACACACCCCAATTAAGATCGAATTGTTTTTACACGCATATACATAGATTCTTGGCTAGATGCTTGCCACGTTTTCATAACACTTCCTCAAATTCTTTGTTGGTGTTCATGTAGCACGTACTCGGTGGATCAGTTTCTCTTTTGTCTACGACTAAATAAAAGTGTTATATATATATTTAGTTTTGAAATGCCGATCATTTTAAATTTCATGGCTTTTGATTTGTATAAGTTTGCAGAGTATCATTGTACTAAGAAAAATATTTTTGATTAAAAAAAATTGAAATCCAAGGTCAAAGAAGAACCAAGGAATCCGAGTAGACGGTCTTTTAACATGTTTGGTATTAGGATAGGTCGGTGATAGAGTGAGGATATCTTCATCTTCAAAATTTAGACGGTATCTTCAATCTATCTCCGTTTTCTCCTAATACTAAACATATTCTTAAAATTTAAACAATTTTAGCATATCAAATATCGGGGAACGAAGGAAAAATGTTACTTTATGTTAATTTATGTAAAACACTAATATCTCTGTTCTATCCAAATATCAAATATGGTTATGTCACTTAGATTGATGTTGGCTATGCTATCAAATATGCCAGGGGACTTGATGTCTGATTGGATGGAGAATTCATTAATTACCAGATGCGGCTGAAATCATGAGAGCGGATGAAAGTAACATCTATTCTTTTTTAACGTGTTCATGGTAGAGTAATTACGAGACCAACTTACAGGAGAGTGGCTGGAAAAAAAAGGGGTGGGTGTTTCTGTAATTCCCAGCAGATAATATTTGGCTCTATCGATGATCTCATATTTCATATGATATGGGTGTTTCTATCCACGTCGCAATCCTTTTCACGTGCACCTTTGAAGGGCAACCTCAATCAATAGATTTTTATTTTCGTCATTATGCATATAAACAACCATATGAAATAAAATATTACAAGAATAACACTCTTGGATTTATATTTCCACACCTACCATACCATACCATTATAAGGCTAAATTTCCCATGTTAACAAATGATGCCTGAGGCAGATCATATCAACAACATGGGGCCAGTAGATGATGATCCATGAGCAATAATGTTCGATTCCCACATGGAATGTGGTTTGTCCAGATCATCCAATCCTTGGCGACATCAAGGCCAGACGTACCCCACATACATAATACTAAGGGGTCTGATGCCCGCGACCTTCTCCAATGCTAAACAGTATAATTAAACAGTCTCGGTTTATTTCTCCCCCAGCTCCAGCTCGCTGAACTCGGCCGATCTACATGTATGGTGAGATACTACAAGTCCTTTACTTGAAGTATGATCTCCTCTTTCCTCCATAGATGTTGTGATCCGCAGGCCTTGACTTGGGTTTCATTTGTTTTGATGGAAAATAGTATAAATTATCACAGAATACTATACTTCATTTCTTGTTTAACTAAGGTACGTATTTGACACAGTTTTATAAGATTAACTATGCCAAGACGAACAACTCCTATATATATGCGGTCACACAAGCATATTTGCACAAACTGGTGAGGAAGAATGTCAGGTGCGCACCAAACAGGAGATCGAGGAGGAACAGTATCGTTGTTAGCACTGCTTTCTACACAGCCACTTGTAATGGGTAGAGATATTAATATCCAAACAGACCCCGCGCGCAGTGATCTCATTGGTAATTATATATAGTGGCCTTTTTTTTAATCAATTTTTTGATATTTTCTCCATCGCGTATCATGCACTAAGGTTGGCCTCCCATCTTTTATTTCCCAGCCGTAGCATGATTGTGGTGTGGGGTGAGAGGGGTCAGGCCGCTTTCAGACGAAGAAATGATAAGTTCTTCCTTTGTGGATATGGCATCTCCACAAGGAAGGGGACCATGACATGCATGATATGCTACTCCCACTGTGATGTGGTGTCACTGCAAACCCAAAACAAATGGTGAAAAGTCTTGGAATATATATATATAGAGAGAAAGGCTTTGTGCACTTTCGGAAAGTACAGAAAGTCACATCTTCCTGCACTTCCGACATCCCATTCGTCCACGTCAAAGGGTTCAATGGTCCACGCCATGTCAGCACAGCCCCCGCCACGCCGCACCTTCGCCCCGCCACGCCAGCGCGGGAACGCCCTGTCACCTCCACCCCCCTCCGCCGCAGTGACATGACCGAATGTCATAATGACATGGTCAAATCCCACTTCAAACGCCGACTTCCCAAATTACCATCTCTCACCTCTTTCCCGCCCCCCCCCCCCCCCACCTCATCCTTCCTCTGCACTTCCAAAACTGGGAAGAACACCTCTGCGAACATCCACGGACGAGAGAAACCTGTGCGAACGTGCAAGGAGGAAACCAGTGCAGTGACCTGTGCGGACATCCAAGTAGGAGAGGAAGCATGTCTAAGAATGTTGAAATGGCGGGCTTTGAAGGTAGAAGGTCCAACGACAGGGAGGCACTGAACAAGTCAGAGGGATCACGCAGGGCCTCAAATTTCATGATCCCGCCAGTGGTATCTCCTATAGTTTATGGAGCCCAACCATGGATGTATGACCAACCGATGGTGTGGCCGTCATCTCCATTCATCCCGTCTATTTTCTCCAGACAATCTTTGATCTCTGGAGCATGTATGCCTATATAGACAATGGCTCCTCCACTCGAGCCTTTATATCTTTCCTCCCATGCACCATCAATGTAATCAAAAGGAGAGACAAGCAGCTGTGATGGTGAGCAGAGGAAGAGTGCGCATGTATTCCATGTTGAAGAAGATGCATCTGGTTACTAAAAATAATTCAATCAAATTATTTTTCTATCTGCATTTTGGAATGTTTTCCTCAATGAGTTTTGGAACAAGATAATTTTTCTGAAGAATTATATGTACATTTTCTTCACAGAAGTCCCAATAAAAAGGCCTGTCAGAATATTGAACGAAAACGACGATGAATGTTCTGCAGACAAGGAAGTTGCTTGTAAGTCCAAAAATTCAACTTTGGTTTGTATATTGACCAAAATATTGGAGCCTAACTTTATATTTGGTGTCTAAGAATACTATTTTGAGCCTAAACTATATTTTTAATTCATTTTTTCAAAAGGTTTGGAGCCTAACATGCTTAATTGGTGGTTATCTGTGACTTCTGGAGCTGAAGTCCAATTGGAGCCTAAACTATGTACTAATTTATCTAAAAAATTTGGAGTCTAATCCTTCATGGTGTAGGATAATTTTTTTCTAAAGACTTCATGTGTATAATGATCAGTAATTAACATTTTAATTATTTGGTTGCTGCCTCACCATAGTATTTTGGAGCCTACTTTAGATATTTGACATGTAACTGCACATTTTGGAGCGTAAACTGTATACTTAATTACATCTTCTAAGATATTTTTCTTCTAATCCTTCATGTTGTAGGATAATTGGAGGTTCTAAAGACTTCACTGTATGTAATGATTAATAAGAAAAATTCTAGGACTTTCAATAAGAAATACTGACTTTTTGGAGAATAAATTACAAACTTAATTCACATCGCCTATCTGTGCATTTTTTTTGCTTGTTTTTAAACTTTTGAAGACTAACCTGTCTATGTGGTCATCATAGGTAATGTGCAACTCGAATGTGGGAATGATGTGGTGAAGACTCCAACGAAGGAGAAGCAAAAGATCCCAAAAGCTGAACTCATAGGAGAACCTTGTGACGGGATGGAGTTTGAATGTATTGATGATGTGAAAAAGTTCTACAATAATTATGCGAAGAAAGAAGGATTTGGTATAGCAAGCCGGGATAGCAAATTTGTGAATGGTGTGTGCATGTTCAAAAAATTCACATGTCATAGAAGTGGTGAAAGTAGGCAAGATCCAAATGCAAAATTACATCGTGACACACCGAAAATTAAATGCCCAGCAAGTTTGAAGGTGAGAAGAGATCGTTGTACCATGAAATATATTTTCTATGATGTACGACTGAAGCATAACCACTGCCTAAATCCATTATTGGTGGTGTACTTGCGATCCCATCGATAGATCTGCACTCCAGAGAAGGCCGAAATGGTAAACATGTGAAGTGCCGGGATTTCAACGTCAAAGATTGTATCATGCATGGCAAAGAGAAAAGGTGGGATTAGGCAACTAGATTTCATGGAGAAGGATTGTAAGAACTTTCTTGAACGTGAAAGACAAACCCAATTGAAAGAAGGTGATGCGAAGACAATGCTGTCACATTTTGAGGCAATGCAAGCTACTAACCCCACCTTCTACTACACAGTGGAGGTAAATGATAATGGTACTTTGAGAAATATCTTTTGGATAGACGGTAGGTCAAGGACAGCATGTTCGTATTTCTCCGATGTCATATGCTTCAACACAACATACTTGATAAATACATATCAAATGCCCTTTGCTCTATTCGTGGGGGTCAATCATCATGGTCAATCCATTCTTCTCGGTTGTGCTTTACTAAGCAACGAAAGGATTGAAAGCTTTATATAGGTGTTTAATTGTTGGATCAAAGCTAATGGTGGTGTGCATCCAAATGCAATCATTACTGACCAGGACAAAGCCATGGAAGCAGCTATTGCTCAAGTCTTTCCTAATACTAGACATCGATTTTGTTTATGGCATATATTGAAAAAGATACCAAAAAAATTGGTCACATATGTAATGCTCATCCGAACTTTATGTCTGATTTTGATGAATGCATCTATGACTCGATATCGCCCCTTCAGTTCAATGAAAGGTGGGAGAAGATGATGGGCAATTATGTATCAGATAGAGAAAATGAGTGGATAAAAGGATTATATGATTGTCGAGCTAAGTGGGCTCCGGTCTTCTTAAAAGACACATTTTTTGCTGGTTAAGTACTTCATTTTCTTTTTGGCAAGTTTTTTTTTTATTGCTTAACTATTGCTCATGTATTAACTTTCTATTACTCTTGTACTGTGCAGAGATGTCAACTAGTCAAAGGAGTGAGAGTATTAATCACTTCTTTGATGGTTTCGTAACGTCAAAAACAACATTATCTGAATTTGTATCAAAATATGCAGTTGCAATTGAGCGGCGATTTGATGCTGAGAACCAAGCTGATGTTAAATCATGGGAGACAATAGCTTACTTGAAAACAAGCTCCCTCTATGAGAAGCAAGCTGCTGGCATCTACACTCGGGCAATATTCCAAAAGTTTCAACAAGAATTAATTGATGTTGCTGCATGTCATCCCATCAAGGTTGATCTACAAGGAAACACATTGGCAATGACAATCAGGTCCTATGAAAGGGTAAATATGAAAGACATATTGAAGCAATTCATGAGAGAGTACGATGTGGTGTATAGAAAGGAAGAACAAGAGGTGGAATGTGGCTGCCGATGCTTTACATTTAAAGGCTACTTATGTAGGCATGCTATATTGGCATTTCAATTCTCTGGCGTCACAGAGATCCCAGATAAATATTTCTTAAGCCGTTGGCGAAAGGATCTGCGATATCGGCATGTATGTAATGAGAGTGGACCTGAGAATGAATCTCGTGCTTCAACATCTTCAAGGTACTCTACTCTAATTTATAGATTCATGAAGATTGCTGAGGCAACATCACGTTCAGAGGAAGCATATGACGTTGCTTTGGGGGAAATGCCTAGCCTTATGGAAAAAGTGACAAACACCATGTTGCATATGAAAAGACCAATATCGAAGGCATTTCTAGAGTCAACAGTAGTCCATGATCACCCGAGAGTTGTGACAAAGGGGAGGAGACGTGAGAAAAGAATTAAGCCATTGAGAAGATAAGGAAGAGGAGCAAAGCACACAAATTGGTTGTTGGTAGACAAGTGGAACAATTGAAATAATTTTGTATATGTGAAGAATGCACAAAATTGAGGAGTCCAAAATACTTAACATGCTTATGCCATGTAAAAAAAAAGGATCCAAACAATCTACATTAAGGTGATTTTTTATAAAAGATGAGCTCCAAAATACTATGTGTAGGTTGCAAACTCTACTGTTAGGCTGAAAAATTCTTCTTATGTGAAGAATGCAAAAAAATGGGCTGAAAATTGTTGGAGGGTGCCATGTAGAAAAAAAAGGGATGCAAACAATCCTATTGAAGTGATTTTTTATAAAAGATGAACTCCAAAATACTATCTATAAGCTACAACTCTACTGTTATGCTACCAAATAGAAAAACTGAGATCCTAACCTTAATTTAACAGGTTTCCTAACCTTCAAAAAACTAAACAATTCTGATATGTGAAGAATGCACAAATTTAAAGCTGAAAAATGTTTAACATCTTTATGTCATGTAAAAATAATACAATGTAAACAAATTTGTTGAGGTGAATTTGAAGATAAACTCCAAAATACTATCTATAGGCTGCGAACACTACTATTAGGCTACCAAATAAGAAAGTTGGGCTCCAAAATGTGAAACAGTTCCTAAAATATAGATACAAAATCTAGAAAAACCCGTTAACATCACAAATTAAGAAGCATTGCCAAATGAAATTTGAAAGAATTCTGGATATGTGAAGAATGCACAAAATTAGGGAGTCCAAATTGGTTAGCATGCTTATGCCATGTAAAAAAAAAAAAATTCAGGGATGCAAACAATCCTATTGAGGTAATTTTTTTTAAAAGATGAGCTCCAAAATACTATCTATGCAAACACTACTGTTAGGCTACCAAATAAGAAAGTTGGGCTCCAAAATGTGAAACAGTTCCTAAAATACAGACACAAAATCTAGAAAAAACTGTTAAACAACCTAAATTAAGGAGCCATGGCAAATGAAATTTGAAATATTTCTGCATATGTAAAGAATGCACAAATTTGGGGTCCAAAATGCTTCACATGCTCTGTTCAAGTCAAGAAATATAGATGTAAACAATTTTGTTGAGATGAATATGAAGGCAAGTTGAGCTCCAAAATGCTCAATGTAGGCTGCAATAGACACAAGTTAGGCTACCAAATACAGTACTTGGGCTCCAAAATGTGGAGCTTTCGTAAGCATCCCAAATGAAGAAGTGAAGAATGCACAAATTTGAGGCTCAAAAATGCTTAACATGGTCATCACATCTAAAAAAAAATGTAAGAAATATTAATGAGATTATTTTGAAGAAAAGTTGAGCTTATGCCGCAAATTGTGGAGCTTTTCCAAAAAATACACACACAAGATGTACACCAAAATACTCATATTAGGATACAAAAATAGTGCTTTGGGGCTCTAATAGTTGAGGATTTCCTAAACATCTCAAAGTATGGGTCATGAAAATATTTAAAAATATATCAAAATGTGAAGAACACACAGATTTGGGTCTCCAAAATTCTTACCATGACCTTAAAAATGCTCATGTTAGGCTCCTAATTGTGTCTGAGCTACAACGAGAGTGAGATTTCAAAAACACAAATCTTGTGAGATTTCGAAAACACAAATCTTAAGAGACAAGCCAAAGAACTAGGGTTTTATTAACTTTAATTCAAAAACATAGTGTGCTTAAGATATATCCACACCATTCTTTTTTCTCTGCGCCCCAGAAGCTTTTCTCTGCCTACTTTGGCAGTTCGCCCCATCGCCTGATGAACTGGAAGTTGATAGCGCAGGGTCCTTCTCCTCCTCCATTGTTTTTGCTGGAAGCGCTGGTGGTGTGGCTTCACCGGAAGCCTTTAGTTTCAGTTTTATCGGGATCATCTTCGACTGCATGTTGGATGTCCGCACAAGTCACTGCACTGGTTTCCTCCTTGCATGTTCGCACAGGTTCCTCTCGTCCCTGGATGTTTGCAGAGGTGTTCTTCCCGGTTTCGGAAGTGCAGAGGAAGGGGGAGGGGGCCAACGCGGGAAGAGGTGAGAGAGGGTAATTTGGGAAGCCGACGTTTGAAGTGGGATTTGACCATGTCATTATGACATTCGGTCATGTCACCGCGGCGAAGGGGGGTGGAGGTGACGGGGCGTTCCCGCGCTGGCGTGGCGGGGCGAAGGTGCGGCGTGGCGGGGGCTGTGCTGACATGGCGCGGACCATTGAACCCTTTGACGTGGACGAATGGGATGTCGGAAGTGCAGGAAGACGTGGCTTTCTGCACTTTCCGAAAGTGCACAAAACCTTTCTCATATATATATAGTCTAGAATGTTTATCTTTGAAATTTTTATTTTATATTTTTGTAATAACAAAATCATAAAAAATCATCAATTATATATATTTATGTGGTTAGTAATCTGTTAAAATGGAAGAAATATTGTTAACATGTGAACATAATGTTGGGAGCATGTATCATTAACTGTTAATTTTTGTTCTTTAATTATGTTTAATTTTATCTTGATTTTGATGATGACAAAATAAATATTATAAATGACAGAATACACTTATTGCATGCTGAATGACAAAAGAATAACCGTTGACAAACTATTTTTTATGAAGAAAACAAATAGTATAATTTACTGGTCATAAGTTTTGTTATGAACAATATACAAATACAATAAAATTGACTAAGTGTAATATCTATTGTAGTATCCTTGTTTTGAAGCCTAAGTCGCTCCTTGAGTCAAAGCTCAAATCGACTGAACTATAAGTCTCTTCAATAGTTGAAGTTCATTTCCAACTGTTGAAGACTTATCTCTCAAGTTGAAGTTTAACTCCGACTTATGTTGGCTCGCTTCAAGAGTCGAAATTCCACTTCAAATGATATACATTCTTAATAGTCAATGTTCACTCCGATTGCAAAAGGATTTCACAGTGGTCAAACCTCAAACTAATATTCACTTCAACTATTGTTGTGACTAACTTTGCTAGTTAAACTTAATCTACTTATTTGAACAATTGTTTCAGTCGAAGATCAACTATTATTTCTTGAATATTCTTTTAGTGACTTAATATTTTCACCTAAATAATATTATCACTTATTTTCCCAGTAATACTTGATAAATCTTGCCTAATAAAATTTCCATTAGTGCAAATAAATTTGTCTACGACAAGACATCATCATCTACATGACTATTCTTTCTATGTATAACAAAAAAAAATATTTATTATATATTTGTCATTTCAAAATCTTACTCGTTTCATCTCAGATAAAAATTATTTCAAAAACTAATCTATCCGAGTAAAAGAATTTAATTGCACTGAAAAAGTTACTTTAACAAGTAGACAACGCAAATGTACCCTTGAAAATATATCAAACACCAATAATCTACTCATTTTAACTATGTGTAGATACACAATAATGGTAATGTACGAATCTCTTCATAAGAAGGCATCTGTTGAACTTTCCTTCTATATTTCTATTATCCATTGAATAATATTGTTTCTACTGACTCGGGATATCTACTTGGAAGAAAATATTTTCTAGTCAAATTTTGCATGTAGACCATTTAATGGGCCAACTATTGTGGCATGCAAGATACTGATATAAAAAAAAAGATTGTTACTCACAAATTTGAAGACGTTACACATAAAATGTAGAAACCCGCTATTTAGAAATACATAAATTAATTAAAACCATAAATAAAAGTGAATAAATTAAAATCTATTAAGTAAAATCAAGAGATGGACTTTAATAAATGGCCCATACTAGAGTTATTGAGTCAAAATAAGAGTTTAAGATGATAGAATAAAAGAAAATATAATCATAACCCCATTATTTACTAATTAAAAAGGGATAAGTAAACCACAAATACTGTAGTACCCCGGAAAATTTATTAATTAGAAAATATAGATAAATTAAAATTTTATCAATTAATAAATCAAACTAGTTAAAAATGTACACGTCATTATTTCATGCATAAAAACTTATATAAATTTTTTATAAAAATAATAGTTATACTTTAAATAATATTATCTACTGATCTATCAAGAAATTTGGACATAGAAAAATATTTGGACTAAGTTTAAGAATTTATGCGACTTATTGTCGTGATTAATGAATAAGTCGGAAAACCCATTATCCTTGTACCAAAGTGGATTATAAATCAAATAAACACAATGGGTAGACTTTAAATAATATGTATTGATAGCCCATTATGGGAATTGGACCAATGGACAATTTTGGCCCATGAATAAACTCTATAATAAAAAAGATAATTAAAACTTATTAATTAAATTAAGTATATGGGTTGTACAATTGAACCATACTTACATAATGGGCCAAAAGTAAAAGCCCAAAAAAATGGATAAAGGTTAGAAATATTGTGATAAGAAATTAATTGAATAAATATGATAAATATTTAAATTAGAATAAATGGTGGATAAATAGAATTAAACTAAAACCCATTAAGGTAAATCAGGCATGGGTCATGCTAATGGGCCAAACATGACTTAGTGGGCCCTAGTAAGAGCACATCTTGGGATGGGAGGCAATTAAGTAAAATTCGCAATAAAAATAGTAATAAATAGTAAAGGGTTAAGATAAATATAAATAACCCATATCTATATATATATATAAAAAGAGTCCTCATCCCATCCTAACCCATTACCCACGGATTTAGACCTCTTCCCCATCCTATTAGGTGGATAAAAGCTAGAAATAGGGTGATAATTATGTAAATTCAGAGTTTGAAGAGGAGAGAAGAGTTTTATGTAAGTTAGACTCTTAAACCACCCTATACACCTCTAATTCATCCCTACCAAGCCTCATTTCGTTGCTGGGGCTCTGGAGGACGAGGAGAGAAGGCTGAGGACGAGGAGCAAGGAGAGGAAGGAGCTTGGAGCAAGGAAGAACTTGGAAAATTCGTCACCCTAAACCCTAGGATCTTTACAGTGCAAAAAGGTGGGCAATCTCTCAAGCACGAACTAATTAAAATTTACCCTAGGGAGACCATGATCCCCTCTTGCAAAGCCCTATGGTTTGCCCAATTTTCGTGTCTCCATGATGGAGTATTAAATGTTTCAATCTCTGTCAGTCTCCATACACCCGAACCCTATTCATTGTTTACAATCCATGAATGTACTCAACCCCATACCATGAAATAAATCTCATAAATGCTACATGCTGTTAGCTTTCAAACGCCCCTATTTGCTCTAATTTCTATCTTGTATTCGTTGCCAATTAAGTCCTTATTTCTTGACTGTGCATGATTAGGTTACCGAGAAATAACTTAGTCAAAGCATGACATATATTATATATATATATATATATATATATATATATATATCTGATTTCTAATTAATCATGCCCAGTGATAGATCTCCATGTCTAGTTTCGTTTAAAGTTGAGTTCGTAAATTTTAGAGCATTGTGTGATTTTATACGGATTTTTGAAGCGTACTGTGTCAAGCATGACGGGAGGAAACCCACCTGGAAAAGGGCAAAATCTCCTTTTCTAGGCTATGGCCACCTTTTGAAGTCGCGACGGCCCGACCCGTCGTGATCTCAGAGGGGGTCGCGACACGGGGGTCCGTCGCATTCTAAATGCGACGGGTCGACTGGTCGCGACCTGCCCCGGTTCACCCCAGCGGCCGGTTCAACAGAACGCGACCGGATCGTACGTCGCGACCTGAACGCGACACCTAACCTTGTCGCGACATCAGTATAGCGGCCAGAACTTGGATTTGCACTTATACCCCTACTAATTATGTCAATTCAACTCTGTTTAGTCCTAATTAAACTCTGTCATAAATAATTTTGACCTGTTAATTAATAATGGGTACTATTACATGAAATCAATTAAATGTAAAACCCGATACACCCCTAGGGATCAGTACGATCCAAACGGCCTTAGTGTGTTCTCTCTTACCTTGGATCGTATTGGACCATATAGCCTGTGTTTATAGCACGACTAATGGACGGATGTGACTTCTACCTGACTGCCGATACCCGACCTAGTGCCGTGTAACTGTGACTATCGTGTTTAACGTTGTTTTACGATTGTACCCCTATCTCATCTACTATCTCGGTACTCTCATCTGTTCACGTTCTCTCTACACTCTCATCTATTCGTCTACTACTCTCATCTATTCTTGGTACTCTCTTGGCCATTTATGTGATTGTCTAAGATAAGAAAATGACTTATGCCAGCGCAATAGGGCCCGATCTGGTCCTGGGGAGAGCGCTCGAAAAGTGCCAGTGCCCATGGGAGTTAAAATGATCAGGGTGTGTATGACATGCACTCAGCGCCATTATACTATCAAGATTTAATCTATGACAATTAATCACATTACTATATACTTTGGGTTGATTAAATGATCAACCCAATCATTACAATGCTATCATGACTAGTGCACTGTTGTGCAACCTTTACGTGCTATATCGTTACATGGCCAATCCGTTATCTCTTTTGTTGTGCTATACTTTCTTAAAAGTGCTATCATTTCTTGTTAATCATGCGACTTTGCTCTCTTGTCTACACATGATCGTTCTTTCTAGTTACCCTGCTTATAAGACATTAATCACTTAAAGCATGCATGTTTATACGATATATTAAGTCCTACTGAGCGTTATCGCTCACCCTGCGCTATTGTTGTATGTGTTTCAGGTAAGTCGGATGGTGACCTTACCCATACCAACGGGAATGGACTGGAGTGTTGAGCGACCTGTAGTCATAGCAACAGAATGACCTTAGTATCTTAGAGTCTAGTTAGATATTTGCTTAATTATCCTTTCCAATGTAATGGTGTTATTGAGCCCTATGTTTTGGCTCGGAATTAGTGGTTGTAATAGTTTATGTGAATTATCAATAAAATGAAGAGTTTATTTCTATTAGTGTTCATTAGTTGCTCTGATACTTGCGAATGTATGCGCAATTTACGTTATCATTTACTCTGCTCACGTCTCCCTGATTTATTCCGCTGCTAAATTAGAGGGGCGTGACAGTTGGTATCAGAGCCTAGGATGTCCTTATTAGGATATTTTAAGTCTATGATGTTCTAGGTGGACTGCCATGAACGTGTCTAAGTCAACCACCATACCTATGTGAGGATTGGGTAGAACTATGGTTAAGATTTAAATACATACAAATATACCTGTATCACCTTAATGTTACTATAGTATCCTAATGCCAACCTTATTCTTGAAGGAACTCTTAATGGATGTTGAACCTACGCCACTACAAGACAAGATGAGGTCAACTCAAAAGATAGTTCGGGCGTGTCAGAAGGCCACCCAACTACTAGAAGAAGCCTTGAGGACGACCAAAAGGATTAGAAAGATGACCAAACAAGACTGCAAATGGAAGACAACAATATGACAAGAAGGCTAATACACACAAGAAACATAACAAGAATTTTCACAAGATCATCTGCCTTTATTGTAATAAGCCGAGACATGTGGCCAAGGAATGTTGGAAAAAAGTTGGTGCATGTCTACGCTGCAGAAATCTGGAGCATCGAATGGGAGACTGCCCTCTTCTAAAGGAACCATCCACTAACACCGAAGATCTCAACTCTATGACCAAAGAGAACCAGCCAAACGGTGATAAGAGAAAAATAAAGAAGAATGATATACAACTAGCCCTTATTCGTAAAGGGCGATGCGAACACTGCAATAGGATAAGCCACATAATGGAGGATTGCTGGAGAAAGCAAGGAAAATGCATACGATGTGGCAGCTCAGACCACAAGATTTGTGACTGCCCACAAATGAAGAACCAACGTCACAAAGAATCTAAACAACCAACCACACTGGAAGCCTTGGTGCAAACCTCTCCAAATCAAGAAGTGGGAACCGTGGAAGGTAACTCTCAACTTACAATGATCAATACATTTTTAAGCATGAAATGATGATTCATATGTAACGAAGTAGTCGTGGAATTTGGGGACCAAATTCTTTTTAAGTGGGGGAGGATGTAGTACCCCGGAAAATTCATTAATTAGAAAATGTAGATAAATTAAAATTTTATCAATTAATAAATCAAACTAGTTAAAAATGTATGCGTCATTATTTCATGCATAAAAACTCACATAAAATTTTTGTAAAAATAATAGTTATACTTTAAATAATATTATCTAATGACCTATCAAGAAATTTGGACATAGAAAAATCATTTGGACTAAGTTTAAGAATTTATGCGACTTATTGTCGTGATTAAGGAATAAGTCGGAAAACCCATTATCCTTGTACCAAAGTGGATTATAAATCAAATAAACACAATAGGTAGACTTTAAATAATATGTATTGATAGCCCATTATGAGAATTGGACCAATGGACAATTTTGGCCCATGAATAAACTCTCTAATAAAAAAGATAATTAAAACTCATTAATTAAATTAAGTATATAGGTTGTACAATTGAACCATACTTACGTAATAGGCCAAAAGTAAAAGCCCAAAAAAATGGATAAAGGTTAGAAATATTGTGATAAGAAATTAATTGAATAAATATGATAAATAGATTTAAATTAGAATAAATGGTGAATAAATAGAATTAGACTAAAACCCATTAAGGTAAATTAGGAATGGGTCATGCTAATGGGCTAAACATGACTTAGTGGGCCCCAGTATGAAGAGCACATCTTGGGATGGGAGGTAATTAAGTAAAATTCGTAATAAAAATAGTAATAAATAGTAAAGGGTTAAGATAAATATTAAATAATCCATATCTATCCCAAAAAAAGAGTCATCATCCTGAAGGATCGAGGAAAAGGTGTGGATAAGATCTAGAAGGGGGGGGGGGGGATGAATAGATCTATTCCACTTTTTGCGGAAGCTTAAACAGTTTAAAAACACTTTTGAATCAGAGGCAATTTTATCAGTGAAAAACCACAGATCTGATGAGATTTGAGTGAGTTGGTAAAAATAGATATGAAATCAGTTGATTAAGTGAACTTTAAACGATCCTATGCAAGCATCTAACGGATAATGAAATCAAACCACAGATAGACAAGTGCACAAGGATTTTTAGGTGGTTCGGAAATCACCCAAGTGATTCCTACATCCACCCCTCACACCCTGTGAGGATTCACTAAAACAACCGGGTACACACCCACTGGAGCCTGACAACTCCAACACTTGAGAGCTTACAACTCACACAACTTCTAGAGCAAGACTACTCTAGAACCACTGAGCAAGACTGCTCAACACAACCTTGAGTTAGACAACTCAAACTGAGCACGACGGCTCACAACAACCTGAGCACAATGCTCACACAACTTGAGCACAATGCTCACACAATGGTTGATAGACACCAACTCAAGACATAGACCTTCTAGCATAGATCTAGTCGAAAATGAGAGCACTAATGAGAGCTATGCAGAAGCACTTGCATAATCTCAAAAGATATCTCAGAAGAACAGAAGTATAGTGAATTGCATTAAATAGCTTCGTTCTTCAAGTGTACTCCCTTGTAGAAGCTTGGATTGGGAAGAGGCTTGCAGTCTTGAAGTCCAAAACTGATGCTCTGCACTTTGGAGTTGTTGGATCTTCCTTGAGTTCTTCTCCAACGAAGGCTTCTACAGGATCTGCTTCCTTGGGATGCTTCAGAGGTTTCTACAGGGATCACACTCTAATTCTCACACTTGAATTGGTGAGAATTGGTCTTCTGGAAGCACACGGAGAGCAGAGGAGGGAGACGACCTCTTGTAGCCGCCAGAAAACTTCCAGGAGGCTCTAAGAGTTTGGTTGGGTCTATCTCTTTGGATGGATGGCCAATAGAGGGCCTTTTATACCCAAAAGAGTCCAAAGATACCTTTTAGGTATAAGGGCACACGATCCTAGGTTGATTCCCCATCGGCCTGGGCTGACACGTGGCAGCCATCCACTTTAAGTTGCAAACTTTCCGTAGTGTGTCGACCTGCCCTGGTGGTGGTGTCGACACACTGTCCCAAATATGAGAACTGATGTTCTGGGAAGAAGGTCCCGTGTCGACCTGCTCTGAGAGTGTGTCGACCTGCTGTCCCAAATCTGCAAACTAGCTGTTCTGGGAACTGGGTCCAGTGTCGACCTGCTCTGAGAGTGTGTCGACCTGGGTACACTTATTCCTGGAATCTGCAACTCGTGTCGACACACTCTTTGACATGTGTCGACACAGTCTAGGCAATTCTTCAGCTTTTTGCCTTTGAGACTGAGGAGATGTGTCGACACCATTGAGGGGTGTGTCGACACTTCTTTTGTAAAAAGGTGTTTGTACCTGAAAATTAAACACATATATCATTAGTAAAATGTTTTATTATGAGTACAAATGATAAATGTTCAGGTATGATGTTTTTATGATGTTTTTGACATGTTTCATTTCAATTGCTTTAAAATTACCTCTTGTCATCATCAAAATAGGAGGGAAATGATATGAATATGCATTCAACCCAACACATCCCATCCTAACCCCATTACCCACGTATTTAGACCTCTTCCCCATCCTATTAGGTGGATAAAGGGTAGAAAATAGGGTGATAATTATGTAAATTCGGAGTTTGAAGAGGATAGAAGAGTTTTATGTAAGTTGGACTCTTAAACCACCCTATACACCTCTAATTCATCCCTACCAATCCTCATTTCATTGCTGGGGCTCTGGAGGACGAGGAGAGAAGGCTGAGGACGAGGAGCAAGGAGAGGAAGGAGCTTGGAGTAAGGAAGAACTTGGAAAATTCGTCACCCCAAACCCTAGGATCTTTACAGCCCAAAAAGGTAGGCAATCTCTCAAGCACGAACTCATTAAAATTTACCCTAGGGAGACCATGATCCCCTCTTGCAAAGCCCTATGGTTTGCCCAAATTTTGTGGCTCCATGATGGAGTATTAAATGTTTCAATCTCTGTCAGTCTCCATGCACCCGAACCCTATTCATTGTTTACAATCCATGAATGTACTCGACCCCATAGCATGAAATAAATCTCATAAATACTACATGCTGTTAGCTTTCAAACGCCCCTATTTGCCCTAATTTCTATTTTGTATTCGTTGCCAATTAAGTCCTTGTTTCTTGACTATGCATGATTAGGTTACCGAGAAATAACTTAGTCAAAGCATGCCATATATATATCTGATTTCTAATTAATCATGCCCAGTGATAGATCTCCATGTCTAGTTTTGTTTAAAGTTGAGTTCGTGAATTCTGGAGCATCGTGTGATTTTATACAGATTTTTGAAGCGTACTGTGTCAAGCATGACGAGAGGAAACCCACCTAGAAAAGGACAAAATCTCCTTTTCTGGGCTCGGGCCACCTTCTGAAGTCGCGACGGCCCGACCCGTCACGATCTCAGAGGGGGTCGTGACACGGGGGTCCATCGCGTTCTGAACGCGATGGGTCGACTGGTCGCGACCTGCCCCGGTTCACCCTAGCGGCCGGTTCAACAGAACGCGACCGGATCGTACGTCGCGACCTGAACACGACACCTAACCTTGTCGCGACATAAGTATAGCGGCCAGAACCTGGATTTGCACTTATATCCCTACTAATTATGTCAATTCGACCCTATTTAGTCCTAATTAAACTCTGTCATAAATAATTTTGACCTGTTAATTAATAATGGATATTATTACATGAAATCAATTAAATGTAAAAGCTATGTGCATAATCCATTATGCTCTCTTGTTTTCTTACACTTGCACACACTTAACATTCATGTTTGCCATTAAACCATATTAAATTACTCAATAATGTATCTGGTAATTAAGTGAAATTAATTATTAAATTCCCTATTTAATTAATGACACTTGTTTTCATTTCATTCGCGTGCTTTGTACACCGTTACCGTTTCCCTCGGCCTTCGAGCACTCGAGACACGATGGACACTTGTTTTACACACATTTTTTTCTTGGCATGGACCACCTCTCCACCGGGAATACTCCTGACTGGACCAAGGACTCCTTGTCAAGGCCTCCGTAAGTCTTCTTGGCTTTGGCGCACGCCCTTTGCCGACGAGCTAGTTGTACCCTTAAAACCCGATACACCCCTAGGGATCAGTACGATCCAAATGGCCTTAGTGTGTTCTCTCTTACCTTGGATTGCACCGGACCATCTAGCCTGTGTTCATAGCATGAATAATGGACGGATGTGACTTCTACCTGACTGCCGGTACTCGACCTAGTGCCGTGCAACTGTGACTATCGTGTTTAACGTTGTTTTACGATTTTTTTTTTAACTGAAAAGGTCCTTAGGATCCATATCTAGGAGAGTGCACCCTTCCCTAGAGGGGAAGAGTGTTCCCACTCCATCAGAGAAACCTGGGCCAAGGAAATATATAATAAACAGAAAAGTATAAAAGGACAGACCGGTTACATAAGTCTAACATGAGGGAGACCGGTTCTACCCAAAAAAGTCGGACCTTTATAGACATGAGGTAAAGAACTTGACCCCCAAAACGCCTTATTAGCATTGTATAAACAACCAGAGTTGGCCAAACCATCTGCCACTTGATTTGCCTCTTGATAAACCTGGCCTATAGGGAGGTTATTCTGATGAATCATAGATTGAGCTTCTCGCCACCAATGATAAGCTTGCCAAGACAGACTTTTCCCCGCTTTGAGGGAGTTAACCAAAGCTAAGGAATCTGAATTTACCATAGCGATCTGAAGACCAAGGAAGACAGCCAGTCGAATGCCATCACATAGAGCTCTAGCTTCTGCAATCATGCTATTCCCATACCCATAATGATGAGCAAAAGCCACCAAAACATCCCCTCTCTTATCACGAATACATCCTCCTCCCCCACATACACCTGGGTTTCCTTTGTTAGCACCATCCACATTTAAACAATAATGATTGATAGGAGGTATCCAACAAATTAGTTTGAATTGCTTGGATGAACAATTGGGGAAGAAACCAAAATGCATAAGAACATGCATTTCTTGAGAAGAAGGCGCCACTTTAAACTGCATAGAAGCAAGAGAGTGAGTAACTGTAAATTTTATATATCTGATCACTGCACCTGCTGAAATCTTCTTGTCTTCAAATCTGCAATCACATCTCACCTTCCAAATCTCCCATAACATGAGAATAAGACAGTGAATGGAGACAAACCCCATTGGTGTAGATATGTTTGTAACAGTAAGGAAGCTCCATATTCTCATAGTTATGTGACTGTGAAGGTGAACTTTAGAACTAGTGAGCGGAAGAAACCAGTTCCATAGAGAAACAACCAGCTCGCCACCTATGAAGAGGTGGTTATCATCCTCATTATTGGGAGACCTGTAGCAAGAATAGCAAGAGACCATGGGGATACCACTTTCTGCAATTCTTTGGTCTACCGGGACTGCTCTGTTAAGAAGCCTCCAGCAGAACAGGAGGGCTATTTTGTTGAATCTATTGTGCCAAATTTTATTCAAAGCATGTCTCTTAATTCCACCAGACTGAACAAGGTTGTAAGCCGACTTCATAGAAAAGTTCCCATCAGTAGAAGGCCACCATACACATTTATCATTCTCTTCATTCAGCACCACCCCCTGGAGGACGCCATCAGGGAGAAAGGACCTGATAGGATGGCTAGGATTAGAGATAACTGTAATCACGGGGATGTGCGCCCCCAATACACGCAAACAAGTAATCAATATAAGGGCATGGAAATATGGATGTGATCGCCACCTAGTAAGTTGCCTAATGATAAGAAAATAAGGCTAACTACTCTAGGAAAAGGAGAGAGAAAGGGGGGGGGGCCTAGTATCGCGGTCGTCCTACAGACCGCGACGATGCCTGGTAACGCGTCAGTCAATCCTGACGCGTCGCTGTGTAGCGTCGCCCTCCGCCGTCGCGTTCTCTGTGTGTGGGAGATGATGGATGGGACCTTCTTCCTGTCCTCCAGCCGGCTGGAGAACAAGAGCTCCTCGTGGAAAAGCTTGGGGTCCCTGCCAAAACCAAGAAGAAACAAGAACAAAGCCCTATTAGAACATATTAAGCGTAGTATCTATTCTAAAGATGAAACTAAAAGGGGAAACATGGTGAGAACGAACCTGGGGTGGTTTTAAACCCCTTTGGGTATATGGAAAACGTGGGAATGAGAGGGAGTGCAACCTATCTAGAAACAACATAAAAATGCATGAAGAAATGAAGGAGAAAGAGAGGAGGAAAGGATGAGCCCATTAGGGCGACTCCCTGTCTTGAAGAATGTCTGAATGATGTGCAATGGCTTCAGGAAGATGTAGGAGCCGTCCTCTTCACGTCCCACGCTCCATGGATGTGAAATGAGCAAGCTTTGTGGGGGTGAATGTGAAGGAATGAGTGGAAATGGGAGGGCTGCGTGGCTAAGTCCAGATCAGAGGGGATTTTGGCAGCCCTTCGGGGTAAAAATGGGGCTCTCCTCGTCCATGAGGAGGAGGCCTTGTTTATATAGATTTTAGAGTGAGAATATCTCATGAAAATGGATAATAATTGAAATGAGAGATAAATGCCAATGAAAATTGCATAGGAGAGTCCTTAGGAGTTCCAAGAGAGTCTCCCAGCCTCAAACCTCGTCCAAGGGATTAAGATAGAGCTTAGGGATAAAGATAAACCCATGGGAGGATAAATAGGAGGTGGTTGCGGAGGCCAGCGAGCGCAGCTGCTGTCGCGGCGTATCGTAGGCCCGCGACTTGCATTATCGCGTCTGGGCGGAGCGACGCGACAGTATGCCCACATGCATGGATATGCATGGGTTGTCGTGGCGGCCCGTAGAGACGCGACACTGAGACGCGGCGCTACGATACGGCACGTCAAGGAAGTCAATTATCTGCAAATTATCAGCCAATTATATGAAAGGATATGAGTTATTTATGTCCAAGGACTCTCTCCAAATGATAATGAGCGGGATTTCAAGGCAATTTGAGTTGTTAATGGGCTCAATACAAGGCTAATGATGGGCTCAAGATGAGTGACCAACTAGGGGCTCACTAGGATAGCAAGAAATATAGTTCAACTTATAAGCCGAAAACAGGTGTCTACAGATTGCCCCTCCTTGGCTTCCACTTTGCAAGAGAACGAAGCGGAAGTGTAGTGGAGGTGTCACGAAGTGACGGCAAAGCGGAAATGATGCGGAGTGGACTGAAAAGAGGGGAGCCAAGGTAAAGAGACACCCGATCTAGCAAATAAGCAATTGGAATCTTCGTGAAAGCCCCAAGTTAGCTGCTCGAGCAGGATGCAAAGAAAAGCATAAGTCTAGACGAGAAGGAGAAAAGAAGAGGACGATCAACCCCTCGATTAAGAGGTACCCTAGCCGATTGGCCTGCAGGTTTCGTTTTGGAGGGACATGTGCGTGCCAGGCAGGTAACTCATGACTCTGCCCTGGGAGCGGTTCGCAACCAAAACGGATCAAAGGAATAAAAAGGAAATTGGATAGGGAATCTAGACAAGGAAATTCTTGTCAAACTGACGGGAACAACTCACTCGGAGGCAAACCTTCCGATTCTGAGTAGAATTGGATTTCTTGTTTGGGAATATGAAGGATGATTGGACACTCAACAAGGGCTCATCAATAGTCAGGAATGAGTTATGAAAGCTCAAAAGTCGTACATGATGCATGCTGGGCTAAAATAAAAAGAAATCGTCAAAACAAATGCAGAGAAAAGGAGAAAATAGAAAATATATCAAGGATAATATTGTTAAGCCAAATAGGAACGGGGTCAAGAGACTACCCACAACCGCAGTGCAGGCCTGAATCCATCGTCCTCGAACTTACCCAACTCAACGGCCTATCCAACGATTAACAATGTGCACTTAGATTATCAATGTTTTTGGTAAAGGGGAACTCAAATCCAAGAGCACATTGAGAACCAGCCGGTCCTTGAAACAATATAGTAGCTAGAAATACCATATAGTAATGCAGGGGAGTAAGGAATAGGGATATTTACCTGAACTTACCTGCGGAGCGCAGAATTCGTCATTCTTTGGGTTTTGCATTTTCTATTTTTTTTTTTTTTTTTTTTTGTATAAATGAAGCAATAAACAAAGCACTAAGCAAGCTCAACAACAATAAACATACACAACTCAGTCATCTACATAATTGAAACAAAGCACTGAAGAACCACCAGGTTCACACATAGAAAGTCCTCTCATGGAGCCATTGAGATGAGGGAAAATATGTATGGGACTTGGGAAGGACTTGGTGGGATAATGAGCTTGAAATTCAAATCATGGGTGGAACTGAGGAGGAGAGACAGATCGTAAAGATGATGTGAGCAAGACTCAGACAAAAATAATGAAGAAATTGTGAGATTTGAGTGAACCATGCTGGAGAACCAAAGTACCTGCACACTTAGCATGTATGATTAGATCTGCTCATTTTTGTTATTTTTAGTTTGAAAACATTTGATTTTTTTGGAGTTTTGAAATTATATGATTTTTTTGAATTTTTGGCAATATTTGATTTTTTTGGAATTTTGGTAATATTTTATTTTTTTAGGATTTTAGAAATATTTGATTTTTTGTATTTTGGTAATATTTGATTTTTTTGAGATTTTTGGAAATAACGCCTGAAGCCGACGTTAGCCCTTCCTAAAAAGACACATGAGATGGAAGGTACTCACCCTTGCTACTACAGCACTAAAGCAAGATCAAACTACTGGCAAGGGGTCCCCATTCATTCCCCTTTCATTAAAGACCACCAAAAGGTCAGATGTGCATTAAGATGGTGGCGTCCTGTAGATGGTTGCCCCTAGCTTGTGATGCCACTACAAAGGCCATATCCGGGAGACGACCCAGCCTTTTAGAGAGAAAGAGAAGAAAGTTTGGGGATAAGTCTAGTGCAGGTTTTAAAGGACAAATCAAGTTCAGCTTCCTTCCACAGCACACCCCTTAGAGATTCAATCTGTTGAGGAGGGACTTTATGTCACTTTATTGCGCCTGTTTCTTGTTTGGGGCATGCATACGACCGGGCTCAAGGGCGTCCCGCGGGGAACTGTACTGCCACTCTTTGCCATGCCCCTATTCCTCAATTTTTTGTTTTTTTATCCTTTTCCTCCCTCCTTTTTTATTTTGCATTTCTTTTGCAGGCTTGATTGACCGTCCCTATTTGAGATTTCCTCTCATCGAGATGCGCTTGGGTTGGTTGCCTTGCCCAAATAGCCCTTTTGCCCCCTATACTTCGACCGAGTAAAGAAGAGAATAACTTTTGCACCCCCTAGGTATGGCCTAAGTAGAAATGGTGTTTGCTTAGAGGAACCGACCAAGGTTGCCATGTGAGTGTGTGATGATCCTTGCTTAAAGTGACCTTCAACGACAGGGGAAGGAATGTCGAACCTCTAATGCGGAGTAATCTCTAGCTTGAGTGCTGTAGAAGCAAAGTAAACCTAAGATCGACTCGACCACTCTTGTTGTGAATTGAGATGACTTTCTTTGACGTTCTTGGTGCTCAAACAAATATTTACATGGTTATTTGGTGCACAATGCGACCCCTTTTATTGAAAGAATGACCTGCATTAGTCTTTGAACTTTGAATTTGGTAGATTTTAATTAGCTCATTTGCAGGAAAAGGTAGGGACGACAAGAATTGAGGTCAACTCAATAACAAACAAGAGGGAAAAAAGACGCTACAAGATTATGAGGGATAAGAACCCTCTAACAAAAGGATTTACAAAGAAGGGGAAGAATGTTAGTGAGGACTGAAACCTCGGGAATAGTGAGAGAAAGGTTCGGGACCCCGAATAGTTAGTGAGGGAGGAATCGAGTCGGACCCGAGATCAGGAGGGGTTAGAGGAAGGAACTGTAGAATGGAGGGGGGAGGATCTGGAGGATCAGAAGGGGAAGTGGAAGGAGGGGAATCAGATGCCCCTGGAGAGTGCGGACCTGACCTATAATTAGGAGGCTCTGGTGGAAGGGGAAGAAGGGAATCCTGAGAATTAGGAAGAGGGTCAGGTGACCCAGGTGGATATGGAGAGAAAACCTGGGAACCCCGAAGGTGATCGGGTGGCTCAGGAGGAAGAGATAAGTGAGGGTCCAAAGACCCTAAAGGAATAGGAGGGGAATAATACGGCACCAGTCTAGAATTGGGAGATCGGGCGCCTCCTCTGGGAATCAGATTGACCAAAACGAGTAGTATTGAAAGATCAAGGTCATGAGATGACAAGATAGGAAGATC
Organism: Colocasia esculenta; assembly: GCA_014218235.1. Classification (NCBI taxonomy): domain Eukaryota; kingdom Viridiplantae; phylum Streptophyta; class Magnoliopsida; order Alismatales; family Araceae; genus Colocasia; species Colocasia esculenta. The sequence goes on along the minus strand of CM024765.1, from coordinate 20,739,543 downwards.
GGTATTTTTCTTGAAGACTTTCAATCTTGATCTCAGCCTCCTTTGCTTCTTTATAGATCTCTTCTTGTGACGCCACAACTTCTTTGCCCTCACAGACAGATATGATGGTTTCATCCTGACATGTCTTCTCAAGTAGCGGGACCAGGCAGCAGATGGCCTCGCTCTTCTCTGCAGCCACACGGCTCTCTCATCAATTAAGATTGTCATGACTGCTGTGTGCGCACTTGCCCCTTGACTATCATCTGTATGTTCAACATTTATAGACACCCATGGGGGAATGCCATAAATTGGCCTCTTCATTAAGGAGGACTCCTCTAACAGGTAGATAGTGCAGACCCATAGGAACTTGATGTGCGGCACCATAAGCTTGAGACTTGGCATCTTGGCCTGACAATCTGGCATGAAGAGCAACTCCCTTGATAATTGAAGAGGTGAGGCTTCTGGGAGTGTGATGGGTGGCACTAGCACGGCCAACTGACTGTCAGGCTGAGACAAATTGCAAAAGACTCTTGGGAAAACCTTGAGTGTTCTTGGTGACATAGCAATGTGCCCCTGGTTAGGTTGAAATATGGCAAGGAGGGCTTTGGATGCTTCAGGCAGCGTGACTTCTTGCCCCTTGAGTGACAGCTGATTCATGATGGCCTTGGCAGCCGCGTGAGATAGCACAACGTTTGTAGAGACCCCCTTCTCTTGACCAGCCATATGCAAAATAACTGAGCGAGGAGTGATGATGGCATTAATGGTAGCATTTCCAATAAGCAACGTAATGGCTACCGTCCCCGCTTTAAACTTGGCTGGCACTAGGGCCTGGAAGTTCTTTTCGACGGTGCTCTTCTGAGGAGATGAAGGCTCATCCTTCCCGAATATGCCTGAGATAAGGACACAGACCGACATGCGACTGATGTAGTTGTAAGGGTCGAAACACATGACCGGAACTGGGCTATCTTTACTCAGTCCATCTTGTACAAGGGAAGTAGATCCGAGGCATGCTACTGGTAGTGCACACCCGCTCCATTGGGATGTGGTGGTGATGGGATGTGTGGTGGCTATGGTGGATTCGTCGGATGCGGATGGCTTAATGTGAGGTGACTGGGTGGCAAGGATAGGCTCGAGCGGAGAGAGCTCTTCCTCCAACTCAGAGGCTGAAACAGCCTTACTCTTGGGAGTAGGGAACTCTTGCTCGGGCTCAGAGGTGAGCGGAGCTTGCTCGAGCCTTGGTGTGGTGATGACTTGCTCAGGTGCAAGTGGTAGTGGGGTGGAGATGATGGCGAGGGGTAAAGATGGAGGGTTGGTAGGAGTGGAGGGGTTAGTGGTTTGCGGAGTTGGTGGAGATGACTGACAGTGCACCGACACAATGGTTGAATTAACAACTTGTCATCATGGTGCGGTGCGGTAAGTGTGGTGGTGATAGCCTGAGCAAGGGTTGGTGGAGGGGGTTGTTGAGGTTGTGACGGAGCGGGTGGTGCACTTGGAGGATAAGTAAAGAGGTGCCGTCGGCCTTGAACTGGTGGAGATGACGACTGCCTTGATACTTGTGCTGGCTGTCTTGGTTGCGCTGCTGGCTGCTTGGGCGGCTGTTCCGCTGCCTGTGGTGGAGAGGTCTGCTGCCCCTGGCCTTGTGCTTTGCTCTTGTCTTGACAATGCGAGATGAGCCTGTGCATCTCAGACCAATTTATCTTCTGCTCTAGATCCAGACTACATATTACATCCCGAAATTCACAACAGTTAGCGACTATATTCCCCGGATGGCGATGGTATGGGCAATATTCTGATCGGTCCACTGTCATGTCCTAGCTTGGCTTTTCTGGAGGGAGTTGCAATGCATTAATGGACATCATGGCCGTGAAAACATCAGAGAGGGACTCAGGCAACGGATGATCATGGGCTCGCTTTGGGCCAAGAGGATGTTGGGATAGGTGAGTATGAGATGACGTGGTGCGATGGCATGGGCGAGGGGGTTGTTCTTGTGGAAGTGGAGGTGCATAATGATTAGCGGAGTGGGTAGACCTAGGGTGGTGGATGGCATCAACTTGGGCTTGGGTTTGGACTCCCTCATAAGTGGGCCATTGAAATGTGCAACTGGGTTGTTGGGCCTCAAACAAGGATGGCATGGGGGAGTCAATGAGCTGGGTTTTAACAAAGCGAGCCCGGCTGTATAACTGTTGCATAGATGTGATGTCGTTCATAGCCAAGATTTGACGGTACATGGGTGTTGCATTGGCAATGATAAGCTTGATTTTCTCCTCTTCTGGGATGTGCATCTTGACATGCGTGGACATTTGACTCCACCGGTCGGCATAGGTTGCAAAATCTTCATCGGGGCTCATCTGTTCAGCCACCAGCTTGGTTATTGAACACTCGGACCTGGCCTAGTCTTGATATTGCTGTACGAATCTAACCTTGACAACTTCAAAATCTTCAACTTCATCGGGAGGCAAGGAATAAAACCACTCCAGAGCGGGCCCATCTAATGATCGCCCAAAAAGGTAAGCCAATAAGCGGCGATCACGTTGGTAGGACACCGAGTCATAGAGGAACTCCTTCAGATGGATGTAAGGATCTCCGGCTCCACTATATTTGCGATAAACATGGAGCTGAGAAAGTGGAGGGATCCAGAGACCATGAAAATCAGGAAGTGTATCATTGAAGGAGGGTTTGGGATTTAGTTGCCTCCGCAAGTTGCTGAGCTCTCGCTTCATGGATTCGAACTCGGATCGGAAGTCCTGAGCCGAAGTGGCTTGTGGATAGCGAGGGCCAGCCTGGGAATGAGAGTGGAGTCGAGAGTCAAGGTCCGGGCCAGATTGAGCATAATGGGCCGGTTGCAACAATGTGGACTGAACGGAAGGGTGACCCGATCCGGGAGTGACAATGTGAGTGGATTTAGAATGAGCAGGATAATGTGGGCCTGTTGAGCCCATCCTAGAAGAAGACCGTAGAGCAAAGGTGGACAACAATTCGCGGGCCTGGTCAGGGCCCATTTCAAGCAGGAGGCGCTCCAATTCTACGGCCTCATTAGAAGAAGATGGCGACGGAATAGATCGGGAATGGGCACTCTCATCGGCCCGATGGGCCTTGGGCTGGGCCGAATTTGGAATAGACTCATGAGACAAGGGGTCTATATGAGGAGGAGAGGTTGGGGGATAGGTGAAGTGGAAAGGAGCCATGAGAGGATGAGAAATGGGGAAATAAAAGGATACACTAAGATACAAATAAGGGGTACAACAAAAGTTACAATCACACAAGAAAGGGGACGAGAAAAGAGTTCTCAAGCAAACACCCAAGTTAACATGACATGCGTTAGGATTTTAGGGTTATCACTTAGCCTTTTAATGGATTGATTTAATTTGAAATACACTCGGCTAAAGAACACCCTAATGGGTAAGAACTCAAGTACTCCGGTGATACTAAGGGGGACACACAACTCACACGGGGAGATGGCTCGAACTAGGGGTGCAATAGGTACAACCGGCCCGGTGAACCGCAACGTGCGTACGGTCACGAGGACTTACGAAGGTCCTCAGAAGGTGGCCCGAGTCAACCTACGAGTGCTCGCAGGTGAGAGGGCTCGCTCAACCAAGGGGGAGAACCTAAACAATGGGATTGATAGTGTATGCACGGGCTTAAGTGCCCAAGATGTATGAAAGGGTGAACAATGACCAAGCAGGGTGACCAACAGGGTCTCGAGTAGAGTCGCGGCGGCAGGATACACCATGACCCTATCGCGACAGAGCTGTCTGCCGCGATACGAACAGAGGCTCGGAAATAGTAGTCAGTCACAAATACAAAGCATACAGACTAACCTAGCATATGATATGAGCATGAAATCACAAGATCAATCTAGCAGAGGTCATGAAGCACCCAGAAACCGACACATGGATGAAAACATTAATATACAAAGTGTGCCTGTTGACGTGACGCTTATTCTTGACGCGACCTTGTCACGTCCCTTCTCTATGCCGCGACAGATCCCGAAAACTTACAAATGAAAAGAAAAGCAAAACCCGAACCCTAACAGGATTCTAACATTCAAAAACATGAAAATACATGATACAGAAACAAAGAACAGGGATGCATGATCTCATAGAGGCAAGAAAAGGCAGATGTGAGGAGAAGAACCACTGACCTGCTATCGCGTCCTTTCTGAGGGCCGCGACCTTATCGCGTCCCCGCGATACGCCGCGACACGAACCGAGGGACAAAGAAAAAGCAGGGAACAAAGAACAAACAGACTAACAGGGCACTAAAATGGCAAATAAAGAAGTAAACATGGCAAGCAAGCAAGCTAAATCCACGAGGGTAGCACTGAAGGTCCCATCGTGATCGCCAAAAGGTGTAATCACGGGGATGTGCGCCCCCAATACACGCAAACAAGTATTCAATATAAGGGCATGGAAATATGGATGTGATCGCCACCTAGTAAGTTGCCTAATGATAAGAAAATAACATGGGCTAACTACTCTAGGAAAAGGAGAGAGAAAGGGGGGGGGCCTAGTATCGCGGTCGTCCTACAGACCGCGACGATGCCTGGTAACGCGTCAGTCAATCCTGACGCGTCGCTGTGTAGCGTCGCCCTCCGCCGTCGCGTTCTCTGTGTGTGGGAGATGATGGATGGGACCTTCTTCCTGTCCTCCAGCCGGCTGGAGAACAAGAGCTCCTCGTGGAAAAGCTTGGGGTCCCTGCCAAAACCAAGAAGAAACAAGAACAAAGCCCTATTAGAACATATTAAGCGTAGTATCTATTCTAAAGATGAAACTAAAAGGGGAAACATGGTGAGAACGAACCTGGGGTGGTTTTAAACCCCTTTGGGTATATGGAAAACGTGGGAATGAGAGGGAGTGCAACCTATCTAGAAACAACATAAAAATGCATGAAGAAATGAAGGAGAAAGAGAGGAGGAAAGGATGAGCCCCATTAGGGCGACTCCCTATCTTGAAGAACGTCTGAATGATGTGCAATGGCTGTTGAGCAACTACTCCTAAGTCTTTAAATAATAATGATTTTGCTATGACAAATCTTTAAAGATATATTTTGCTTCTACCATAAAAATATCCCTAAATATGTATTTTCCATAATATAGATATATCACAAAAATTTCTAGACAGATTCAATGCCCAAAATTTTCTAAGGCACAGACTATCTCTATAGCCTACTGAATTCGACTGATGTTTTCGACTAATTCGACTCATTCAGAAGCTCAGTCACAAGTCTTGAGAATCTTTTTAAGTCTGCATCGTTACATTGTATTCGACTCATACAGTCGAATGTCTTTTACACGGTATTCGACTCATGACTTCGACTCATACAGTCGAATGTCTTTTATACTGTATTCGACTCATGACTTCGACTCATACAGTCGAATGTTTTTTACACTGTATTCGACTCATGACTTCAACTCATACAGTCGAATGTCTTTTACACTGATTTCGATTCAAGACTTCGACTCACAGTTAAACATCATTCGACTCACCTCCTCGACTCATAGTCTTACACTACATTCGACTGATGGTTGCTCTATTGTAGTCGATTTACATAGTTCCTACTGTAGTCAAATCATGCTTACTTCTAAGTCGAATTACCTATTCTACTGCATTTGACTACACTGTTAGTTGTGTACTTGTACCTTTGTCAGTTCTATCTGTCAGGAAATATTTCTATTAGTTCTTTGTTGAAACTTAAAAGTTCTTAAGTATAAAATCAGTGACAAATTTCATGATCATTATTTTAATATATTTCTTCTGACGAAATTCAGTACATTCAAAATTATGCAAAATATTCTTTGCAATTTATTTCTAGTCTTACAGTCTTAGTGTCCTTTGCCTCAGTCTATATCTTCTTAGAGACACAAAGCATTTATGTAAGTTTCAGATGCATGGCTTCTGACCATCTCACCTACCACTGTCAGACCCATACTTTACCTTTTCGTCTGTTTGCTTTATTTTTGAAATAACTAAGAATACTAGGTTCCATACTGTTTGTTGTACTCCACTGACCCACCTACCACAAAGGTATGGAGATGCTTTTGTCTTTGTCTTGTCCTTGATAAACAGGCATTTATTGGAGCACATGTTTGGCATGGGTTGCTCAGCTCAAGACTGTAAATAGCTTACCTTCTAGCTATGGCAACTGCTCCTATTTCTGAAGACCTTGGAAAGAGACAAAATTCATGACCCTTCGGATAAAACTTCCAAGATCCAAAGGATCCCCAAGACTATCTCCAAACGGCTAAGAACTCAACAGCCATCTTACTCCAACGGCTATCTTCTCCAAACGGCTAGTGTTTGAAGACTATAAAAAATGAAGAAATCTCTTGAAGAAAAACAACAAGGCATAGTGTTCAAGACAATTCCTTGAAAGCTCATCTTGTGTTCTTCAAGCTCTCTCTCTCTCTCAAAGCCTTCCTGCTCAAGTTCTTATTTGAGAGAATCTCTTTAGAAATTCCTGTTCTAAAGATCTGTCTTTTGGGTGGCAACTGCAATTTCTTTTACTTCAAAGTTCACCCAAGTAGCTTCAGCTAGGATTTAGATTGAACTCCTTATCTTTCAATCTTGCTGGAAAGTGTGTGTTCTGTGCTCATTCTTGAGGCAAACACACAAGAGTTTCTTCCTTCATTTCTGTTGTAATTTCTGCAGAAATTTGATTCTGTATTGCCCCTCTTGTGAAGGGAAGGCCTTTGGTATAAGGCAGTCTTGTTTACCCCTGTTTTAGGGAAGACTTGCTTTGGAGCAAGTGGGTGTTGTAATTTCCTCTCAAGGGTGAGAGAAGGCCAAGTTGATTGGCAGTTTAGTGAAATCTCAAGTGGTTGGCTTGAGGACTGGATGTAGGACTTCCATGTGGGAAGGGCCGAACCAGGATAAATCTCTTGTGCAATTTTCTGTGTGATTGTTTTCTGCCAAGTTCACCTTGAATCACACACAACACACCAAGTACTAACACATCTACTTAGTGTTGTGTTTTTCAGAAGAATTTTGAAAAGTTACAAAGTCCTATTCACCCCCCCTCTAGGACTGTGAATCTGCCATTTCGATCCAACAAGTGGTATCAGAGCGAGGTCTTCTCAGAAGAATCCCAAAACGATTTGAGAAGAAATGGCATCTGAAGCTCACAACTATGAAGGCCAATCAGTTACAAGGCCACCATTCTTTGATGGTGAAGATTATCAATATTGGAAGATGAGGATGGAGTGCTTCATCAGAGGCACTGACTTCGACCTCTGGCAGGTAATAGAACAAGGTGATTTTCAAGTTCTTGCAGAATCCTCTTTTGGTGCTCTTTCTATTGCTGACAAAAGAAATATGTCTTTAAATTTCAAAGCAAAAAATTATCTATGCTGTGCTTTATCTAAAAGAGAGTTTACTAGATTATCAGCCTGTAAAACAACAAAAGAAATGTGGGATAAGCTACAAGTTACATATGAAGGTACAGATAGAGTTAAGCAAACTAGAATAGACATACTTGTATCTCAGTATGAACAATTTAAAATGCTTCCAAATGAGAATATCACTCAAATGTACAATAGATTTTCTAATATAATTGTAGGTTTAAGTGCTTTAGGAAAAAATCTGACAAACGAAGAAACTGTTAGAAAAATATTAAGATCTCTAACAAATGTTTGGACACCTAAAGTCACAGCCATAGAGGAAGCACATGATTTGACACAATTAACTATTGATAAATTAATAGGATCCCTCATGGCACATGAAATAAACATGGAAAATTCTTCCAAAAAGAAAATTTCAAATGCTCTAAAGATTGCAGATTCTTCTTCATCTGAGGACTCCAAAGAAAAATCAGATGACAGTGATGATGAGGCTATGCTCTCAAGGAAATTACAAAGAATTTTGGCTAAGAAGAAGAAGTTTGGCTCAAGAAAGTTCTTCAAGAAAGATAGAAAGAAAGAGCCAACCTGTTATGAGTGCAATCAGCCGGGACATTACAAATCTGAGTGTCCCAGACTCAAAAAGAAGGACCAAGCAGAAAAGTCAGAAAAGAAGAAGGGCAAAGAAAAGAGATTCAAACAGTTCAAGGAGAGAGCTATGGCAGCAACATGGGATAATGAAGATGCTACCAGCTCAGACTCCTCCAGCTCAGAATCTGAAGAAGAAGAAAAGGCAAATCTATCCCTTATGGCAGGACTAGAATAGGTAAATTTTGAAACATCTTTTACTTCCTGTTCAGAATCTGATTCAGATAGTCTAGAGGATGCCTTCAATGAACTTTATAAAAAATATAAGTCTGCTGTAAAGCAAATAAAAATAATCAAGCTAAATTTGTTAAATCAAGAAAAGAGCAATACCTTTCTTAAAAATGAGGCTGAAAGGTTAAAGAAAAATTCAACTGAAACTAAAAGAGCTAATGAACTTTTATGTGAAGATTTGAAAAATAAGAATAACAAAATATTAGAATTAGAATCAAATCTAAGAGAACTGAAGAATGAAGAGAAATTGCAAGAAGAAAATAGTTATCTAAGAGCCACTTTAGATAAAATAACTACTTGCAAAACTTCATTATTTGTAGATCTGAAAGGTGCCAGAAAAGGAAAAAGGAAATATGGAGTAGGATACACACCCCCACATAATGAAGAACATATTATTCATCCTAAAGTATATCCAACTCCTAAGTTTGTAACAGAGGATGATATAAAGAATACCAAAAGGGTAAATCAACGTACTTATAAACAAAAACAGAAATATAGTAAAAATATACACAAGAAAAATCCTTTTGATTTATGCTGTACACATTGCAACCAACTAGGTCACACAGTTAGAACATGCACTACTAGAAACTTAAGATGGATTCCTAAAACTAACCATCAAGGACCCAAGAAAGTTTGGGTACCAAAAGTTAAAACTTAGCTTTGTTTGCAGGGTCGGCTGAGGGCATCCAAATGGTATTTGGATAGTGGATGCTCAAGGCATATGACAGGTGATAGGAAGGTATTTACAAGTTTTAGAGAAGAATCTGGTCAAGTTACTTGTGGTGACAAAAGTGCTAGGTTGTGGAACTATTGGTACTAAAGAAAAAGATTTAATTGAAGATGTCATGTATGTAGAAGGTCTCAAGCACAACCTGATCAGTATTAGTCAGTTAAGTGATAAAGATCATCTAGTAAGTTTTCAGAATGATAAGTGTGTAATTCTGAAGAACAACAAAAAGGTCTTTGAGGCACAAAGAATAAAGAATTTATACACATTGCAACTGGCAGAATTAAAAGAAGTAAACCTTTGCTTGGCAACTACCAAAAGTGAAGAATCTGATTTGTGGCACAGAAGACTTGGTTATGCAAGCACTTCAGTGATCAAGAAATTATTAAAGCATGATCTGGTTGAGGGTCTTCCCAAGATGAAAATCAAAAGTCTGGAATTTGTTGGGTTGAGTGTGAATACAAATCATTTCCCCTCATATTTTGATGATGACAAGCTGTGATTTTAATGCATAACCATTGGAACATGTAAAATACATCACCTGAAATTACAATATTCAAAAAGCATGTTTCCAAGCACATTTATCATTGATATTCATGATAATATACTTAACTAATGATTTATGTGTTTATTTTCTCAGGAACAACATTTTCTGCAAAGGTAGTGTCGACACAATGGTTCAAAACAAAGTCAGAAATGTGAAGAAAAGTCCATCTCAGGTCGACACGAGTCCAGAGCAGGTCGACACTAGAGACAGGTTCCAGAGAAACAAATGAACAGATTTCCAACTCAGGTCGACACCAAATCAGATAGTGTCGACACTAGATAGCCTTCCCAGAAGGCCTGTTTTGCTGTCTGGGACAGCAGGTCGACACTACCTCATCTCAGGTCGACACTAGAGACCTCTTCCAGAGAACTGTTTTGCAAGTCTGGGACAGTGTGTCGACACACCTCTTGGGCAGGTCGACACACTCTGGAATCTTTGTGACTTAAGATTCCTCCTGGACACGTGGCACCCTAGGGAGATGGTGGATCAACCTTGGATCGTGTGCCCACGTACCCCAAGGGTATCTTTCGGATATTTAGGGTATAAATACCCTCCTAAAGGGCACCCTTCCATAAGAGACCCTTCTGAGAGCCTCCAGAAACAGGTTGTGGCGGCCAGAGAGTCTCTCCTCCTTGTTTTGCTCCCTCTTGTGCTTCCACACCTCAATTCACCTTTCTCCAAGCACAAGGATCGAAGATTGATCAACATGAAGCATTAGGATCAACTTCAAAAGGAGTAGATCAAGTAGAAGCCAGCAATTGTGAAGCACTCAAGGAAGATCCCAATATCAAAGTTGCAGAGCATCGGCCAAGGGACTTCAAGTGATCAAGATTCTTCCAATTCTGCCTCTACAAGGGAGTTTTCTTGAAGAACAAGAACTGTCAACTTCGTGTCTTGAGTCTTTCTTATTTCTTCTTGGCTATTCTAGAAATTATGCATAATCTATTGCATCAATTTTCTTGAATTGGCCTTAATAGATCAGATCATTGCTAGAGGATCTGGATCTTGTTGTTTCTGTTCTAGCAAGTGGTTGTGAGCCTATGTGCTCAGGTTTTTGAGTCGTCGTACTCAAGTTGTGTAGTTGAGCAGTCTTGCTCAGAGTCTAGAGTAGTCTTGCTCTAGGTAGTGTGTGAGTTGTCTAACTCATTTGTGGGGTTGTCAGGCTCCAGTGTGGGTTGTGTTACCCAGGTTGTTAGTGGATCCTCACTGTGTGTGAGGGGTGGATGTAGGAGTCACATGGTGTGATTTCCGAACCACCTAAAAATCTCTGTGCATTGGTCTGTTTGTGGTTTGAATTTTCTCTTCGTTAGATGAATGCATAGGATCGTTTGAATCCATATAATCAACCTGTTTACTCACTCTAATTGCTTAACTCACTTAATATCATTTCAGATCTGTGAAATTTGCTTTCAATCTAACTCTGATTCAAAGGTATTTCAAAATTGGTTTAGCTTCCGCATTAGTTGGCATAGATCTATTCAACCCCCCCTTCTAGATCTTGTCCACATCTTTTATCGATCCTTCAATTGGTATCAGAGCGGGTTTACACTTGATCTGATTTGATCTGAGTGATTTCTGAGTACTTTGTGTGATTTGTTTGCTTGATTGTTTGCTTGCTGAGTGTCTCCTTCTTTGCATCATCTGTTTAATTAAATGGATTCCAGAGGATTCATAGCTGAGGGTCATTCCATAAATAGGCCACCATTCTTTAATGGAACGGACTATTCTTATTGGAAAAATAGAATGCAAGTTTTTCTAAGAGCCCAAAATTATGAAATCTGGAAAGTAGTGGAGGTAGGACCCTATGAAAACCAGGGAGAGGAAGAAACCTGGACTAGGGAACAGATAAGAAGAGCTACATTGAATTATAGTGCCATGAACATGATTCAATGTGCTGTTCACCCCAAAGAGTACTCAAGAATCTCAATGTGCAAATCTGCCAAAGAGATGTGGGATAAACTTGAGGTACTCTATGAGGGAACATCTCAGGTTAAAGAAACCAAGGCTAACATACTTGTCTCAGAATATGAATTGTTCATGATGAAGTCTAATGAGACAATCTCTGAAATGTTTGCCAGGTTCATGATCATAGTCAATGGACTGAAGGCCTTAGGTAAGGACTATACTGATGCTGACTTGGTAAGAACGATTCTACGCTCACTCTCTTCAATTTGGCACACAAAAGCCACTGTTATTGAAGATTCTAAAGATCTGTCCAAAATCTCTTTGGATGAATTAATAGGATCTTTAATGACATATGAAATCAATTTGAAAAGAAATGAAGAACACATAATCAAAACCAAGCCAGTAGCATTAAAGCCTCATCTAGTAACAAAGACAAAACCAAGAGGAAACAAGTTCTGATGAGTCTGAGTCCAATGAGGATGAGCTTGCCCTCATGACCAGGCAATTCAGGAAATTCCTAAAATACAGAAAAGGAAAATTCTCAGGGAAAAAGAAATTCCCATCAAGTAAAAGAAATATTTCCTCTTCTAACGTTAACTCTAATAGGAATCAGAAATCTGATGTTAATGTCATTTGTTACAGGTGCAACAAGCCAGGACATATGAAGGGAGAATGTTTTGAAAACAAGAAGGAGAAGCACAAAAAGATTCACAAATTCAAGAAGCCGAAGGCCATGGTAGCCACTTGGTCTGATGAAGACTCAAGTGAAGAAGAAGAAGAAGAAGAAGAAAAGTCCTCAAGCTCTGAAAGTGAGGAGATATGCTTCATGGCAAATAGTTCGGATGGAAAGGTAAGCACATCTTTCGAAGACTTTTCAGTTGAAGATTGGCAGGATGCATATGCTGAATTAGTAGAAAAATATTCTGAAATGAGAAAAGAAAATAAACACATAAAAAAGAAAGTTGAAAACATCTTGCACAATCAAAGTTCCAACAAAAGAATTTGTGAACTAGAAAATGAAGTAACAGAACTGAATGAAGAAAAAAAAATTTTCTGAACCTGATTGATGAACTCAAACTAGCCTCTCAAAAGGCCACCAATGAATTCAAAGAATTATCTGAACAGCTGGAAAAGGAAAATCAAGATAAACAACAAAAGATTGAAGAAATCAAAATCTTGAAAAACCAGCTAAGAGAAAAGGATGAAATCATTGAAACATTCACAAATGGAAAAGATAATCTGGAGGCCTTGCTGGGAACAAAAATGAGTTCAATTTCTCATGGACTAGGATTTAACAAACAGAAACCTAAGAAAGGTAAATCTGGTGAGAAGAAGGATAAAGCACCATTAATTGAATTTGTCAAAGGTCCTAATCTTGAGAATACAGAAATAAAACAAACATCAAGCAAAACTCCAAAAATTCCAAAAACTCAGAAACAAAGCAAGCTAACCAGGTCGACACAGTCACCTGACAGGTCGACACCAGTCCACAAGAAGAAGGATTCTGTGGCTGTTGTGTCGACACCAGACAAGGTGAGGTCGACCTGCTCAACATCAACCAAGACAAACCACAAAATAAAAATTCAAATAAAAATCTGAAAAATAAGAAAAAGTCAAAGGAAGTCATTAATGAAGAACCTTGGACCTCCAAGACAGCACATCAAGCTGATTGGACCAATTCTTGGAGCCAATGGTATCATAACCCAAGTTGGTATCATCCCCAATTCTTCTATCCAAACTTTCTGATGTACCAACAGAATCCTTGGATTCCACCTCCTCATCTAAACTCTAATGTTCAAATGAAAACCTCCCCTCCTACCAAAAACAAAAACACTAGTGTTTTCATTTCTAAAGGAAAGAAGAAAGTGGAAAAGACAGAGAACACCAATGTAATAAACCAAAAATAAAAAACAAGTCAAATTTGGGTGAGAAAAGATTTGTTAACATTGTCCAAACTTTCTGATGGTCCCAACTCTGTTTGGGTACCAAAATCTTCTCTCCACTAATTGATGTTGCAGGAAAGTCGTGCACCCAATTCAAATGTGTGGTTCCTTGACAGTGGTGCTCACGACATATGACTGGAGATAGAGCTAAATTTTTTTCCTGCTAGAGAAGGAGGGAGGTTCAGTAACTTTTGGAGGTAAAAATAAAGGAAAGATCATTGGATCTGGAAAGGTTGGTCAAACTTCCTCAAACTCTGTTGATAGTGTTTTATTAGTTGATGGTCTTGATTACAATCTGCTAAGCATTAGCCAACTATGTGACAAAGGTCACAAAGTTGTGTTTGAATCCAATTTCTGTAAAATCATTGATTCATCAACTGATAAAATAAAATTTTGTGAAAAAAGGGAAAACAATGTCTATATGATCGACCTTAATAAAAACTTTTCTGAAAATCTTTGCTTTGTTGCTAATAAAGATGAAATTGCATGGACTTGGCACAAAAGACTTGGCCATGCAAGTTTCAGAACTTTAAATAAATTGTTAAGGCTGAATCTGGTTAAGGGTCTTCCTGAATCTTTTTCAAATGTTGAAAATCAAGTTTGTGGAATCTGTGCCCAAGGAAAACAAACAAGGAAATCTTTTAAGACCTTCAATGAGGTACTCACATCTAGGCCACTAGAACTACTTCACATGGACCTTTTTGGCCCAACAAGAGTTCTAAGTCTAAGTGGCAAGAGATATGGGTTTGTAATCATTGATGATTTTACAAGATTTACTTGGGTTATCTTCTTGTCCCACAAAAGTGATACTTGCCTTGAGTTCAGGAAATTCTGTACCACTGCCCTAACAAACTTTTCATATAAAATCAAAAATATTTTGACTGATCATGGGGGAGAATTTGAAAACCAATCCTTTTCTGATTTATGTGCTGAACTTCAAATTTTCCACAAGTTTTCTTCACCAAGAACTCTAGAACAAAATGGAGTTGTGGAAAGAAAGAACAGAACTCTTGTGGAAATGGCTAGATCCATGCTCCTTGAGAGTAATTTGCCCAAATCCTTCTGGGCTGAAGCTGTAAACACAGCAAATCACATTCTCAATAGAGCATTGGTCAGACCAAAAATCAAGAAAACCCCTTATGAATTATTGAAAAACAAAAAGCCAACTGTTTCTTATTTCAAAATCTTTGGGTGCAAATGTTATGTACACAACAATAATAAAGAAAATCTTGACAAGTTTGATGCTAAGAGTCAGGAAGCCATCTTCTTGGTTATTCAGAAGTGTCAAGAGCTTTCAGAGTGTACATTCTCAAAAACAAAACTGTTGAAGAGTCTCCTCATATTATATTTGATGAAAATTCCTTTTCAACTAACACTTCTAAATCTTGCAGGGATAAACAAGACAGTGAAGAGGATGACTTCATTGTGGACTCTTCACCAACTGTTGAGGAGCTTGAAGACATTGGTGAGAACTTGAACACCAATTCACCATCTTCAAGTGGATCAGGTAACAATGCTCCAGATTTAAGTACCCCTCAACAGGTAATTTCTGAACATCGAATTTTGAGAGATCACCCATTAGATAATGTAGTTGGCAATTTGCATGATAGAGTTAGGACTAGATCTTCATTCCAGCATGCCATTGAAGAAGACCCACTAGCTCTAATTTCCCAAATTGAACCAAAATCAATTGATGAAGCTTTATCAAGTTCTGATTGGATTAATGCCATGCATGATGAACTTCATCAATTTGAAAGAAACCAAGTATGGGAATTAGTACCTAGACCTAGTGACCAAACAGTCATTGGCACTAGATGGGTCTTCAGAAATAAACTGAATGAATCTGGTCATGTCATTAGAAATAAAGCTAGGCTAGTTGCAAAGGGGTACAATCAAGAGTTTGGAATTGATTTTGAAGAATCATATGCCCCTGTAGCTAGACTAGAAGCAGTTAGAATTTTCCTTGCTTTTGCATCCTCCATGAAATTCAAAGTTTATCAAATGGATGTTAAAAGTGCATTTTTAAATGGATATATCAAGGAAAATGTTTTTGTTGAACAACCTCCTGGTTTTGAAAATGAAAAACATCCTAACCATGTTTTCAAGCTTCATAAGGCTCTCTATGGTCTTAAACAAGCTCCAAGAGCTTGGTATGACCGTTTGAGTTCCTTTTTACTTGAAAAAGATATTCTAGAGGAACTGTTGATCAAACATTGTTCACAAAAATAGTTAATAATCAAATAATTGTTGTCCAAATTTATGTTGATGACATAATATTTGGATCAACCAATAAAGGCCTGTGTAATGAATTCTCCACTCAAATGAAAAATGAATTTGAAATGAGTTTAATGGGAGATCTAAAATTTTTCTTGGGATTGCAGGTTAACCAAACTCATGAGGGGATCTTCATCAGTCAAACCAAGTATGTCAAAGAACTTCTGAAAAGGTTTGACTTTCAGAACCTCAAGCATTCAAACACACAAATTGCTATTAATGCTAAGCTAGAAGAAGACTCAAATGGTAAGTCAGTAGACCAAAAGACCTACAGAGGTATGATTGGTTCTCTACTTTATCTTACAACTTCTAGACCTGATATTCAGTTTAGTGTGTGTTTGTGTGCTAGATTTCAATCAAATCCTAAAGAAAGTCACATGTTAGCTGTTAAGAGAATTTTCAAATATCTTGTTGGAACATGTGATTTAGGAATTTGGTATCCTGCAAATTGCAAGTTAGATTTGATTGCCTATTGTGATGCTGATTATGCTGGTTGTAAATTAGATAGAAAAAGCACAAGTGGCTTGTGTTTATACTTAGGTGGGTGCCTAATTTCTTGGGCTTCTAAGAAGCAACATTTAGTTGCTCTGTCAACTGCAGAGGCTGAGTATGTTGCTGCTGGTAGGTGTGGAACCCAAATTCTTTGGGTGAAACATCAACTTCTTGATTATAACCAAGACTTAGGTTGTGTTCCCATTCTATGTGATAACACAAGTGTAATAAATCTGTCTAAAAATCCCATTCAGCATTCCAGAACTAAGCATATTGAAATTAGATCATTTCTTGAGAGATGAGGTAGCAAAGAAATCATTTGAACTCCACTTCATAGAAACTGAAAAACAAATTGCTGACATTTTCACAAAACCCCTTCCTGACAGTAGATTCTCATCTTTAAGGAGAGAACTTGGTCTTTTAAATGTCCATTAGGATTGGGTTGAGTGTTAGGCATATTCTGAGGGGGAGTTCTTTGCATCATCATATTCATTTGCTTCCTTGATTCAAACTGATCATATCTCTCTCTATTTCACTTCTATTTCTTTTTGACAATGAACTTTTCAACTCACATTGTGTTGAACTTCTTGGTATATCAAATGGTGATTTGAAGAAGGACAAGTTCTGCTTGTCTGGACACTTTCACTATGTGAGAGTATATGTCTCCGCCAAGTACCAAGAAATGAATATGCAATTGTTGAGGGGGAGCTTTTTTGGTCAAAGAGAATTAATTCTGATTTCAAAAACTTGCATATCTCTATTCTGATAAAAAGTGGTTGAAATTCTCATCTCAGGAGGAGCTAGAAAATTCAAGTCATATCTTTTGAAAAATTCAAAACTCTTCTTGCATTACATCAATTTCCTTGCATGATGTCCTCATTCAGATGTCTAGAGTCTCAAAATGATCCTTTGAGTGATCTACAACATTCATTTGTCAACTCTCACCTATATTCTTCAAAACTATAGAAATTCAGATTTCTTTCTAAGACTGAAGGATAATGTGTGTCTGGATTTTAAACATGCTTTTGTTTGCAATTGATGTTGGATATAGATGATATTTTTTTGTCAAAACTCTCCAAAATTTATCAATTCAACAGAGCAATGGCACATGTGTTGAGAAACTGCACACCTTCACAATGAATGAAGTGCCATGTATGTCATGAGGCACTAATGCTATCTCTGTTCAAAGGGGATTAAAAATAAAAAATAAATGCAAAACAAAATAAATATGCACTTTTTGATGATGACTGAGTAACTGGAAATATTGGCGTCTAAAAAACGTATATTTTCATGTCAAAAAGTCATCATTTACCCCTTTGAGACTTGATAATGGATAAATCTTTAGTATCCAAAGACTATAGTGTGTGAAAAGCATTAGTTCTTGAGTGAACAAGATGCATCTCATTTGAAAGTTTGTTTTCAAAAACAAAATGTGTATATCTTTGGAGAATTGTTTTAAAAGAATCACTCTTATCCATCATCAAGTTGTTCTTAAAAAGGTGTTTACTTTCAACACACTTGATTTCTGTCTAAAAGAAATTTTTTTATTTCTTTGGACTTGAAGAATATGGTAGTGTGAAGTTGATTTATCAAATGTATTATATCCCTCAAATCATCATTTTATTGACTCAAGTCACTGAATGCTCATATCCTGTTGGATATTGTGTAAAACTTGAATTGTGTTGAATTTTTGAAAAATTTAAAAAATGAATTTTTAGTCTCTTAAATATCCTTGAAATGGTTATTCCACTCATTGATTATCATTATAAAGATGTCCCAAAAGTCTCATAATTTTTTCCATACTCAAATCCAAAAATTTCATCAGGCCAGGTCGACACTACTCCATCTAGTGTCGACACACTTTGACTCAGGTCGACACTCACCTCCTCTAGTGTCGACACTGACCCCCTGCCAGACTCAATTAAACCGTGGGCGCCGGTTACGCGCGTGTTGTTCCTGCGGGGTAGGTTATCTAAACCCCCCCTTTTCTTCTCCAGGTCGACCCGACGGTCGCCATTCTCCTAGTTTCCGGCAGGTGATTTGAACCCCTTCCATCTCTTCTCTCCTCCAACTCATCTCCATCCATCTTCTCTCATTCCTCTCTCTCCAACATCCCCGATTCCACTCTGCTCCAATGGCACCCAAGCAGCTTCCTCGCCGTGGAGCAAAATCAAGGGCTTCGGCAAGGCCCAATCCGGCAGATGATGTTCTTCCTACTGAAAGGAGAACAAAGCGTCGCCATGATCCTGCAGAGCAGCCAGGATCTTCATCTGCTAAGAGAGGTAGGACATCCTCTTCTAGTCAAAGTCGAGGGTCTATGTACCCTAGGAGGAAAACCCTGGACTCTTCTCCTGAAGTTTCTGAGAAGTCCACATCCTCATCATCATCCTCATCCTCATCATCAGAGTCCTCCCAGCCCTCTAGGAGACCTCCTTCCAAACCCCTAAGTGCCGGGAAGACCATCCTGAAACCCAGGGCAGTGGATTTGGATGACAGTGAACTCATTGCTGCATTCCCTGAAGTCTTGAATTTCTTCAAATTCCAGTCTTGGCAGCCTTTTATATCAGAATTTCGTATCATTTACCGTAGACTTGTCCAAGAATTCTATCAGAATTTGGAATGTACAGATGAAGGGTACCTGTCAAAGGTTAAGGGAATTGTCATAGACATGCCAACAGCATTAGCAGCCACTATTTTCAAGATTCCAGATGACGGAGAAGACTACCACCACTTTGAATTCAACCTTCATGAAGCCTATTCCATCATGACTGGTTTGCCTGCAGATGAGTCTGATCCTAAGCAAACCCATGTTACAAAATTCAATACCAACACCTTTCCCCCTGTGTTGAGGCTTACTCATCACATGCTCACTACCATCATCACACCCCAAGGTGGTGGGAGAGATAGGCTCACTGATATTCAAAGGTTTGTGTTGTATTGTATGAGCAAGGACATCAAGATAAATCTCCATGTCATCATGTACCAGATTATCTCTGAGACCATTAGGGAAGACTTGCATAGATCCCTCCCATATGCAGCCCATCTCACTCAAGTTTTCAAACACTTTGATGTGTCTTTAGAGAATGAAAAATCTGAGAAGATTCCTAAGTCCAACATCTATTGCTTTAAGCATGTTCAGAAATTCATGGGCTTTAGGATTGTTGGTGATCAAGTAAGGAGAGGGCCAGCTGCAGTAGAGGCCCATGTGGCTCAGGAGGATCAGCCTCCAGTTCAAGAGGAACAGCCTCCAATACCAGAGGAACAGCCTCCAGCTCCAGAGGATCAGCCTCAAGTTCATGAGGACCAGCCTCCTCTACATGAGGATCAGCCTCATGTGGCAGATGAAGTTGAGGAACCTTTCATTGCCCCTCACTCTCCTCAACCTCAGCCCTCCTCCTCCATAAACGTTGAACCTGAAATCCCAACATTTTCTCCACAACATCCAGTTCATGCATCCTCATCCTTTGGTGGACCTTCTGTTCCACCAGAATTGTTCACTTTCTTAAATGACAAATTTGATACTTTGAACACCTCTATTCAGACCATGTCAGCAAATTTTGAGTTGAGGATTCAGCGATTGGAGAACACAGTATCTGCTAAGTTCATTGAGCAAAAGGCAGCCTCAGACCATGCTGCCCAAAGGTTCAACAGGTTGATTGGCACATTGGGAGATGCCTCTATAGAACTGAAAGAGCATCAAAAGGAGTTAGAAATAGTTCTTCAGGGAATTTTGGCAAATTCCCAAGCAGATGTCTTCAACACCAAGGAGACACTATCTCAGATAAGCAAAACAAGACTATCATTTGCACATTTGGTAGATGACCTGGAGAGCATGAAGAATCTCTCTGCTCACATAGATGGAGAGATGTCTGCACTCAAGAAAGAATTCAAAGTATTGAATAGGCCTGGTTGGTCAGTTAGATCTTCATCTTCATCACAGCCAATGACAAATGAATTCAGTGCACTTCAAGCTGCCATGTCAGAAAACTCAGAGAGAATGGAGCATCTTCTGCACACAAGACTCTCAACTATCCAAGCTCAGATGAAGTTTAGTTTAACTTCAATGGAAAAGAGGCTAACGGATATTGAGACTATTTTGTTACCCATTCCTCCTCCTCCTCCTCCCCAACAATGTAATTCTTTTGATAATGTCAAAGGGGGAGAAGTTTGTTTGAAAGATTGTAATGTTCACATCATGAATGAAATGAAATGAATAGAAATTTCTGTGCCTATCTATGTGCCTTGAATGTGATTGTAAATCTTTTGAATGAATTTGAATGTGATGAATGCTTGTCAAGCTACTTGACCTGTGTATTTCAAATGTGTATAAATCTCAATGTCACTAAAAATATTCAAAGGTCCTTGACAAGTATAAATATAAAGAAAATGAAAATGCTTGAAATCACATCTCATTGAAATCTTCCAATTCCAAATGAACTTAAAGTTGCCATCATCAAAAAGGGGGAGATTGTTGGGTTGAGTGTGAATACAAATCATTTCCCCTCATATTTTGATGATGACAAGCTGTGATTTTAATGCATAACCATTGGAACATGTAAAATACATTACCTGAAATTACAATATTCAAAAAGCATGTTTCCAAGCACATTTATCATTGATATTCATGATAGTATACTTAACTAATGATTTATGTGTTTATTTTCTCAGGAACAACATTTTCTGCAAAGGTAGTGTCGACACAACCATCCTTGGTGTCGACATAATGGTTCAGAACAAAGCCAGAAATGTGAAGAAAAGTCCATCTCAGGTCGACACGAGTCCAGAGCAGGTTGACACTAGAGACAGGTTCCAGAGAAACAAATGAACAGATTTCCATCTCAGGTCGACACCAAATCAGATAGTGTCGACACTAGATAGCCTTCCCAGAAGGCCTATTTTGCTGTCTGGGACAGCAGGTCGACACTACCTCATCTCAGGTCGACACTAGAGACCTCTTCCAGGGAACTGTTTTGCAAGTCTGGGACAGTGTGTCGACACACCTCTTGGGCAGGTCGACACACTCCGGAATCTCTGTGACTTAAGATTCCTCCTGGACACATGGCACCCTAGGGAGATGGTGGATCAACCTTGGATCGTGTGCCCACGTACCCCAAGAGTATCTTTCGGATATTTAGGGTATAAATACCCTCCTAAAGGGCACCCTTCCATAAGAGACCCTTCTAAGAGCCTCCAGAAACAGGTTGTGGCGGCCAGAGAGTCTCTCCTCCTTGTTTTGCTCCCTCTTGTGCTTCCACACCTCAATTCACCTTTCTCCAAGCACAAGGATCGAAGATTGATCAACATGAAGCATTAGGATCAACTTCAAAAGGAGCAGATCAAGTAGAAGCCAGCAATTGTGAAGCACTCAAGGAAGATCCCAATATCAAAGTTGCAGAGCATCGGCCAAGGGACTTCAAGTGATCAAGATTCTTCAAATTCTGCCTCTACAAGGGAGTTTTCTTGAAGAACAAGAACTGTCAACTTCGTGTCTTGAGTCTTTCTTGTTTCTTCTTGGCTATTCTAGAAATTGTGCATAATCTATTGCATCAATTTTCTTGAATTGGCCTTAATAGATCAGATCATTGCTAGAGGATCTGGATCTTGTTGTTTCTGTTCTAGCAAGTGGTTGTGAGCCTATGTGCTCAGGTTTTTGAGTCGTCGTACTCAAGTTGTGTGGTTGAGTAGTCTTGCTCAGAGTCTAGAGTAGTCTTGCTCTAGGTAGTGTGTGAGTTGTCTAACTCATTTGTGGAGTTGTCAGGCTCCAGTGTGGGTTGTGTTACCCAGGTTGTTAGTGGATCCTCACTGTGTGTGAGGGGTGGATGTAGGAGTCACATGGTGTGATTTCCGAACCACCTAAAAATCTCTGTGCATTGGTCTGTTTGTGGTTTGAATTTTCTCTTCGTTAGATGAATGCATAGGATCGTTTGAATCCATATAATCAACCTGTTTACTCACTCCAATTGCTTAACTCACTTAATATCATTTCAGATCTGTGAAATTTGCTTTCAATCTAACTCTGATTCAAAGGTATTTCAAAATTGGTTTAGCTTCCGCATTAGTTGGCATAGATCTATTCAACCCCCCCTTCTAGATTTTGTCCACATCTTTTATCGATCCTTCAGAATTTGCTCAGCATGTGCAAAAGGAAAACAGACAAAAACCTCATTTCAGTCCAAGACAATTGTTACAACTTCCAAGCCCCTGGAATTGATTCACATGGATTTATTTGGACCTATGAGGATAGTCAGTCTTAGAGGAAAGATCTATGGCTATGTATTAGTTGATGATTACTCAAGATATACTTGGGTGTCTTTTCTAGAAGCCAAATCTGAAGCTTTTCAAGCCTTTCTGAAATTCAGCAAAATTGTTCAAAAGAATCAAAAATTTCAGATTACCAGTATCAGGTCTGATCATGGAGGAGAATTCAAAAATGAAGAGTTTCTGGAATTTTGTGAAGAAAATGGAATTGAACACAATTTCTCAGCTCCCAGAACACCTCAACAAAATGGTGTAGCAGAAAGGAAGAACAGAACATTGCTAGATATGGCCAGAACTATGCTAAATGAGTATAATCTACCAAAGTATTTCTGGGCAGAAGCAGTAAATACAACTTGCTACATTATCAACAGGTGCATGATCAGACCCATCTTGAAGAAAACTCCTTATGAATTATACAAGGATAAGAAGCCCAACATCAGTCATCTTCGACCTTTTGGCTGTAAGTGCTTTATCTTAAATAATGGTAAAGACAACTTAGGAAAATTAGATGCTAAAAGTGATGAAGGTTTTCTGTTAGGGTATATCTCAAAACCTAGAGGATATAAAGTGTTTAATAGAAGAACACTAAATATAGAACAAACTGTACATGTTTTATTTGATGAAACTAACCCTTCTATCAAAAGGATAGAAGAAGAAGAAGATTGTGTTGATGATCTTTGCAGGGATCTTGAAAAGACTTCTCTTGAAGGAGAACAAAGAAAGATGAAGAATCAGAAGATCCCCCACTAGAAGATATCCAACAACAAGAAGAAACACAAGAAGGACTACCTACAGAATTAAGGTACCACAGGGATCATCCTAGAGAGAATATCATAGGTTATCCTCAAGATAGGGTAAGAACAAGAGGTATGCAAATTCCAAGTGATTTATCTGCATTAGTTTCACAGATTGAGCCTAAGACAATCAATGATGCACTAGGTGATGAATCTTGGATCCTTGCTATGCAAGAGGAACTTAATCAGTACCAACGCAGTGAAGTTTGGACCCTTGTGCCTAGACCTACTGACCATCCAGTTATTGGAACCAGATGGGTTTTCAGAAACAAAATGGATGAATCAGGGGTAATTACCAGGAACAAGGCTAGACTTGTTGCTCAAGGATACTCCCAAGAGGAAGGCATAGACTTTGATGAAACCTATGCTCCAGTTGCTAGATTAGAGGCAATCAGAATTTTATTAGCATATGCTTGCTCTCTTAATATTAACTTATTTCAGATGGATGTTAAAAGTGCTTTTCTGAATGGTTTTATAAAAGAAGAAGTGTATGTTGAGCAACCACCTAGATTTGAAGATACTAAAAATCCTAATCATGTTTTCCGTTTAAAGAAAGCACTATATGGCTTGAAGCAAGCTCCAAGAGCTTGGTATGAAAGACTAAGTGCTTATCTTATATCACATGATTTTGCAAGAGGAAAAGTAGATAGTACTTTATTCATAAGAAATTTTCAAATGGAATCCTAATTGTACAAATCTATGTTGATGATATTATCTTTGGTTCTACTAATGAATCACTCTGCAAATTCTTTGAAAATTTAATGCAAAGTGAATTTGAAATGAGCATGATGGTTGAACTGAATTACTTCCTTGGCTTGCAAATTAAGCAAACCAAAGAAGGAACTCACATCTGCCAAACCAAATACATATCAGATTTGCTTATCAAATATGGTTTTGACAAATGTAAGCCTTTAGGTACACCTATGAGCTCAGACATTAAGCTAGATAGTGATCCTCTTGGTAAAAAGATAGATCAAAAGATCTATAGAGGAATGATAGGATCACTGCTCTATCTTACTACAAGTAGACCAGACATAATGTTCAGTGTTTGTTTATGTGCGAGATTCCAAGCTGATCCTAGAGAATCTCATGTTCATGCTGTTAAAAGAATTTTTAGATATCTTATAAATTCAAGTAATCTGGGTCTATGGTATCCCAGATGCTCAGAATTCAAGTTAATTGGATATAGTGATGCTGATTATGCTGGATGCAAATTAGATAGAAAAAGCACCAGTGGCACTTGTCAACTTCTTGCAGGATGTTTAATATCTTGGTCTTCCAGAAAACAAAATTCAGTAGCTCTATCCACTACAGAAGCTGAATACATTGCAGCTGGAAGTTGCTGTACTCAACTGTTATGGATCAAGCATCAATTGGAAGACTATGGTCATCAGCTTCAAGAAATCCCAATGCTTTGTGATAATACAAGTGCAATCAATTTGACCAAGAATCCAATCCAGCACTCAAGAACAAAGCACATTGAGGTTAGACATCACTTCATCAGGGACCATGTAAGTAATGGCAATATCTCTCTTGAATTTGTTTCCACAGAAAATCAATTAGCAGATATTTTTACCAAGCCCGTACCTGAAGATAGATTTACATCTATTAGTAGAGAAATAGGTATGTGCAATCCTGATTAAATATGACCAAATTATCATGATTGAAAAATGCTTGTGTGTATTGTCTGTGAAAAAGTATCCTGAAAAATTTCTAAGTCCCAGTCCTTCGGCTTGTGCATTCGATTCATGAAGAATCGAGGCATTCGACTCATGTAAAGTTAAGGCAATCGACTCACTTAAGTTTCCATGAAACGTCGCTAAATATTTAAATTCCGTAACTGACAACTAATTAAGGCGCGTCTCTTCATGACTTAACGATCACATCCTTCCATCGCATCCGTTCAGCCTGAGATGAAGGGACGATTTTCCTCCAACTTTTATATAAACAACTCTTTCACACCTTTAGAAAGCACCCATTTGAAATCTCTATTTGACTCCTCTGTTCTCATCCGTTCTTCTCGCCTTCCTGCTCTCCGGCGAAGGACCTCCAGAAGCCCTCTGCGAAACCTCATCCTCTCGAGAAGAAGGTAGGTTCTTTACCTTATTTCGAGTATATCTTCTCCTCCTTTGAAGGTTTTCTAAGTCTCCCTTTCGTCTATTGTCTAGATGGCATCTCCTAGGGCTCAAGTTTCCGCCCAACTCACTTCTGACCAACTGCAGAGATTAGCCAAGATCCCCATATGTTCTGGAAAGTCGGTTGAGTTCTCCCACTTGAGTGGAAACCTAGCTTGGGTAGAAGAGACCCTCACTGCAATGGGATGAACCAAGCTTTGCTGTTTGTGGCCAGTGCAGTTAGGTCATTTTATGCTTCCCTGAAAGTTTCGACTGGTAACACTGTAAGTGGGCTATGTTAAAGGAACCAAAATCACTATCTCTAAAGAATATCTAGTGGAGCTTTTGGATTGTCCCAACTCCGGCCACTGCCGTAGTGAGTTTATCCCCTTAGAGAAGCAAAAGTTGCGGATTATTGGGAGTCTGGGGACTTTGTGCAAAAGAGGTTTGCAAGTAAATGAACTATCAGCAGAGAAGAGGCTAATCCACTCCATCATCTCCAATATCATTACCCCTAGAGCAGGAACCCATTCCTTAATCACAGCTAGAGATGGGAACCTTCTCTTTTGGGCCATTCAGAGGCATAGAGTCAACCTCCCAGCAGTTATCTTGGAGAGAATGATAGCAGTAAAAGACTTACAAGAATCTCTCCCTTATGGATCCTTGCTTACCATGATTTTTAAGAAGCTCTCTGTGGATCTGTCTAGAGATGTGCCTATGAGCACCAAGGAGAAGATTGGGCTCATTACTCTCAGAAGGAGTCACTACTCCTTGGTTGGAAAGAAGCAGAACTTATGGTATAAGGACTCAGTCCTGGAGTGTGAGCATGAAGTTTATCCAGATGAGCCCCTAGTCTCTTTGCTCACCCAAGATATTCCTGCTTCAAGTATTCAAATTATAGCCCCACCAGTTCCAGCAATCCCAGATGTTTTTGTTCAGCCTCCTGAACCCATTGTAGAGCAAGTTGTCCAACCAGTTATCCCTCCTGAAGTACCATCTGAAGATGCTCAGCTTCCTGCCTCCTCCTCTCTTCCTGAGCAAGATGCTCCCTCTGAGACTGTACACGAAGTCTTAAGAGATCTCAAAGGTAAAGAGATTTTATCTGAAGATGTTCCTATTTCTCCAATGGAACATATTTTTGAAGAGAGAGAGCCCTCCTACTCCCCATCTCAGTTTGAGACCCGGCCAAGGTCTCAGGGGGAGAGTAGCAGCAGTCTTAGCACCATTCTAGAGCTTGTCAGAACCCAACAAGAGAATCTTTCAGTCCTCCATATGCAAGTTGAAGTAATAGATGTCAAGTTTGACAATTTGGCTGATGAGGTGAAGCAGATTAAAGATCTTATGCTTCAGTTTGTGTGCCAGCAAGGCACTCCCAGGCCAGCAGGGCCAGCTCCCTCTCAGCAGTAAGAAGAAGTACCTTCTGCTCAAGAGCCGCAGCATCAAGATCAAACCCAAGAAAAACCTCTTGAAAATCAAGAGCTTGAGCAAACAGTAGAAAAGGATCAAGAGATCCAGGCTGACCAGCAGCACATATCTGATGAGATCCAGCAGCCCCTTCACCAGCAACAACAAATCTCTGAGCCTCAGTTAGCAGTGGTGGTTTCTCAACTCCCTGATGAGCAGCAGCAGCAGCAAGAGTCTGTGGCTGATCAGCAGGCAGTAGCAGCAGCAGCAGAAGAAGAGGTGTCTCTAGGCAAGAGACCCCTTGAAGCCTCTCTTGAGGGCCACACCTTGAAGAGAAAAGTAAAGAGAAGGCTGATCAAGAATGGCAATCCTATCCTTCCTTCTCCATCTTCCAGGCCTAGCTCACCTGCCCCTCCAGTTGTTAATCCTCCAGCAGTTACTCCTGCAGCACCCTCATCCACTGCTCCCTCTACCTCAGTTCCTGAGGTATCCTCTCCAGATATGCCTCCCCCAAGCATCCCAGTAGATCCATCCTTGAAGGATATCCAATTCTCCATCTACCCCTTGCAATACCAACCCAAGCCACTCAAGGAGGTAGCAATAACCCTGTCCACCCAACCTCCACAATTTTATTCATCTTTGCCAACTGTTCCCAAACTGGGTTCTCAGAAAACCCATTTGCAAATAATTGACATGCTTCCCAGCCTCCAACTACCTGCTTTCTGTGGTCCCAAATTAGAAGACAAACCAGCTTTACTTCTTCCTCCATTTTGGTATGCCTTTGTCTACCATTCTCCTCAGTTCATGGCTCTATTCAGAGAATACCTTCAAATTAGAGCCTTTCTTGAAATCCATAACATGCCAGGTTTTACTTTTGAACACTGGCTTCCAACCTTAATCAAAACTTCCCAGGTTTCCATCTCTGAACTTCAATTTGTCTCTCAGAAGAGTCACTGTCTGACTCCTCAAGAGTTTGTTGATCTCTACCCTGAGGAAGCCATGAGATTTCAGGAAGCCAAATCTCGGAACCACCACCTCAAAATCTATACACATATCTCCCTCCGTTTTCATGACCTCTTTGCCACTCTTCTTAGTGATTCTCAGGCCAAATATACTGCAATGAAAGCCTTCAATTTTGAGAGGTTCAACCTTGGTCTGCATGATGTCTCAAGAGGCCAATATGATATGATCATCAGAGGTCAAAGGCAAGTGGTTCCTTCAATGTCAGCAGCCTTGTTACCTGATCTCCATCCACCCCTTGTAGGAGCTGTTTTCTATAGAGGCACCTTTGCTAATACCCTCTATAACAGATTCCTCCGGATTTCTACAAGGTTCAAGATCAAGTACAAGTCCAAACTCAATTTTCAGAGATTCATCCTTCTTCACATACCCAAATTTCAGAAGAACCTTCTTGATCTCCAATTAAGTTTTGCTGAGTCTGAACGATTCACTCCTGATCAATGGGAGAAAGCTTATCCAGATCAGCATGCTCAGTGCCAGAAAATGAAACTCACTCTAAATGAGTATCACTCCAAGAGCCTCCTAGACCTGAAAAAGCACATAGGCCTCAAATGGACACACAGATATTTGTACTACTATCAGGCCAAGGATGTAGCTCTCTCGATTGGTCTCCATTGGAACATCACTCTCCATGAGTTTCTCTCACTGGCAGCTACTAAGAAGTTCACTCCCCTTCAGATCAAATGTGTCATGGATCCAGACAAGGCTTGCCTCAAGCGCGCTTTTTACAGAAGGCGCCACATCAAGTCTCTAAAGAAATTACCTTTCACCAGTCCAACCTACAATGTGGACTCTGCAAAGTTTGACCACACTTTCCCCATCAATGAGCTGAAGCTTTGGAACCTTATTGAGCCATTCCTGGCTAAGATTCCCCCTGCTCTCTATCTCCCCAGCTCTACCAGAACTTAAAAACATTGTGTTGCTTATCCTTTTTTTTTTGTAATTTGCTTCAATGTTTGCTTCAGACACTTATTTCTTTTTCTGCATGAATGAAGTTACTGCTCTTTATCCTTTTTTTTACATTGTCTGATTGCTATCCTTTATGTTAATGCCACAAAGGGGAGAAAAGAAAAGCTACTCAGTCTTTTAGCCATCTCAAAATATAGCAAAAATTTATATGATATATCAGGATATCAACTACCATTTAAAGATTTTTTTTTGTCATTAACAAAAATGGGGAGAATTGTTGAGCAACTACCCCTAAGTCTTTAAATAATAATGATTTTGCTATGACAAATCTTTAAAGATATATTTTGCTTCTACCATAAAAATATCCCTAAATATGTATTTTCCATAATATAGATATATCACAAAAATTTCTAGACAGATTCAATGGCCAAAATTTTCTAAGGCACATACTATCTCTATAGCCTACTGAATTCGACTGATGTATTCGACTAATTCGACTCATTCAGAAGCTCAGTCACAAGTCTTGAGAATCTTTCTAAGTCCGCATCGTTACACTGTATTCGACTCATACAGTCGAATGTCTTTTACATTGTATTCGACTCATGACTTCGACTCATACAGTCGAATGTCTTTTACACTGTATTCGACTCATGACTTCGACTCATACAGTCGAATGTCTTTTACACTGAATTCGATTCAAGACTTCGACTCATAGTTAAACATCATTCGACTCACCTCCTCGACTCATAGTCTTACACTACATTCGACTGATGGTTGCTCTATTGTAGTCGATTTACATAGTTCCTACTGTAGTCAAATCATGCTTACTTCTAAGTCGAATTACCTATTCTACTGCATTTGACTACACTGTTAGTTGTGTACTTGTACCTTTGTCAGTTCTATCTGTCAGAAAATATTTCTATTAGTTCTTTGTTGAAACTTAAAAGTTCATAAGTATAAAATCAGTGACAAATTTCATGATCATTATTTTAATATATTTCTTCTGACGAAATTCAGTACATTCGAAATTATGCAAAATATTCTTTGCAATTTATTTCTAGTCTTACAGTCTTAGTGTCCTTTGCCTCAGTCTATATCTTCTTAGAGACACAAAGCATTTATGTAAGTTTCAGACGCATGGCTTCTGACCATCTCACCTACCACTGTCAGACCCATACTTTACCTTTTCGTCTGTTTGCTTTATTTTTTGAAATAACTAAGAATACTAGGTTCCATACTGTTTGTTGTACTCCACTGACCCACCTACCACAAAGGTATGGCGATGCTTTTGTCTTTGTCTTGTCCTTGATAAACATGCATTTATTGGAGCATATGTTTGGCATGGGTTGCTCAGCTCAAGACTGTAAATAGCTTACCTTCTAGCTATGGCAACTGCTCCTATTTCTGAAGACCTTGGAAAGAGACAAAATTCATGACCCTTCGGATAAAACTTCCAAGATCCAAAGGATCCCCAAGACTATCTCCAAACGGCTAAGAACTCAACAGCCATCTTACTCCAACGGCTATCTTCTCCAAACGGCTAGTTTTTGAAGACTATAAAAAATGAAGAAAGCTCTTGAAGAAAAACAACAAGGCATAGTGTTCAAGACAATTCCTTGAAAGCTCATCTTGCGTTCTTCAAGCTCTCTCTCTCTCTCTCAAAGCCTTCCTGCTCAAGTTCTTATTTGAGAGAATCTCTTTAGAAATTCCTGTTCTGAAGATCTGTCTTTTGGGTGGCAACTGTAATTGCTTTTACTTCAAAGTTCACCCAAGTAGCTTCAGCTAGGATTTAGATTGAACTCCTTATCTTTCAATCCTGCTGGAAAGTGTGTGTTCTGTGCTCATTCTTGAGGCAAATACACAAGAGTTTCTTCCTTCATTTCTGTTGTAATTTCTGCAGAAATTTGATTATGCATTGCCCCTCTTGTGAAGGGAAGGCCTTTGGTATAAGGCAGTCTTGTTTACCCCTGTTTTAGGGAAGACTTGCTTTGGAGCAAGTGGGTGTTGTAATTTCCTCTCAAGGGTGAGAGAAGGCCAAGTTGATTGGCAGTTTAGTGAAATCTCAAGTGGTTGGCTTGAGGACTGGATGTAGGACTTCCATGTGGGAAGGGCCGAATCAGGATAAATCTCTTGTGCAATTTTCTTTGTGATTGTTTTCCGCCAAGTTCACCTTGAATCACACACACCACACCAAGTACTAACACATCTACTTAGTGTTGTGTTTTTCAGAAGAATTTTGAAAAGTTACAAAGTCCTATTCACCCCCCCTCTAAGACTGTGAATCTGCCATTTCGATCCAACAATGGCTTCAGGAAGATGCTGTCCTCTTCAACGCTCCATGGATGTGAAATGGGCTTTGAATGTGAAGGAATGAGTGGAAATGGGAGGGCTGCGTGGCTAAGTCCAAATCAGAGGGGATTTTGGCAGCCCTTCGGGTAAAAATGGGGCTCTCCTCGTCCATGAGGAGGAGGCCTTGCTTATATAGATTTTAGAGTGAGAATATCTCATGAAAATAGATAATAATTGAAATGGGAGATAAATGCCACTGAAAATCGCATAGGAGAGTCCTTAGGAGTTCCAAGAGAGTCTCCCAGCCTCAAACCTCGCCCAAGGGATTAAGATAGAGCTTAGGGATAAAGATAAACCCATGGGAGGATAAATAGGAGGTGGTTGCGGAGGCCAGCGAGCGCAGCTGCTGTCGCGGCATATCGTAGGCCCGCGACTTGCATTATCGCATCTGGGCGGAGCGACGCGACAGTATGCCCACGTGCATGGATATGCATGGGCTGTCGCGGCGGCCCGTAGAGACGCGACACTGAGACGCGGCGCTACGATACGACGCGTCAAGGAAGTCAATTATCTGCGAATTATCAGCCAATTATATGAAAGGATATGAGTTATTTATGTCCAAGGACTCTCTCCAAATGATAATGGGCTGGATTTCAAGGCATTTGAGTTGTTAATGGGCTCAATACAAGGCTAATGATGTGCTCAAGATGAGTGACCAACTAGGGGCTCACTAGGATAGCAAGAAATATAGTTCAACTTATAAGCCGGAAACGGGTGTCTACAATAACCTCCTTAAGCACAATGCTATCCCCCTCATAAGGTGAAGTAAGGAGCTCTGCCAGCGGCGTATCACCAAACCACACATTAGATAAAATGTCGATTTCATTACCATTGCCATGGATCCATCTAGTATTATTGTGAACAATTTGCAGAGCCATATTCTAGATTTTAGAAGGCATCCCCTTAAAAGTAGACTTTCTACCAGTCATAAACCGTTTCATAGCATAT
Organism: Colocasia esculenta; assembly: GCA_014218235.1. Lineage (NCBI taxonomy): Eukaryota > Viridiplantae > Streptophyta > Magnoliopsida > Alismatales > Araceae > Colocasia > Colocasia esculenta. Next base: position 20,707,665 of record CM024765.1, on the reverse strand, counting down.
TTAGACCAGAAAGATGTGCCATGATAGATATTCCAAATAGTTTTCACTGCTAAAGCAAGCTGAACCTGTTTAATATTGTGAACCCCCAAACCTCCCTCAATCATAGGACGCTGAATGGTAGACCAAGCTACCCAGTGGCGACGCCACTTCCCATCAGAGTTATTCCAGAAAAATGAAGCACAAGTTTTGTCAATATAGTTCAGAATACCCACTGGAATGGAAGTAGAAGCAGCCAAGTAAACCAGAAGGGATGCTAGCACCGAATTTATAAGGGTAACTCTATCCGCATGGGAGATAAGTCTGGGCTTCCAGGAGGCAAGCTTACCATTAATCTTCTGAATAAGAGGAGAGAAATCTGAGGCGAGGATTCTTCTAGGACGCAGTGGAACACCCAAATAGATTAGGGGGCCCCTTTGCCTTTTAAATCCAATCACCACCTTTATTCTATTGACTGCATGAGGAGAAGCTTTGTCCGATATCAAGAAGGAACTTTTTGCTGCATTGATTTGCTGACCCAATGAAGAGGAATATCTTTTGAGAAATCCCATCAATCTTTTAACATTTTGGACTCCACCATTCAGAAATATGAGTGTATCATCTGCATACAATAGGTGGGATATCGTCAGGCAAGCTCTTGGGCCAGAATAAGGGTGGAGGTACCCCGTGTACACCAAGTCTTTGATGCCTCTACTAAGCGCCTCTTCCATGATGATAAAGAGAGCTGGGGCAATGAGGTCACCTTGTCTAAGGCCCCAGGAGGAGTGAAAATAGCCGGTAGCCGAGCCATTAAAAAGAACAGAAAGCCAACAATTACCGATCATCATTCCAATGTACGAGGTGAACCTGTGAGAGAAACAAAATTTTCCCAGAACCGCAAAGAGGAAATCCCACTCCAAGCTATCATAAGCTTTTTTGATATCCAACTTGAACAGCACATTGTGGCCTCTAACTTTTCTACCAATGTCTCTAACCAGGTGTTTTGCAAGAGATATATTATCCATGATAAACCTGCCTTTAACAAAGGCCCCTTGTTCCTCAGAGATGATCATAGGTAGAATACTAACCAGTTTATCACATATAATTCTGGAAATTATCTTGTAACTGAAATTACACAAGCTAACCAGTCTATAATCACCATAAGAAGTGGGGTTTTCAATTTTAGGAACCAAAGCAATCAAAGTGGAGGTCACCCCTCTAGGCAACAGAAGACCATGAAAGAAACTTACCACCGCATTCACAACATCTTGTTGAATTATATCCCAACAAGAAATAAAGAAATGGCCCGTGAATCCATCAGGGCCTAGGGCACTATTCACATTCAAGCTCCAGACCGCCATTTGTATTTCATCCTTAGTGGGAATAGCAGTGCGAAAACAATTTTGATCATTAGTAACCAATGTTGGAATGACATTAAGAAGGGAGTCATCAATTACATGATCTGATGTCTGAAGAAGGGACCCAAAATAATTGACCGCCTCCTGTTTAAGAACATCCTGATCCTCAGTCCAAGAGCCCTCCACCTGAAGGCACTGAATAGAGTTGCGTTTCCTTCTCCCCTTAATAACCACATGATAGAAAGCGGTATTTTTATCACCATTATCTAGACATTGCATGCGAGCGTTTTGGGCCCAGAACATCTCCACACAGTTGATAGCCTTCCTTAGATTAGCTGCAACGACCCACTTCCACCCGGTACGGTTATACCAACCCACATCGGATGAGAGCAAGCCGCTACAGGGGAGAATACCCCAACAAGTAACAAATGAGCTGAGATATACACAAATAGAATTGAATAAATGCAACAGAATTTAAATAAATCTTATTCCATCAACTTTTAAATCCACATACCACAGTCTGTATAGTTCAACAAGAGATAACATAAGTGCAAAATGTTCCAAATACATAGCCGACTCCAAGTACATTTGAACAAAATCCAAATTTCAATTGTAGCATTACATACTTATGAAATATAAAGTACAATTCTTCAATCCCTTAGTCCAACTCCACTTCAATTCTTGCTAGCTCCTCCGCTGCTAATTTCCTGAAATGTTTAGCAAGAGTGAGTCTATGCAATAGACTCAACAAGTAACTTAAGATTCAATACATACATGCTTTTTACCAATTAACACAATAAAATTTCAGCAGTTAAATCATACATGATCATGCTATAACCTAAACAAATTCCATTAAACAATTATCTAAACAAATGTAAAACTAGAATCTAAACAAGATCACTAACATCATGGTGTCATTAACATGAGTAAAATACACATTCACACGTTTTCATGCTTTATCCAAGTCATTGTAAGGTTGCACAACTAAACCATGGAAACATATACAAGATAGGTGGCACTCCTAGCATGTTTTCTAACTCACTTCGCATGCAATCATAACAATTTACTTCACATTTAGCTTGCTGATTTTATACAAATTTTATCACATTCATATTACCTTTGCATAGGGATCACTTTTAACTACACAACATAATACTAAGCACATGTACATCCAATAATTCAAATTCATGAATATGAAAGCATATACTTACTTTTTGGGTACTAATGGTAACATCACTTTTAGCATTTGACAATTTGTACATCAACACATACACATACGCATTCATACACATCAATAACCAAAATGTCAATTAACACTATGGTCATTTACACTTATACAAATTTCTCATTACATACAACCATATGATAAACCTTGGCTTTCACGTACACTCACTTCTTATCATTTCACTTTTGCACATAACATGTGCCACATTTACACATATCTTGCACGTACCTTGTGCTATGAACACATATCACTTTTCACATCACACTTATACTTATTTTCTCATAATGCCAAGACACAGCCCAAACCACCACATAGACGATCACATGACACACACTTTCACATTCACATACTTAATCACCGGCATAGTGATAAGTCTTAGTTCCTGCAGAAACCGGGGAAAGCCCTTCCCACCATTACCAGTGGAACTTGTCCACTTCTAGGATTTCACAAGACCCTTTGCCAGGGTATACACTTTATCAAGACCCTTCTCTAGGGTATCACATATCTCATTGAGCTTTCCCGTAGGGGCATTCACAAGCATCTAGGGTGGCAGTGTCTTATGGGCATGTTTGTTTATCTTATCACATTAACCATTTTACACACCTACACCACTTGTTCCCTCACGTCCCATGTACACACTCATACATAGTTCATACACACATAAGTCCTCATTTACTGATTTTAACCTCACTGTTGCAACTGCCAAATAATCATAATACAGATATAATCATACTGAAATTTACTGAATCACATCAAGTCACAATTAACATGCTCACATAGTCATTTTTCACATTAAAAATCCATAACAATACTTACTGTCATCAAAACAACATGAGATTTTAACCACATACAATTTTAAGGTTTATAATCGCACATACAATTTTTCAGATTTTTCTGAATCATATTACATTTACAGAAATTAAAACATTCAGATTCATGCCATTCATAATTCACTTTAACATGGAACATAACACGAACATTAGATTTAACCATCCACAACCCTGATCCTAACATAATTATCATCACAAAAATTTTCCCTTGATTTATTGCATAGCACACAATTTAATGTAAATTTTACAATTTCTACGCATGTCTTCAAATTCCAAAACAGAAATTTCAGTAAATCCCACAGTCATGGAAAAATTCTCAAAATTTCAGGGCATGGACTGATACATATACACATGATATAGAAAAATCTAGGGCATTTAGTTCCTCAGGAATTAGGTAGACAGTAGATGAACATGCATAATCCATTTTTCCCAACATGTATTTCAATAATCTAAAAATTCATGCCATCCACAGAAAAATGCAGAAATTTCCACACACATCACATTATCTATTTTACATAGCATATAAAATTTACACTATATCCTCATTGCGAAAACATATCGAAATTAATCATCTACCAGGAAGAACAGCTCACTGTTCTATCCTGAAGAACTTGGCGGCAGCCTCTGGCCGTTCAAGGGTTTGGACGGCACGATCGCTGGACGCCGATGGGAGATCTTGGCGTCAAGGGTATTGACGCCAAGTTCCTGTCTGTGCCAGGGCACAGACCGAACTCCAAATACAGAGTGAAAGGGAGGGTCCAGGACACGATTTAAAATCCACAAAAATTACTGGGACCTAGGGCACATGTATAGGATTGAGATCTATGGGTTACTTGCCTCTCAATTAAATCTACAAGATCGGAATAAGCTGATGAAGCCCTCCTTGGGCAGCGCCAAGAAGTCTCCAGAAATCCTTTGCTCCAGGTTCTAGGGGGTTGCAGGCTGCAGTCCAACGCCAGGGAAGCCTTCTCCTACGTATGGCCTTCCTCCTTGTCGTAGAAGATCACCAGAAAATGCCTCCAGTCGCCGGATCCAAGCCCTCCAAGGTCAGTCCTTCCTCTCTCTCTCAGTTAGGGTTTCCTTTCTAGTAAAGAGCCAAGAGAGCTCTCTAGGTTGCAAAAGGGATGTGTTTTATAGACTAGGGGACAAGAGGGGCTCGTGCAGGGGTGGAAAGGACAGGTAAGAGCCGTTGGGAAGACATCTCCCCAATCAGAAGCCTGGCCCAATGAGTGCTCTCTGCGCTCTGTTGCGCACATAAAATTAGGGATATTGACGTCCACATCCATGGACGGCTACATTAGGGTTGGCGTCAGTCGATATGGACGCTGACATATCATGGGCGTCCATCCATGTTGACGCCAAGACACTCTTCTGCCAGAACTTAAAATCATGCAGAACCATGCTTAATCCACACATATATGCACATGAAACCTATGTAGTATAGTGTATACACCACTACACCATGTAAACATCCAATATTTACTACTAATCCTACACATACATACATAGGTACATCAAGATAATAACACGTACATGAATATCTTCATACGCATACAACGTATATATATATATATATATATATATATATATATATATATATATATACATATATATACACACAACATGACTCAACACACAAGAACTGTGTTTACACTACGTATATACATACAATGTATAAGGTATAATATGTATATTACTACACCGTGCAATCCATAACATTTATACCTGGCATACACATGCATACATAAGTACACTAAGATAAGATGTATGTAGGTATCTACTTATGCGTACATGAGGTTTTACATAAGCGTGACTCAATCACGTGGCAAAATAAAATGACAAGAATTGCGAGGCTTCACAATCATTAGGAGGCAATATGAATTAAGTTAGCTAGGAATAATCTATTCAATAAAGTAGTTCTTGCTTGCACTCCATACGTACATGCAATGTATGAAGTACAATGTACACATTAACTATACCATGCAAATGAACAACGTTTACAATTAAACATACACATGCATACATAGGTATACCAAGGTGTTATGTATGTAGAATTAGGTATACAATTATCACACGCATAAGATAACCTACATACGTACATACACATATGCATTTCATATATTCGCACACAATATCCATGAAATGGGTAATATAAGGTATACTTCAATATTTAGATAGCACCTGCATAATGTTTAAATAGATACTTTATACCCCAAAATTAGCCAATTGCTCATATTCACGATAATAGTATACATCCTCGCATATACACATGCAAAATTTTTATCTATAATATGCATCATTTTCATGCACGCCATTTATGCAAGAACAAGCAAACAACATATACATAAAGTATAAGCGGGAAGAGAAAATTCGGGGCCTTACATTAGCATTGGCAGCACCCAATGCAGTACGATTTCCCGGGGTGGGATCAACATCAAAAGCCTCCTGCATCTCCATTGCCTTTTTTTCATGAAAATTCAGATTATCATCTATGTTGCCAAAAATATCCTTGTTCTAGGTGCGAAGAGCAGACCGAAAGGCCTTGAGTTTTATATGTAGAACCACAAAAGGATTATAATGCCAAGCAATAGGAGCTTCCCAGACTGCTTTAACCGTTTGTTGAAAAGAATCATGCGAAGACCACATAGATTGAAAAATAAACCTGGCAGGGAATCAAGTGACTGGAATGAGAGAGAGCATAAGAGGGGCATGATCCGAAGGGCCCCTAGGGAGATGTCTAACCTGAAGGTTAGAATAGGTATCACCACAGTAATTATTGCAAAGGAATCTATCCAGCCTAGCTCTGATTGATGAAGACCCTGTGCGGTTGTTCGACCATGTATAATTTGAACCAATATAACCAACATCCATTAGGGATGCACCATATATAAAAGCGTTAAAGTCCATCATGCCATGCAGGTTGATAGGACTTCCACCTTGCTTCTCCGAGGGAAGTGCAACACAATTAAAATCTCCACCTACTAGCCAAGGGACACCCACTGTATTAGAAAAATCCAACAACTCATCAAAGAGCAGACGCCTTCTATCTGCATGGCAGCTAGCATAGACAGCAGTAATGAAGAAAGATACCATGTTATCATTAACCACAGCCATAGTGATCTGCTACTCAAATTGGTTTACCACCTGAAATGGAAAGTTCCTTCAGAGAATCCACAGTTTGCCATGGATACCATTGTTGCCAATTACCGAATCCATGCAAAGGTATGAGCGAATGGATTCTGCTCTCTCAAAGGAAATCATTGGTTCTGCTATAGCCAGGAAATCCACATTGTTCTTTTTAACGATTCTCCTCAGCGATCACCTAGATGACTGGTTCACTACACACCTTATATTCCAATATAATATAGACGAGATCATGAAGATGAGTAGCCAGAAAGATCTCCCACTATTACCTTCGCCTTTGAGCGAGTACGAGCACCCACGTTCATCACCTTACCCTCCTTCTTTAGGTTGGCCATAACGGGCATGAAAATATTCTCCGAGTAAGCCAGAGAAGCCGCCTTTTGAAGAATAGAATCTGGAGGCTTTGGCAAGAAAACCACTGAATTTGGTAAGTCTTCTTCTTCTCCGGCAAGAGGCCTTGCCGGAGGAACCCCCCCAGCCATCTCACCGGCAAGAAGCACCCCATCAGAACCTTCTGCAGAAAGAGATCCTTGAAACCGAACACCTATGGGCTTTTCATGCAAACCATGCAACGTGGGTGGAGACCCTGGTTCCATATTCTAAACTGTCTGTGAAGCAGTGACCACGACTTCATCCGAAGGGCATTTAGAGGCTGACCCCACCTCCAAGGTGGTACCATGCAAACCATGCAGAGATTTCTGAGCAAAAATAGGATTTCCAAGGACGCTGAAGGAGACAAAAGAACCTCTTGAATACCAGGATCAGATAGAGCTGGAGAAGGGTCTTCTGTCAAAGAAGTGTCCTTAACCGCCAACATTTCCACATTATTTCCTAGAGGATGGACAGAATGGCTAGGTGGAATAACGTTCTGACGCCATGTTTTTTTAGCAGGCGCCACTTCATCAATCTTGTTATGAGAAATCTGTTGATAAACCTGGGAACCATTCACCGCGTCAGAATCCTTCATTTTCCTGTTACTCTCCGATTCAGCATGCCCTAGCTTTTGACAAAAGCTACATGTTGCCGGCACTCTGTAGTAATTGATTTTTTGCCAGAATCCATCTTGCCCACAGTCTATCCAGATTCTGTCAGGTCTAGCTTTTGCAATATCAAGTTCTACACATACAAATGCCTCCTGGGTTTGCGTTAAAGCCTGAGTAGGTTCATGAACTCTTAGGACTTGACCAATGTTACCTGCAATAGATTTAAGGAGATCCTAAAAGTAGTAGTTCACCGGAAGCATCGGGAAGCCCACCCAGATAGGCATTATAGTTGGATTGGCATTGAAATCAAAATTTGCATCCCACTTGAAAAACCTGAACAACAGGCCTTTAATATACAAGTTTCTCCTCAAAATTACCTTTAGGTAGTCCTCCTCTTCCTCAAACCGAAGAAGAAGATGCCGATGATTTAGAATGCTTACAATAAAATCTTCCTTTAGACCCAGTCTTTGAGACAAGCAGCTTTTAAAAACCGGGATGGAACTCCTTCCATAAGAACATCTCACTATGACAGCCAGGTTAAGGGGAACAATAGATCTACCAACCTCATCCCGTGAGAAGAAAATAGCTGGTTCTCCCGCATCAGTGAAACCAGGGGGTTTAACACCTATGTCAACCACAGGAGGCGGTTTGGTTTGTGCAATGATCTGTGCGTAAGAAAGCCATCCTGCCGAAGGCGCTACCGTGACCAAGCCTTGCGAAGCTTCCCCACCATCAGATGGAGACACCATGACAGCCCAAAAAACGCCAGCACAAGGCCGGCGGCCAACCTCCAACAACCACCTAGCCGGCGAAGTAAAACCCTGAGCCTCTCTCTCTAGAATCTAGAGAGAGAAACCTTAACGTTGTTTTACTATTCTACCCCTATCTCATCTACTATCTCGATACTCTCATCTGTTCACGTTCTCTCTACACTCTCATATATTCATCTACTACTCTCATCTATTCTTGGTACTCTCTTGGCCATTTATGTGATTGTCTAAGATAACTTATGCCAGCGCAATAGAGCCCGATCTGGTCCTGGGGAGAGCGCCCGAAAAGTGCCCGTGCCCATGGGAGTTAAAATGATCTGGGTGTGTACGGCATGCACTCAGCGCCATTATACTATCAAGATTTAATCTATGACAATTAATCACATTACTATATACTTTGGGTTGATTAAATGATCGACACAATCGTTACAATGCTATCATGACTAGTGCACTATTGTGAAACCTTTACGTGCTATATCGTTACATGGCCAATCCGTTATCTCTTTTGTTGTGCTATACTTTCTTAAAAGTGCTATTGTTTCTCGTTAATTTGCTCTCTTGTCTATACATGATCATTCTTGCTAGTTACCCTACTTATAAGACATTAATCACTTAAAACATACCTGTTTATACGAGATATTAAGTCCTACTGTGCGTTATTGCTCACCCTGTGCTATTGTTGTATGTGTTTCAGGTAAGTCGGATGGTGACCTTACCCATACCAACGGGAATGGACTGGAGTGTTGAGCGACCTGAAGTCATAGCAATGGAATGACCTTAGTATCTTAGAGTCTAGTTAGATATTTGCTTAATTATCCTTTCCAATGTAATGGTGTTATTGAGCCCTATGTTTTGGCTCGGAATTAGTGGTTGTAATAGTTTAGGTGAATTATCAATAAAATGAAGAGTTTATTTCTATTATTGTTCATTAGTTGCTCTGATACTTGCGAATGTATGCACAATTTACGTTATCATTTACTCTGCTCACGTCTCCCCGATTTATTCCCCTGCTAAATTGGAGGGGCGTGATAAATACATTTCATATATATCCAAATTGGATTCCAACCTATAGCACCCCGGAAATTTTAATTACATAAAAATTCAAATAAATGGAAATAAATAATTTTCATAATATCAGAGTATTTAAACATATGTATCATTATCGTATGTGCTAAAACACATCATAAAAATTCGTAAAAATTATAAATCAACCCCACACATTATTCCTAAGTGTTACACGAAGGAATTCGTGCAACAAAAAAATCCAATTAACCAAGTGTACATCACATGGTGACCGATTATCCAAATAAGGAAACAAGTTGGAAAACCGTTAATACGGAAATACGACGCAACTATAAATTAAATAAAAATATTGGAAAGACTTCCAACATTATATATTATTGACCCAATATCATACTTGGGCCAATGGACAATATTTGGACCAAAAATCAAATGAAGCAAGAAAATGGATGGAAATTCGTAACTTAAATAAGCTGAAATTAGGAAAAGGCAATTAGGGTTGAATTGGGATGCAATCATGCATTCTTGGAAACCCAAATTCATGCCTAGCCATTCTTTGGGATTGCTTGATGGCCAAGGCACTCCAATGGAGGAAGAAATCCTCAAATTAGGAAAGATAATATGCTGAAACCGCAACTTGGCTTTCCTTGTTGCAATAGGACTCCTAAACACCATGGTTGCTTAAATACTCTCCACCAAACCTTAGGGTTGCGTTTTACAACTTGTTGGGGTCGTGTGGAGGAGTTCTTGGCAGCTGGGGAGCTGTGGAACGACCACAAGAAGGTCATCTTCTTCCTCTGTTCGTCTGCTTCGACCTGTGCAAACCGTCCACTTGGAGTCGACCAAAGATAGGGTAAACCTAAATCCCATTGTGCAAGGCTTATACCCCTGGAAAGAGGGTCAAGTCTACTTCCTAACCCAACTGGAATGCACAAATTTCATGCAGTATTCGGGGAGTATTAGGCGTTCTTCAAACGGTGGTCTGAACAAGGGATTTCTGAAGAACGAAACTTCATCAACCCAAAAGGTAGGTTTTATTGGGCCAACATTTAACAAATATTATACCAATGTGTAGATCATCAAGTCTAGTTTCATTTCCATTTGGTTTCATCAAATTCCAATGAGTATCTTTTGAATTATAGGCGTTTTGCCAAAGTCGCGCATGTTAGGGACTTTTTGTGTTCATGTCGATTTATCATGCATCTTGAGGTCATTTTAAATTATTTAAAAATCATAGTTTGCATCTATTCCATGTTCCCTACAACTTTCACGTTGAGACTTTTATTCAAAAAGCCCTAGTTTAGAAGATATAAGCGTTGCATGGATCGAACCCCCCTGAGTTTTGAGTTTCTGCATTTTCGGTATGTTCCTTGAACTGTGTCCGGTTCAGACGACGCGTTTCAAGTGTCTGGTATCGCGTCGCTCGTGGGCGACGTGATCCTCTGAAAGGCATCTGCGCAACCCGACATGTTTATCACGTTGACCCGTCAACGCCTGCGTGGGTCTTCGCGCCCGCCTGGGAGTCAGCGCCGGTCTGAACCGTGACGGCAGGCCCCGACGCGTTTCAGGCAGTTTTCCCACCCATGCTTTTATTAAAGGAATTTTCTTGAACGCGTCCATTCCCCAAGACGCGATTCAAGCATGAACGCGGCCCCCAGTGTGGACGCGATTTTGGAATTTCACTGTTTCGCTGGCTTTCACTGTACACTACATTTTAAAGTGCATCCACTGTGTAGGACGCATATTTCAAAGCTTACCCGAGGTCTGTTTAACATGGTATCAAGTGTGTGATTTGCACGTCTTGGGTTTCATCATTACATGATGTCTGTTTAATAGCTTAAAAGTGTTTAACCCATTTAAAAGTTATAATTACACGAACGTTATTCTAATTTCTCTCTTAATGACGTGATCATTCATGCAACTTGTGATTTACTCTTCCTACTGTTCTACCATGTTTAAATGAAAATTGTTATCTTAAAATCTTGCAAACCATGATTAGTTAAAGTGCATAGTTTTATCCCACGTTATATTGTTAAGTACTTTCTGCGAGTTTGAAACCGGTGGATTCTGATTGAGATGCGTACGTCACTACACACTTGCACATCTAGGCAGCCCTTTCTTGGGGATTTGGAAGCTCTCTATCGGTCATTCCGAATCAGTAGACTAGCAACCTTTTCTCTAAGACCTCCGTAAATCTCCGTTCTTCATGGATTCCCACATGAAGACCGAGTTGGTTGTACCATTGAAGTTCCCTGGAGATAGCGTGCACTTCCTCTCTCATCTTGTTCTCGTGAGTGTGATTTACAATCTAGACTAAAGCCATTAATGTAAAGATTGAATTAAAGTATAAATCCTATCATTATGCTGCAAAATTTATCTCTTGACCATTGTTATCATGAAATCATGTTCAATTTACTTATTACTTGTTCTCAGCATCATCATGAACATGGCATTACACATGCTTACATCTTGAAACTCTCATTGGCCATTATTAATGACTGTGGGTATCTACATTTAAAATTTAAGTGAGATGCTGACCGGGCACGGCGAGTGTCCAAGGGCTCCAGTCTAGCCCCAATGACGGAGAGTCATAAATATACTGTTAACCATGGGGTATAATAATTACTGGCATTGCATCTGCACTGGGAGTCGTGCGTGTTGTGTTGAATGATAGATACAATAACCACATACACGTGTCCTAGTGTACATTCTTGGTGGATCTTTCCTTGGTGTACATTAGTGTCTACGTGCCTGATTAGTGTTACATGATTGTGCTCGTGCGTTCTTGCTTGCTTGCTTGCGTGATATGGCCATCCTGCATTTATTGCAATTAGTGATATCTCGCGTTCTTGAAAGCTATTGACATCAAGTGAAACCTTGTGTGCTTGTACAAAGTGATATATTGCTAGTTCTATCTTGTTATATCCTTCTAGATCTTGTCCTATCATGATCACTCTACCTAGCTTGTTCATGTATCATGTTTTAATGAGTTTTATTCGTACATGCATATCATGACAATCATCGTGCTTACCTAGTTCTAAATTGTTAATCACTTATATCATTGCCCGCACATTGAGATATAAATCCTAATAGGCTAGTTTGCTCATTCCCTACTTTTAACCATTCTAGGTGATTATGACATTCAAGAGGAAGAGCAAGTCGAGGATGGGAATGTGTCCGAGTGATGAGTGTTCCAAATATGAGTCTATCTATAGTTAGTTTATTTTGAGTGTTAGAACGTGTAGTCGGAAGTGAGGAACATATGTAATTTCCCTTTTTATTAAGTCTTAGTCCTGTAATAGTTTCCATTTGGAATACAATGAGTTGACATTTGAATACAAGATTAGTTGAGTTCAATATTTGGGCCCTATGATGATGTATGTTGTTATACATTTAGTTCGTGCTATCTAGAGGCTTATTTGCCGACTGTTCACGTCTCGGGATATCGTCTCGAATTATATTTTGCATTATTAATATCTGCTGCGTAATTCTTGAGACGTGACAGTTTAGTAGTATCAGAGACTAGGAACACCAAATAGGATATATGTCTCAGGATTAAGAGATACCTATGGAACCTAGGTCATGGAAATTAAATATACTACCTGGTGAGAAAGGGGTAGAGACTGGGAATATGATAGAAAGAACAAAACACTCTTACCCATTGACTCTTATAATGTATCTAAAGAGATTAATTGGTTTCCATCCTTTTCTCAGGAACCCTCATAACTCTCTCACTTAACCGCAATGGCTCGCAACCAATGGCAAGGTATGCAAGAAACAGTGGCAGGACTCACACAGGCCCTGCAAAATGTGGTGTAGGCTGGAAATCAGGCTGCTGCAGCTAGGAACGAAGCTGGTGATCTGCACCGCAATTTTAGAAGTTTGAACCCTCCTCGCTTCTCTGGATCCCCTGATCCAGATGAAGCAGAAAACTGGCAGGAAGAAATAGAAAGGATTTTCCAAGTTATGCAATGCACCAATAGGGAGAAGGTGGTACTGGCCACTTTCCAATTTACTAAGGATGCTCGAGCATGGTGGAAGGCCACATCGGCCCATCTGCCTAATGTAGCTGAATTGGAGTGGGCCGGATTCCTGGAGATATTCCGGGGAAAGTATTTCTCTGAGAGAGTTAAGGAAAAGAAGGCGGCGGAGTTTGCCGCACTAAAACAAAAGAGCATGTCTGTGGCTGAGTATGAAGCTCAGTTCGCTCGCCTGGCAGTGTATGCCCCACATCTAGTGGGCACGGAAAGGTTGAAGGCCAACCGTTTCATGGATGGGCTCAGGCCCATGTTCATCGAGAAGCTCAGACCTCACAACATCCAAACCTACACTGAGATGGTCCAAAGAGCCCAGCTAGTGGAAGACACTATGGCTAAGGTAGAAGGCTGGAGAGGAAAGGTAGTAACAAAGTCAACTTATATAAGTAATGAAGTATCCCACACCACTGGGATTGTACACCCAGGGACCAACGGTAATAAGAGAAGGAATGGAGGTAATGAGATCGATAATAACAAGAAGATCAAGGTGGAAGAACAACCAGTTAAGGAAAATTTCAAATTTTGTGACAAGCCTGGGCATGGAATAGGCGAGTGCTGGAAGAAGGTAGGAGCTTGCTGCGATGTGGGAGTCAGGAACATCGTATACCGAACTGTCCCATGCTAAAAGACCAAGTTGGAAGGAACCAGGGAGTGGTAAAGCATCAAGGATGTGTGAATGCAATAACTCCAGCGGAGCTCCCGGAAGAAGGTATGATTGTTAAACCCCTAGACTGATCTTATGATGTTTTTCTTATTAGTACATTTTGATGATCAGTCTATCCCCATGTAATTTTAATTAATTATATATTTATTTTGGTGATTAACAAAACCATGTCAAAGATTACTAACACATATTCCATAAGTCTTGAGCACAGGAAATACTACAGGAAAATCAAGCAAATTTGGTAAGTATTACCTTTCTGAAGCAATAATAAGTTCAGCATGAAATTTCTCTAAGTCCACATCGACTTTCCTTATGCTACAACGATTTCAGTAGAACTGTAAAGATTTCATAAGTGCCTTATCGATTTCCTCATAAACCTGAAACATCGTTTAGATTTAAATAGAAATCGTTCCCATAACGATTTACTCATCGCATCAATTTCTTTAGTCATCGTAACGACTTGCTTTCATAACGATTCCTTAAGTCATAGTAACGATTTGCTCATCGCAACGATTCCTTAAGTCATCGCAACGATTCCTTAAGTCATCATAACGATTTGCTCATCGCAACGATTCCTTAAGTCATCATAACGATTTGCTCATCGCAATGATTCCTTTAGTCATCGTAACGATTTGCTCATCGCAACGATTTCTTAAGTCATCATAACGATTTGGTTATCGCAACGATTTCTTAAGTCGTCGTAACGATTTGCTCATCACAACGATTCCTTAAGACGTCATAACGATTTGCTTCGCGCATCGACTTCTTTAGTAATCATAACGATTTGCTTCGCGCATCGACTTCTTTAGTAATCATAACGATTTGCTTCGCGCAACGATTTCTTAAGTGTTCATAATGATTTCCTTAGTGAACACAACGATTTGCCTTCTACAACGATTTCTTTATTGATCACAACGATTTTCTTGTAACTCACAATGATTTGATTATATCATCTTGATCATAACGATTCTTTTGAAGAAACATAACGATTTGATGCTAAGTTACAATGATTTGATGGTTAGTGCATAACGATTTCATAAGTCATGAATGCATCGATTTTATGTTTATAACGACTTGATATTTAAACAGCGTTGAATAGTCAAAGTCTTCGCACATATCTTTCTGACATCTGTGCATTTAATGAAAACTGAATATATCTCTGCATGCATGCAGACGATATCGTCCATTATCGTGCTTACCCTGTATGCATCTTTTAGATTCAGCAAAATGGCATTACTATGTTTATGAACTCTTGCCCTAACGTTAACTGACAATAAGAGACAGCCTAGCTGTCTACTGCTCTAGCATTTAATATATGCAGGTCACTGACAGCTCTAGTGATACAACGTTGGACAAAATAGAAGCCAAAGGATATTACAGAAGATCCTATCTCTTTACGTGAACAAATGGATAAAAGACTGTTGACTGGAAGCTTCCAAGTGCCTCTCAGTCTAACGTCCACCAAAAGCTAGAGGCAACAGATACTTCAACGTTCAGATTTCAAATTGAAGCTATATATTGAAGAAAGAAGCTTCAGAAGATGATATACACATAGACAGAGAACGACAGTCAGATAAATCTCTCTGATCATCAAGTCTTCTGCGAGTTCTCAAGAAAGAGCCAAACCTCATTCCATTAGATTAGCTCTTTGCTCTTTGCATTGTTTGTAGATTTTCGAGAGAGCTTGTATGGTTCTGAGAGTGAGCTTGTGTTAGTAGATCTCTTTTCTCTCAGTCCCTAGCTTCAGATCTTAGCTTGTCAAAGCATGATCTAGGGGCTTAATCTTCTGCTTACTTGCTTCTGTGCTTGTACCCTTCGTGTGTGAAGGAAGACCTGGTGGTATCCAGGGTGTGTGTGTGCCCTTCTAGTGTGAAGGAAGACCTGGTGGGATATCCAAGGTGTTGTTCCTCTTCAGGTTGTGAAGAGAAGACCAGCTGAGCTAGGTGTTGTAATGTCCATAGGGGGACTGTACCCTAGTTAGTAAAATCCTGAGTTGTTGCTCAGGGACTGGACGTAGGACTTCTGTGGAAATGAGGTCCGAACCAGGATACATCTGGTGTTGTGTGATTGTCCTCTTGTGTTTGTTGTTTTTCTTTACTAATACTAACAATCTTCAAAGTGTATTTCTTTGTGAACATTTTAGTGAACAAGTATTAATTGATAAATTTCAAAAGACCCATTCACCCCCCCCTCTGGGCTACCTAACTGGGCAACAAGTGGTATCAGAGCGAGTCTCTTCGACAAAGAAGAAGATCCAACGATCTGAAGAGTAAAGATCCATAGCAGCCCCAAGTCATAATGAAGGTCAGTCTGTCAACCGACCACCATTGTTCGATGGAGAAGACTATGCTTACTGGAAAACAAGAATGGAGTATTTTCTACAAGGTAATGACTACCAGATATGGTCCATAGTTGAAGAAGGCGATCTCCTAGTCACCAACGAAAAGGCAAATTGGACAGATGATGACAGAAATAAGATTTCTTTAAACTGTAAGGCTAAAAGCATTTTGTGTTGTGCTCTCAGCAAGAAAGAATTCAATAGAGTGTCAGCCTGCAAATCTGCAATGGAGATGTGGGAAAAATTAAGAATCACTTATGAAGGCACGGACAAGGTCAAGGAAACCAAGATTGACATTCTGGTAACTCAATATGAAAGGTTCCAGATGCAGCTAGGAGAATCTATAACCCAGATGTTCAGTTGATTCACAGACATTATGTAGCAACCTGAATTTTTACGAAAAATAAAAATTTAAATAAAGAATTTAAAACCTAGCTAAATGGATATTTAAACAGAGCATTAAATAAAATCCATTAGATGGAAAAGAGTAATGGGCTTTGCTTAATGGATCTTCTAGAAATTATTGGGTAAAAAATAAGAATTTATAAAAGAGAATAATAGGAAAATACCCTAAATTCGTAACTAAATTATTACCTAAATAGAAAAGAGGTGTTTAATGCATTAAATAGGAAGTTTGAGTAGGAGTTAGATTCCTAAACCTACCCCATATGGATTAGCACGAATTTGGATCTCTTCCAAGTCTAAATAGGGATTGGAAAGCTTGGAAGGAGGTTAGGAAAGAGGAAATTCGGAATTTAATAGGAGTTAGAGTCCTATTAGGAAATAGAAAGAGGAGAAGCTTAAATACTCTCCTAAAACCCTCATGGCCGACCCAAGCTCGTGCCAAAGGATTCCTGGACCAGGAGGAGAGGCCAAGGAGGAGGAGATTTCGTGGGAAGAAGAAGCTTTCAAGCTCTCAACCCCGTTCTTCAAGTTCTAGCCCTAGAAGAGGAAATCGAGTCAAGGTAGGCATTCTCACAAGCATAAACCATGAAACTTTTTCTGTAGGATGTATCATCTATCAGGAACGAAACCCTCAAGTTTCATAATTTTCCATCGAGTATATCTTTAGTTCTTGATTTTTCATGTTCTGCAACTCTTATGACCCCGAACCTTCATGCTTAATTCATATCTCCTTGCATACTCTATCTCATGCCTCCATATTTTTATGGGAGATATTGATGCATGATAGGCATCTTTTGCCCCTAAAAGCCCTAAATTCTGTTGAGCATGTTACTCGAATTAAATCGATCTTACTCCCTGTAGCATGTTCTATGTTACTTGTTCTTGTTCGTCCTCAAACCATGTTCAAACCATGCTCTCTCTCGAATTCCTATTTACTGGAAGTACTCTCGCATGTCTAGTTTCATTTGCCCCTGATTTCATGATTTTTCATCATGTATACAATTAGTTATGATTTTCTGAACTACCCTATGTCAAAAAGGCAAGTTTCTGGACCGCAATCCAAGACAGAGCAGAACTCTGTCAGACCCAGGCCACGGACCTGAGAAAGCGACTGCCCGACACGTCGCCTTCTCAAGCCCGTCGCGACGCCCTTCTTGTCGCGTTCTCAACGCGACAGGACACCCGTCGCGTTCTGGCCGCCTGAGCAAGACAGCTCTGTCGCCTTCTGTGTAACCCCCTGTCGCGATCTGCTCTACTCCTGTCGCCTTCTATACAGGCCTATGTCGCCTTCTATACAGGCCTATGTCGCCTTCTCAGAGTTTTGCCTGAAAACCCATGAAAAATATTTTTGTCACTGAAAACGCCTTCTTACCGTTATACCCCCAGTAAAAACCCTACTTAAAAATGGTGCTATATTGAATGATTTAAAATACATGTTCACGACTTATTTCTATCTATGATTTCTCTTGCACTTGCACACACTTGAACCATCCATTTATGGCTGAAATCTTGCAGAAAATATCTCATAATGTATCTGGTAAATTACCGAAATAAAGTATAGTAATTGCCCTATTTTAAAGGACTTGTATTCGTTTCTTGCGTTGTTTATATACCGATATCGACTCTCCACTGTTCTAGAATTCCTCTAGAACGTCGAGCACATGTTTTATATACACACTTTACTTGGCTTGTGGTGAACTCTCCGTCGGATATTCCTTTCGCCGGACTAGTGAACTCTTGCACAAGGCCTCCGTAAGTCTCCTCTGATCATGGATTCCCACATGGTCGACGAGCCGGTTGTACCCTAATACCTATGATACCCTTTAGGGATCTATATGATCCAAACGGCTATTAGAAGATTCACTCTCATATTAAATCACGCCGGACCTCTGGACCTGTGCATAACAAGGCCAGTGGTAGGGTCGTGAGTTCCACCTGACTGCCAACACCAAGTGCGCGTGTTGTGCAACTGTTACTATCGCCTGATTACTCGACGTATTACGTGCAATGTCCATTAGCTCTCATCTATACTCTACTCGCTCACCTATTCACGTTCACTCCACTATCTCGTCTATTCATCTAGTGCTCTTATCTATTTCTTGGTACTCTATACTGGCCATTGACTGATTGTCTAAAGATAAACAATATAACCAATGCCTGGCAATATATAAAGGGCCCGATCTGGTCCTGGGATGTGCGCCCGAAAGTGCTAGTGCCCATGGGAGTTAAATGATCAGAGTGTTTGGCATTACACTCAAGTGCTATCTATCTCGACTATCTATATGACAATCAAAAACACAAACGTGCTATACTCTCTCGATGTCTAGAATGACAAACAAGTGCTATATTCGTCGTGCTATTACTATACTTGTGCTAGTTGTGCTATGGCCATTCTGCTATTCGTGCTATACTCGATACTTGTGCTATTTTGGAAACTATACGCGATCTCGTGCTATTGTGC
Organism: Colocasia esculenta; assembly: GCA_014218235.1. NCBI lineage: Eukaryota > Viridiplantae > Streptophyta > Magnoliopsida > Alismatales > Araceae > Colocasia > Colocasia esculenta. Next base: position 20,688,454 of record CM024765.1, on the reverse strand, counting down.
TATCTTGTTACCTGTTGTGCTATCTCTTACTATATTTGACTCTCTTGTACCTGCTATCTCTAGACACTCTGCCATTAAATGCATTAATTAATTAAAGCCTGCTTGAGCCTGAGATTTAAGTCCTACTGGGCGTTATCGCTCACCCTACGTTATTTGATGTTGTGTTCTCAGGTGAGACCGAGGATGACACATACACTCACGAGGAAGGGAATGACCAAGAGTGAAGCCAGGAGTACCCTTGAGTCATTATGTTATCTTAGAGTTCTAGTTAGTTATTTTCTTTTATTGCAATGTAATTGGGCCCTGTAGAATGGCTCTGATATTAGTGGTTGTAACTAGACACAGAAAAGTTATTAATGAGAAAGATTTACTTTAGCATTATTCAATGTGCAATGGTTTGATGTCTAGTACTTGCTCTATACCTTTTCTTGCAACTGCCTTCGCGCTCCGATATTCCGCGTTGGGGCGTGACACATTACCAATGGGTTGATTGGACTAGGGAAGACTTATGAAATGGGAGATATGGTCAGGAAGATTCTTAGATCTCTACCCTCTACATGGACTCCAAAAGTGACAGCTATTGAGGAGGCAAATGATCTAAAGAGAATGTCTCTGGAAAAACTCATTGGGTCCCTTATGGCTCATGAGATTAATATGGAGAGATTAGGATAATCCTCTAGCAGGAAGAAGCACTCAAATGCACTCAAGGCCGATGAAGACTCATCAGAAGAATCATTAGATAACAGTGAGAGCAGCAAGGATAGTGATGATGAAGAAGCAATGCTATCCAGAAGACTGCAACAGATTCTAGCAAAGAAGAAGTTCCAATCCGGCAGAAGGCATTTCAAGAAACACAAAGAGTTCAAGAAGTCAGAAGGAAAATAGCAGAAGAAGGCTGAGCCGTTATGTTATGAGTGTAAGAAGCTAGGACACATCAGGCAGAGTGTCCAAAACTCAAGAAAACTGAATTCAGGAAGGACAATTCAAGAAAATTCAGAAGGCATAAGAAGAAAGCCATGGCAGCAGCTTGGGACAACAGCAGTGACTCAGATAGCGAGTCAAGTTCAACCAGCGAGGAAGAAGAAAATGCTAACATAGCCTTCATGGCATACATCACAGAAAAGGTAACCTCTGATTCATCCTTTGATTCCTGCAATGATTCTGATTCAGATAACTTAGAAGACGCTTTTAATGAATTATATGATAAATATCTAAATTACTAAAAGCTAGTAAGAAAAATGTTACATGCCTAGAGAATACTAATTCAGACTTAAAATCAGAAAATGAACAACTAGAAAAGCAACTTAATGAACTCAAAAGAAGAAATGAATTGCTATGTGAAAATCTAAAAGATAAAAATGAACAAATAACAAAATTAGAAAAACAAGAAGGTTCATATAAACTAAAAATTGAAATCAAAATTTTAACAGAAGAAAATGATAAGCTATCAAATACCTTAGAAAAATTCACTAATGGTAAGAATTCTCTAATACTGAGAGGTGCTAGACGGTCAGGAAAAAGGAAACATGGTCTAGGCTATACGTCCCCTGATAATGAAGACACAACAGTATACCCTAAGACATATCCAACTCTAAAATTTGTACCTGAACAAGACATAGCATACAAAGCTCACCTTAAATATCCTGAAAAAGTAACTAGAACAACATACTGTAGTCACTGCAACAAATTAGGTCACAACAAGACTACATGTCCAACTAAATATAAAAGGTGGATAATCAAAAAGAAAAATGGTGATATTAACCAACCAGGACCCAAAAGAACTTGGGTACCTAAAGCTTAATGTTTTTATTTCAGGGAAATCTTCGAGCATCCAAGTGGTATTTGGATAGTGGATGTTCAAGACACATGTCAGGAAATAGAAGATTATTTTCTCATCTAGAAGCTGAAGAAGGAACAGTAACCTATGGAGACAATGGCAAAGGGACTGTTATTAGTACTGGATATGTTGGCAGTAATGGAAAACCAATAATAGAAGATGTTCTTTGTGTAAAAGGTCTGAAGCACAACCTTATAAGCATCAGTCAGCTTTGTGACAAAGGCCATCAGATTAAGTTTGAAGAATCCAAGTGTAGTATCTTGAAGGATGGAGCAGTAATCTTCGAAGCCAACAGAGAAAAGAATCTGTATGTGCTCTATCTTGAAGAACTCAAGGATCAAGACATCTATTTAGTAGCCAGCAAAGAGCAGTAAACTGAGCTGTGGCACAGAAGATTGGGCCACTGCAGTTTGGATGGCATGAACAAGCTCAGAAAGAGAAGCCTTGTGGAAGGTCTGCCAAAGGTCAGCAATAAATTGGATGGAATCTACAGACCGTGTGCAAAAGGGAAGCACACTAAGAGTTCCTTCAAGTCAAAGACTGTGGTAACCACCTCTAAGCCCTTGGAACTCCTTCACATGGATTTATTCGGGCCAATGAGGACCACTAGTTTTGGAGGAAAGAATTTTGGATTTGTTATTGTGGATGATTATTCCAGATTCACATGGGTTTCCTTCTTGGAGCATAAAGATGACACCTTTGATAGCTTTGTAAGCTTCAGCAGAAGAGTACAGAAAGACAAGAAGTTTTGCATTGTTGGAATCTGGTCAGATCATGGAGGAGAATTTCAAAATGAAAAATTCGCAAAATTCTGTGATGACCAAGGGATTGAGCACAACTTCTCAGCACCAAGGACACCACAGCAGAATGGAGTTGCTGAGAGGAAGAATATAACCTTATTGGACATGGTAAGAACAATGCTATCAGAATATGACCTGCCAAGATATTTTTGGGCTGAAGCAGTGAACACAACAAGTTATATCGTTAACAGGGTAATGATCAGGCCAATCCTGAAGAAGACAGCCTATGCACTATTCAAGGGAAAGAAGCCAAAGATCAGTCACTTTAGAACATTTGGATGTCCTTGTTTCATTCACAATAATGGAAAAAGGGATATTGGTAAGTTAGATGCCAAATCAGATGAAGGCATCTTCATGGGATACACTTCTAAACCCAAAGGCTATAGAGTGTTTAATAAACACACTTTATTAATTGAGCAGTCTGTACATATTATTTTTGATGAAACTAACCCTTCCTTGAGAAAGGAAGAAGATAGTGACATTGATGATGCAGATGAATTGTCTAAGAAATTAAAGGATACATTAATTGAAGACAAGAATGATCCACCTCTGGAAGATCTGCAACAAAAGGACATTACAAATGAAAATCTTCCAAAGGAGTGGAGATACAAAAAAGATCACCCATCCGAGAACATCATTGGTGATCCATCTGTAGGGGTAAGAACAAGAGGTAATGTAATACCTTGTGATTATCTATCATTTGTTTCTCAGATTGATCCTAAGACAGTCAATGAAGCTCTCACTGATGAATCTTGGATTATGGTCATGCAAGATGAACTTAATCAATTCAAGAGAAACCAAGTATGGTCACTTGTTCCCAGACCATCAGACCATCCAGTTATTGGCACCAAGTGGGTGTTCAGAAACAAATTGGATGAGACTGGTGTGATCTTAAGAAACAAGGCCAGACTGGTAGCTCAAGGCTATTCCCAAGAGGAAGGCATAGATTTCGACGAAACCTATGCACCTGTAGCTAGACTTGAGGCTATCAGAATTTTACTTGCTTATGCATCAGCTTTGGATTTAAAACTATTTCAAATGGATGTCAAATCTACATTTTTGAATGGTTTTATCAAGGAGGAAGTTTATGTGGAACAACCCCCAAGTTTTGATGACACAGAATTTCCTAATCATGTTTTTAAACTTCATAAGGCATTGTATGGTTTAAAGCAAGCACCTAGAGCCTGGTATGAAAGGCTTAGCTCTTTTCTTTTAAACCATGGATTCAATAGAGGTCAAGTAGATAGCACTCTTTTTATAAAGTCAAAGGTCAACCATATACTACTTGTTCAAATTTATGTAGATGACATAATTTTTGGATCTACTGATGAATCCCTTTGCAAGTATTTTGAAAAGTTGATGCAGGGAGAATTCGAGATGAGCATGATGGGGGAGCTCAACTATTTCCTTGGACTACAAATTAAGCAAGGAAAAGATGGGACCCACATCTGTCAAGCAAAATACACCAAGGAGCTTCTGAAGAAATTTGGATTCGACAATGCCAAGCCACTGTCAACACCTATGAGCACATCAACAAGGATGGACAGTGACAAGAATGGTAAGAAAGTAGACCAAAAGAACTACAGAGGTATGATAGGTTCTTTACTCTACCTAACAGCTAGCAGACCTGATATTTTGTTTAGTGTATGTATGTGTGCTAGATACCAAGCTGATCCTAGAGAATCACATCTGATCTCAGTTAAAAGAATCTTTAGATACCTATCTAGAACTCATGACTTAGGTTTGTGGTATCCAAAATCATGTGAAATTAACTTAGTGGGATACTCAGATGCTGATTATGCTGGATGCAAAATAGATAGAAAAAGCACCAGTGGTTGCTGTCAATTTTTTGCAGGTTGCTTGATATCATGGTCCTCCAGGAAATAAAACTCAGTAGCACTGTCAACAGCTGAAGCTGAGTACGTAGCTGCTGGAAGTTGCTGTACACAACTCCTATGGATCAAGCAACAACTTGAGGATTATGGACTACATATCAAGACAATTCCATTATTATGCGACAACACCAGTGCAATAAACCTCACAAAAAATCCAGTACAACATTCAAGGACCAAGCATATTGAGGTTAGATATCATTTCATTCGGGATCATGTAGCTAATGGCAATTTAGAAATTTCCTTTATTGTAATGGTCAGTTAGCAGATATCTTCACAAAAACCTTACCCGAAGAGAGATTCACATCTCTTAGAAGGGAATTGGGCATGTGTAATTTGTGAAGAGATTTCTGCTTAGAACTAAAACATAAATTTTCAGAATTTAAGTAAATTTCTCTCCCTGGCTTGTAAGCAAAAGAAAAATTCATATTATCTTTCCTTGGCGGTTCTCTTTTATAAAGGCTTTCAAACTGGTCAAATACTTTTGTCGTTTTCTGCCTTCCCGGTTGGCGCCTCACTTTTCGATAAAGCATTTATTTACTCCAAAATCGATGTTGAAATGATTCACCTCCTATCTTTACCCTTTTTCCCTCTTTCGTTCGCTTGCCCGAGCCGATACCCTAACGACTCCGACATCGACTCTCTGCAAGTTTGAAGTTTCTCTCTTCTTCCCGCGAAGAATTTCTTGGGGGCTTTCTTTCCTACTTCCATCTCCACCCTCTAGAAACCCTTCTCCACCCGAATCCATGGCCGCATCAGTTGTTTCCGGCAGTCTTGGAGGCTATAGCGCTTAAGTCCTCATGGTGAATGATGTGAGTCAGATCGTACACATACTTCCTGAGCATGGAAACATGGAACACATTGTGTATGAATGCCAGGTGTGGCAGTAGTGCCAGTCGATATGCGACTTCACCAATCCTTGCGAGTATTTCGAAAGGACCAATGAATCATGGATTTAGCTTTCCTTTGACACCAAACCTTTGAATTCCACGAGTAGGAGACACCTTCAAGAGCACATGATCTCCTACTTGAAATTCCAAATCTCTCCTTCTCTTGTCGGCATAGCTCTTTTGTCTGGATTGAGCTATCTTGAGCCGATCCTGAATAACCTGTATATCCTTGGTTGTGGCTTGTACCATGTCTGGGCCTAACCATTGTTGTTCGCCAACTTCATTCCAGCAAGCAGAGGATCTACAATTCCTACCATAGAGTGCTTCAAATGGAGCCATCTTTATGCTCGCCTGGTAACTATTGTTATAGGCGAACTTGATTAATGATAGTTGCTCATTCCAGTAGCCTTCAAAGTCTATGGTGCAGGCTCTTAACATATCTTCTACAATTTGATTTGTCCTCTCAGTCTGTCCATCTATTTGTGGATGAAAAGTAGTACTAAAATTGAGTTTAGTACCTAGTGCAGTTTGAAGACCTTTCCAGAAATGAGAGGTAAATCTTGGATCTCGATCTGAGACTATAGATGATGGCACTCCATGCAGTCTTACTATCTCCTTTACATAAAGGGCGGCTAACACGTCCACAAACCACTTACTCTTGATGGGCAAGAAGTGTGTAGACTTAGTCGATCGACGATGACCCATATGACGTCGAGTCCACCACGAGTCTTAGGTAAACCCATGATGAAATCCATGCCTATACTTTCCCACTTCCACTCTGGGATGTCTAAAGGTCTGAGTACACCAGCAGGGCTCCGATGTTCAGCTTTTACTTGTTGGCAAGTAAGGTAATGAGCAACATGCTCGGCTACTTCTCTCTTCATGTTTGGCCACCAAAATGTTTTTTTCATGTCTTGATACATCTTGGTACCACCTGGGTGGATAGTGTATTTGGTTTTATGAGCTTCATCCATTAGCTTCCTTTTCAGTTCTTCATTATCTGGAACACATGTCCTTCCCTGGAACACTAACCTTCTATCCTCGATCATAGCAAAGTCTGGTTTTTCTTCCAAGGTTTCCTTAATACGAACCAAGAATGGATCGTTATCTTGTTGGGCTTTGATCTCCGTAAGCAAGTCAGATTGAATCTTGATATTGGCAACCAAGACTCGATCATCTCTATGTTCAATATTCAAGTCAATCCTTGAGAATTGTTCTAGTAGTTGCATCTCACCAAGAGCTAGACTAGATAAAGATGCCATCGGCTTTCTGCTAAGAGCATCGGCCACAACATTCCCTTTGTCTGGATGATATTGGATGTTGAAGTCGAAGTCCTTTAAATATTCCAGCCATCTTCTTTGCCTCATGTTGAGTTCTTTTTGGGAGAATAAGTACTTCAAGCTTTTATTGTAAGACCCGGCCCTCTTGGGCCCTTGGCCCCATCCTCAGGGTCGCGGCAAGCACCCTGGTCGCGACAAGGTCACGCCAGGGGAGCCTGTCGCGACAGGCTTTGTGACGTGGTACACCTGGGCGTCGCGACATGGTCGCGACGGGGGTGCACGTCACGTTCTTGTCGCGACGTCTGGAGGCATCGCGACTGCCTTTCTGACTGATGTGACCGCTGTCCTTTCTATCAAAACGGCCTTGTCGGGTGTCATGTGCGTACAACGTTGATGCAACTTGGTCAGCTGTTGCGTTCTGGTTTCCCGGTCTTCGAGGTTGACCACCTTTTGGGGTCCTGCCGGGGGTGGCCATCGCGACATGGTTGTTGTCGCGCCGGGCCGACTCGTTGTGTCTTGGGGCCCATCGGTTTAAAACCGAGGGCTGCGCCCCATTTCCCTCTCTCGCCCTTTCATTCCTCTTCTTCCTTCTTCTCCCTCTCCCGAGCCCTCTTGTGTTCTTCGGCGGTTTTGGGTGCTCGTGGCAAGGCGGTGATGTCTCCATCATGCAGGGGTTGTGCTCGTGGTGCTTAGAGAGAGTAGGAGGTGGCCATTCCGATGTGAAGGCCCCAACAGGTCAGCTCTACACTTGGAGGTAGGGACCCTCCTCTCCCACTCGTTCTAAGCATGCTCCCTTCCCCATGGGATTCTTGTGTTCTCCGTGGTTTGGGGTTGTTGGGTGTGTGAGAATCATGCTCGTGTGAGTGAGGATTCCATCGAGTGTAGATTCATGGTAAATACATGTTTCGTGGGGTTTAAGGGTGGTTTGGATGATTTATGAGCTTTCCTTTATGTTTCCCATGCTCCCCTCCCCCGTGTGGATGTGAATGTATGGTTTTTGGGGTGGTCTCCAGGAGGACTGCAACGAAACCCCCCCTCGGTTGAGAACGTGACCTGTATAGAGGTTGCGATGATGTCGCGACCAGCAAGGCCGCCGCCACATCATCGCGACGCTCTAGGGTGTCGCGACAGCTTAGGCCGCCGCGACAGTGTCGCGACAGGTCTGGGCATTGCGACAAGGTCGCGATGGCCTGATGTGTCGCGACTACAGCAGAGACAGGTAGGTCTTGCGAAGTTTCGTGTTTTTGTGGATTCTTCGCCATTTCCACTTCTTATTGTACCTGTGGCACTAGTGCTCATTCCCTAGTATGGTCCTACACTAGTCGTTCGCCCGCTGCTCGGCACCTGAGGGCTTCTCTCGTGAGAGAGGTTGTTACCGTTTCCTGGGACCCCCATCCTCGTGCACCTTAGAGGGAGCGTTTGGGGCGACGAGCGTACTTGAGTCACAGACTCTGGAGTTGAGGGGAAAATGATGGTTAGGACAGCGGCGTCGAGTCATTTTCAGAGCTCTCTTGGTTAGCCTGGGACACCGAGGACGGACGAAGTTCTACCTGGTGCAAGCTAGCCAGTCCTTTTTCTCACTGCCTCGCTCTTTGCGGCCCCAGAACCGCCTAGAGAGGCCAGGCGTGGGACCGTAGTTCGGCCAGACTACGGCGGTTACTGCTGTGTGCTTAGTGTTCCTGCCTCACTCTGACGAGACGTGGAGGTTTAGACCTGGGTCGAGGATAAGACGTTAGTGGACGCACCTGACCGGTTGACTAGTGGTAGTGTTTTCCGTAGCTAGTGTCTCTTGTCCAGGCGGGGTTCTCCCTGTCTACGTAGCCAGCCAGGTGGTGGTCATGACGTGCATGTTCTACTGAGTTTCCGACCGTGGTGTTCTCCATACCGTTGGTAGTTAGTAGCTTTGCTTCCGCCCTTCCGTTCGTAGGTAGAAGATATAACTACTGTCTTTTAATTAAGTACATAGTTTTGACTACCTGTTAGAGCCGGTAGGAGATTGGTAGTCCCTACAAAGCTTCTGTTGTGAAGCTCATCCCTTTCTTTTCCAGGTGAGACTTCTCAACAGCGGTAGGGCGCGCACCGGGCGGAGGAGACGGGGCGGTAGTCGTGGTCCCTATAGCTAGCAGTGGTTCCCCCTCTCAGTGTACGTCACCCTCGGGGTATGGCCCTAAGGGACTTGTTCTTCCCTTGTCTATTACTTGTACTAGTGTGTGTGCGTTGGGACTGTACCTAGAGCGATACGCAGTGGTCTCGCTCTTCTTTCTGCTTCCGCGTGTGTGCTTGTAGTTCAGCAGTTGACATTTACTTCTTTTACATATTCTGTTAGACTTATATTATAGCCCTTCCGGATCTCCGGATCCGTGGTCGGCGACCGCGGAAATTGGGTCCTCGGCGTGGGCCGAGGGTCGGGTTCTCTGGGTCGTTACATTTATGATCTGAATGAACAGTGAATTGTTCACCATATAAGTAATGTCTCCAGATCTTTAATGCGAAGACCACAGCAGCCAACTCAAGATCATGCACGGGGTAGTTGACTTCATGGGTCTTTAATTGTCATGAAGAATAGGCGATGACCTTCTCTTTCTGCATCAGTACACAGCCTAGACCAATTCCCGAGGCATCGGTATAGACCGAGAAACCTTCTCCCTCTATTGGAAGAGCGAGAACAGGGGCCGAGGTCAAACATTCTTTTAAAGTTTGAAAACGTTTCTCACACTCTTCACTCCAGGAGTAGGGCTTTTCCTTTCGTGTAAGACGAGTGAGAGGAACAACTATCTTGGAGAAGTCCTTTATGAACCGCTTATAATATCCAGCTAGTCCTAAAAAGCTTCTGATTTCTGTGACATTAGTTGGTCTCTCCCAATTAAGTGTAGCTTCAACTTTGGAGGGATCAACAAAGATGCCTTCCTTGGAGATGACATGGCCCAAGAAGGACACTTCTTCGAGCCAGAACTCGCACTTGCTTAGCTTAGCATATAGTTGGTTGTCTTGCAAGACTTACAGAGCTATCCTCAGATGTTCTTCATGTTCTTCCTTGGTTTTGGAGTATATGAGAATATCATCAATGAAGTCGACCACGAACTTATCCAGGAATGTTCGGTACATGCTGTTCATGAGTTGCATGAAAGCTGCAGGAGCATTGGTTAGACCAAAAGGCATAACAACGAATTCATAGTGTCCATACCTACTCCTGAAAGCCATTTTGTATATGTCATCGTCCTTGATTCTCATTTGATGATAGCCGGACCTGAGGTCAATCTTGGAGAAATATTGAGCTCCAGATTTCTGGTCAAAGAGTTCATCGACTCTAGGCAATAGATACTTGTTCTTGATGGTCAGTTGATTAAGTTGCCGATAGTAGATGCATAGCCTCATAGATCCATCTTTCTTCTTTACAAATAAGACAGGTGCTCCCCATGGGGAAGTACTTGGTCTAATGAATCCCTTTTCTAGTAGTTCCATCAATTGTGCCTTTAGTTCTTTTAACTCGGCAGGTGACATCTTGTATGGTTGACGTGACACCGGTGCAGCTCTAGGGATTAAATCAATAGAGAAATTTACTTCTCGTTTAGGGGGAATTCCTGGCAGCTCCTCAGGGAAAACCTTAGGGTAGTCCTGAACTATGTGTATGTCTTCTATCTTGGATCCTTTCTTTTCAACTACTACGGCCGCAAGGAAAGCAATGCAACATTTCCTTATCATATTGTGGTCCTGTATAGCAGAGACTAGAGACATCTGTCTCTTGTGTCTAATCCCAGTGAATGCTATCTTAGGGAACTCACTAAAGGTAACCTTCCCTTTTTTACAGTCGACACTTGCCCCATAGGTGGACAACCAATCGCCTCCAAGAATCACATCATAGCTTTCCATGGGCTTACACACCAGGTCGGCTCTTAAGTTGAGTTCTCCGATCATTACATTTGCTAATGGGAAGTATTTGTTCAATTTTTTTTCTCTCCCAGTGGTGTTGTGACAAAGAATTTAGATCCCATAGATACAAGTTTTACATTTTGGGTATCAACAAAGTTTTGAGTTATAAATGAGTGTGTAGCGCCAGTATCAAATAAAACAAATGCTGATAGAGAGAAAACTTGTAGTGTACCTTCCACCACGCCACCTTCCTCAGTGGTTTCTTCATCTCATAGGGCTTGAAGTCTTCCCTGTTTCTTTGGCACATTAATGCGCCTCTCATTCTCTTTCAACAGCGGGCACTCAAGGATGCGATGCTCGCGATTGCCACAACGCAGACATGCACCGACCTTCCTCCAGCACTCATCGGCGGTGTGACCTAGCTTGTCACAATGTTTGCAGTTGCCTTTAGTCAGAGTAGTCGGGACAAACACTTTGGTTTCTTTTCTTAACTAGATCCTTTCGTGATGTTGAAAGGACGTTTCTTTCCGACAATCGACTTAGCACTTGAAGAGCCTGGTGTCAGCTCCTTCTTTACGAACTTTCCCTTTATACGGTCAGTGAACTCCGTATCATCTTCCAGCAGTTGGGCTTTCTTAACCATCTCAACATATGTTTGGATGTTGAGAAGGGCTAGTTGTGTGATATACTGAGGCTTGAGGCCATTAAGAAAACACTTAGCCTTCATCCTTTCAGTGTTTACCAGATGATTGGCGTAGCATGCTAGCCTGGAGAATTGAGCCTCGTACTCAGCCACAGAAAGGCTCCTTTGTTTGAGAGCGGCAAATTCCGCAGCCTTCTTTTCTTGTACACGCTCCGAGAAGTATTTGGAGTTGAAAGCTTCCTTAAATTCAGTCCAGGTGAACTGACCATTTGCCCTGGTTGCTTCTACTGACTCCCACCAGGCGCGGGCGTCCTTCTCCAATTGAAAAGTAGCTAGCAATAGCTTGTCCCCTGCTGCACATTGCATAACACGAAAAATCCTTTCTGTTTCTTTAAGCCAGTGCTCGGCTTCGTCCGGGTCAGTGGAACCACTGAATCTTGGCTGATTCAGGCTTCTAAAGTTATGATGCAGCTCGCCTGCACCACGATTTCCTACACCTTGTGCAGCTTGCAGAAGTGCATGGGTGAGCTCCTGAATTGTTTGTTGCATTCCTCTCATCTGGGCACGTTCAACAGTCATCTTAGTTGCTTAAGTTCCTACAAAAGTAACTTATTGTTATGATATTGATGTGGAATTTAATTTGTGCGTGTGTGAGTTCATTTTAACTAGTTACCCATGGTTCTAACCACATCTCACATAGGTAGGATACTGACTATAGTCGAGGCTAGTCAACCTAGATCATCCTATACTTAAGAACAACCTAGGCTCTGATACCACAAAACTGTCACGCCCCGACACGGAATATCAGAACGTGAGACAGTTGCAAGTAAGCGAGTACAGAGCGTATAATAGACATCAAACCATTAGACAAAGAATAACGCTAAAGGAAATGTATTTCATTGATAATTCTCAAATGTCTATTACAACCATTAATATCAGAGCCATTCTATAGGGCCCACTTGACATCATTACATTGAATGAAAGTAAGACTAACTAAAACTATGACATAACACTAATGTGCCAGGATACTCTTGATTCACTCCTGGTCATTCCCATCCTGAGTGTAGGTATCTTCTTCGGTTTCACCTGAGAACACATATCAAATAACGTCGGGTGAGCGATAGCGTCTAGTAGGACTTAAATCTCATGATCAGGCATGCTTTAAATGATTAATGTATTAAAGAGCAGAGTAACTAATGTTAGAGAGCAAGAGTCAAGTATGGTCAAGCCGGAGATAGCACGATAACATGATTCATATAGCACAAGTATCAAGTATAGCACAAAGAGCAGGATGGCCATAGCACAATATAGTTCACGATAGCACAACGAGTCAAGTATAGCATAGCACTTTGATTGTCATTTAGATAGTCGAGATAGATAGCACTTGAGTGTAATGCCAAACACTCTGGTCAATTAACTCCCGCGGGCACTAGCACTTTTGGGCGCACCTCCCAGGACCAGACCGGGCCCTTTATATTGCCAAGCATTAGTCATATTGTTTATCTTTAGACAATCAGTCATATGGCCATAGAGAGTACCAAGAATAGATGAGAGTATTTGAAGAATAGACGAGAGTATAGAGAACGTGAATAGATGAGCGAATAGAGTATAGAAGAGAACTAAGGTCAATGCGCATGAAACAACGTTAAATAGGGGATAGTAACGGTTGCATTACATGCATGATTGGTGCTGGTAGTCAGGTAGAATTCACTAACCAACCAATGGCCATGCTACGCACATAGTCCAGAGGTCCGACGTGATCTCATGATAAGAGAGAGAGGATTCTAAGGCCGTTTGGATCTTACTGATCCCTAAAGCGTAGTATTGAGGGTACAACCAGCTCATCGACCATGTGGGAATCCATGGACAGAGGAGACTTACGGAGGCCTTGAACAAGGATTCACTAGTCCGGCAGAAGGAATATCTGACGGAGAGTTTGTCCAAGTCAAGAGAAAGTGTATATAGAAACAAGTGCTCGACGTTCCAGAGAAATTCTAGAACAATGGAGCATTGATAACGGTATTCCAAAACATCGAGAGAAAACAAAGACAAGTCCATTAAAAATAGGGCAATTTATATACATTATTGAAGTAAATTACCAGATATTTTATGAAACGTTTTTATGCCATGTCAAGTCATAAGAGATGGTTACAAGTATGTGCATGTGATAGAAAGAATTGTAGATATGAAAAGATCATGTGTATGGTTTTTAATTAACTATTTCATATCCATGTTTAACATCATCATTTACTGTGTTTAAGACAGTTAACAGGGTATGTGATCATTGTAGAAAGACAAGAATAGTAAAAATCTAGGGTTTATGTACAAAAGTCCAGAAGGTGACGTACCCCTGTAAGGAACGCGACAAGGTACATCCAGAACGTGATAGGGTCTTTCATAGAACGCGACAGATCAGTTAGGCAAACAGCCAGAATGCGGTGCCAGGGCCTGTTGCGTTCAGAACGAGACGGGTTCCTGGTCACGATCCGCCTCTGAGAACGCGGCCTATCGGGCCGTTGCGTTCTCAGGTCCTGCGCTTGAGCCCGAACAGGTAAAAGGGCTTGCCTTGGATTGCGGTCCAAGCTTTCCATGGTTTGATACAAGGTGGTTTAAAAATCAAAATCTCGGTGTACAGTTGATGAAAAATCATGAAACAAGTTTTAAATGAAACTAGACTTGCGAGGGTATAACCAGTAAAGATGAATTAGAAACTTATCACGATTTGGATAGGCTTTAATCAGGTTCTTTCACGAAGAACACAGAACATGATGCAGTGATGGAAAAAGAATTAATTCGCACAAGATACTCAATAGAAATTGGGGAAAAAGATGGCAAACGATTCCTGATATCATGTAGTATCTATAGTAAAAATTGCATAGCACGAGATCAAGTGTGGAGAGAGATCTAAGATGATCATGAGGGTTCGGGAGCATGATGATTACAGAACTTCCAACATGAAAACCTCAAAATAGGGTCGATGAAAATTAGGACAATTAGAGGGCTTTTGTTCCTGATGTTAAGAACATCTTATAGACGAGAGTAATTTAGTTTTGCTTGTGATAATGCCTACTTTTAGGTCGATTTGACTTGTAGAGCTTAGAACTCGAAGAATAGTTGGTAGATCCTTGAGCAAACCTTCTCCCCACGATTCTCTCCTCCTTTGGCCTCTCCTCCACGTCCAGCAAGTCTCAGCAACGCAATAGGGTCCGACATGAAGAGGTTGGGGGTGTATTTAAGCATCCAACATGTTCAATTCCTAGTCCAACTCTTACGTCCTTGAAAACTCCGAATTTCCCTATTAATTCCACCTTCCTAGCCTTAATAGTCCTAGTTGGGTTGGGATTGGGACCCAATTTGGGTCTAGTTGATTAGGGTAGGGTTAGGAGTCCAATTCAAGTACATATGCATTATATTAATGATGCACTTGCCCTCTTTTAATTTAGGAAACTATAGAGTTACAAATTTTATAGCATTTTCCTTTATTCCATCTTTTAAAACTCCCATTTTGGCTCAATAACTTTTATATGATCCATCTATTAAAGCCCATTACTTATTTATGATTAATGAGTTTTAAATAATTCATTTTTCTTTAATATCTTTCGATTTATTTATTTATTAAAAATATCGGGTTGCTACAAGAGTACTTGATAATACACAACAAGGACTTCATAATGGACAAGAAGCTATGACACAAATATCCAAGTGTAGATTGTCTTTTGCTCACTTTGTTTGTGATATGAAACAAATGAAAGAGTATACGACACACATTGATCAACAGATTGAAGAGCTCAAGAATGACTTCAATAGTGTATGGAAATTGAGAGATGATACAAGCACTGAAGATAGTAGATATGCTACTTCTTCCACAGTTGTACCTCCTATGCCCCATGACATTCATCAAATGACTGTTCATATTTCTGAGAATCTCAAGAAAATAGAGGACACACTGCGTATAAGACTGACTATTGTTCACAGCTTACTAAGAAACAATTTGGCAAATTTGGAAGAGAAAATGCAAAGCAATGACATCAGACTCTTCTCTCCTCCTCCAGCTCCACCTCAGTAGTTTGAAATTTTTTTTTTATGATGTCAAAGGGAGAAAATTGACTTTATTTTGTTGAGGGTCATTAGTCATGAATTTCATGAATCTCATATACATATTATACTATTGTGCTTCAATTCTCAATGAATGATATATTCATGGCTTGCTTTGTGATTACTTCTCATATGCAAAATGAAACGGATGACTGATTGATATACTTGCTCCATTTTGTTGAGCAACTACCCCTAAGTCTTTAATAATAATTTTGCTATGACAAATCTTTAAATACATATTTTGCTTCTACCATGAAAAATCCCTAAATATGTATTTTCCATAATATAGATATATCACAAAAAATTTCTAGACAGATGCAATACCCAAAATTTTCTAAGTCCACAACGTTACACTGTATTCGACTCATGACTTCGACTCATACAGTCGAATGTCTTTTACACTGTATTCGACTCATGACTTCGACTTATACAGTCGAATGTCTTTTACACTGTATTCTACTCATTCAGAAGTTTAGTCACAAGTCTTGAAAATCTTTCTAAGTCCACAATGTTACACTGTATTCGACTCATGACTTCGACTCATACAGTCGAATGTCTTTTACACTGTATTCGACTCATGTCTACGATTCATTCTTTTAGACTGTATTCTATTCAAGACTACAACTCATAGTTAAAGATCATTCGACTCACCACCTCGACTCATAGTCTTACACTTCATTCAACTAATGGTTGCTCTATTATAGTCGATTTACATAGTTCCCACTGTAGTCAAATCATGCTTACTTCTTAAAAACGAATTACCTATTCTACTGCATTCGACTACACTGTTAGTTGTGTACTTGTACTTGTTGGTACTTCTACCTGTCAGAAAATATTTCTATTAGTTCTTTGTTGAAACTTAAACCTCTTAAGTATAAAATCAGTGACAAATTTCATGATCATTATTTTAATATATTTCTTCTGAAGAAATTCAGTACATTCGAATAATGCAAAACATTCTTTGCATTTTGTTTCTAGTCTTACAATCTTAGTGTCCTTTGCCTCAGTCTATATCTTCTAAGAAGACACAAAGCATTTATGTAAGTTTCAGACGCATGGCTTCTGACCATCTCACCTACCACTGACAGACCCATACTTTACCTTTCTATCTGTCTGATTTATTTTCTAAAATGACTAAGAATACTAGGTTCCATACTGTTTGTTGTACTCCACTGACCCACCTACCACAAAGGTATGGAGATGCTTTTGTCTTTGTCTTGTCCTTGCTAAACAGACATTTATTGGAGCACATGTTTGGCATGGGTTGCTCAGCTCAAGACTTTAAATAGCCTATCTTCTAGCTGTGGCAACTGCTCCTATTTCTGAAGACCTTGGGAAGAGACAATTTTCATGACCCTTTGGATAAAACTTCCAAGATCCAAAGGATCCCCAAGACTATCTCCAAACGGCTAAGAACACAACAGCCATCTTACTCCAACGGCTATCTTCTCCAAACGGCTAGTTTTTGAAGACTATAAAAAGATGAAGAAAGCTCTTGAAAGCATACACAGAACAAGGCATAGTGTTCAAGACAATTCCTTGAAAGCTTATCTTGCGTTCTTCAAAGCTATCTCAAAGCCTTCCTGCTCAAGTTCCTATTTGAGAGAATCTCTTCAGAAATTCCTGTTCTGAAGATCTGTCTTTCGGGTGGCATCTGTATTTGCTTTTACTTCAAAGTCCACCCAAGTAGCTTTAGCTAGGATTTAGATTAAACTCCTTATCTTTCAATCCTGCTGGAAAGTGTGTGTTCTGTGCTCATTCTTGAGGCAATCACACAAGTGTTGTATTTTCTACAGAAGTTTGATTCTGCATTGCCCCTCTTGTGAAGGGAAGACCTTTGGTATAAGGCAGTCTTGTTTACCCCTGTTTTAGGGAAGACTTGCTTTGGAGCAAGTGGGTGTTGTAATTTCCTGTCAAAGGTGAGAGAAGGCCAAGTTGATTGGCAGTTTAGTGAAATCTCAAGTGGTTGGCTTGAGGACTGGATGTAGGACTTCCATGTGGGAAGGGCCGAACCAGGATAAATCTCTTGTGCAATTTTCTGTGTGAATGTTTTTCCGCCAAGTTCACACTTGAATCACACACACCACACCAAGTACTAACACATCTACTTAGTGTTGTGATTTTCAGAAGAATTTTGAAAAGTTAGAAAGTCCTATTCACCCCCCCCTCTAGGACTGTGAATCTGCCATTTCGATCTAACACATTTATGTTGAAGTGCTTAATGAATCATAGTTGTCATCTTATTGTTGGATCTATGATGTTTAACTATGATCCAACAAAGGCCTAACATGAAGTCAGTATGTCGACACAGGAACTATTAGGATGTCGACACAATATACATTTCCAATGAAGAAGCTCAATAAGAAAAGCCAGTGGTGTCGACACAAGTCTTTCATGTGTCAACACACCTTCTACTTATTATGAAGAAAGAAGCCAGTGGTGTCGACACACCTATGTTAGGGTGTCGACACATGATGATTTCCCGTGAGCTTACATTTGTAGTTCGGTCACGTGTGTCAACACAAGTCAATTGTGTGTTGACACGAGTTAACTTCCAGTGAAGAAATCATAGTAAGTCAGACTCATGTGTCAATACATAACATGTATGAGTTGACACACTTCGAATGAAGATTCAGAACCTGAATTTCTTGAACACGTGGCAGTTTGTGAATCAAGGGAATTGAGTGAGAATTCTGTGCCCCTCACACCACAAGGTACCATCAGGACACATGTGACTATAAATACCCATGATCCACATTGTACAGAAAGAGATACACATCAATTCACGATTTCCAAAAACTAGGAAGCGACGGCCAGAGAGAAGAGCCATATGAGATCTTCCGATGCTCTAGAGCTGAAGAATTGGAGATCCAATTGTTGAAGCTAATCGAAGATCAAGTTGGATTCTCAGATTCAAGGGCCTGTGTCATCTATCTGGAGTTAGAAGTCATAAGTAAGCCCATTGAGTGGCCTCGGTAGGGAGACGCTATGACACTCTTGTCAGTTGCTCGCTAAGCAGAATGGCCTAGCCTATGGCGTGGAACAACGTTCCTGGGTCTGTGGAGTGTCTGCCTTATTTATAGAGTTAGGATACCCGTGTAACAACTGGACAATCCCGCAAATCTCGTGGGGGATCTCTGTGATTGTCGCTAGATCGTAGTCGTAACCGGTAAGCTAGATCATCTAGATCGTGGTCTTAATGGCTGCAATTACTAAGCGCACGATCCTCTGACATTGTCTTGATTGCTTTTGCATCGACAATTATGGGAACTACGCTCCAGGAATCCTGTGGTCTCACAGACTCTAGGACAGATTCATCCGAGCCTGAGCAATCCTCATCTTAGGCCGAGCCGCGGCAGTCAGACCAAGGGGTGAAAGGAGGTCGGTCTACCTGACCTAAGGCATTGGCCTAGATGATGACAACGTTCTGCCTGAGCCATGTTAGGACGTCAGTTCAGGCACTTTGGGAGGTCGGCCAAGCCAAGGACTCAACCAACCTGTGAGGGGACTCCCCGTATCAACCTCAAAAGCCTCCCTTTTTCTCTCACCGAACCCCAATAAACCCTAGCTGAATAAAAGTCCTCCCTTTTCATAGACGATCTAGTTTTATAGGGGTTTGGGTTGTGGTCATGGTAGGAAAGAGAATCCCAACCCAATTTGGGGTTTCCATGTTTATCCATGAAGAAATCGGAATGAATTTGGGTTAGAAACTAAAACACAGACATAGGTGTTGATGTCAATGTGTATGACATTTATATGAAATAAACGAAAATTGATCTTGTCGTTAACATCCTCAAACCAAATAGTATACGGCATATACCATGCCGTCAACAAATAGTTAACGTCACAAGATGTTGACATCAAGATGAATTTTGTCCGGCAACTAAAATATACAACAAGTGATAATTGCATGGAAAATCTAAGGTCTTACACCCTCTCCCCCTTAAGGAAACTTCATCCCCGAAGTTAGAGCAAGGGTACTAATCGAATAGATGCAGATATTGCTTCTTCATGGCCTCCTCAAGCTGCCATGTAGCCTCTTCTCGAGAGAAGTTCCTCCATAGCACCTTCATAGAAGCTATAGCCTTGTTCTTGTTGTGCTGAACCTTGCGATCCAAGATAGCTACTGGTCACTCCACATATGACAAATCTGGCTGACGTTTCATTGGCTCGTGGCTGATAACATGTGATGGATTACACATGTATCTCTTGATCATAGACACATGGAACACAGGGTGTACACTCGCTAGTGCTGGGGGTAATGCTAGCTCGTATGTCATACTACCCATCCGCTTGAGAATCTCAAATGGGCCAATAAGCCTCGGACTCAACTTGCCATGCCTGCCAAACTTGAGAACATCTTGGGTAGGTGACACCTTGAGGAAAACATGCTCGCCAACCTCGAACTCTAAGTCCTTCCTTCTGTTGTCGGCGTAGCTCTTCTGCCTATCCTACGCTGCAGTCAATCTTTGCCTGATGAGCTAGATCTTGTTTGACGTCTCCTGAACCAACTCAGGTCCTACTAGCTGCCTATCTCCAGTCTCCTCCCAACACAAGGGAGACCTACAAGGTCGACCGTACAATGCCTCGAATGGAGCCATGCCTATATTAGCGTGAAAGCTATTGTTATAACTAAACTCCACAAGAGGTAGGTGACGCTCCCAGTCGCCCTTCCAGTCAAGCATGCATGCTCTCAACATGTTCTCAAGCTTCTGAATCATCCTCTCAAACTGACAATCTATTTGAGGATGGAAAGCCGAACTGAATTTCAACTGAGAACCTAACGCCTCCTAGAGACCTTGTCCATAGCGTCGACGTAAAATCATGGGTCTCTATCCAGGATGATGGACTTAGGCACACCATGCAATCTCACAAAGCTGTCCACATATAGCATCGCTAAGTCTCCACAGATTGCTTCTTCCTCACACCAGACACCAAGATACAAATTCTGCCACATCCTTCTTCATGCCTGACCAACAGAAGGATCGCTTCAAGTCTTGGTACATCTTGGTGTTGCCTGGATGATTGGAGAACCATGTCTTGTGAGCTTTTGCAAGCACTTGCTCCTTAACCTCAGCAATGTATGGTACACATACTCTGTGCTGAAATCTGATGATGTCGTCCTCGTCACGAGCGATGCCTGCCTTGCCCACCACCTCCTAAAGTCTGGGATCTGCTCCCTACTGCTCCACAACTTTGTCCAACACAGTGGACTTGATGGACAACTACGCCATGAATGCTTGGCACAGTTGTGGCTCTAAGTCAGTCATGGCACATGCCGCATCCTCTAACACCTTCCAATCCCGCTGAAGCGCGGACCTCTTCCTGCTGAGAGTATCTGCCACAAAATTCGTCTTCTCTGGATGGTACTGAAGCTCAAAGTCGTAATCTTTTAGAAACTCGATTCATCTCCTCTGTTGTAGGTTCAACTCCTTATGAGAGAACAAGTACTTCAAACTCTTGTGGTCTATGAACACCTCAAACTTGACACCATAAAGATAGTGTCTCCAGATCTTCAATGCATGGACCACAGCTGCTAACTCCAAATCATGGGTCGGATAGTTACGCTTATGCTTCTTTAATTGACAAGAAGCATAGGCAACCACCTTCCCATGCTACATCAGAACACAACCAAGGTCTATCTGTGAAGCATCTGAGTAGATCGCAAAACCATCGGCACCACTTGGCAATATCAACACGGGTGCAGATGTCAGCCTTGTCTTCAACTTCTAGAAACTGCTCTCACACTCCTCGGACCACACGTACTCAACTCCCTTCATGGTTAGCTTGGTAAAAGGTGCCTCTATGTAGGCAAAGCCTTCTATAAATTGCCTATAAATAACTAGCTAGACCAAGAAAGCTCCTAATCTCAGATGGTGTCCTCAGAGTCTCCTACTCTAACACTGCCTGCACCTTCGCTGGATCAAGAGAAACTCTAGTGCTTGAGATGACATGCCCAAGGAAGTGAACCTCGCTCATCTAGAAGTCGCACTTGCTGAACTTGGCGTGCAACTTATGCTCACAAAGAACTTCTAGGACTATCCTCAGGTGCTCACAGTGTGTAGATTCATCAGCGGAGTAGACTAACACATCGTCTATGAACACCACAATAAAACTGTCCAAGTATGGCCTGAACACCCTATTCATGAGATCTATGAACGTTGCTGGGGCGTTAGTCAGACCAAAAGGAAGCACAAGGAACTTGTAGTGTCCATAACGGGTCCTAAATGTTGTCTTGGAAGCATCCTCCTCCATGATCCTCAGCTGATGGTAACCTGAACGTAGATCAATCTTGGAGAACACAGACGCATTCTGGAGCTGATCGAACAAGTCATTGATGTGCGGCAAGGGGTACTTATTCTTCACCGTCACCTAGTTGAGCTTCCTGTAGTCAATGCACAGTTTGAGGGAACCATCCTTCTTTTTCACGAATAGTACAAGTGCACCTCATGGTGAAATGCTAGGGTGAATAAACCCCTTATTGAGAAACTCCTACAATTGCTTCCTTAGCTCAGCTAACTCAGAAGGTGTCGTCCGGTAGGGAGCCTTAGAAATAGTTGGGGTGCCTGGAAGTAACTCGATAGTGAACTCTATCTCCCTTACTGGTGGCAATCTAGACAAATCATTAGGGAACATGTCTAGAAACTCCTACACAATGTCGATCTCCTTAAGGGTAGGTGACTGATCAGCCTCAGGAATTAAGACCACACTGGCAAGAAAAGCATCACAACCCTTGCTTACCATCCTCATAGCTTTCATAGTGGAGATCACATGCCGCCAGATTCCTAGGCAAAGGATGTGAGAACTCATTCTCTTCAGGAATGCGGAAAGTAATTCTCTTCCTCCTACAATCGACCAAGGCATAGTGCTCCTCAAGCCAATCCAGACCAAGTATAGCATCATAGTCCTTCATCTTCAGCAAGTAGAAGCACCCAAACAAACCTCGGTCTTCAATGCACATCCGTAAGAAAGGAATGCACTTCCTGGTCACTAAAGTACCTACTGGGGTATGTACCGACAGGGAACCTCTAAATCTTCTGCCTCAACTCCAGACTCCTCTACTAACTGTTTAGCAAACTGCTCGGAAACAAACGAGTGTGTAGCACTCATATCAAACAATACTTGAGCCTATACACCCAAAATTAAAACAGTACCTTCTGTGTTGTTCTCTGCCTGCTCTACATCCTCACATGCAAGTGCATACACTCGAACTTGGGCTCGAGGCCTTCCCAGCTTCCCCGTCACTGGAGCCACTACCGTTGCTGCTGTTAGGGCTGGAGCTCCCCTTGGCGCAAACTGCTGAAGTCATGGGTAGTCTCTGATCTGATGCTTGGTGCTGCCACATTTCAAGCATTTCCCTACTAGCTTCCAACACTTTGAGCCACCATGCATCCTTCCACAATGAGGACACTACTTCTTGTTGCTGGGCCTGAAGCTAGTCGTCTTGGGTACAACCATTGACTAGTTCAGAACTGCTGTACACTATGGCTGCTACTGGTACACAACTGCCCTCTTCCTATCTTGCCTCTAGAATGGTGCCGCTGACCACTTCTAGGTTGCCCTCTTCTCCTCCAGGTATTGGTCCATCTCGCTCTCCTGTCTACAAGCTGCGCTGAGAGCCTCGTCTAAGGTCTAGTGATCGAAAGCCACCAGTCTAGTCCTGAGTGATGGTCTGAGCCCCATCACGAATTTCTTGCCCTTCCTACGCTCATCTGCGATGATGTGGGGAGTGTACTTGGAAAGCTCAGCAAATCTATCCTCGTACTCCAGAACAGTAATGGAACCTTGGATAAGAGAAAGAAACTCTTGTTCCATCTTGTCCTGAATGTGCTCGGGGATGAACTTGGCCTTAAAGTGTTTAGTGAACTCAGCCCAAGTCACCTCTAACGCCCCATCCTCGTACCTAGTATAGAGCATTGAGGCCGAACAAACATCGGCTCTTTTCTGCAACAATCAACTAATAAGCACCAACTAAACCAAAAGCAACTGCATGCAAGCACACATACTATATGTACCTGTAGCATGTAGGCCGCCAAGCTCACTTTATCCTCTTCTGCACACTTGATAGCATGAAAGATCTTCTCCACCTCTCTCAACTAGCTCTTTGCTAAGATGGGCTAACTCTCCCCCTTAAAAGAAGGTGGAGCCATCCTCTTAAAACACTCCATGATGGACGAACCACCATGTCTGAGCTCCTGAGGAACTGGAGCTGGAGCCTGAGCCTAAAATAATAAGCAATCATAAAACAACAAGACAGGCTACTCCTACTTGACAATGCCAACTTGTGCCTGTATGTGGGCCTATAATGCCGCCTGGGTCTGTGCCTGCATCTGCATCACCTGGACCAGTCCTTGCATGAACATGTCATAGTCCACTGGTGGTGGTGGCAGCATAGTGGGACCCTGGTGCGCTGGGGCCTGCTACTCTCCCCTCTCCTCTCACCTCTGCTCGTCCTCTCGAGCCTGAACACTACACCTACCACGGCTTGCCATTACCTATAAAACAAGTATCTCAAATAGAATCTAAGTTCTTAGATCTAACCATTTTCTTAACTATCTTTAATTCATTATTAGATGTTTTCCACATATATGGACTGATTCTATAAAGACTTTGAAATATTGTGTAGATGATGGCTTATTTATGTACAATCTCAACTTGTAGCTTGATACCAATCTCTGTAATGACCCCCTTTATACCGGTACGATTAACTAATCCACATCGATATAAAGCGTGCCGTCATAGTGGGACATGTACCCAACACAACACAGTAGGTAGAGATGCACATAAATAACAAAGGAAATGAAAATAATTCTTATTCCATCATCTCCACACACATTTCATAGTCTATATAGTAGCCAAATAAATATACCGAGTCCACAAATAATCACGTCCATAAGTCCATATCACAATTACAACATCTCATGTACTAAATAAAAGAAAAGTACAAGCTATAAGAATAGCTCTCTAAGCCTCGACTACTCCTCTCGCTCGGAGTCGCTCCTTGCTATCTCCTCCTCAATCTCTGGTATACCTGTCTCACCTGTATAGTTAAGCAAGGATGAGTCTTCACAGAAGACTCAACAAGCAACTTATTAGTCACATCCAAACATTTATCACATACATTCTACACCAGTATAACACATTATGCAATTTATCACATGATTCATGTAACCATTAACAAGTATTAAATGACCAAGCTTAAACATACTAGCTATACAAGGATTTCATAAAGCTCATGGTATCTAACATAACTCATATTATGGCACATTTCCAAGTATTCTAATCATGAAGCTAATCACATATCTATTGGAGATACTAGCATGATATCTATCACATTCAATATATTCATATACTACAAATTCTTATCTTTTACTTGTTGTTTTAACATAAAGGTAACTTATTCCCATGGTTTCACATTCTTACACATTAGAGCACATTAACACATCACTTTCACATGATCACATTGTACATTCACACTTAATTTCACATCTTTACACATCTTTATCGTGACACATAGTCCAAATCACCATAAAGAAGGACACTATCACACACATATCACATATCTATCATCTAGGAAATACAGTGACGAATCTTGGTAATTGCGCATTACCGGGAGAAGCACTCTCCACTCTAAACAGTGGTATTTGTCCACCACCAGGATTTCATCCTGATGCCTACAGGATATCACATACACATTGAGCCTTCCCATAGGGACTTTTCTATAGTACGACTCTGCATCCTTCTTTGGTAGCAGTGTCATAAGCGACACATTAATCATTTAATCACATTAACCACATGGTTAGCATATAATTCTCATGGTTTATTCATATGTTGATGACTCAACACACACTTCAGGTTTCATAGATGATCATTACTGTTTGACAATACTATTACATGCTTAACCGAGCCTAATCATGATACTAATCATGAGAAAAACCCTATTTTTAACTAATCATGCCTAATATGGTCATTAAAGACTTCCAACTAGGAAAAGTGATTACTGATATCAGACATGCTAATTTTAATCATAGATCATATATGGGTAACATATCATATACCTAATTTTTTAGAATATTTGAAACAGTGTATCAATTTTTAACATTTAAAAAAGAATTCAGTCAATTAACTAAATGCTTTACTAAATCATGGTTATCAGGAACTAATGATTCTATCTACCTAAAACATGTTCATAGGAACTCTAAGTCTAAGGAAAAATACTAAGATGATTATACACAACATACTTAATTTTTCCCGGATTAAACCTAATATGGCATGCTTATTTACTCACGTCAAAAATTCTAAAAATTACAGATATGATCAGAAAAATATTTTAAATTCATGATTCAATCTACTATTCGTACATGATAAGATAAAATTCCTAAAACCCATTTGTACATTCAAAACCTCTGAAAAATAACATCACATATGTTAAAACACTTTTATGGAAAAGCTGAAGAACTTAACGGCAAGGGCATTGCCGTCAAGGGTAGTTAATGGCATAATCGATTGCCGTTAACCCAGGAACTTGACGGCAAGGGTGTTGTCGTCAATTCCCTGTCTGCAGAAAGTGCAGACCAAAACCAAAAGAAAATACTATTTGGGGGTCCAGGACATGAGACAAAAATCTTTAAAAAACATAAAACCCTAAGTGATAGGCATAAGGATGGAACCCCTAAGTTACTTGCCTCTGAAAAACTCCCCGAAGATCAAATTAAGGTGATGAAGCCCTCCTCGGTCAAGCCAAAGAGGTGATCTTCACTTTCTTGTTTTGACTTCCACACCCAAGCAGATGATCTCACAGCGATGAGAGAGCCTCCCCACCTCCTGAAGAGCCTTCCTCTTGCAGAAAAACGTCGGTGCAACCTCTAGTTCGCCAAATTCTTCACCTCAAAAGCCTCCATTTTTCTCTAACTGAACCTCAATAAACCCTAGCTAAATAAAAGTCCTCCCTTTACAGAGACGGTCTAGTTTTATAGGGGTTTGGGTTGTGGTCATGGTAGGAAAGAGAATCCCAACCCAATTCAGGGTTTCCATGTTTATCCACGAAGAAATCAGAATGAATTCGGGGTAAGAAACTGAAACACAGATGGAGGTGTTGACGTCAATGTGTCTACTATTTATATGAAATAGACAGCAATCGATCTTGTCGTTAACATCTTCAAACCAAGCAGTAAACAACATATACCATGCCGTCAACAAACAGTTAATGTCACAATATGTTGGCATCAAGATGAATGTCGGCCAGCAACTAAAACATACAGCAAGTGATAATTGCACAGAAAATCTAGGGTCTTACAATCATAGTCCTATTCTTCTCTCTCTCTCTCAGTTCGTGCCTCAGATCAAGCACTGCATTGTTGTATAAGCTTGGTCTAGGGGCCATCCCTTCAACTCTTCTTTAAGAGTGCTCCTCTTTCTGTGAGATGAGAAGACCTGCTGTGGGTAGGTGGTTTGTTCCCCATGTTGAAGGGACGACCTGTTGCTACAGGTGGTTGTATAGCCTCTTCGTGGGTTGAAGAGAAGGTCAGTGGGTGCTGGATATGTAAGTGTCCTGGAGGGGACTGTACCCTTGATTAGTGGAATCCTAAGTAGTTTCTTGGAGACTAGATGTAGGAGGCTTGGTGATAGGAGGTCTGAACCAGAATAAAAACTCTTGTGCATTTTGTATGACTGCTTTTATCTTATTTCCACTGTTGATCACTAACTCTAACACCTGTATTTAGTGTTTCTGTTTAAAGTTATTTTTAAACAAAAAAGTTTTAAGATATATTTCAAGCAACCTATTCACCTCCCCTTTGGGCTTACAACCTGGTCAACAAAAGGTATCAGAGCTGAGTCTCTTCAAGCAAGTAGATCCCATGATCTGAAGAGCAAAGATAAATGACAGCCCAAGGTTATGCAGAGGGTTAGTCTGTCAACAGGCCTCCATTGTTCGATGGAGAAGACTACAACTACTGGAATACAAGAATGAAGTTCTTTCTTCAAGGTCTAGACTATCAACTATGGACTATAATAGAAGATGGAGATTTAATAATCCTGAACTCCAAAGAGGACTGGACAAATGGTGACAAGAAAATGATATCTTAGAACAACAAGGCTAAGAGTGTATTATGCTGCTCCTTAAGCAATAAGGAATTCAATAGAATATATGCATGCAAGTCGGCCAAAGAAATGCGAGATAAGCTGAGACTCACCTACGAAGGGACATATAAGGTAAAAGAGACAAGGATAGACATATTTGTGCCTCAGTATGAAAAGTTTCAAGTGATCTCAGGTGAATCCATCTCTCAAATATATAGTCGATTCACATATATCACAAATGGTCTAGCTGAACTTGGGAAAAGGTATGAGACAATAGACATTGTAAGGAAAATAACTAAGATCCTTACCGACTTTATAGACTCTCAAGGTTACAGCTATAGAGGAAGCCAATGACCTCTCCTCAATGTCATTGGAAAAGCTCATTAGATCTCTCATGGATCATGAGATAAATATGGAAAGCCTAAGAGAAAGCACTTCAAAGAAAACGTTCAGTATGTCTTTGAAGATAGAAGAGCCCAACATAGATAAAGCTACAACTAGTGATAGCAGCAATATAGACAGTGAAGAAGAAGCTTTTCTATCAAGACGTTTGTAAAGAATTTTAGCTAAGAAGAAACATCAGTCAGGTAGAAGGTATTTCAAAAAGGATAAAATAGTCAAGAAAATTGAACCTATCTGTTATGAATACAAGCAGCCCGGGCACTAGAAGACAAACTGTCCCAAGCTAAAGAAAAATGAACACTAGAAGGAAGAGCCATCTAGAAAATACAAGAGATACAAGAAGAAGGCTATGACAGCTACTTGGAGCAATGAAGATAGCTTATCTGAAAACTCAAGCTTAGATGAACAACAAGAAGAAATGGCTCATCTTGCCTTTATGGCAAATCTTGATGATAAGATAAATTCTGACACCTCTTTTGATTCATTTTCAGATTCTGATGATGACAATCTAGAAGATGCTTTTAATGAATTATATGAAAAATATAAAGATGTGTGCAAACACTTAAAAACCATTAAGAAGAATTATGCATGCCTTGAAAACACTAACTCAGACTTGAAATTTGAAACTATACAAATTGAAAAAAGGTTGAATCACTAAATAATGAGAATAATTTGTTGTGTGAAGATCTAAAAGAGAAAAATAGCAAAATATTAAGCCTAGAAAATCAAAACATTAAGTATAACACTAAGGAAGAAATAGATACTCTAAAACAGAAAATGAGTACTTAATAGTTACTATTGAAAAATTAACAAATGGAAGATCATCCTTAATATTAAAAGGAGCAAGAAGAACTGGTAATAAAAAATAGTGAATAGGTTATAAACCTCAAGAAAATGAAGAAACCACCACATATCCTGAAAAATACCTATTGCCAAGATTCGTAGACGAAAAGAATTGTATAAACAAAATAAAAAGAGAAACATTTAGTAAGGTAAGCAAGTGCTCTAATAATATTACTTGTTGTAACTGTAATAAACTTGGTCATATGAAAAACACCTGTCCAACAAAACATTTAAAATGGATACCAAAAAGTCAGTCTGTCGAAACTGTTGAACCACTCCTATATTTTATCATTTTATTTTGGTGATAAAAAAACCTCATGATTATCATAAATAACATGAATATATTTATTATCATTTTTCAAGACTATCTATGCATAAGAAATAACATGTTTTATCTGAAGCTTCACTTCATCATGCATGTTTTTATCATGTTCAGTCGAAGCTTACTTCGTCATATACGAAGCTAGCTTCGTTATATTCGAAGCTAGCTTCATCATATCCGAAGTCCACTTCGTCATATCCAAAGTTGGCACTTTGTCATGCATGCTTTTGGTCGTGATCAGTCGAAGTCCTACTTCGTCATATCCGAAGCTAGCTTTGTCATATCCGAAGATATATACAAAGTTCACTTCGACTGACTGTGTGTTTCAACTTCAACCGACAACTTTAATTTCTGTACATCTGAAGTTCCACTTCGTCATATACAAAGTTAAACTTCGTCATATCTGAAGTTCCACTTCGACCGATTGCATTGTATTTTGATTCCAGTTGAAGCTCCACATCGATTACATAAACATCGATTACCCTTAGACATCGATTACAATTTACTTAAACATCGATTACATGCACATCGATTACTTCTTGAACATTGATTACTTTTTGGACATTGATTACTCTTAGACATCGATTACCTTGCTTAAACATTGATTACTTTTTGGACATCGATTACCCTTAGACATCGACTGTCTCAAACATCGACTGTCCTACCTAAACATCGATTACAGTTATACTCAAACATTGATTGTCTTCATGGATTGTTCTTGAACATCAATTATGTTCACATTAATTATGTCTTTTAGAACATTGATTGCTTTCACATAGATTATCTTAAAATATCAATTGTTGACTATTTGAACATCGATTGTCTTTTAACTTAAACATCGAGTACCTTAAGACATCGATTGTAGCGTATTGACCATTCGGATGATGTTTAGTGGTTGTGGTGGCCAGTGTGTGGCCTATCGTGTGTGTTTTAGGTGTTTACGCAGGTTGTGGGGCTTCGTGGGCCGAGAGATTGGGCCCAAAGCACCCACTAGTTCACTGTCTGTGAATGCGACAGAGTTGGACGTCATGTTTTGAACGCAACAGTCCAGGGCATCGCGTTCTTGAAACTATCGTTTGAGGGTCTTCGTCTGCAACTCTGCCGCGTGGTGCGCGCTGGGCAGTCGGTTGACGTCACCGATGAGAAGGCGACGGCCTACACCGTCGCATTCTTGTCGAGACGGCAAGGTGCATCGCGTTCTTAACTCGAGCTATTTTTAACCTAGGTCAGCCAAACAGAGCCCAACAAGCTCTGCTCGGCCAGGAGGAAGGTTTCGCGAGTCGTTTTGGGTGATTTGAGGTTTTGGTGTCAATTTCGACGTGCTCTCGCCACGAGGATGTGGTACGGAGTGGGGTAAACGTCGGATTATCGTCGTTCTTCGCAAAGGTAGGGAGATTCCAGCATGTTTCTCATTGTGGATCATGTGTTGAGCATGTGTAGCTTGTTATACGTGTTGTAGATGATAGATAGCATGCTAGAGTAAAGGTTAGAACATGAATAACTGCTTCTCATGGTGTTTTACATGGTTTGCAAGGGGATTCTGGAGATGGAATCCGGTTTTAGGGTTCTGTCTGTCAAGGCGACAGAACTGGGTGTCGCATTCAGAATGCGACAGCTCGACTCATCGCATTCTTGTTCAGAACGTGCTGTATCGAAGCGTCGCGTTCTGAAGGCGATAGAAGCCCCCATCATGTTCAGGTCTCCGAGGGCTGAGGGTTTGTGCATGGCTACATAGTTATCATGTGGTGCTATTTATTATCCGTAGCATTGATAAACAATGCATTGGTACTTGTTGAGACTGAGGACAACGGTGTTCACGTGGTTTGTGTGTGTGCATGGCGAGTAGTATGACGCCTACCGTGGTTACCTCTCCAGTCGAGAGCCCCAGGTTTTGTGTGAGCCAGGCACGTTAGTGCTCAGGTGTTGTCCCGATACTTGTGTACCGTCAGGGTCTGTGTCGTCTTCCTGGACACCCCCACTCTTATGTAGAGTTATATATCCGGCTGAGAGAAAGACGACAGTAGGACAGTGACTTGTGTGAATTTATTTTTGTCGCTTGTAGCGTGCTCATGGTTGGGGGTTACGGACACTAGTAGACATACTGGGCCCAGCTAGTCCTGTTTTTCAATGCCTCACTTTAGGGAGCTTGGGTCGGAGTCTCTAAAGGTGCCAGGCATGGGCTTGTGGTAGTGTGGTCCGTAGGTGTGGTGTTGGTTGGTCTCCATAGTTTCTTGGCTTGTTCTGGTGGAGCGGCAGCTGGATCTTTCGTCCTTGGCTGCGAGGCTAAAAGGTAGCCCTGTGTGGTTTGTCTGGGTTAGTTGTTGGTGTCACGAACCAGTCTTCGTGACCCGAGTGTGGCATTTTCTACTCTAGATCGTACACATAGACGAGGCTTGCCATTTACTTATTAAAGACTGTTTTCAGTTAATAGCTAGTGATAATTGTTATTTACAGCTTTAATACCATGTGTAGGTAGTTCTATAAATTGCTTAGTGTAGCTTCTTGTTACTGCACTTTGTGAGTTTGATTTTGTACGGCTTTTAGGGGACTTTCCCTACTGAGCCAGTGACTTGCGAGGCTCACCCCTACCCCTTTCAGGTGAGGGAGAGCAGGAGGCTTCCCATCCTTCGTCTAGTTCGGAGTCGCACCACAACGGAGTTGGGCCTGCACCACCGGTAGTGTAATCTTTACTTTTTGTTCACCTCTGGGTATGCCCCAGGTTGCTGTAATTTGAGTTTGACTCTAGTTGAGAACTAGCTATATATATTTCATGTAAATATTTGTGAGATGTGACATCTTATATATATGTTTGAGCTGCTTCCTTTATATTTCTACGGACATGTGAATGATATCCCTTGCGAGGCTACGACTCGTTTGCGGTAGGCGGAGTCAGGTCAAGCTCGTTATTAGGTTAATGGGTTTGAACATAGAGAACCACTACAGTTGGTATCAGAGCAAGGTTCGTGTGAATATAATGGAATTGAAAATTTACATAGCCTGGTCTCTACTTTAGTCCACTGCTCGTAGTTGACCCTGGTTTTTGTATTGATTTGTTTGCATGTTATGTGGTTGGAATGATGTATTGCAGGATCAGAAATGGCAGATAGGAGAAATTGGGTAGGTGGTGGAGATGATCCAGAGGAGACTACACAATAGTTTATTGAAAGGCTATATGAAAGCATTACAGAGATCTGTACTAGACTGGATCAGCAGACACCGGTACAGCCAGTAGCAGAGGCACCGTAGTTCATGGAGGAGGCAGTACCAGTGGTACCACCCCCACCACCACCGGGAGTAGAGGTACCGCCTGTTCTACCTGTACTTCCAGCTGTACTAGCACGTCCAGCCAGTGTAGAGGAGTCTATGACACTTGTGAAGAGGTTTTTACGGTTGCAGCCACCTGTTTATTCTAGAGGCCCGAATCCAGATACAGCAGAGCACTGGGTGCATGAGATAGAGAGGGTTTTTGTTACTATGAGATGTCCGCAGGCTGACAGGGTGATTCTTGTTGGCCCTTTTTGGTACGGCAGCAAGCTAACCTAGAGGGGGGGTGAATAGGTTTTCTGAAATCTGAAACAGAAACTTAAACACAGAAAATTATCACTTCAAAGTTTGGTTAGTTTAGTGTGATAAAGAGTAGCAATGCGGAAGCAAGTAAACAATCACACAAATAACACAAGGGATTTATCCTGGTTCGGCCCTTCTCACATGGAAGTCCTACGTCCAGTCCCCAAGCAACCTCTTGGGATTTCACTAACCAAGGGTACAGTCCCGCTCAAGGACACTACAACACCCAGCACCCCAGCTGGTCTTCTTCTCTTTCCCGGGCAAGAAGGTAGCCCACTTCTCTTACAGGTAAATAAGCCAACCTCCTGGTACAAACCCCAGTGCGGTTCTACTAGAAACAAACCCCTAGCTGGGTTACAAACTATATACAGTCCTACAGCTGGACAAAAATCTTTCTTAGAAAAAAAGATCAAAGCTGAGAGTTGGAACAAATGAAAACCAACTAAAAGAACTCTCAGCAAAAAGACTCTCTCCCCAGATTACAAAGATGCACACAGAGAGAGTGAAGAGAGGAGAAGGAGCTTGAAGTATGAGGGCTTCAGATGCTTGAACACTTCTTCTTGGGCTCGGGCTCTTTCTCTCTTTTCCTTTGAGTGTATGTGGAGTTGAGGTTCTTCCCGGATGTACACTCTTGAAAAATCTTCAGGAAAGCTTTGTCTTTTCTTCAGCCATGCTTCTTCTTTTATAATGGCTAGGAGTAGATCCGTTGAGGAGATTCGTTGGAGTTCTACCCGTTGCTCATCTCTTGTCTTGATCATTCTTGTGGTCTTTCGAGGTCTGTAAGCATGAAAGAAAGTGTTAGCATAAAATAGTGTTTTCGTGAAGATTGTGCATCCTACTGTGTTTCTCTTAACATGCTAAAACTGATAAGTCATATCTTTTTCTGACAGGACTGATAGATTACGCATGCAGCTTTTTTCAGAAGATATTTGACTTTTCATTTAGGCGCCAAAAACACTTAAACATACAAGATAAGTCGATGTGAATATGACTTATAAAACCATTGTTCATTTATAAGCAAACCGTTGCAGGATTATGAACAAATCGATGATCATTATAACTAAGTTAATCTGAATGGAAATCGTTATGACAAAATAAACAAATCGTTATGATATCCTGAAGAAATCGATGTGATCACTTATGAAATCATTATGCAAGCAAATCGATGTGATCAATAAAGAAATCAATGTGATCACTTATGAAATCGTTATGAGCCTTAGCAAATCGTTATGACTAGCAAATCAATGTAAAACTTATCAAATCGTTATGAGAACGAATCGTGAACAAATCGTTATGGCCACTTAAGAAGTCGTTGTGAGATCGATCTCTTAACAAATCGTTATGGCCACTTAGCGAATCGTTCTGAGATCGATTTCTTAACAAATCGTTATGGGAACGAAATCGATGTGAACAAATCGTTATGGCCACTTAAGAAGTCGTTGTGAGATCGATTTCTTAACAAATCGTTATGGCCACTTAGAGAATCGTTCTGAGATCGATTTCTTAACAAATCGTTATGGGAACGAAATCGATGTGAACAAATCGTTATGGCCACTTAAGAAGTCGTTGTGAGATCGATTTCTTAACAAATCGTTATGGCCACTTAGCGAATCATTCTGAGATTGATTTCTTAACAAATCGTTATGGCCACTTAAGAAATCGTTGTAACTACTAAACGAATCGTTATAGCGCTTATTAATTTGGCACTTGAACTGAAATCGATGTATATAGATTAGACATCGATTTTACCATTTTAGTGCGCCATATTGCATCAATGTGAGACTCAACATTTTTCTATGAGATTGATGCGACACAGATGAAACAAAATATTCAATTTAAGTTATTTCATAAATTTTGTTAGCACCAAAATACGAAGGTAATAAAGAGTGGTTCAACAATTCTAGCTACTTACCCGCTACGGGGATTTACACAGGAATTTTGGAGATTGAAGATGCAGACAGTGTTTGCTGGGAGGACAGAGGACACCATCACTTGGCCAGAGTTTTTGGGGGTATTTAAAAACACATTCTTTCCAGTCCAAATACAACAGGCCAAGAGGGAGCAGTTCATGACATTGCAGCAAGAGAACCTGTCAGTATTGGAGAATCAGATGAGGTTCATGGCGTTGAGTAGATATGCTCCATATGTGGTTATAGACAATGCTATGATGGTGGAGTATTTTATTCGAGGACTGCAAGTAGAGCTACAGGATGCAGTGATTCCCCTTATGTGTAGGACAGTGGAGGAAGTACTACAGAGGGCAACAATTCTTGAGAGGACTGTGCAGGCTAGACAGTCAGGAGGGACAGGTAGCTTCCAGCTTCCGTAGCAATTCACATGCATTAGCAAGGGTAAGGCACCCTTAGGAGCATCATCATCATCCGGATTTGCTAAGTGGGGTAACAAACTGAAGAAGATATTCAGAGGAGAATGAGGTGGTCGTAGGCAGTAGGGTTTCCAGCAGAGTTTCCAGCTGGGTTTCCAGCAGGGCCGAGGTTTCAGGCCAACTCGGAAGAGTCGCAGTAGAGCACGGCGAGGTAGCCCGCAACTTTTCCAGGTTTCGGGTGTTATAATTGTGGGAAGCCAGGGCATCTAGCCAAAAATTGTCTGCATCCTCGGGAGTACAGCTATGGCTGAGGAGCACAGCAGTAGCAACAGCCATTCCAGTAGCCAACAACAGAGCGAGGTAGAGGTCCACCTTTCTAGAGGGGACGAGGTAAAGTTATGGTTGTTACCAGAGCACAGGCGGAGGCATCCAACCTGATTGAAGGTAATACCTCTTTATGAATTTTCTGCTAGAGTGTTGATTGATCCAGATGCATCGCATTCATTTATTTCCGAGGATTTCATGGATAGTATGGTTCATCCCTTAGAAGAGAGGCAGTGTGAATTGATCGTGGAGGTTCCTTCTGGTGGTTTTATGCTTACCTCTTATTACTTAGATGAAGTTCCAATAGTGATACAATGGAATCAGTTGCCAGCGAGGTTATATGCACTACAGTTGAAAGAGTATGATGTGATTTTGGGAATGGATTGGCTAGAGGCCTATGGGGTAGTAGTGAACTATAGGAAGAAGAGAGTTAGATTTTGCCGACCTAGGGGAGCTGTGTTTGAGTTCCAAGGTATGCCGTTCTACACTCCTAAGTTTATTATTTCTGCACTTAGAGCTAGAAGGTTGATTAATGCAAGGTGTGTAGCATATCTTGCTTCAGTCAGTTTAGTTGAGTCAAGTAAGTCTGTAGAGATGGTACCCGTGGTTAGAGAATTTGCAGATGTGTTTCCATAAGAGTTGCCAGGATTAGCTCCACACAGGGAGGTGGATTTCACAGTGGAATTACAACCAGGCAGTATGCCCATCTCAAAGGCACCTTACAGAATGGCACCAGCAGAGTTGAAGGTATTGAAGAAACAGTTGCAGGAATTATTAGAGAAATGTTTTATCAGACCTAGCCATTCACCATGGGGAGCACCAGTGTTATTTATCAGAAAGAAAGATGGCAGCTTGAGAATGTGTATAGATTACAGGCAATTGAACAAGGTCACAATTAAGAACAAGTATCCACTTCCCAGAATTGATGATTTATTTGATCAGTTATAGTCAACCATGGTATTTTCTAAGATTGATTTGAGATCAGGGTATCATCAGCTAAGAACTAAGGAAGAGGACATTGACAAGATAGCTTTCAGGACCAGATATGGGCATTATGAGTTCGTTGTTATGCCATTTGGGCTGACTAATGCGCCTGCAACATTTAAGAATCTGATGAACAAGACATTTCACCCTTATCTAGATCAGTTTATTATGGTATTTATTGGTGATATATTAGTATATTTAGCATCTGAAGAGGAGCATGCAGCACACCTGAGGATTACATTGCAGACTTTGCGGGATCACTAGTTGTATGCTAAGTTCAGTAAATGTGAATTCTAGTTGAAAGAGATTTAGTTTTTGGGCCATATAATTTCAGGACAAAGTGTGGCAGTTGATCCAGCTAAGGTGGAAGTAGTGATGAAATGGGAAGAGCCAAAGACAGTGTCAGAAATTAGAAGCTTTCTTGGTCTGGCAGGTTACTACAGATGGTTCATTCAGGATTTCTCAAAGATTGCAGCACCAATGACAAGATTGACCAAGAAAGGAGTGACTTTTGTGTGGTCTTCAGATTGTCGGTGCAGTTTTGCAGAATTGAAGAAGAGGCTTACTACAGCACCTATATTGGAGATACCATCAGGCAGTGGAGGATTTGTTTTGTATACAGACGCATCCAAAAGAGGTTTGGGAGTAGTATTAATGCAGCATGGTAAGGTAGAGGCATATGCTTCAAGGCAGTTGAAAAGGCATGAAGAGAATTATCCTACATATGATTTAGAGTTGGCAGCAGTGGTGTTTGCATTGAAGATGTGGAGACATTATTTATATGGAGAAATGTTTGAAATCTTTACAAATCATAAGAGTTTAAAGTACATCTTTTCGCAGAAGGATTTGAATTTAAGGCAGCGCAGATGGATGGAGTACTTGAAATATTATGATTTCAACCTAGCATACCACCCGGGTAAAGCTAATGTTGTTGCAGATGCACTGAGCAGAAAGGCAGTTATGAACCAAATGATGATCAGAGAATGAAAACTATATGAAGATGTAGCAGAGAATTCATTATTTGTGCCAAATAATCAGCAGCGAGCAATATTAGTAAACAGTGCAGTGGAGCCTTCTTTGTATTGGCAGATAGTGGAAGCGCAGAGAACAGATGAGAATTTGGTGAATATTGTGAGAATAGAAGAAATGACACTTGATGATGACAGTGTGGTCAGACTTAAGGGCCGATTATATGTTCCAGCATAAGCCGAGGTGAGGCAGAAGGTATTAGAGGAAGCTCACAGGTCCAGGTACACTATTCACCCAGGTAGTACAAAGATGTATCAAAATTTGAAGAAACATTTCTGGTGGCCGAATATGAAGAAGGAAATTGCAAAAATTATATCAAGATTTCTGGTATGTCAACAGGTAAAAGCAGAGCATCAGAGGCCAGGAGGATTATTGCAGCCATTGCCTATTCCACAATAGAAATGGGATGACATAGCTATGGACTTTGTAGTTGGTTTGCCCAGAACAACAGTAGGACATAATAGAATTTGGGTCTTTGGGGACATGTTGACCAAAGAATGCAGGTTATTAGTAGCGAGCATGTAAGGCCCTCGAATTGTTTGTCATTTTATTGTGTGTTGAGTCATGTTGTATATATATGTATATCATGTATGCGTATGTAGATACTTACGTACGATGTTATCTTGGTATACTTATGTATGCATGTGTAAATTAGTCGTAAATATTGGTTGATGGTATGGTATAGTAGTGTGTATATTATACTACATGTACTGCATGCATATACATAGTATACATAGGGTTTTCTGCATGAATTTTAAGTTCTGGTCGAAGAGTAAATTGGCGTCAATATGGATGGACGTCCATGGGAATTCAGCGTCCATATCGATGGATGCCAATCCTAAGGTGGACGGCCATCTATGTGGACGTCTACTTCTATCATTTTCTGTGCACAGCAGGCCCCAAAATTCCGGGGCAAGCTAGCTCACCCATTGGGGAGGAGTCCCCAACGGCTCTCAACCCTCCCATCAGACCCTGCGTGAAATCCCATGCCTTTACTTATAAAAACAACTCACCTTGCATCTGGGGAGAGCTCTCTTGGCTCTTTGCAAAGAGGAGAAAAACCCTAGCTGAGAACTAAAGAGAGACAACACTTTGGGAGCTCAGATCTGACGATTCAAAGCTTCCTCCGGCGATCTACTGCTCTTGAAAGGGAGTTTGGACGAAGGAGAAGGCCTCCCCAACCTCGGTTTGGCAGCTACTTCGACCTAGAACCCGAGGGAAGGCTGTGGAGGAGACTTCTTGGCACTGCCCAAGGAGAGCTTCAACAACAAATTTGATCCCTTTGGAGATTTTGTAAAAGGCAAATAACCCATCCACCTTGTCCATGTGTATGTCCAGTAGATCAAAGGTATTTTCTCAGATTTAAATCGTGTCCTGGAACCTCACATTCCTCCTATCTTTGGAGCTCGGTCTGTGTTTTTGCACAGACAGGAACTTAACGGCAAGACCCCTTGCCGTTAAGCTCTTCAGTTGGCGGCAGACGATGCTGCCGTTAACCCCTTTAAACGGCCAGCCTTTGCCGTTTAGTTCTTCAGGACAGAACAGTGAGCTGTTCTTCCTTCTATATGACTATTTCCGGATTTCCTTCGCATGAGGATATTTTGTAAACATTATATGTTAAGTGATATAGATAATGGAATGTGTTGTGATATTTTTATGTATTTTTCCAATTAGTATAAATTGTTAGGTTTATGTGAAATGCATGTTAGATGAGACCTTGAATGTGGCAGAGTTCTATTCATATGATCCCTGCGAAATTTCAGTGCCATAAAATTGTTGAGTGATGTGCATGTATGTCAGACCTGGTTCTGAAAATTTGGGAATTTTTCCATGACCATGCTATTTGTTATAATTTATGTATTGGAAAATAGGGAGCATGTGTAGGTTGTTTTTTTTAATTTCAGTAAATTGTATGATGCTTGATAAATTTGGGGAAAATTTCTTGTGATAAGATGAATGTTAGATGCAGGTTAGTGAACTGTTAAATCCGACCTTGACACTGTGCTTCTATGATAACCTGATTTATGAATGGCATGTGAATGAGTATTTTAATTTCTGTAAAATCAATGTAGCTCATAAAAATATGAAACTGTGCATGTGTGATCTGAAACTTGCCAACATCATGTGGTTAAAATTTCGTGTGATTTAGGCAACAGTAGATGAGGTTGTGCAATTTCCATGTGAAATTTAGTTATGAAAGTATGCTTATTGTGGTTATGATTGTTAATGAAATTCCCAGCATGATTAGTGTAGATTCCTAAGTGTTAAACTCTGTTAACAGTAGCATCATGTTAGGGAAAACCGAATCATGTGCCAAGTGGTGAAAGGTAAGTCATGTGTCCAATTGTGTGAGAACTATGTGTATAATAAACGGGAAAATGTGTAAAATGTGCCGTGTGTGACACTGCTTCCATAGAGGGCTGTGGAACTGTACCGTGGAAAAGTCCCCACGGGAAATTTCAATGTGTTTAATCCTATGGGCATTAGGATGAAATCCTAGAGGTGGACAAATACCACTGGTTAGGGTGGAGAGTACTTCTCCCGGTCTGTGCAGTCCAAGAGTCATCACTGTGTTGCCTAGGTGGCGTCTATGTGTTATGTGTATGTGATTTGTCCTTCTAATGGTGGTTTGGACTATGTGTCATGACATCTAATGAGAAAAATGTGAATGTGTATATGTGTAAATTGTGTAGTGTGAACATGTGTATATGTGAAATGTGTAAAAGTGAACAATGTGAAGGAGTAAATGTTTAACTTGTGAAACATATGTGTTAAATTGTGATGTTGTGATTCATGTTATGCTAGTGCTAAGTTCATGTCAAAACAGCAACCTAAAGGTGTTTATCATGATGTTTCATATGTGCAAAAATGTGTAGCATTCATGATAGGAGTATTTCTTACTTATATGTGAACAAATCCATGTCAAATTGTTATCATGTTGTAACTCAATTTGGAATGTAGCTCTCATGTGGATGAATGAGTAGGAAGCATGTGATAGGAAATTTTATTTTGGAATAACTTAAACCATGTACCATGTGCTTTAAATTGTAGCATTATCATTATAGGTTGTCTCTCATCACTGTTTAACCATGCTATATGTTTGGATTAATGCAATGGAGTGTAGGACTTACTGCGATGTATGCATGTATGACGTGTATGGAGTTTATTTGCTGAGTCTTTTAGACTCACTCTTGCTTCGGCGTACAGGTTTAGTAGGTGACCCTACATCTTTGGAGGAGACCGTGGAAAGCGACTCTGAGCCAGGAGAGTAGCTTGGTGGAGTCACCGTTGCAGCTTTTGTGCTTCCATCGTATGTAATTGAGGCATTGTATTTGAAACTTATGTAATCATGGACAAACTATGTATTTGAGTTTAGTATTTCATTGTGTGGACTTTAGCTCTTAAATTTTGCTATATTGATCTTGTATGGTTAAATGTGGATGATGAAATGAAATGACAAGTAGTTCTTTTACTTCCGCTACTCTGAATTTTGTATTTATGAACATCTCAATCATGTGTGTTAGTGCTTGGGTCAATGTCCCACTGTGACGAGACTCACTATACCGACGTGGATTGGTATAATCGTACCGGTATAAGGAGGGTCATCGCAGAGATTGGTATCAGAGCAACCGATTGAGATAGTACATAAATATACATAAGTCATCATCCTCATTACATGCTAAATCATTATAGAATTGTCCACATGTGTAGAATTGACTAATAATGAATGTAAAATAGATAAGA
This sequence comes from Colocasia esculenta, assembly GCA_014218235.1. Lineage (NCBI taxonomy): Eukaryota > Viridiplantae > Streptophyta > Magnoliopsida > Alismatales > Araceae > Colocasia > Colocasia esculenta. The sequence goes on along the minus strand of CM024765.1, from coordinate 20,647,525 downwards.
AAATGGTTAGGAGTTAACTAACATAGCTCTAATAGTGGCTGAAATTTATTGCAGCCATGGCTTCGCGTGGTAGACGTGGCGGTGCTCCTGCTCGTGAGGACAAGCAGAGACGTGAGGAGCAGGCTGAGCAGCGAGCCCCGGCACCTCAGGGTCCTGTGCTTCCCCCTCCACCGCCAGTGGATTATGGAGTGTTCATGCAGGGTCTAGTGCAGGCCATGTAGACGCAGGCCCACACCCAGGCTGCACTCCAGGCTCAGTTGGAGGCTCAAGTTAGAATAATGAAACAAAGAGTAGTCTACTTTATTTAATGGTATGATGTTGTGTTAAATATGCGTTACTTGTTGTTTGTTGTAGCAGGCTCAAATTCCAGCTCAGGACCATGGTGGACCTTCCATCATGGAAAGATTCAAGAGGATGTTGCCACCCTCTTTTAAGGGGGAGAGCGACCCGTTGCTAGCTGAGAGCTGGATGAGGGAGATCGAGAAGATCTTCCGGGCTATTAGGTGTGCGGACGATGATAAGGTTACTTTAGCCACCTATATGCTACAGGTATGTGTTAGTTTTGTATGTTGAATAGCCTGTTAAGTTAGAATTGTTTAGTGTGGTGCTTATGAAGATTGTGTTACAGGAGAGAGCTGATGTGTGGTGGGCTTCCTTACTGTGTATCCGATTCGAGGACGGAGCTATTGACGTGGCTTGGGACGAGTTCGTGAGGCTCTTTCGGGCCAAATTCGTCCCCGAGCATATCCAGGACAGGATGGAGCAGGAGTTCCTTTCCTTGACCCAAGGCTCCATGACCGTGCTCGAATACGAGGCCAGGTTTGCAGAATTATCTAAATATGCACCTCATATCGTGACAGATGAGCGCAGGAAAGCAAAGAAGTTCGTGATGGGCCTGAAGCCATCACTGAGGACGAGGCTAGTGGCGTTTGACCATCGTACCTTGGACGAGGCCCTTAGCGCTGCTTGTAGGCAAGAGGGCGAGATGCAGCAGTATCTTGAGGAGAAGAAGGCTTCGCAGAAGAGGCCTGCAGCTATGTTCCAACGGCAGGACAAGAAGAAAGTAGTATGTTGGGTTTTCATTCTAACATTTATAGCAACATGTTTTCGATGATGAATAACTTCAATTGAGGTTTGATACATGTAACACATGAAATAGAAACTAATGCAATACTTCATTGTTTGTGTATTCAAAATACTTAGTTTTACATGTTTCATCATGTAGGTACAAATGCACAAAGTCAAGCTCTCTCCAAGCAAGTGAAAAAGATCACAAAAAAGCAAAAACAAGGTTACCTGTTGACAGACACAAAAGACCTGTCGACAGATCTCACAGGTGTGGTCTGCCAGAAGACCCATAGTTCAGAAAGTCTTCATCTGTCGACAGATGACAGATCGGCTGTCGACAGATCTCACAGTCCAGAACATCCAGACTTCTGTTGTTTACACAAAAGAGCACATCTGTCGACAGATGGTCTTCGACTGTCGACAGATCTCACAGAGCTGAAGATCCATACTTCTGTCTTACTGTCGCCTGTCGACAGATGGCCAAGACCTGTCGACAGACGGAGTACAATTCAAATTACGGAAAGTTTCTAAGTTATCCTAGGAGGTGTTTCCAACTCTCACGTTTCTCCATGTGAGAACTCCTATATTTAAACACCTCTTAGAAGGAAATTTCGCAGAGAAGCAACCACAACCAAAAACCCTAGAGCTACTCCAAGTTTCACAAGAGTTGCTGCTGCCTGCTTCAGACTGCTGCACATAGCCCTAAAGATCCATCGATCCAGCAGTTCCTGTAAGAAGAACGTCGAGGATTCAACCTTCTCCATCGACTCAAAGCATTCAAGTTGAAGATTGAACTTCCTCCAGGCGTTCTCAGAAGAGTTCTTCACCAGGATTTATTCTCTCACTCAGAACTCTCTCTGTTTTCATATTTCTACCATCTGTGTGTGTGTTGTGGTGATTCAAGCAATCCTTGTGCTTGAGATCACGTGTGTGTGTTGTTCTGATTGTGGGTGCACATCAGAAAACACGTGTGTGTGAGTTGTAGTCACCAAACTCGCTGATAAGCAGTTTTCTCTGTGTGTGTGTGTGCCATGGACGTAGAATACACGATTTGTGTACTCCGAACCACGTAAATCTTCGTGTCTTGTGGTTTGAACGATTTTCACGTTAGATGCTTGATAGGCACGTTGCATTCACGCACTAGATAGATTGCTAACTCACCTACACATCGTCAACACATCTAAGTCTCACGTTGTTTCTACAGAAAATTCAAAAGACTTTGTTGTGATTGAAAAAGGGTTGTTTTCATATTTTTAATTGGTAGTAATCTATTCAACCCCCCCTTCTAGATTACCATATTGGGATTCCGCAAACCTTTCACAGTATACCAGGCACCGCAGCATCCAGTAACAACCAACAGTGCACATGTACTTTCTCAACGTTCCCCTGGTGTGAAGAGGGAGTGTCCCCATTGCGGGAAGACACACGGTGGTTCCGAGTGTTGGATGATTGCGAGGAAATGCTTGAAGTGCGGAAGCAGCGACCGCAAGATCAAAGATTGTCTGAGACTTCAGAAGGGAGTCCAGCGCGGAGCGCCAGCCCCAGCAGTGGTAGCAGCAGCACCGCCAGCTACAGGAAGACCAGGAAGGCCTCGAGCCCCAGCTCGAGTGTTTGCCCTAGCACGAGAGGATGTCGAGCAGGCGGAGCATGTCACCAAAGGTACGGTTTTACTTCTAGGTGTGTACGCTCGGGTTTTGTTCGATACGGGTGCCACTCACTCGTTCATCTTCGAGCGTTTCGCTAGGAAGTTAGCTCTAGAGTCAGGCGTAGAGTCTGAGGATTTAGAAGTCCCGTTGTCTGTACACACACCTTCGGGTACGGTATCGACTGGGAAGTGTATTCCATCGTTACCTATGTGTATTGAAGATAGAGTCCTAGAAGGGTGTTTCTTCTTGCTAAAGATGAAGGACTTTGATGCTATTCTTGGTCTGGATTGGCTAGAGGAGCACTATGCATTAGTAGATTGTCGTGGGAAGAGGATTGTTTTCCGCATTCTTGGTGAGGACGAGTTCTCTCATCCCTTGCCAAGAAACTTAGCGAGAAAGTTGGTCACCTCTGCCATGAAGGCGATGCGCATGGTAAACAAGGGTTGTGACGCTTTTCTTGCCAGCGTGGTGTTAGTACCTGAGACTGATGAGTCACGTACTCTTGCAGAGATCGAGGTAGTGCAGGATTTTCCAGATGTCTTTCCCGATGACTTGTCTGGATTGCCACCGGATAGAGAGATAGAGTTCACCATAGAGTTGCTTCCGGGCACCTCTCCTATCTCGAAGGCTCCATATCGGATGGCACCTGCGGAGTTAGCCGAGTTAAGGAGGTAATTGCAAGAGTTGCTAGATAAGGGATTTATTCGCCCTAGTGTTTCCCCTTGGGGCGCACCTGTCTTATTTGTAAAGAAGAAGGATGGATCACTTAGGTTATGCATCGATTATAGGAAGCTAAACCAAGTGACTGTGAAGAACAGGTATCCCTTACCTCGGATTGATGATTTATTTGACCAGTTGCAAGATGCATCAGTCTTTTCTAAGATTGATTTACGATCTAGTTATCATCAGTTGAGGATTCGGAGTGAGGATGTGTCCAAGACGGCCTTTAGATCCCGTTATGGACATTATGAGTTTTTGGTTCTTCCTTTCGGATTGACCAACGCCCCTGCAGCGTTCATGGATCTCATGAACATGGTGTTTAGACCTTATTTAGATAGCTTTGTTGTGGTGTTTATTGATGACGTGTTGGTATACTCTCCAGATGAGGCCACGCACCGTCAGCATTTGAGGGTAGTGTTAGAGGTTCTTCGTGAGCACAGGCTGTATGCTAAATTCAGCAAGTGCGATTTCTGGTTGCGCGAGGTTCATTTCCTCGGGCATGTTATTTCCGGTGCTGGTGTAGCAGTAGATCCAGCAAAGGTCCAGGCAGTTATGGATTGGGAGACTCCCAAGACACCTTTGGAGATTCTTAGTTTTCTGGGTTTGGCTGGTTACTATCTGCGATTCATTGAGGGATTTTCATCCATCGCCGCCCCATTGACTCAGCTTACTAGAAAGGGAGTGAAGTTTGTCTGGTCCGAGAAGTGTGAGAGTAGTTTTCAATTGTTGAAGACTAAGCTCACGTCAGCTTCGGTGTTAGTCTTGCCGAGCGGTGTAGAGGGTTTTGCTATCTATACGGATGCATCTCGGATTGGTTTAGGCTATGTGCTAATGCAGCAAGGAAGGGTAGTGGCATATGCTTCTCGCCAGTTGAAGGAGCATGAGCGTAACTATCCGACTCATGATTTGGAGCTTGCGGCAGTGGTTCATGCGCTAAAGATCTGGAGGCACTATCTTTATGGTGTCAGATTTGAGGTGTTTACTGACCATAAGAGCTTGAAATATCTTTTCTCCCAAAAGGAATTAAACCTGAGGCAGAGAAGATGGATTGAGTTCTTAAAGGACTATGACTTCGACCTTCAGTATCATCCTGGAAGGGCGAACGTCGTAGCGGATGCCCTAAGCCGGAAGAGGTCTTCTCTCCAGCAGGATTGGAAGATGTTGGAGGATGCGGCGTGTGCGATGGCTGAGTTAGAGCCCTTATGTCAGGCTTTTGTGGCTCAGTTGTCTCTTAGGTCTTCGGTGTTGGATGAGGTGATCGAGCAGCAAAAAACTGACCCTAGACTCCAAGAGTTAGTGGGCAAGGCGGGCATTGCTCGTGATGAGGATGGTGTGATTATGTAGCAACCCGAAAAATTCAGTATTTAAAAATTTGAAATAATAATTTCTTTAAAACGAAATAATAGAAATATACGTACTATTATTGTATGTGCAAGAACACATCTAGAAATTCCTTAAAAATTATAAATCAACCCCAAATATTATTCCTAAGTGTTCCACGAAGAAAATACGTGCAACAAAAAATCCGATTGGCCAAGCGTACATCACAATGTGACTAAATATCCAATTTAGAAACTAAGTCGAAAAACTGTTAACACGGAAAGATAACGCGCCCATAAATTAAATGAACATGTCGGAGAGACTTCCAACATCATGTAATGATTAACCATTATCGGGTTTGGACCAATGGACCTCTCATAGCCCATGAATAAATTCAAATAAGAAAATGCAATAAAATTCATAACTCTACTATTCCCTAATTAAAAAGGGAAAACCTATAAGATAAATTCCAATAAATAATGGGATTGGTTAAATGGACCCATTAGAAATTAGTGGGCCAAAATAAGGATTTTAAAAAGAAGAATAATAAGAAAATACCCTAAATTCGTAACTAAATTATTACCTAAATAGAAAAGGGGTATTTAATGTATTAAATAGGAAGTTTGAGTTAGAATTGGATTCCTAAACCTACCCTAATAGGTTGGCCACGAATTTAGCTCCCATCCTAACCCAAATAGGAAGTGGAAAGCTTGGGAGGAGGTTAGGAAAGGAGGAAATTCAGAATTAAATAGGAGTTAGAGTACTATTAGGAATTAGAAACATAACTAGCATAAATACTCTCCTAAAACCTTCATGGCCGGCCCTAGCTCATGCCAAGGGATTGCTGGACCAGGAGGAGAGGCCAAGGAGGAGGAGATCTTATGGGGAGAAGAACCTTTCAAGCTCTCATCCCCGTTCTTCAAGTTCTAGCCCTAGAAGAGGAAAATGACCAAAGGTAGGCATTCTCACAAGCTAAAATTCTAAAATCTCGTCTGTAGGTTCTTCCTACCCTCTTGAATGAAACCCCAAAGTTTCATATTTTTCCATCTATCAAATCTTTTCTTATGAATTTTCAAAGTTCTGTACACTTCATGACCCCGAGCCCTTTTCTTTAATGCATATCTTTGAATCCACTCGTCCTCTTGTCATGAAACTTTTTGAGTAAATACTGAGGGTTGATAGGCATCTTTTGCCCCTGAAAGCCCCAAATTTTGTTCACCCTAGTTGGCGAATTAAATCATTTATTCCAATTTGCTCACTGTTCTTGTTCTTCTTGTTTGCATGAATTAAAGCCCTTCGAATCCCTTGAAACTTTCGAATTCCCGAATACTGCATGTACCCTGGTCTGTTTAGAGTTGTTAGAATTTTGTTTCATGAATTTTCATGCACCATGCGATTTGTTATAAATTTTTGAAGCACCCTGTATCATTTTATTTCAAGTTGGGCCGCAATCCAAAGTCTGGTCTGATTCCTGTCAGAGCCAGGCGCAGACCACTAGATTCCGACGGGCCGATATGTCGCTTTCTGAGGTCTGATTGCGACAGCCTACCCGTCGCGTTCAGAAAGCGACAGGTGCGCCGTCGCTATCCCTGTGCCTGTCCTGTCGCGACCCTTTCCCGCCTCTGTCGCACTCTCAAGCCCGTCGTGACGCCTCTTCTTGTCGCGTTCTGAATGCGACAGGACACCCCGTCGCATTCTGACCGCCTGAGCAGACAGCCCTGTCGCCACCCTTTTCATGCCCTGTCGCGATCTGCCTACCCCTGTCGCAATCCTTACTGATCTATGTCGCCTTCACAAGATTTTGCATGAAAACCCATAAAAATTATTTCTCTCACTTTCTAAAATATCCTTACGCCTTTTTAACAGTCATATCCGCAGTAAAAACACTTGTTTTACATGGAGCTATATTGAATGCTTTAAAATACATATTCATGACATCTTTTCTATCTACAATTTCATGACACATGCACACACTTGGAACCATCCAAATATGGCATAATTGGCATGGACTTGTGACATAATTTATCTGGTAAATTATGCAATTAAATTGCCTTACTTGTAAATGAACTTGTCCTCGATTTTTCGCGTTGTTTTGAATCACCGATCTCGACGCTCCACTGTTCTAGAATTCCTCTAGAATGTCGAGTACCTGTTTTTATATACACACTTTGCTTGGCTTGTGGTGAACTCTCCGTTGGATATTCCTTTCGCCGGACTAGTGAACCCTTGCACAAGGCCTCCGTAAGTCTCCTCTGTCCATGGATTCCCACATGGTCGACGAGCTGGTTGTACCCTAACACCTATGATACCCTTTAGGGATCGATAAGATCCAAATAGCCTTAGTTGCTCTCGCTCTTATCTTGAATCACGCCGGACCTCTAGACTTGTGCATAACGAGGCCAGCGGAAGGGTTGTGTATTCCACCTGACTGCCAACACCGTACGCGTGTGTTGTGCAACTGTTACTATCGCTCGTTACTCGACGTTCCACGTGCAATGACCATAAGATCTCATCTATGCTATACTTGCCCGTCTATTCACATTCACGTTCACTCTACTATTTCGTCTCTCTCGTCTATTCATCTAGTACTCTCTTGTTACCCTTTGAGCTGTGTGGCTCCTATCGTTTATGCTATTTCGTGACTGTCTAGCGCCATAATATAGGTCTTGTGACTCTACTGTATCCAATGCATACTGTGCAGCGCACGGAGAGTGTCCGAGGGGCTCCAATCTAGTCCTGGGGGCAGAGAGCCACCCGAAAATATCTGCAGGGGCTATTGACGGTGTTCTGCATTGCACCGGTTCTGACTATACTATCTTGGCTAGACATCTGATTGTTACTATTCGTCTGAGGAGTTCAGACGTACTGTACCATTTCTGTGCTAGCACTGACTGTTATAACATTAGTCTGAGGAGTTCAGACGTAATGTACTATCGTGAAACGGCTACTGTCCTAGAAGTGACTACTACCGTATTCTACAAGTGCACCGTTGTGCAACCATACCCGCTATCGCGTTACACGCTATCTCGTTACATGCTATCTCGTTACACGCTATCTTGTCATACGCTCTACTTGCTCTACTTGATACTTGCTATCTTGAGTTATTGCGTTCTATCGTGACTTGATCACATTCAAAGTGCCATTACTATTTCGATTGACGAAAGTTGATCAAAAGTGCTTTACTATTTCGATTGATAAGAATCAATCAAAGTGCAATTTACTCTTTACATGACCATCTACTTTCTCTCTCCTTGCTATACATGTTGCTTGATATTACTTGACGTTGACGCTATGTGCCATCGTGTTATCGTGTTGCCTTCTATCGTGACTCGATCTTATTCATTGTACTATACTTGATTCATCTGCTATTTGAACCATGTTACTTGTGCTCTTACTTTCTCGACTTTACATGACTCGCTCTATCTTTAGTTACTCTGCCATTTAATGCACTAATTATTTAAAGCCTGCTTGAGCCTGAGCTTTAAGTCCTACTGGGCGTTATCGCTCACCCTTCGTTATTTGTTATTGTGTCTCAGGTAAGTTGGACGATGACGTTATACGTACCAATGGGACGGATCCAGAGTGATGAGTGACCCGAAGTCAAATGACGAAGTTGCCCTAGTACAATGGAGTCTAGTGGTTATTGCTTTAGATTTCTTTTCAATGTAATGATGTCATTGAGCCTTATGTGTGGCTCTGAATTAGTGGTTGTAATAGTCTTAGTGATTTTATAATGAATTAAAGAGTTATTTCAATTGTTGCTCGTTAGATGCTCTGATGTTTGCGAAAGTATGCGCAATTGTCGTTACCATACTCGTTGTTCGCGTCTCCCTCCGGTTTATTCCGCTGCTAAATTGGAGGGGCGTGACAGATTAGGTTTCATCACCGCGTCTATGTCCCTGATTTGGTCGATGTCCGTGAGCATGTTTTAGCAGAAGCTCATAGGTCGAGATTCTCTATTCATCCGGGTAACACCAAGATGTACCAGGATTTGAAGAGGTCCTTTTGGTGGTCTGGCATGAAGAGGGATGTAGCAGATTATGTATCCCAGTGTTTAGTATGCCAGCAAGTGAAAGCCGAGCGGCAGCGACCATCTGGCCTTATGCAGAAGATGGAGATCCCAGTGTGGAAGTGGGAAGCTGTCACTATGGATTTTGTTTCGGGTTTGCCTCGGTCTAGACAGGGCAATGACTCGATTTGGGTAGTCGTAGATAGATTCTCGAAAACTGCGCATTTCTTGCCTATGAAGAAGAAGCAGTCAGTAGAGAGCTTGGCTAGATTGTATGTCAGTAGCATCATTAGATTGCATGGTGTGCCGAAGTCGATCATTTCGGACCGAGATCCGAGATTTACTTCGAGGTTGTGGAAGGGTCTTCAGGATGCCTTAAGTTCGGAGCTGAAGCTCTGTTCGGTGTTCCATCCCCAGACAGATGGACAGTCTGAGAGGACTATCCAGACGCTCGAGGATATGTTGAGGGCGTGTGTGCTGCATTGGAAGGATGATTGGGAGCGTCATTTACCTCTAGTGGAGTTCGCATATAACAACAGTTTTCATGCGAGTATTGGTATGGCTCCATTTGAGGCGTTGTATGGAAGGCCTTGCAAATCTCCTTTATGTTGGGAGGAGACCAGCGATAGGCAGTTGATCAGTCCGGAGTTAGTTCAGGAGACTTCGGATAAGATTCAACTTATCAGGAAGAGGCTTATTGCGGCACAGGATAGGCAGAAGAGCTACGCCGACAATAGGAGGAAGGATCTAGAGTTCGAGGTAGGTGAGCATGTCTTTTTGAAGACTTCACCTACTCGTGGTGTGGTTAGATTTGGCAGGCATAGTAAATTAAGCCCTAGATTCATTGGCCCGTATGAGATTCTCAAACGATTGGGCAACGTGGCATATGAGCTAGCTTTACCCCCAGCTTTAGCTAGCTTTCATCCCGTTTTCCACGTATCTATGCTCAGGAAGTATGTCCGAGATCCATCTCACGTGATTAGTCACGAGCCAGTGGAGATCTAGCTAGATCTATCGTATGTGGAGCAGCCAGTAGCTATTCTTGACCGGAAGGTTCAGCATCTCCGGAACAAGAGTATTACGTCGGTAAAAGTTTTATGGCGAAACTTCTCGCGAGAGGAGGCTACTTGGGAGCTTGAGGATGCAATGAGGAAGAAGTATCCTCATTTGTTCCAGTAGTATTTGTCACGCCCCAACACGGAATATCGGAGCGCGAAGGCAGTTGCAAGTGAACGGGTATAGAGCGAGTGCTAGACATCAAACCATTGAACAAGAATAAATACTAAAACAATTTCATTCATTAATAATCTTTCAAATGCCTAGTTACAACCACTAATATCAGAGCCAGTCTATAGGGCCCAATTACATTGAAAGAAAGTAAAAGACTGAACTTCAAACCTAACTACTACAACGCTAATATAGTAATAGGATGCTAGGGTACTCAAGACATCACTCCAGGTCGTTCCCGTCCTCTTGAGTGTATGGTTCATCCTCGGTCTCACCTGAGAACACAACGACAAATAACGCAGGGTGAGCGATAACGCCCAGTAGGACTTAAATCTCAGGATTAAGCATGCTTTAAGTGATTAATGTCTTATAAAGCAGGATAACTAGAGAGAATAACGAGAATGTATAGAAAGTACTGGTACATGATTACGAGAAACAGTAGCACAATGCACGAGAGTATAGCACAACAAGTGTTGATATCGGATTGGCCGTATAACAAGATAACAAGTAAAGTTGCACAACAGTGCACAAGTCACGATAGCAAGTGTTTGGTCAATATTCTTTCAACCACGAGATTCAAGTAAACCAATAATTGACTGTTTGATTAATTGATTGCCATAGATCAAATCTTGTGTGTTCATGCGTTAGGTGTATGCCATTACCCATATCATTAGACCCTCGCGAGTTATAGCCTTTCAGGTGCTCCTCCCAAGGACCAGACCGGGCCCTTATAATGTTGCCTAGCATAGTCATGTTTTTATCGTAGACAATCAATTTAATGGCCAAGTAGAGTACGAAGAAGTAGATGAGAGTACTAGATGAATAGACGAGAAAGTAGAGTGAACGTGAATAGATGAGCGAGTAGAGTATAGATGAGAGCTAAGGGACAATGCACGTAACTTTCCGAGTAACAAGCGATAGTAACAGTTGCACAACACGCGCACATGGTGTTGGCAGTCAGGTGGAACTCACGATCTTCCCGCTGGCCATGTTATGCACAAGTCCAGAGGTCCGGCATGATTCAAGGTAAGAGCGAACTTCTAATATCTGTTTGGATCATATCGATCCCTAAAGGTGTAATGGGTGTTAGGGTACAACTGGCTCGTCGACCATGTGGGAATCCATGATCAAAGGAGACTTACGGAGGCCTTGTGCAAGGGTTCACTAGTCCAGCGAAAGGAATATCCGACGGAGAGTTCACCACAAGCCAAGTAAAGTGTGTATATAAAACATGTGCTCGACGTTCTAGAGGAATTCTAGAACAGTGGAGCGTCGAGATCGGTGCTTCAAAACAACACGAAAATCGAGGACAAGTTCATTTAAAAGTAAGGCAATTTAATTGCATAAATTACCAGATATATTATGTCACATGTTCATGCCAATTAAGCCATATTTGGATGGTTCCAAGTGTGTGCATGTGTCATGAAATTGTAGATAGAAAAGATGTCGTGAATATGTATTTTAAAGCATTCAATATAACTCCATGTAAAACAGGTGTTTTTACTGCGTGTATGACTGTTAAAAAGGCCTGGACGTCTACTTCTATCATTTTCTGTGCACAGTAGGCCCCAAAATTCCGGAGCAAGCTAGCTCACCCATTGGGGAGGAGTCCCCAACGGCTCTTAGCCCTCCCATCAGACCCTGCGTGAAATCCCATGCCTTTTCTTATAAAAACAACTCACCTTGCATCTGGGGAGAGCTCTCTTGGCTCTTTGCAAAGAGGAGAAAAACCCTAGCTGAGAACTAAAGAGAGACAACACTTTGGGAGCTCAGATCCGGCGATTCAAAGCTTCCTCCAGCGATCTACTGCTCTTGAAAGGGAGTTTGGACGAAGGAGAAGGCCTCCCCAACCTCGGTTTGGCAGCTACTTCGACCTAGAACCCGAGGGAAGGCTGTGGAGGAGACTTCTTGGCACTGCCCAAGGAGAGCTTCAACAGCAAATTTGATCCCTTTGGAGATTTTGTAAAAGGCAAGTAACCCATCCACCTTGTCCATGTGTATGCCCAGTAGGTCATAGGTATTTTCTCAGATTTAAATCGTGTCCTAGAACCTCACATTCCTCCTATCTTTGGAGCTCGGTCTGTGTTTTTGCACAGACAGGAACTTAACGGCAAGACCCCTTGCCGTTAAGCTCTTCAGTTGGCGGCAGACGATGCTGCCGTTAACCCCTTTAAACGGCCAGCCTTTGCCGTTTAGTTCTTCAGGACAGAACAGTGAGCTGTTCTTCCTTCTATATGACTATTTTCCGGATTTCCTTCGCATGAGGATATATTGTAAACATTATATGTTAAGTGATATAGATAATGGAATGTGTTGTGATATTTTTATGTATTTTTGCAATTAGTATAAATTGTTAGGTTTATGTGAAATGCATGTTAGATGAGACCTTGAATGTGGCAGAGTTTTGTTCATATGATCCCTGCGAAATTTTAGTGCCATAAAATTGTTGAGTGATGTGCATGTATGTCAGACCTGGTTCTGAAATTTTGGGAATTTTCCCATGACCATGCTATTTGTTATAATTTATGTATTGTAAAATAGGGAGCATGTGTAGGTTGTTTTTTAAATTTCAGTAAATTGTATGATGCTGGATAAATTTGGGGAAAATTTCCTGTGATAAGATGAATGTTAGATGCAGGTTAGTGAACTGTTAAATCCGACCTTGACACTGTGCTTCTATGATAACCTGATTTATGAATGGCATGTGAATGAGTATTTTAATTTCTGTAAAATCAATGTAGCTCAGAAAAATACGAAAATGTGCATGTGTGATCTGAAACTTGCCAACAGCATGTGATTAAAATTTCGTGTGATTTGGGCAACAGTAGATGAGGTTGTGCAATTTCCATGTGAAATTTAGTTATGAAAGTATGCTTATTGTGGTTATGATTGTTAATGAAATTCCCAACATGATTAGTGTAGATTCCTAAGTGTTAAACTCTGTTAACAGTAGCATCATGTTAGGGAAAACTGAATCATGTGCCAAGTGGTGAAAGGTAAGTCATGTGTCCAATTGTGTGAGAACTGTGTATAATAAACGGGAAAATGTGTAAAATGTACCGTGTGTGACACTGCTTCCATAGAGGGCTGTGGAACTGTACCGTGGAAAAGTCCCCACGGGAAAGTTCAATGTGTTTAATCCTATGGCCATTAGGATAAAATCCTGGAGGTGGACAAGTACCACTGGTTAGGGTGGAGAGTACTTCTCCCGGTCTGCGCAGTCTAAGAGTCGTCACTGTGTTGCCTAGGTGGCGTCTATGTGTTATGTGTATGTGATGTGTCCTTCTAATGGTGGTTTGGACTATGTGTCACGGCATCTAATGAGAAAAATGTGAATGTGTATATGTGTAAATTGTGCAGTGTGAACATGTGTATATGTGAAATGTGTAAAAGTGAACAATGTGAAGGAGTAAATGTGTAACCTGTGAAACATATGTGTTAAATTGTGATGTTGTGATTCATGTTATGCTAGTGCTAAGTTCATGTCAAAACAGCAACCTAAAGGTGTTTATCATGATGTTTCATATGTGCAAAAATGTGTAGCATTCATGATAGGAGTATTTCTTACTTATATGTGAACAAATCCATGTCAAATTGTTATCATGTTGTAACTCAATTTGGAATGTAGCTCTCATGTGGATGAATGAGTAGGAAGCATGTGATAGGAAATTTTATTTTGGAATAACTTAAACCATGTACCATGTGCTTTAAATTGTAGCATTATCATTATAGGTTGTTTCTCATCACTGTTTAACCATGCTATATGTTTGGATTAATGCAATGGAGTGTAGGACTTACTGCGATGTATGCATGTATGACGTGTATGAAGTTTATTTGCTGAGTCTTTTAGACTCACTCTTGCTTCGGCGTACATGTTTAGTAGGTGACCCTACATCTTTGGAGGAGACCGTGGAAAGCGACTCTGAGCAAGGAGAGTAGCTTGGTGGAGTCACCGTTGTAGCTTTTGTGCTTCATCGTATGTAATTGAGGCATTGTATTTGAAACTTATGTAATCATGGACAAACTATGTATTTGAGTTTAGTATTTCATTGTGTGGACTTTAGCTCTTAAATTTTGCTATATTGATCTTGTATGGTTAAATGTGGATGATGAAATGAAATGACAAGTAGTTCTTTTACTTCCGCTACTCTGAATTTTATATTTATGAACATCTCAGTCATGTGTGTTAGTGCTTGGGTCAATGTCCCACTGTGACGAGACTCACTATACCGACGTGGATTGGTATAATCGTACCGGTATAAGGAGGGTCGTCGCAGAGCATGTCATGGACTATGGACAGATTAGCCATAATATATGTGGACAGAATAGTACCATTGTCACACCCCTCCAATTTAGCAGCGGAATAAATCGGAGGGAGACGCGAACAACGAGTATGGTAACGACAATTGCGCATAGTTTCGCAAACATCAGAGCATCTAATGAACAATAATTGAAATAACCCTTCGTTTCATTATAAAATCACTAAGACTATTACAACCACTAATTCGGAGCCAATACATACGGCTCAATGACATCAATACATTGAAAAGAAATCTAAAGCAACAACTACTAGACTCCAATTGTGCTAGGGTAACTTCGTCATTTGACTCCAGGTCACTCATCACTCTAGTCTTGTCCCATTGGTACGTATAACGTCATTGTCCGACTTACCTAAGACACAATAACAAATAACAAAGGGTGAGCGATAACGCCCAGTAGGACTTAAATCTCAGGCTCAAGCAGGCTTTAAATGATTAATGTATTAAATGACAGAGTAACTAATGATGGAGAGAGTCATGTAAAGTCGAGAAAGTAATAGCACCAGCAATGTGGTTCAAATAGAAGATGAATCAAGTATAACACGATGACTAAAGTCAAGTCACGATAGAAAACGATAACAATAATAGCAAGTGACGATATTGTCCAGAATAGCAAGAGACATGTATAGCAAGAAGAGATGATAGTAGATGGTCATGTAAAGAGTAAATTGCACTTTGAATGTGATCAAGTCGCGATAGCACACAGTAACTCAAGATAGCGAGTATCAAGTAGAGCAAGTAGAGCATATGATGAGATAGCGTGTAACGAGATAGCGTGTAACGAGATAGCGTGTAACGAGATAGCATGTAACAAGATAGCGTGTAACAAGATAGCGTGTATGGTTGCACAACGGTGCACCGGTAGAGTACGACAATAGTCACTTTGGGACAGTAGCCATTTCATGATAGTACATTACGTCTGAACTCCTCAGACTAAATGGATAGTAGTCAGATGTCTAGCCAAGATAGTATAGTCAGAACCGGTGCAATGCAGAACACCGTCAATAGCCCCTGCAGGTATTTTCGGGTGGCTCTCTGCCCCCAGGACTAGATTGGAGCCCCTCAGACACTCTCCGTGCCCTGCACAGTATGCATTATAGTGCTAGACAGTCATGAAAGGGTACAAACGATAGGAGCCACAACAGCTCAACGAGTCTCACGAGAGTACTAGATGAATAGACGAGAGGGACGAGATAGTAGAGTGAACGTGAATAGACGAGAGAGACGAGATAGTAGAGTGAACTTGAATAGACAAGCGAGTACAATATAGATGAGATCCTATGGTCATTGCACATGAAACGTCGAGTAACGAGCGATAGTAACAGTTGCACAACACGCGCGTAAGGTATTGGCAGTCAGGTGGAACTCACGATCTTTCCGCTGGCCTCGTTATGCACAGGTCCAGAGGTTCGGCGTGATTCAAGATAAGAATGAGAGAACAATCTAAGGCCGTTTGGATCTTACTGATCCCTAGAGTGTTTCATAGGTGTTAGGGTACAACCGGCTCGTCGAGCATGTGGGAATCCATGATCAGAGGAGACTTATGGAGGCCTTGAAAAAGGATTCACTAGTTCGGCGGAAGGAGTATCCGACAGAGAGTTCACCACAAGCCAAGTAAAGTGTGTATATAAAAATAGGTGCTCGACGTTCTAGAGGAATTCTAGAACAGTGGAGCGTCGATAACGGTATTTCCAAACAACGCAAGAAACGAAGACAAGTTCATTTACAAGTAAGGCAATTTAATTGCATAGATTACCAGATAAATTATGTCACAAGTTCATGCCAATTAAGCCATATTTGGATGGTTCCAAGTTTGTGCATGTGTCACGAAATTGTAGATAGAAAGATGTTGTGAATATGTATTTTAAAGCATTCATTATAGTTCCATGTAAAACATGTGTTTCTACTGCGTGTATGACTGTTAAAAAGGCGTAAGGATATTTTTGAAAGTGAGAGCAATAAATATTATGGGTTTTTATACAAAATCCTGTGAAGGCGACATAGGGTTGTAAGGATCGCGACAGGTACCAGGCAGAACGCGACATGGCCTGCAAAGGGTGGCGACAGGGCTGTCTGCTCAAGCGGTCAGAACGCGACTGGTGTCCTGTCGCATTTAGAAAGAGACAAGGAAGGCGTCGCGACGGATTGAGAACGCGACAGGTGGATGGTCGCAATCAGACCCAGAAGGCGACATATCGGCCTGTCACAATTTGGTGGTCTGCGCCTGACTCCGACAGGAATCAGACCAGGCTTTGGATTGCGGGCCAACTTGAATCAAATTGATACAGAGTTGTTCAGAAAATCATAACTATTTGTATACACAATGAAAAATCATGAAACCAGTTTTGAATTGATCCAGACATGCAAGGGTACTTCCAGTAATTTGGAATTTGAAAACAATCATGGTATCGACATGGTTCTAACAAGTGGAACAAGAAGCAACCTGATTCCAGGTGCAGCAGAGATGAATGATTTAATTCAAGCAACATACTTGATAAAAATTAGGGCTTTTAGGGGTGAAAGTTCCCCAGTGATCGTCAGTATCTCCCATAAAAATTTCAAGGCATGGGATTTAGTATTCATGGAGAACAAGAATTATGAAGAGGGTTCGGGGTCAAGAGAGTTGCAGGACTTCAAAATTCAAGAAGAAAATATTGGCTCGATGGAAAATTATGAAATTTGAGGGTTTTGTTCCTGATGCATGGAACAATCTACAGAAGAAATATTAGGATTTTTTCTTGTGAGGATGCCTACCTTGACTCGATTTCCTCTTCTAGGGCTAGAACTTGAAGAACGGGGTTGAGAGCTTGAAAGGTTCTTCTCCCCACGAAATCTCCTCCTCCTTGGCCTCTCCTCCTGGTCCAGGAATCCCTTGGCACGAGCTTGGGTCGGCCAAGAGGGTTTAAGAGGTGTATTTATGCTAGTTATGTTTCTAATTCCTAATAGTACTCTAACTCCTATTTAATTTCGAATTTCCTCCTTTCCTAACCTCCTCCCAAGCTTTCCACTTCCTATTTGGGTTAGGATGGAAGCTAAATTCGTGGCCAACCTATTAGGGTATGTTTAGGAATCCAATTCTAACTCAACCTTCTTATTTAATGCATTAAATACCCCTTTTCTATTTAGGTAATAATTTAGTTACGAATTTAGGGTATTTTCCCATTATTTTTATTTTTAAAAATCCTTATTTTGGCCCACTAATTTCTAATGGGTCTATTTAACCAAGCCCATTATTTATTGGAATTTATCTTATAGATTTTCCCTTTTTAATTAGGGAATAATAGAGTTATGATTTTTATTGCATTTTCTTATTTGAATTTTATTTATGGACTATGAGAGGTCCATTAGCCCAATCTCGATAATGGATAATCATTTCATGATGTTGGAAGTCTCTCCGACATGCTCATTTAATTTATGGGCGCGTTATCTTTCCGTGTTAGCATTCCTAATTTGGATAATTCGTCACATTGTGACATACACTTGGTCAATCAGATTTTTCGTTGCACGATTTCTACGTGGAACACTTAGGAAGAATGTCTGGGATTGATTTATAATTTTAAGAAATTATTATTTCGAAAATTTAAGTATTAATTTTTCCGGGTTGCTACAACCATTGCATGGGATTCCAGTTACCATTGTTTCAGATAGAGATCCCATGTTTACTTTAAGTTTCTAGAGGAGTTTACAGAGAGTGATAGGTACAGAATTGAGGTACATTTTAGCTTATCATCCGCAGACAGATGGACAAACAGAAAGAATAATTCAAACCATAGAAGACATGTTAAGAGCCTGTTGTTTAGTATGGGGAGTTACTTAGGAGCATTACTTGGGCATGGTAGAGTTTGCCTATAATAACAGTTATCATGCAAGTATTGGAATGACACCTTATGAAGATCTATATGGAAGACCATGCAGGACACTGTTAAATTGGCATGAGATAGGTGAAAGGCAAGTTATGGGACCAGAATTGATTCAGTAGTGTTTAAAGATGGTTAAATTCATTAAGGAAAAGCATCAGACAGCCCAGAGCCGACAAAAGAGCTATGCAGATACCAGACGTAGACTATTGCAGTTTGAAGTTGGTGACTATGTGTTTCTGAAGGTTTCTCGTACCAAAGGTGTGCTCAGATTTAGCAAGAAAGGCAAATTGAGTCCAAGATATGTTGGTCCATTCCAGATTTTAGAAAGAATTGGTGAAATAGCTTACAGATTAGATCTTCCAGCAGACTTTATAGATGCACATGATGTACTCCATGCTCAGAAGATATATCCAAGATCCTTCACAAATAGTCAGCTATCAAAGAGATGATCTGAAACCAGATATGACAATGCTAGAATATCCAGTACAGATTACAAGACACAAAATCCAAAAGTTGAGAAATAAAGAAATTGAACTAGTAAAGATCAGATGGGAAAATAGACAAGGTGGAGAGGACACATGAGAATTGGCAGAGGAAATGATGAAAGCGTATCCATACTTGTTTGAGTAAGTTTTTAAATTCTTTTAGGTGATAGTACCATGCTTATTTAATTGAGAATTTTTGTGCTGAGCTTTCTTCTTAAATTTCAAAGATGAAATTTCTTTTAGGTGATAGTAATGTAGCGTATTAATCGTTTGGATCGATGTTTAGTGGTTGTGGTGGCCAGTGTGTGGCCTATGGTGTGTGTTTCAGGTGTTTACGCAGGTTGTGGGGCTTCGTGGGCTGAGAGATTGGGCCCAAAGCACCCACCGGTTCATTGTCTGTGAACGCGACAGAGCTGGGCGTCGCGTTTTAAACACGACGGTCCAGGGCGTCGCGTTCTTGAAACCACCATTTGAGGGTCTTCGTTTGCATGTCCGCCGCGTGGCGCGCGCCGAGTAGCCGGCTGATGTCACCGATGAGAAGGTGACAGCCTACACCATCGCATTCTTATCGTGACAGCAGGGTGCGTCGCGTTCTTAACTCCGAGCTATTTTTAACCTAGGTCGGCCAAATAGAGCCCAACAAGCTCTGCTCGGCCAGGAGGAAGGTTTCGCGGGTCGTTTTGGGCAATTTGAGGTTTTGGTGTCAATTTCGGCGTGCTCTCGCCGCGAGGACGTAGTACGGAGCGGGGGAAATTCCACCTTGTTTCTCATTGTGGATCGCATGTTGAGCATGTGTAGCTTGTTAGACATGTTGTAGATGTAACGACCCGCTTCCACCCGGTACGGTTATACCAACCCACATCGGATGAGAGCAAGTCGCTACAGGGGAGAAAACCCCAACAATAGACATATGAGCTGAGATATACACAAATAGAAAGGAATAATGCAGCGGAAATTAAATAACTCTCATTCCATCAACTTATAATCCACATTCCACAGTCTATATAGTCCAAGAAAGAAATAACATAACCTGGCTTCCACTAAACATATAGCCAGTTTTTCCAATTACAATAATCAAAGTTCAAATAACAAATGCATTACATACTAGGAAATAAACCACAAGTCTTCAGTCTACTCCTCAAACTCCGCATCGGATCTTGCTAACTCCTCGGCTTCTAAATCTCCTAAAATGTTTAGCAATGATGACTCTACATAATAGACTTAACAAGCAACTTAAAACTTCAAATCATGTACTCATCACACATGCTTTCTAACAAATTAAACTAACATATGCTCATTCTAAAACATGGATAATAAACATGGAACCTATTAAGCAAAACTATACTAACACTTGTAAGACAATAATTCTAAACATGGATACTAATAACATGGATTCACTAACATAAGAGCATTCATATAATCACATGCTTTCATTTCCTATTTTCACATAACACTAACACATGTCTTATGTTCAATTTATAACATGATACTAAACACATGCTCATCATGTAATTACTAACTCATGGATACAATAACATACACCTACACATGGTACTATACATGATATCAAAATTAACAAAATTCACATTAACACATGCACTTACTTCCACATTATCATTCACTTTCACTTACACACGATTTCACATGGTTTTCACTTTATACATTCACGTATCACATGTCACATCACTTGCACTTATCACGTGCCACGTTCACATGTCGCTTTACACATTATGCACATGTTCACTTTTACACGTTGCCAAGACACAGCCCAAACCACCACTAGAAAGATCACATAACACGTACACGTACTTAATCACCAGGCAAGTGACCAAGTCTCGGTTACTGCAGAACCGGGGGAAGCCCTCCCCACCATTACCAGTGGAACTTATCCACCTCTAGGATTTAACACGACCCGTTGCCCCGGGTATCATGTCACAAATTTGAGCTTTCCCGTAGGGGCACTACTACAGTACAACTCCATGCAATCTATGGTGGCAGTGTCGTATTGACACACATTTTATCTTTACACATTAATACATTTTACCCACACATGCCACATGTTCTCTCACTTTCCATGCACATGAACACACATATCATGGATCAATTATAAACCACTTTTGAATACACATTTTAATCATGAACAGTCAGTAACAGAACCAAATCATGTTGCTAATCATGCTTTAAAACATAACTAAAATCTATTCTCCACACATGGTACAGAAAGCTTCAGAAATTCAAAACTAATTTCATAGTAATCAAAACATAGCCAAATTTAAACCACGAGATGATTTCACATAACAGAGTATATCAGTAAGTTTTCATAATTTTCTGAATAGTACATCTATTTTTAATATTTAACAGGGATTGTATGTAATTTAACAAGGTATTTTAGTTAAACATGAGGGATAGTGAACTATCTGTTCTAATAGTCCTAAAACATGCACACAGTGGTCCTAATTTCTTGGAAATTTTTGAGACACTAACATTCATCATACATATTTATTCTAGATTTAATTTTAACAAAACATGCATATTTTCTCCATAACAGAATTTCTATAAATAGTAAATATAACTAGGAAATTAATAGGATTTCATGGCATGATCTAATGAATATATTAAACAGGACAAAATGTTTTGAACACATGCATGTTGTCACTTCTCCTGAAAAATCATATCACATGCAGTCAAACCCTGTTCTGGAAGAAACTCAGAAGAACTTGACGTCCAAGGTTTGGACACAGGGGTTAATGGCACGATCGATTGCTGTTTACCCAAGATCTTGGCGGCAACAAGGTGGCCGTCAATCTCTTGTTTGCACACAGTGCAGACCGAAACACAGAATTTTGGGGGTCCAGGCATGAAATAAAAATTTGTAAAATTGCAAAACCCTAAAAGATAAGTCCACGAAGTGAAACCCTAAGTCACTTGCCTACAATTAAATCTCTAATGGGATTATTAGATCGAAGAAGCCCTCCTCGGCCAAGCCAAGAAGGTGAGGTTCTCCTCCCAAATCCGGTCTTCCTGTTGATGCAGATGATCCTCCGGAGTCTGGGAAGCCTCCTCAATCACAAGAGCGTCTCCCAGTCGAAGCAGATCGCCAGAAGACCCCTCCAATCGCCGGATCAAACTCGCCAAAGATCAGGTTTTCCCACAGAAGCCCTAGGTTTTTCCTCATGAGCCAAAGACCTAATCTCTCTGAAAACACTAAGTTTTATAGGTTAATGGGTCGGGTTGCGCTTAGGGTTAAGTCATCCTACTGTTAGGGATAGTTTCCTAATCAAGAATCGGGGAAAACACTACTGTTTTCAGATCTAGAAATGCAACTTAACTGGAGAAGTAAACGTCCATATTACTGCCATTTACAGGAAGTCAACGTCAATCGATGTTGACGTCAGGATTTTCCGGTCAGACAGTAAACGACACACTTGTGGCCGTCTACTCACTCTTAACGTCAAGAGATACTGATGTTAAGAAGAATTTCGGCCAGAACACAGAAATAATTAAATAAACACACATACACAATATAAATACATACAACATGCACTGCATTATTTAAATACAATATGCACAGAAATAACGTATATATATATATATATACACACACAAATTAAATATATTACATGCACAATTAAAAAATAATATGAACAAAATTTGGGGGCCTTACAGTAGATGATAGATAGCATGCTAGAGTAATGGTTAGAACATGAATAACTGCTTCTCATGGTGTTTTACATGGTTTGCAAGGGGATTCCGGAGATGGAATCCCGGTTTTAGGGTTCTGTTTATGAAGGCGACGGACCTGGGTGTCGCGTTCAGAACGTGATAGCCCGACCCGTCACGTTCTTGTTCAAAACGTGCCGTATCGAAGCGTCGCATTATGAATGCGACAAAAGCCCCCATTGCATTCAGGCCTCCGAGGGCTGAGGGTTTGTGCATGGCTACGTAGTTATCATGTGGTGTTATTTATTATCCGTAGCATTGATAAACGGTGCATTGGTACTTGTTGAGACTGAGGACAGCGGTGTTCATATGGTTTGTGTGTGTGCATGGCGAGTAGTACGACGCCTACCGTGGTTACCTCTCCAGTCAGGAGTCCTAGGTTTTGTGTGATTAGTGCTCGGGGCTTGTCCCGGTACTTGTGTACCGTCGGGGTCTGTGTCGTCTTCCTGGACACCCTCACTCTTGTGTAGAGTAGTACGTCTGGCTGAGGGAAAGACAGCAGTAGGACAGTGACTTGTGTGAATTTGTGTTTGTCGCTTGTAGCGCGATCGTGGTTGGGGTTATGGATACTAGTAGATGTACTGGGCCCCAGCTAGCCCTATTTTCCAGTGCCTCACTTTTGAGAGCTCGGGCCGGAGTCTCTAAAGGTGCCAGGCATGGGCTTGCGGCAGTGTGGTCCACAGGTGTGGTGTTGGTTGGTCTCCATAGTTTCTTGGCTTGTTGTGGTGGAGCGGCAGCTGGAACATTCGTTTATGGCTGCGAGGCTGAGAGGTAGTCCTGTGTGGTTTGTCCGGGTTAGTTGCTGGTGTCGTGAACCAGTCTTCGTGACCCGAGTGTGGCATTTTCTACTTTAGCTCGTACACTTGGACGAGGCTTGCCATTTATTTGTTAAAGGCTATTTTCCATTAATAGCTAGTGATAATTGTTATTTATAGCTTTAATACCATGTGTAGATAGTTCTATAAATTGCTTAGTGTAGCTTCTTGTTACTGCTCTTTCTGATTTTGGTTTTGTATGACTTATGGGGGAGTTTCCCTACTGAGCCAGTGACTTGCGAGGCTCACCCCTACCCCTTTCAGGTGAGGGAGAGTAGGAGGCTTCCCGTCCTTCGTCTAGTTCGGAGCCGCACCGCAGCAGAGTTGGGTCTGCACCACCAGCAGTGTAATCTTTACTTTCTGTTCACCTCGGGGTGTGCCCCAGGTTGCTGTACTTTGAGTTTGACTCTAGTTGAGAACTGACTATGTATATTTCATGTAAATATTTGTGAGATGTGACATCTTATATATATATTTGAGCTGCTTCCTTTATATTTCTACAGACATCTGAATGATATTCCTTGCGAGGCTACGGCTCGTTCGCGGGAGGCGGAGTCGGGTCAAGCTCGTTATTAGGTTAACGGGTTTGAACGGCGAGGACCGCTACATCGATTGCCTCTCACTTCAAATGTTTCAAAATACCTTTGACGCCCAGTGAAAATTCAAATGACTTTCTAACTCTTATATTGTCATTTCTTTGACAGATAAAAAAGTCTTATAGCAAGCTGTTAGTAGGAAAACATGGACAGAAGGCAAAATATAATTCCTCTTTCCTACAACAAAAGAGAAGCACCTAACCTTCTATTTCTAACTATCTGCAAGAAACACAGACAGAAGGCAAAAATAGGTATGAGTGATTTGACAAAAGACTTTACTAGTCTAATCATCTACCTTGCATTTAATGTCTGCAGGTCCACCTCTACACACAGTCAACATTTTGGATCTGCTGCTGGTATCCTTGGAATTATGCACCAGCCAGAAGAATCCTTTGTTCAAAGGAGCTAGTAGGCACAAGAAAGAGGCCGTTAGACTCAAGAGAAAGAGAGGAGAAAAAGAAGAAGGAGAAGAACTAGAGCAACAATTATTCTTCAATGAATCCTCTTCAAGCTTCTCCATAAAAGGATGAAGCAAAGGAAAAAGAGAAGAACAACAGTACGAACCTGAAGATCAGACAAGGAGTGTACATCCAGTGAGCATCCAACTCCATACACACTCAAAGTAAGAAATGAAGAGAGCTCGAGCCCATTCAAGCTGAAACATTCAAGCCATCTTCCTTCTTTCTCATTCTCTCTCTGTGTGTCTATGTGTATTTGAGAGAGAGAGAGCTGGAGGTTTAGCCTAAGGAGAGTCTTGTTTTGTAAACTCTTTCTTGCTTAGGCTCAGTCTCAGATCAAGCATCTCATTGTGTATCATGAGCTTGATCTAGGGGCTTCAGGTTCTAGCTTCTGTGTTTAGAAGTGTTCCTCTTCTTTGGAAGAGAAGGCTTGCAGTGCAAGAGTTCTCCTTGTGTTAAAAGAAGAACCACACTGGGGTTTGTACCAGAAGGTTGGCTTCTTGACCTGTAAGAGAAGTGGGTTGCCTTCTTACCCGGAAAGAGAAGAAGACCAGCTTGTATCTCGTGGTGTAACCACGCTGGGGTTTGTTCTAGCAGGTTTGCTTCTGAGCCTGCAAAAGAAGTGGGCTGCCTTCTTGCCCAGGAAAGAGAAGAAGACTAACTGGGGTGTTGGGTGTTGTATGCTGCTTTTTTAAGGGAAGACCAAGGTTACTTAGTGGTTAATGAAATCCCAAGAGTTTGCTTGGAGACTGGACGTAGGACTTCCATTTGGAAGGGCCGAACCAGGATAAATTTCTATGTTCCTTGTGTGCTTGCTTCCACAGTCTTAACTTCCATTGCACATGTTTATTTATACTAACCAAACATTTTCAAGTGGTGAATTTTTGTTTCAGTTTTTAGATTTCCTATTCACCCCCCTCTAGGTTAGTCTTGCTACCATATCAAGAGGGCCAACAGAAACTAACCACTCAGGACCCAAAAGATTTTGGGTATCTAAAACTCATTGATCTATTTGTAGGTAAGTCTAAAAGCATCCAAGTGGTACTTGGACAATGGATGCTCTGGACACATGATAGGTGATAAATGCTTATTTACGTCAATCAAGCTTGAAGAAGGATCAGTCACCTATAGAGACAATGGCAAGGGGACTGTTATCGGATGTGGAACAGTAGGCAACAAGAACAAGGATTTAATAGAAGAAGTGTTGTGTGTCAAAGGACTAAAGCACAACTTGATAAGCATCAGCCAGCTCTGTGACAAAGGACATCAAGTGAAATTCATATAATCAAAGTGTCAAATCATCAAGAATGAAGAAGTGATTTTTGAAGGGCATATGGAGAAGAATCTATATGTCCTACATCTCGAAGATATGAGGAATCAAGATGTATGTCTAGCAGCAACCAAAAGCACTAAGGTAGAATTATGGCACAAAAGGTTGGGTCATGCTAGCCTAGATGTGATCAGTAAATTAATCAAGCATGACTTACTAGAAGGATTGCCAAGAATCAACATAGATAGTGATAATGTTTGTGAACCATGTGCTAAAGGAAAACATACAAAGATCTTTCAAATCAAAACCTACTATCACCACCACCAAGCCTTTGGAGCTAATCCACCTCAAGCCTTTCGGATGCAAATACTTCATTCATAATCATGGTAAGTCAAATCTAGATAAGCTGGATGCAAAATCCGATGAAGGTATATTTCTAGGTTACACTTCTAAGCCTATGGGATATAGAGTTTTAAATAAAAGAACTTTACTAATTGAGCAAACCGTACATGTTATATTTGATGAATCTAACCCTTCATTGAGAAAGGAAATTGTTAGCGATGATGAAGGTATGGAAGACCTATCCAAGAAAATATAGAATATATCTATCAAGGATAGTGAAGATCCACCCCTAGAGGAACTATAACAGAAAGAACCAACCCATGAAGATCTTTCTAGGGAATGGAGATACAAGAAGGATCATCCCAAAGAAAATATCATTGAAGATCCAGATGTAGGGGTAAGAACTAGAAGTAATGTTATTTCCTGTGATTATTTAGCCTTTATTTCTCAAATTGAGCCCAAGACAATCAACGAGGCACTAACTGATGAATCTTGGATTTTAGCCATGCAAGATGAACTAATTCAGTTCAAGAGAAACTAAGTTTGGCCCCTTGTGCTTAGGCCATCAGATCATCCTATTATTGGCACCAAATGGGTGTTCAAAATCAAAATGGATGAAGGTGGTGTCATGTCATTACTAGAAACAAGGCTAGACTGGTAGCTCAAGACTATTCCCAAGAGGAGGGCATAGATTTTGATGAAACTTATGCACAAGTAGCTAGACTTGAGGCTATACGGATTTTATTGGCATATGCATTTGTATGTGATTTTAAATTATTTCAAATGGATGTAAAATCTGCATCTTTAAATGGCTTTATAAAAGAGGAAGTCTGTAAGGCCCCCGAATTTTGTGCATTTAATAATGTTTATTTGGCGCATGTTATAGATATTTACACTTATGTGCATGAGTATAATATATGCTATTCTTGTGTGTGTACATTGTGTATTAAGGGATGTAGTGCATTTGGTATGTAATTATTATCGTATAGCATATAAGTATACACAAAAAATATTTTGTATATAAATTTATTTAATTGTGCAAGCATTATCAAGATGTAGAAGTACATAGTATACTTATTTGAATCTATGCAAGTTGAATGTAATTATATTGAGTACATGTATATAGGTATGTGTTTAACTTTGTGCATGTAATATCTACTTATTTTCATAACCATTAAGTTGCTTATGATGTGTTAGTACATTTATTTTATTGAATATTTAAATTCTGGCTGAGATGCCCAGTCGGCGGTAGCATCTTCCGCCGCTGACTGAATGGCCATGGAGATTAGCGTCCATATCAATGGACGTCTACTTTTATGTTGGCGGCACCAAAGGTGGATGCCTACTTTTCCAGCTGTGTGCGTTTTCAGATCTAAAAACGGTTGCGGTTTGGCCGTGTTCTTGTTTTGGAAACCTTCCCAATGGGAGGATAACCTGCCCTAATGCGTCCTCGACCCCCTTAGGTTCTATAAAAGCACCCCTTTTAGACGGATTAGGTTCTTTTGCTCTTTGTGAAAACCCTAGAAAATCTGTGAGAAAAACCAAAGTTTGGAGGCTTTGATCCGGCGACCTGGTGTTTCTTCTGGCATTCTACCACTTCGGGGAGGAGGTCTGATCATAGAAGAAGGCTTCCCGACGGCGGTGTGCAATCTACTTCCTCACAGAAGCCGGATCGAGGGGTGATTGAGGGACTTCTTGGCACTGGCAAAGGAGAGCTTCTCCGGAAATTTGATCGCATATAGAATGTTCTTAAAGGCAAGTAGCTTGAGGGTTCAACCCATGGACTCATCTTTTAGGGTTTTATCAATTTTCCGGAATTTTATTCCATGCCTGGATCCCCCAAAATTCTATATTTTTCTGTTTCGGTCTGCATTTTGAGCAGGCAGGAGATTGGTGGCCACAATGTTGCTGCCATGTTCTTATGTAAACGGCAGTGTATCCTGTCGTCTATTGTGTTGGCAGCCAGACCCTGGACGCCAAGTTCCCTGGTTTTTCCAGAACAATCTGTGACTGTATGGAATGTGATTTTTCGGGGAAAATTTGTGCATACATGCATGGTTTAAATTATGTGGTCCTGTCTATGATATTCAGTAGATCATGCCATGAGATATTGATGAGTTTCAATGATAATTTGCGTTTATAAAATTTTTATCATGATAAAATGTGCATGATTTGGTATTTTGTAAATTCAGAATAATTAGAATTGATGTGTGTTATGTTCACAGAAGATCTCCATGAACCCAATACTACTGTATGCATGATACAGAACTGTTAGAACTTTTAGATCACTGTCTATCATGTATAAACTGAATTATCTTGTAAATTGACTGAAGCCTTGTTTATTAGTAAAAAATAGTTAGACTACCCAGAAAATTATGAAAATTCGTGATATGTTTTGTGATACCTCTGTACCCTGTGGTTAAATTTTCAGCCTGTTCTGATTTCTATAGAACGAATAATCTTGTTAAATTTCATGTAATCTATGCTAATGATTAAAAATGGTTTTACTATTCTGAAAATTGTGAAAAATTACAGACATGTTCTCTGTGCTATATTGAAATTGTAATTAAAATTTTATATGATTCTGATTACTGTGCATATTATTATAAAATTCTGAACCTTTGTACCATATTGTATTAAATCCTAATTATGTTGGAATGTGATCAGTATTATGATTCAGCTATTGTTAAATGATTGTTTATGAGTGATTGAGAATCTAAATGTGATATGTTATGGTTCATAACGCATGTGTGTGTATGTGCTTGGAAAGTGAAGAATAGATGCATGTGTAGGTTAAATGTAAATTGAAATAGGATAAATAAATTGTGCCCATAAGACACTGCCACCCTAGATTGCTTGGAGCTGTACTGTAGTAGTGCCCCTACAGGAAAGCTCAAATGGTAAAACGTGATACCCTAGGCAAGGGTCTTGAAAAATCCTGGAGGTGGACAGGTTCCACTGGTAATGGTAGGGAGTGCTTCCCTCGATTTTGCAGTGACCAAGACTTGATCACGATTGCCTAAGTGATTAAGTAAATGTGAGTGTATGTGTAAGTGACATGATCTGTCTAGTGGTGGTTTGGGCTGTGTCTTGGCAATGTGTAAACATGAACATGTGTATAAAGTGTAAAGTGACTGGAATTCGTGGCACAAGGTATGTGCAAATGATATGTGAATGTGCAAATGATATGTGAACATGGCACATGATATGTGCATTATGACATGATAAGTGATACGTGAATGTGCAAAGTAAAAACATGAGTAAGTGTATGTGAAAGCCAAGGATAAGTATATGTGTGCATGTCATAAGAAAGTAGTACAAGTGTAAATGTTAATATTTTTTAATTGGTATCCTGTCTAGTATATGTATAAATGTGTGTTATAATACTAATGAAATAAATCATTTCTTGGTGCGCATGTGTTAATATGCTTCTTGACAAATGATAAAAATGATGATATGTTAAATACCAAGTAAAGGTGCATGTTTCCATATCCATGAATTATATATTACTTGATGTGCACGTATTAGTATTATGTTGTGTGGGCTAATGTGATCTATATGTAAGTGTGATAAATTTTCTATAAAAACAGCAAGCTAAGTGTAGAGAAAAATGTTATATTTGCATGTGGAATGCATTAGAAATCATGCTAGGAGTGTTGTTTACCTTGCCTTTGTTTCCATGATTAAATGCGTAGAATTGCACATGATTAGAATAAAGTATGAGAGCATGTGATTGTCTGTTGAAATCATGTTAAGGATACCATGCTATTATAATCTATGTTTAGAATATTGTTTTACATGTGTTAGATAAATTGTTTAATGTGATTCCATGTTTATTCATTTATGTTATAGCATGAGCATGTATGGATTTAGATTGTTGAATTCTAACGAATTAAGGGTATTAAATTGTTAGAAAGCATGATTGGTAAGTATATGGTTTGAAATTTAAGTTACTTGCTGAGTCTATTGTGTAGACTCACTCTTGCTAAACATTTCAGGGAATTTAGCAGCAGAGGAGCTAGTAAGATTTGAAGTGGAGTTGGACGAGTGGATCGAAGAATTGTAATTTACTTCCCATATCATGTAATGTTAAAATTGAAATTTGAATTTTGATCATATGTACTTGGAGTTGGCTATGTATTCGGAAAATATTGTGTTTATGTTATCTCTTGTTGGACTATATAGACTGTGGTATGTGGATTAAAAGTTGATGGAATAATATTTATTTAAATTCCGTTGCGTTATTCATTTCTATTTGTGTATATCTCAGCTCACTTGTTACTTGTTGGGGTATTCTCTCCTGTAGCGGCTTGCTCTCATCCGATGTGGGTTGGTATAACCGTACCGGGTGGAAGTGGGTCGTTACAAAGTCTATGTTGAACAACATTCTAGCTTTGAAGACATAGACCATCCTCATCATATTTTCAAATTGCATAAGGCACTATATGGTATGAAATAAGCACCTAGAGCTTGGTATGAAAGATTAAGTGTATTTATTTTAAACCATGATTTTACAAGGGGCAAAGCAGATAGCACATTGTTTATTAAATCATGTTCTCAGAATACCATAATTGTGTAAATTTATGTTGATGACATCATTTTCGGAGCTACTGATGAATCTCTTTGCAAGTACTTTGAAGAATTAATGTAGGGAGAATTTGAGATGAGTTTGATGGGGGAATTGACTTACTTCCTTGGACTCCAAATCAAACAAGACAAGGAGGGAACCCACATTAATCAGACCAAGTACATCAAGGATTTGCTAAAGAAGTTTGGTTTTGAACAAAAAAAGCATCTAACCACTACTATGAGCACTTCCACTAGGTTAGATAGTGATCCTCAAGGTAAGAAAACAGATCAAAAATCTTACATAGGTATGATCGGTTCTCTACTGTACTTAACTACTACTAGACTATACATTTTATTTAGTGTATGTATGTATTCTAAGTACCAAGCAGATCCTAAAGAATCCCATTTAATTTCGGTCAAAAGGATTTTTAGATATTTAGCACATACATGTGATTTAGGACTATGGTATCCAAAATCATGTAAGATGAGTTTAATTGGTTATACTGATGTTGATTATGCTAGATGCAAAGTGGATAGAAAAAGCACTAGTGGTTCCTGTCAGTTTCTTGTAGGGTGTTTGATCTCCTGGTTCTTAAGAAAGCAGAACTTTATGGCCTTATCAACAACTGAAACTGAATATGTTGCTGTTGGGAGTTGCTGCACTCAACTACTATGGATCAAACAACAACTTGAGGATTATGGACTAAATATTAGATCTATACCACTGTTATGTGACAACACCAATGCAATCAATCTCACAAAGAATCCAGTACAACATTCAAGAATCAAACATATTGAGGTTAAGTATCATTTCATTAGAGATCATGTAGCAAATGGTAATATTAGCATTTCATTCGTAGAAACTAAAAATCATTTGGTAGACATCTTTATAAAAGCCCTACTTGAAGAGAGATTCATCTCTCTCCGAAGAGAGCTGGGCATCTGTAATTTGTAAAGAATGTATTTCTACAATAACTAAAGACAATAATCTCTTAGAGTACCTTGGAAATGCTTGACTCCTAATCATTGTTGAAAATTTCTTATTGTGTCGACACACTCTTTACTCAAGTCGACACACTCTTTTCTTAGGTCGACACATTCTTTACTCAAGTCGACATATTCTTTACTAAGGTCGACACATTCTTCATGCTCTGTCGACGCCTTCTTACATTAGGTGACCTGTATAATCATCCTGCTTGTCACGTCCCGAGCGTTACGCAGCGGATATTAATAATAATGCGGAATATTTTGAGTCGATATCCCGAGACGTGAACAGTCGGTAAATAAGCCTCTAGCTGGCACGCACTAAATGTATAACAACATACATCATCATGGGGCCCAAATAATGAACTCAACTAATCTTTTATTCAAATCTCAACTCATTGTATTCCAAATGGAAACTATTACAGGACTAAGACTCAATAAAAGCAAAAATACATAATACCTCACTTCCTACTACATTATTCTAACACTCAAAATAAACTAACTATAGATAGACTCATAATTGGAACGCTCATCACTCGGATGCATTCCCATCCTCGACTTGCTCTTCCTCTTGAACTTCATAGTCACCTAGATTGGGTAAAAGTAGGGGATGAGGAAACTAGCCCAGTAGGATTTATATCTCAATGTGCGGGCAATGATATAAGTGATTAACATTTTAGAACTAGGTAAGCACGATGAATGTCATGATATGCATGTGTGAATAAAACTCATTAAAACATGATACATGAAACAAGCTAGAGAGAGTGATTATGATAGAACAAGATTTGTGAATAAGATGACAAGATAGAACTAGCAATAGAACACTTTGTACAAGCACGCAAGATTTCAATTGATGTCAAGAACGCAAGATATCACTAATTGTATTAAATGCAGGATCGCCATATCACGCAAGCAAGCAAACACGCACGAGCACGATCATGTAACACTAATCAGGCACGTAGACACTAATGTACACCAAGAAAAGATCCATCAAGAATGTACACTAGGACACGTGTATGTGGTTATTGTATCTATCATTCAACAAGCAAGCAAGACTCCCAGCACAGATGCAACGCCAGTAATCATTATACCCCATGGTTAACAGTATATTTATGATTCTCCGTCATTGGGGCTAGACTGGAGCCCTTGGACACTCGCCGTGCCCGGTCATCATCTCATGTAAGGTTTTAAATGTAGATACCCACAGTCATTAATAATGGCCAGTGAGAGTTTCAAAATGTAGCATGTGTAACGTCATGTTCATGATGATGATGGGAACAAGTAATAAGTAATTGAACATGATTTCATGATAACAATGGTCAAGAGATAAATTTGGCAGCATAACGGTACGATTTATACTTTAGTTTAATCTTTACATTAATGGCTTTAGTCTAGATTGTAAATCACACTCACGAGAACAAGATGAGAAAGGAAGTGCATGCTATCTCTAGGGAACTTCAATGGTACAACCAACTCGTCGGCCATGTGGGAATCCATGGTCAGAGGAGATTTACGGAGGCCTTGGAGAAAAGGTCACTTGTCTACCGATTCGGAATGACCGGTAGAGAGCTTCCAAATTCCCAAGAAAGGGCTGCCTAGATGTGCAAGTGTGTAGTGATGTACGCGTGTCTCAATCCACAACCATCAGTTTTAAACTCGCGGAAAACACTTAACAATATGACATGGAATAAAACTATGCGCTTTAACTAATCATGGTTTGCAAGATTTTAAGATAACAATTATCATTTACACATGGTAGACCAGTAGGAAGATTAAATCATAAGTAGCATGAATGATCACGTCATTACGAAAGCAATTAGAATAGTATTCGTGTAATTAAAGCTTTTTAAATGAGTTAACCACTTTTAAGCCATTAAAATAGCCATCATGCAATGATCAGACCTAAGACATGTGAATTACACACTAAATATCATATTTAAATAGACCTCAGGTATAGCGGTAAGATTTGCAAGAAAATAAGTGGTTTCATGTAAAAATCCTGAGATCGCGACAGACACTCGTAAAGGTCGCGACGGGGTCAGATCGGAACGCGACAAGGGGATGTGAAGAACGCGACAAGGCAGTCAGAACATGCAGAGAGATAGCGACGGGGCGTTGGTCGCGTTCAGAACGCGACGGGTTTGCTATCGTGACAAGACCTCAGAACGCGGCCTATCGGGCCGTTGCGTTCACAGCGTCTGCGCCGGAATCCGACAGATCAAGGATAGTGCTTTGGATTGCGGACCAAACTTTCCCTATTTTGACACAGGGTTGTTATAAAATTAAGAACAAATTGTACAGTGCATGAAAAATCATGAAACTAGTTTTAAACCAACCTAGACATGCAAGGGTGCTTCTAGTAAATCGGAATTATAAAATAAGGATGGTTTCGACGGGCTTTAAACAAGTCAAACACAAACGTAAAACCAAGTGCAACCTGAAAACGTAGCATCATGCAGCGACCCTCTTAACATGCTTATAAATCTCTAATTGTTGACATTTAGACAAAACATTCAACACAAGACATGACTAGGACAACTAGTAGAAAAACTTTCATGTTGTGGGTTTGCTCTAATTCTGTCTCAAATCGCATGCAACATTAAAAGAACGGAAAAAGCCCTGACAGTGCGCGACTTGGGGAAAACACTTATAACTCAAAATCTACTCATTGGAATTCGATGAAACCAGTGGGAAATGAAAGTTAACTTGATGCTCTACACATTGGTATAGGATATGTTAAGCTGTGGCACGAGAAAACCTACCTTCTGGGTTGAAGAAGTCCCGTTTTTCCAGAAAACCCGTGTTCCGACCACTTGGAGGAAAACGCTTAATACTCCGTGTATACTGCATGGAATTTGGGCCTCCCACTTGGGTTAGAACGCAGACTTGACCCTCTTTCCAGGAGTATAGGCCTTGCAAGGTTTGGTTATGGTTTGACTCACCTTTGGCCGACTTCAAGTGGACGGTTTGTGCAGGTCGCAGCAGACGAACGGGGGAAGAAGATGAGCTTCTTGTGGTCGTTCCACAGCTCTCAGCCACCAAGAGCTCCTCCACACGACCCCAACAAGTTCTAAAACTCGTCCCTAAGGTTTGGTGAAGAGTATTTAAGCAACCATGGTGTTTAGGAGTCCTATTATGACTAGGAAGGCTATGTTACGGTTTTGACATGATAGTTTCCTAATTTTGAGGATTTCTTCCTCCCTTTGAGTGTGTGAGGCTTTAGGAAACCTCCCACCATAGTTAAGCATGAACTTGGGTTGCCAAGAATACATGATTGCATGCCAATTCAACTCAAATTGCCTCTTTCTAATTTCAGCCTATTTAGAGTTACGAATTTCCATGCATTTTCTAGCTTCTTTTGATTTTTGGATCATATGTGGTCCATTGACCCAATTAAGATATTGGGTCATTAATATATAATGTTGGAAGTCTCTCCAACACTTTTATTTAATTTTTGATTGCGTCATATTTCCGTGTTAACGGTTTTCCGACTTGTTTCCTAATTTGGATAATCGGTCACAATAACTCTTAAACCTAGCCCAAATGATTTTTATTGACCCAAATTTCTTGATGGGTCATTAGAGGATATTATTTTAAGTACTTATATGATTTGTATTTAATTTTATGACTCATCCAAGTACGCGTGATAATGTTTTTTCGACTTATTCATGAATTACGATAATAAGTCGCGAAACACTTTAAACTTAGCTAATCCGATTTTTCTTGGCACAAATCCCTTTGTGGAACATTTAGGAATAATGTGTGGGGTTGATTTGTAATTTTTATGATTTTTTCCGATGTGTTTTAGCATATACGATAATGATTCGTATGTTTTAAATACTTTGATATTATGGAAATTATTTATTTCAATTTATTCAAATTTTTATATAGTTAAAATTTTCGGGGTGCTACACTGCTGCAATATCTACTCACTCTATTTTGATCTAATCTTTAACTACCACTCTCATATTTTTATGGGTCATTTTTATAGTCTACTCCTTTTGACCAAGTTCTCTACATTTCACTCCTTTATCTCTTTAAATTGGTTTGAGCTAAGGGGGAGCCTTGCCCTGAGGGGGAGACTTCATTTATCTTTCCCAACACTTTTCCTTTTTGATCATTCCTATTCTATAGACCTTCCTTTTTGGTAATTCACAAAAAGGGGGAGAAATACTCTGAAATACATACATACTCTGATTAAATTTCATCATATCATTTTTGGAGCATTATGATTTCGGTTTGTTTTGTCATCACCAAAAAACGGGAGATTATTGACTCCTTTATATCCATGATTATATATTTTAGTGCTAACAAAACTTATCAGAATATTTTCATATTTCTCTAAATCATGTGTATTTACCTTAATATCATTTTGGTTAAGTCTGTCAACAAGAGACTCAAAGAAAATAAATTATACTTCAAGGATCATCATTGTAAGTATTCCAAGTATTTCTAAGTTTACTAGATGGTGTTCAATTGCTTGTAAGTCCTTGTTTCATTCATAATTTCATTCATAAGTTTATGTGTTTCATCACTGATAATATATTTTTCACAATTTTAATCGAAGTCAAGTTTCATCTTCTATTGCTTTAAAATTTATCATCCAAAGTCATGTATGTTTTTAGTCGTGATTAGTCGAAGCTCTACTTCGTCATATCTAAAGATGGTACTTCGGCATGCATGTTTTTGGCCGTGATCAGTCGAAGCTCTACTTCGCCATATACGAAGCTAACTTCGTCATATCCAAAGTCCACTTCGTCATATCCGAAGCTCCCACTTCGTCATGCATGTTTTTTATCGTGATCAGTCGAAGCTCAAGTTCGTCATATCCGAAGTCTTATACGAAGTTTCACTTCGACTGACAGCATTATGATCTATTTTATACGAAGTTCTACTTCGTCATATACGAAGTTCACTTCATCATATATGAAGTTTCACTTCGACCGATAGCATTATGATTTGTTTTATATGAAGTCCACTTCGTCATATCTGAAGTTCACTTCGTTGTATATGAAGTTCACTTCGTCATATCTTAAGTTCACTTTGCCATATCCGAAGTTACACTTCGTCATATCCAAAGTTCTACTTCAATCGTTAACGTTATACTTTGGCCAGTCGAAGCTTTCACTTCGACCGTTTATGTTATTTCCTTGGCCAATGGAAGTCATGTATCGATTGATGAACATTTTATATTGATTGCTTTGTAAATACCAATTGATGAACATTTTATATCGATTGCTTTGTAAAACATCGATTGATGAACATTTTATATCAATTTCTTATGTCATCGTCATATCAATTGTTTCCTACATATTGACTATTCTACATAGATTATCATTAATACCCTGATCATCTTTATCATAACGATCATATTTACTCTATTGATTAAGAAAGATTAATAAATAAACTTTATTGATATGATTGTCATTTTCAATATCACTTTATACCAAGCTATTACCCTTGAAGAAGAAATCATTTAATCATATCACATATCTTCTTATTAAGAAATTTTCTGAAAACATCTTTGATAATATGATTAAAGTATTCTCAGACATGTTTTAAATATCCTTAGCGATTTAAACACGTGAAATTCAAATCTCCCGCCGCCTGTTAATATTTCACATATGCATTCAAAGATGTTTGTCATACACATAGTTTGTTGCTGGATATAATTCCCATGCAGTATGACTTTTTGACTAACTACTATTTTTATGATAAGTCTTCTAACGCTTTTCATGTGAACATAAAAGAATCTATCTTTTTTGGAAACACATCTTCTCATGTTAAGTATTCTAAAATGATTTGATTAGTCACATAACATTGCTCCATTTCAAAACATGCTTTACGGTTTTCCATCTTTATAAAAAGTCTTCTTATACTTTATCTAGTGACGGAATGGACATATCTATTTTTGTATAACATCCTTTTACACGTTGACTGATATTGAAGACATCTCTCTTAGCATTTAATTCATGTAGGTTTCTGGTAGTCACATGTTTCTACAACGTAAGGCCTGTTGTGACTGTATGGGAACAAGCATCAAGAAATGAGAGACAATGGCTGCTTCAACGGATATGTTAATGGCTAGCAGAAATGTTTATAAGAAGACAATGGTTACGAAGAATTGTAGACACTGAAGCACACATACACAAGTGTACACGCATACACACAGATATCTTCACCACCATTTAGATTAGAAGAGAAGTGCACCCTCACTCCAAGTCCATCTACTCAGAGCTCCCCTAAAGCCTTCACTTCTCTTTTTCTTTTGAAAGCCTGTTGTTTACGAGAGAATAGCATCATTGTAAGGCCCTCGATTTTTGTTGTCTTTTATTTATTGTATGTTGAGTCATGGTGTGTGTAACTTGTATATTCATATGTAGATATCTATGTACAATATTAGCTAGTGATACTTATGTGTGCATGTGTGTAAATAGGTTATAAATATCGTATGTTGCATGTGTGATGGTGTGCATACTATACCATATATATTGCATGTATATATGTATGGGTTAAGCATGGTTTCTGCATGATTTTAAGTTCTGGCCGAAGGGCCAATTGGCGTCAACATGGATGGACGTCCATGATGAGTCAGCGTCCACCTAGATGGACGCCAATGCTCATATGAACGTCCAGAGATATGGACGTCTACTTCTCTGACATGCATGCGCAGCAGACCCCGAAACTCCGGGGGCAAGCAAGCCCAACCATTGGGGAGAAGTCCCCAACGGCTATCAGACATCCCATCACAACCTCCGGGATATCCCGAACCCCTCTTCTATAAACTAAACCCTTTCTGCACCAAAAAAGCCTCTCTTGACTCTTTGCAAGGAGAAGGAGAGAAACCCTAAGCCCTGTGAGAAAACTTGAGCTTTGAGAGCTCAGATCCGGCGGTTTGGAGCTTCATCTGGCGATCTACAGCAACTAGAAGCTAGTTTGGACATAGGAGGAGGCTTCCTCGACCACGGACTGGAAGCTACAACACCACAGAACCCGAAGGAGAGCTCTTTTGGAGTCTTCTTGGGACTACCCAAGGAGAGCTTCAACAGCAACTTAGATCCCTTTGGAGATTTATTAAGAGGCAAGTAACCCACCCACTTCGTCTATGTATGTGTCTAGGAGGTTTCTATCATTTTTATGAGATTTTATCGTGTCCTGGATTCCCCCATTCTTCTTGTATTTGGAGCTCGGTCTGTCTTTTTGCACAGACTAGAACTTGACGACAAGATCCCTTGCCGTCACGCTCTTCGATTAGCGGCCAACGATATTGCCGTTAAGCTCCTTTAACGGCCAGACTGTGCCGTTAAGTTCTTCAGGACAGAATAGTGAGCTGTTCTCTCCTCCTATATGATAAATTTCCGATGTGTTTTCGTATGAGGATGTATTGTAAACGTATACGTTATGTAATATGAATGGTGGAATGTGTGGTGAGACTCTTATGAATTTCTGTAAATGTCATGAATAGTTTTATTTATGAAAATGCATGTACGATAAGACCGTGATCATGTTAGTTACTGTTGCGTAATTCATAAGGAGCTTGAATGCCATAATTTTGTTAGACCATGAGTAGGTATTTCAGTCTATGTTCTGAAATTTTGGGAAATTTTCCATGCTCAGGTGATTTATTGCAATTTCTATTTTGGAAATAGAAAACATGCGTAGGTTTTGCAAAATTTACAGTAAATTGTGTGTTGTGCAATAAATCCGGGAAAAATTCCTGTGACATTGTATGTCAGGTTCAGGGCTGTGAACTGTCAAATCTGATATTCATGTTATGTTCCATGTCAAATTGAATTATGAATAGCATGAGACTGAATGTTCTAATTTTCTGTAAATATATGATAACTCAAAAAATATAGAAATTTGCATGTGAAGTCATGAACCTACAGATAGTGTGTGGTTAAAATTTCATGTTATTTGGATAACTATAGAGTGCTCTATGAAATTTCCATGCGAAAATGAGTGTTCAACGCATGCTAATATGAACATAGTTGATTATGTATGTTTCAACCTGATTAGTGTAAGACACTGAATGTTTGATTTCTGTCAACAGTAGTATCATGAATAGGAAAACAGAGCCATGTGTATAAGTGAGGAAATGTAAAGACATGTGTAAAATGTGTGTTAAAATCGGAATGTGTAATGTGTAAGAATGTGCCATGTGTGACACTGCTTCCATAGAGGGCAATGGAACCGTACCATGGAAAAGTCCCCATGGGAAGGTTCAATGTGTTAAGATCCTAAGGGCATTAGGATGAAATCCTGGAGGTGGACAAGTACCACTGGTTAGGGTGGAGAGTTCTTCTCCCGGTCTGCGCAGTCCAAGAGCCGTCACTGTGTTGCCTAGGTGGCATCTATGTGTTATGTGTATGTGATGTGTCCTTCTAATGGTGGTTTGGACTATGTGTCACAGCATTAAATTGTGAAATGTGAATGTGAATATGTGTAAATTGTGTAGTGTGAATATGTGTAAACATGCAATGCGTAAAAAGAGAACTATGTGAATGAGTAATTGTGCAAACATGTGGAACCAATGTGTTAGATTGTGAAACTGTGATCCATGATATGTTAATGTGAAATAATTTTATAACAACAACCTTAAAGTGTATGAAATGATAGTGTTCATGTGCAAGAATGTGTAGAAACCATGATAGGAATGTTTCCTTTTATGCATGTGAGAACCCCATGTTAGTTGCTATCATGTTGTAGCTTAATGTGATTGAATGAGTAGTAAGCATGTGATAGGATATTTATTTTTGAATGTCTTAAGTCATGTAACATATGTTTTAAATTTTGTAGAAATACCATGATAGGTTGTCCCTTATCAATGTACAAGCATGCTACATGTTTTGCTTCGTGAATTGGAATGTAGAACCTACTGTGATGTATGCATGAATGATGTGTATGGAGTTATTTGCTGAGTCTTTTAGACTCACTCCTTGCTTCGGCGTACAAGTTTAGTTGGTGACCCGACACCGTTGGAGGAGATAGTGGAGAGTGACTTCGAGCGTGGCGAGTAGCTTGGTGGAGTCGACGTTGTGACTTTTGCTTTCATAGTATGTAATGAGGCATTGTAGTAGAACTATTATGTAATTGTGGATGAGCTATGTAATATGATTTTAGCATTTTATTTATGTTGACTTTAGTTCTCTTAAAATTGTTATTTGAACCTTGTATGTTAAATGTGGATGATGAAATGAAATGACAAGTAGTCCTTTTACTTCCGCTACTCTGTATCTTTATTTATGAGCATCTCAGCCATGTGTACTAGTGTTGGGTAAATGTCCCACTGTGATGAGACTCACTATACCAACGTGGATTGGTATAATCGTACCGGTATAAGGAGGGTCGTCGCAGAGATTGGTATCAGAGAAACCGGTTGAGATTGCACATGAATATATATAAGTCATCATCCCCATTACATGCTAAGTCTACATAGGAATGTCCACATGTGTAGAAAACATTAATAATGTGTGGAAAATAGATGAGAAAAATGGTTAGGAAATTTAATAGCATAGCTCTAATGGTGGCTGAAATTTATTGCAGCCATGGCTTCGAGAGGTAGACGTGGCGGTGTTCCTACTCGTGAGGACGAGCAGAGACGTGAGGAGTAGGCTGAGCAGCGGGCCCCGGCACCTCAGGGTCCTGTGCTTCCCCCTCCACCGCCAGTGGATTATGGAGTGTTCATGCAGGGTCTAGTGCAGGCCATGCAGACGCAGGCCCACACCCAGGCTGCACTCCAGGCTCAGTTGGAGGCTCAGGTTAGAATAATGAAACAAAGAGTAGTCTGCTTTATTTAATGGCATAATGTTGTGTTGAATATGCGTTGCTTGTTGTTTGATGTAGCAAGCTCAAGTTCCAGCTCAGGACCATGGTGGACCTTCCATCATGGAAAGATTCAAGAGGATGTTGCCACCCTCTTTTAAGGGGGAGAGCGACCCGTTGCTAGCAGAAAGCTGGATGAGGGAGATTGAGAAAATCTTCCGAGCTATTAGGTGTGCGGACGATGATAAGGTTACTTTAGCCACTTATATGCTACAGGTATGTGTTAGTTTTATATGCTGGATATCCTGTTAAGCTAGAATTGTTTGGTGTGGTGCTTATGAAGATTGTATTACAGGAGAGAGCTGATGTGTGGTGGGCTTCCTTACTACGTACCCGATTCGAGGACGGAGCTATTGATGTGGCTTGGGACAAGTTCGTGAGGCTCTTTCGGGCCAAGTTCGTCCCCGAGAATATTCAGGACCGGATGGAGCAGGAGTTTCTTTCTTGGACCCATGGCTCCATGACCGTGCTCGAATATGATGCCAGGTTTGCAGAATTTTCTAAATATGCACCTCATATCGTGACAGATGAGCGCAGGAAAGCAAAGAAGTTCGTGATGGGCCTGAAGCCATCACTGAGAACAAGGCTAGTGGCATTTGACCATCGTACCTTGGACGAGGCCCTTAGTGCTGCTTGTAGGCAGGAGGGCGAGATGCAGCAGTATCTTGAGGAGAAGAAGGCTTCGCAGAAGAGGCCTGCAGCTACGTTCCAGCGGCAGGACAAGAAGAAAGCAGTATATCAGGCACCGCAGCATCCAGTCACAACCAGCAGTGCACAGGTACCTTCTCAACGTTCCCCTGGTGTGAAGAAGGAGTGTCCCCATTGCGGGAAGACACACGGTGGTTCCGATTGTTGGATGATTGCAGGGAAATGCTTGAAGTGCGGAAGCAGCGACCACAAGATCAAGGATTGTCCGAGGCTTTAGCAAGGAGTCCAGCGCGGAGCGCCAGCCCCAGCAGCGGTAGCAGCAGCAGCGCCAGCTATAGGAAGATCAGGAAGGCCTCGAGCCCCAGCTCGAGTGTTTGCCCTAGCACGAGAGGATGCCGAGCAGGCGGAGCATGTCACCGAAGGTACGGTTTTACTTCTAGGTGTGCACGCTCGGGTTTTGTTTGATACGGGTGCCACTCACTCGTTCATTTTCGAGCGGTTCGCTAGGCAGTTAGCTCTAGAGTCAGGCGTGGAGTCTGAGGATTTATAAGTCCCGTTGTCTGTACACACACATGTGGGTACGGTATCGACTAGGAAGTGTATTCCATCGCTACTTGTGTGTATTGAAGATAGAGTCCTAGAAGGGTGTTTCTTCTTGCTAAAGATGAAGGACTTCGATGCTATTCTTGGTCTGGATTGGCTAGAGGAGCACTATGCGTTAGTAGATTGTCGTGGGAAGAGGATTGTTTTCCGCATTCCTGGTGAGACGAGTTCTCTCATCCCTTGTCAAGGAACTTGGTGGGAAAGTTGGTCATCTCTGCCATGAAGGCGATGTGCATGGTAAACAAGGGTTGTGACGCTTTTCTTGCCAGCGTGGTGTTAGTACCTGAGGCTGATGAGTCACCTACTCTTGCAGAGATCGAGGTAGTGCAGGATTTTCCAGACGTCTTTCCCGATGATTTGTCTAGATTGCCACCGGATAGAGAGATAGAGTTCACCATAGAGTTGCTTCTGGGCACCTCTCCTATCTCGAAGGCTCCATATCGGATGGCACCTGCGAAGTTAGCCGAGTTAAGGAGGCAGTTGCAAGAGTTGCTAGATAAGGGATTTATTCGCCCTAGTGTTTCCCCTTGGGGCGCACCTGTCTTATTTGTAAAGAAGAAGGACATATCACTTAGGTTATGCATCGATTACAGGAAGCTAAACCAAGTGACAGTGAAGAACAGGTATCCCTTACCTCGTATTGATGATTTGTTTGACCAGTTGCAAGATGCATCAGTCTTTTCTAAGATTGATTTGCGATCTGGTTATCATCAGTTGAGGATTAGGAGTGAAGATGTGTCTAAGACGGCATTTAGATCCCGTTATGGACATTATGAGTTTTTGGTTCTTCCTTTCGGATTGACCAACGCCCCTGCAGCGTTCATGGATCTCATGAACATGGTGTTTAGGCCGTATTTAGATAGCTTTGTTGTAGTGTTTATTGATGACGTGTTGGCCTACTCTCCGGATGAGGCCACACACTGTCAGCATTTGAGGGTAGTGTTAGAGGTTCTTCGTGAGCATAAGCTGTATGCTAAATTCAGCAAGTGCAATTTCTTTTTGCGCGAGGTTCATTTCCTTGGGCATGTTATCTTCGGTGCTGGTGTAGCAGTTGATCCAGCAAAGGTCCAAGCAGTTATGGATTGGGAGACTCCCAAGACCCCTTCGGAGATTCGTAGTTTTCTGGGTTTGGCTGGTTACTATCGGCGATTTATTGAGGGATTTTCATCCATCGCCGCCCCATTGACTCAGCTTACTAGAAAGGGAGTGAAGTTTGTCTAGTCCGAGAAATGTGAGAGTAGTTTTCAATTGTTGAAGACTAAGCTCACGTCAGCTCTGGTGTTAGTCTTGCCGAGCGGTGTAGGGGGTTTTGCTATCTACACGGATGCGTCTCGGATTGGCCTTGGTTGCGTTTTGATGCAGCAAGGAAGGGTAGTAGCATATGCTTCTCT
This sequence comes from Colocasia esculenta, assembly GCA_014218235.1. Taxonomy (NCBI): domain Eukaryota; kingdom Viridiplantae; phylum Streptophyta; class Magnoliopsida; order Alismatales; family Araceae; genus Colocasia; species Colocasia esculenta. The sequence goes on along the minus strand of CM024765.1, from coordinate 20,603,650 downwards.
TCAGTTGAAGGAGCATGAGAAGAACTATCCGACTCATGATTTGGAGCTTGCAGCAGTGGTTCATGCACTAAAGATCTGGAGACACTATCTTTATGGTGTCAGATTTGAGGTGTTCACCGACCACGAGAGCTTGAAATATCTTTTCTCCCAAAAGGAATTAAACCTGAGGCAGAGAAGATGGATTGAGTTCTTGAAGGACTATGACTTCGACCTTCAGTATCACCCTGGGAAGGCAAATGTCGTAGCTGATGCCCTGAGTAGGAAGAGACCATCTCTCCAGCAGGACTGGAAGATGTTGGAGGATGCGGCTTGCACGCTGACTGAGTTAGAGCCATCGTTATGTCAGGATTTTGTGGCTCAGTTGTCTCTTAGGTCTTCGGTGTTGGATGAGGTAATCGAGCAACAGAAAGCCGACCCTAGACTCCAAGAGTTAGTGGGCAAGGCGGGCATTGCTCGTGATGAGGATGGGGTGATTAGGTTTCATCATCGCGTCTGTGTCCCTGATTTGGTAGAGGTCCATGAACATGTGTTAGCAGAGGCTCATAGATCGCGATTCTCTATTCATCCGGGTAACACCAAGATGTACCAGGATTTGAAGAGATCCTTTTGGTGGTCTGGCATGAAGAGGGATGTGGTGGATTATGTGTCCCGATGTCTAGTGTGTCAGCAAGTGAAGGCCGAGCGACAGCGACCATCTGGACTTATGCAGAAGATGGAGATCCCAGTATGGAAGTGGGAAGCTATCACTATGGATTTTGTTTCGGGTTTGCCTCGGTCTAGACGGGGCAATGACTCGATTTGGGTAGTCGTAGATAGATTCTCGAAGACTGCGCATTTCTTGCCTATGAAGAAGAAGCAGTCAGTAGAGAGCTTGGCTAGATTGTATGTCAGTAGCATTATTAGATTGCATGATGTGCCGAAGTCGGTCATTTCGGATCGAGATCCGAGATTTACTTCGAGGTTGTGGAAGGGTCTTCAGGATGCCTTAGGTTCGGAGCTGAAGCTTAGTTCGGCGTTTCATCCCCAGATAGATGGACAGTCTGAGAGGACTATCCAGACGCTCGAGGATATGTTGAGGGCGTGTGTGCTGGATTGGAAGGATGATTGGGAGCGTCATTTACCTCTAGTGGAGTTCGCATACAACAACAACTTTCATGCGAGTATTGGTATGGATCCATTTGAGGCGTTGTATGGAAGGCCTTACAGATCTCCTTTATGTTGGGAGGAGACCGGCGATAGGCAGCTGATCGGTCTGGAGTTAGTTCAGGAGACTTCGAATAAGATTCAGCTTATCAGGAAGAGGCTTGTTGCGGCACAGGATAGGCAGAAGAGCTATTCCGACAACAGGAGGAAGGATATAGAGTTCGAGGTAGGTGAGCATGTCTTTTTGAAGATATCGCCTACGCGTGGTGTGGTTAGATTTGGCAGGCATAGTAAGTTGAGCCCTAGATTCATTGGCCCATATGAGATTCTCAGACGATTGGGCAACGTGGCATATGAGCTAGCTTTACCCCCAGCTTTGGCTAGTGTTCATCCTGTTTTCCACGTATCTATGCTCCAGAAGTATGTCCGAGATCCATCTCATGTGATTAGCCACGAGCCAGTGGAGATACATCCAGATCTTTCGTATGAGGAGCAACCAGTAGCTATTCTTGACCGGAAGATTCAACATCTCTGGAACAAGAGTATTGCGTCGGTGAAAGTTCTATGGCGGAACTTCTCGCGAGAGGAGGCTACTTGGAAGCTTGAGGATGCAGTGAAGAAGAAGTATCCTCGTTTGTTTGAGTAGTTTTGTTTAAACATGAGGACGAAGTTTTCTTAAGGGGGAGAGGGTGTAAGGCCCTCGAATTTTGTTGTCTTTTATTTATTGTATGTTGAGTCATGGTGTGTGTAACTTGTATATTCATATGTAGATATCTATGTACAATATTAGCTAGTGATACTTATGTGTGCATGTGTGTAAATAGGTTATAAATATCGTATGTTGCATGTGTGATGGTGTGCATACTATACCATATATATTGCATGTATATATGTATGGGTTAAGCATGGTTTCTGCATGATTTTACGTTCTGGCCGAAGGGCCAATTGGCGTCAACATGGATGGACGTCCATGATGAGTCAGCGTCCACCTCGATGGACGCCAATGCTTATATGAACGTCCAGAGATATGGACGCCTACTTCTCTGACATGCATGCGCAGCAGACCCCGAAACTCCGGGGGCAAGCAAGCCCAACCATTGGGGAGAAGTCCCCAACGGCTATCAGACATCCCATCACAACCTCCGGGATATCCCAAACCCCTCTCCTATAAACTAAACCCTTTCTGCACCAGAAAAGCCTCTCTTGACTCTTTGCAAGGAGAAGGAGAGAAAGCCTAAGCCCTGTGAGAAAACCTGAGCTTTGAGAGCTCAGATCCGGCGGTTTGGAGCTTCATCTGGCGATCTACAACAACTAGAAGCTAGCTTGGAGATAGGAGGAAGCTTCCCCGACCACGGACTGGAAGCTACAACACCACAGAACCCGAAGGAGAGCTCTTTTGGAGGCTTCTTGGGACTGCCCAAGGAGAGCTTCAACAGCAACTTAGATCCCTTTGGAGATTTATTAAGAGGCAAGTAACCCACCCACTTCGTCCATGTATGTGTCTAGGAGGTTTCTATCATTTTTATGAGATTTTATCGTGTCCTGGATTCCCCCATTCTTCTTGTATTTTGAGCTCAGTCTGTCTTTTTGCACAGACTAGAACTTGACGGCAAGATCCCTTGCCGTCACGCTCTTCGATTAGTGGCCAACAATATTGCCGTTAAGCTCCTTTAACGGCCAGACTGTGCCGTTAAGTTCTTCAGGACATAACAGTGAGCTGTTCTCTCCTCCTATATGATAAATTTCCGATGCGTTTTCGTATGAGGATATATTGTAAACATATACGTTATGTAATATGAATGGTGGAATGTGTGGTGAGACTCTTATGAATTTCTGTAAATGTCATGAATAGTTTTATTTATGAAAATGCATGTACGATAAGACCGTGATCATGCTAGTTACTGTAGCGTATTTCATAAGGAGCTTGAATGCCATAATTTTGTTAGACCACGAGTAGGTATTTCAGTCTATGTTCTGAAATTTTGGGAAAACTTCCATGCTCAGGTGATTTATTGCAATTTCTGTTTTGGAAATAGAAAACATGCGTAGGTTTTGCAAAATTTACAGTAAATTGTGTGTTGTGCAATAAATCCGGGGAAAATTCTTGTGATAGTGTGTATGTTAGGTTCAGGGCTGTAAACTGTCAAATCTGATATTCATGTTATGTTCCATGTTAAATTGAATTATGAATAGCATGAGACTGAATGATCTAATTTTCTATAAATATATGATAACTCATAAAAATCTAGAAATTTGCATGTGAGGTCATGAACCTGCAAATAATGTGTGGTTAAAATTTCATGTTATTTGGATAACTATAGAGTGCTCTATGAAATTTTTATGCGAAAACGAGTGTTCAACGCATGCTAATATGAACATAGTTGATTATGTATGTTTCAACCTGATTAGTGTAAGATATTGAATGTTTGATTTCTGTCAGCAGTAGTATCATGAATAGGAAAACAGAGCCATGTGTATAAGTGAGGAAATGTAAAGACATGTGTGTTAAAATCGGAATGTGTAATGTGTAAGAATGTGCCATGTGTGACACTGCTTCCATAGAGGGCCGTGGAACCGTACCATGGAAAAGTCCCCATGGGAAGGTTCAATGTGTTAAGATCCTAAGGGCATTAGGATGAAATCCTGGAGGTGGACAAGTACCACTGGTTAGGGTGGAGAGTTCTTCTCCCGGTCTGCACAGTCCAAGAGCCATCACTGTGTTGCCTAGGTGGCGTCTATGTGTTATGTGTATGTGATGTGTCCTTCTAATGGTTGTTTGGACTATGTGTCACGGCATTAAATTGTGAAATGTGAATGTGAATATGTGTAAATTGTGTAGTGTGAATATGTGTAAACGTGCAATGCGTAAAAAGAGAACTATGTGAATGAGTAATTGTGCAAACATGTGGAACCAATGTGTTAGATTGTGAAACTGTGATCCATGATATGTTAATGTGAAATAATTTTATAACAACAACCTTAAAGTGTATGAAATGATAGTGTGCATGTGCAAGAATGTGTAGAAACCATGATAGGAATGTTTCCTTTTATGCATGTGAGAACCCCATGTTAGTTGCTATCATGTTGTAGCTTAATGTGATTGAATGAGTAGTAAGCATGTGATAGGATATTTATTTTTGAATGTCTTAAGTCATGTAACATATGTTTTAAATTTTGTAGAAATACCATGATAGGTTGTCTCTTATCAATGTACAAGCATGCTACATGTTTTGTTTTGTGAATTGGAATGTAGAACCTACTGTGATGTATGCATGAATGATGTGTATGGAGTTATTTGCCGAGTCTTTTAGACTCACTCCTTGCTTCGGCGTACAGGTTTAGTTGGTGACCCGACACCTTTGGAGGAGATAGTGGAGAGTGACTCCGAGCGTGGCGAGTAGCTTGGTGGAGTCGACGTTGTGACTTTTGCTTTCATAGTATGTAATGAGGAATTGTAGTAGAACTATTATGTAATTGTGGACGAGCTATGTAATCTGGTTTTAGCATTTTATTTATGTGGACTTTAGTTCTCTTAAAATTGTTATTTGAACCTTGTATGTTAAATGTAGATGATGAAATGAAATGACAAGTAGTCCTTTTACTTCCGCTACTCTGTATCTTTATTTATGAGCATCTCAGCCATGTGTACTAGTGTTGGGTAAATGTCCCACTGTGATGAGACTCACTATACCGACGAGGATTGGTATAATCGTACCGGTATCAGGAGGGTCGTCGCATTCGTAGTCCTATTCTTCTCTCTCTAAGTTCATGCCTAATATCAAGCACTGTATTGTTGTATAAGTTTTGTTTAGGGGCCATCCCTTCAACTCTTCTTTAAGAGTGCTCCTCTTCCTATAAGAAGAGAAGACCTATTGTGGGTAAGTGGTTTGTTCCCCTAGTTGAAGGGAAGACCTATTGCTACAGGTGGTTGTATTGCCTCTTCGTGGGTTGAAGAGAATGTCAATGGGTGCTAGATGTGTCAGTGTCCTTGAGGGAGACTGTACCCTTGGTTAGTGGAATCCAAGTAGTTTATTGGGGGCTAGACATAGGACTCCTGGTGATTGGAGGTCCGAACCAAGAGAAAAATCCATGTGCGCTTTTATCTTATTTACACTGCTCACTAACTCTAACCCCTGCATTTAGTGTTTCTGTTTGAAGTTATTTTAAAACAAGAAAAGTTAAAGATACATTTCAAGCAACTCAGGTTCCTTTGGAATTGCAACCTGGTCAACAATACTATCTCGACTATCTATTGACAGTCAAAGTGCTATACTATACTCAACTCATTGTGTTATGTGCTATTGTGTGCTATTTCGTGCTATTCATGCTATGGCCATCCTACTCCTTGTGTTATACTTGAAACACGTGCTATTTAAGCCATGCTATTTTTGCTGTCACTCTCTCGATATTACTTGACTCTTTCTATCATTAGTTACTTTGCTCTTTAATACATTAATCACTTAAAGCATGCATGACCATGAGATTTAAGATCTACTAGGCGTTATCGCTCACCCTGTGTTATTTGTGATATGTTCTTAGGTGAGTCTGACGATGAAACTAACACTCATGAGGAAAGGAACAACTAGAAGTGATCCAAGAGTGTCCCCGAAGTACCAGCATTATCCTAGAAGTCGTAGCTTAGCATTTTATGTTTTATTTAGGTATAATGTTGTCAATTGGGCCTTAAATAATGGCTCTTAATTAGTGAATATAATAGATATTAGTGGAGATTATTTATGGAATATAGTGATTTTGCATTATTCAATTGTTTAGTGGATTGATGTCCATTGTACGTTTTATACTCGCTCTATTGCAATTGCCTCATGTTTCGATATTTCGCGTCGGGGCGTGACAATTTTGTGGTATCAGAGCTTAGGATGTCTTAAGTCTTGTATGTTATAGGAAGAACTACCTTGACTACTTGTTGACTATCATACCTATGTGAAGATTGGGTAGAACCATGGTTAAGATCTAAAAGATATTCACACACGTACCAACTTAGTGCCACTTTAATATCCTAATGTCAAATTTACTTTTGAAGGAACTTAAGAATTTGCAATGGCTGTTGAGCGTGCTCAAATGCATGGCATGCAACAAACCATTCAAGAATTCACTCATGCACTTGTGCAAGGCATGCAAGGCAGAGGAAATTTTGGAGTTGGCGATCTTCATTGCAACTTTAGGAGCATGAATCCACCCCGTTTTGGTGGTACTACTGACCCTGATGAAGCTGAGCACTGGATTAAGGAGATAGAAAGTATATTCTATGTCATGCAATGCGCGGATGGTGATAATGTATTGCTTGCAACATTCCAACTGGAAAGAGATGCCTACACATAGCATGAATTTGCGGAAGCGACCAAGGCTGATGGTCAATTTACTTGGAATGAATTCAAGGAAGCATTCAATACTAAGCACTTCTCTTAACATATCCAAGAAAGGAAGGCTACGGAGTTCGCTGCTCTGAACTAAAGAAGTCTCTCTGTAGCAGACTATGAAGCTCAGTTTTCAAGACTAGCACATTATGCTAATCATCTTGTCAACACTGAAAAAATGAAGGCTAGGAGATTCCTCAATGGCCTTAAGCCACAATATATCACACAACTGGCACCTCTCGACATCCAAACATATGCCGAGATGGTTAATAAGGCTCAACTCCTTGAGGATGCTACTGACCTTACTGATCGCATCAAGGGAGAGCTATGAAAAGAGAGCAAGTATCTTGCTCTTCTAGTACCAAGCCAACTAATGGGAAGAAGCGGCCGTTCAATATCACTGAAGTTCAAGTCAAGAAAGGAAGCCAAATATCAATACCCCCTCTACTCTGGTTAAAAGTAGTTGCAAGCACTGTGACAAGCCTGGTCACACTGCTGATGAATGCTGGAGGAAAGATGGCACATGCCTGCACTACGAAAGTCGCGATCATCGCATCCCTAAATGCCCGCTACTTAAATAATGTGAGAAGCACGAATGGGCAGAAGAAGCAAGGTAGACTACAAGCTCCACAAGAAAAGGAAACCATTGAAGATGGAGGAGTGGTAGAAGGTACACTATAAGTTTTCTCTCAATCGACATTTGTTTTGTTTGATACTGGTGCTACACATTCGTTCATATCTCAAAACTTTGTTGACACTCTAAATATTAAGCCCGCATTTATGGGTTTTGAATTTCCTATCACAACACCATTGGGAGAGAAAACAAAACTTAACAAAATTTTCCCATTAGTCGATGTGCTGATCGGAGAACTCAATCTAAGAGCTGATCTGCAGTGTATGCCCATGGAAGGCTATGATGTGATTTTAGGAGCCAATTGGCTTTCCACTTATGGTGTTAGTGTCGACTGTAGAAAAGGGAAGGTTACATTTAGTGAATTTCCAAAGTCATCCCTCAATGAACTTAGACATAAGAGACGATGTCTCTAATCTCTGCCATACATGCCTATAACATGATAAGGAAAGGATGTGTGTCTTTCCTTATGGAGTAGTGGTTAAAAAGAGAGGATCCGAGATAGAAGACATACGCATAGTCCAAGACTACCCTGACGTCTTCCCCGATGAGATGTAAGGAATTCCACCTGAACGAGATGTCAATTTCTCTATTGACTTGATCCCTGGAGCTACACCGTTGTCATGTCAGCCATATACAATGTCACCTGTCGAGTTAAAAGATCTAAAACCACAACTGATGGAGTTGTTAGAAAAAGGGTTCATTAGACCAAGTACTTCCCCATGGGGAGCACCTGTTCTATTCATTAGGAAGAAGGATGGATCCATCAGATTATACATCAACTACATACAGTTGAATCAATTGACTATCAAGAACAAGTACCCACTACCTTGAGTCAATGAACTCTTTGATCAAATATCTGGAGCTCAATACTTCTCTAAGATTGATCTTTGATTCGGCTATCATCAAATGAGAATCAAATATGATGACATCTACAAAAGGGCCTTCAGGAACATGTATGAACATTATGAATTCATCATTATGTCTTTTGGCCTAACCAATGCTCCTGTAGCTTTCATGCAACTTATGAACAACATGTATCGGCCATATCTTGACAAGTTCGTGGTCGTCGTCATTGATGATATTCATATATATTCTAAGACCAAAGAAGAGTATGAAGTGCGTCTAAAGATAGCTCTACAGATCTTGTGCGACAATCAACTTTATGCTGAATTAAGCAAGTGCGAGTTCTAACTCAAAGAAGTGTCCTTCTTAGGCCATGTCATCTCTAAAGATGGTATAGCTATTGATCCCTCTAAAATTAAAGTTGTACTTACTTGGGAGAGACCAACCAATGTCACAGAGGTTAGAAGCTTTTGAGACTGGCTGGCTATTACAGGCGGTTCATAAAGGACTTCTCCAAGATTTCTGTGCCTCTCACTCGACTTACTCGAAAGGAGAACCCCTATGTCCGGAGCAAGGAGTGCGAGAAAAGCTTCCAAACATTAAAAGAATGTTTAATATATCACTCTGCCTATTGAAGGAGAAGGTTTCTCAATCTACACCGATGCTTCAGCAATTGGTTTAGGCTACATGCTTATGCAGAAAGATAAAGTCATTGCCTATTCTTCAAGACAATTGAAGACTCATGAAGTCAACTATCCCGTACATGATCTAGAGTTGACCATTGTAGTCTTTGCACTTAATATCTGGAGACGTTACTTATACAGTGAGCAATTCACTATCTACTTAGATCACAAAAGCTTGAAGTACTTATTCTCTCAAAAGGAGCTCAACATGAGACAAAGAAGATGACTAGAATATCTCAAAGACTTTGATTTCAATATCCAATACCATTCTGGCAAGGTTAATGCTATGGCTGACGCTCTTAATGGAAGGCCTATGACATCTTTATCTAGTCTAATTCTTGGCGAGATGCAGCTGTTAAAACAATTCGCAAGATTAGATTTAAATAATGAATAGAGAGATGATCGTGTCTTGATTGCCAATATCAAGATTCAATCTGACATATTTGTAGAGATCAAATCTCAACAAGATAACGACTCATTCTTAATTCATATTAAAAAGACTTTAGCAGAAAAATCAGACTTTTCCATGACTGAGGATAGAAGACTATTATTCTAGGTAGGAACATGTGTTCCAGACAACGAAGATCTTAAAAAGAAGCTAATGGATTAAGTGCATAGAACCAAATACACTATCCATCTTGGTGCTACCAATATGTATCAAGACAAGAAAAGAACATTAAGTAGCTAAACATACTACACATTATCTTACTCACCAACAAGTGAAGGCAGAACACTGGTGTCCTATAGGTGTACTCAAACCCCTGGAGATCCCAGAGTGGAAGTGGGAGAACATTGACATGGACTTCATCATGGGTTTACCCAAGATTGGTGGTGGACTCGACGCCATATAGGTCATTATACATCGATTAACTAAGTCTGCACACTTTCTACCAATCAAAAGTAAGTGGTCTGTAGATGTGTTAGCCGCTCTTTATGTCAAAGAGATAGTGAGACTGTATGGAGTTCCATCATCCATAGTCTCAGATCGTGACTCGAGGTTTACCTCTCATTTTTGGAAAGGACTTCAAATTGCACTTGGTACTAAACTCAATTTTAGTACTACTTTCCATCCACAAACAAATGGACAGGCCGAGAGGACTAATCAAATGGTGGAAAACATGTTAAAAGCTTGCACAATTTGAAGGCTACTGGAATGAGAAATTGTCCCTAATGGAGTTCGTCTATAACAATAGCTACCAGACAAGTATAAAGATGGATCCATTTGAAGCACTATATAGAGAAAGTTGTAGATCATCAGTGTGCTAGAATGAAGTTGGTGAACAACAATGGTTAGATTTAGACATGGTCCAACCCAACAACCAAAGACATCCAAGTCATAGGAGATTGACTCAAGATCGCTCAATCTAGACAAAATAGCTACGCCGACAAGAGAATGAGAGATCTAAAATTTCAAGTGGGAGATCAAGTACTCTTGAAGGTATCTCCTACTCGTGGAATTCAAAGATTTAGAGTCAAAGGAAAGCTAAGTCCGAGATTCATTGGCCCTTTCGAAGTACTCCTAAGGGTTGGTGAAGTTGCATACCGACTGACGTTACCCCCACATTTAACATTTGTACATAATGTTTCTATGCTCAGAAAGTATGTGTACAATCCTACCCATATTATACGCCATGAAGACTTGTTATTGCACAAGAATATGACATATGAAGAGAAGCTAGTCAGGATATTGGACCGGAAGCTACAACAACTTAGAAACCGGTCCATACCAGTGGTAAACATCCTATGGAACAACCGTGGAGTAGAAGAAGCCACATGAGAACCAGAATCAACAATGGGATGAAATTACTCTGACTTATTTGGTAAGACATTCCCCTTGTTATGATCAATGAATTTGGAGACCAAATTCTTTTAAGAGGGAGAGGATATAACAACTTGCTATTTAACAATACATAAATTAAATAAAATCATAAATAAAAATGAATAAATTAAAACTCATTAAGTAAAATCAAGAGATGGGCTCTAATTAATGACCCATACTAGAGTTATTAGGCCAAAATAGAAGTTTACGATGATAGAATGAAAGAAAATACTATTAAATTTGAAACCCTATTATATTCTAATTAAAAAGGGATAAAAAATCATGAATACAACTCATATATTTCCAAATTGGAGTCCAAACCCTACCCCAATATCTTAGCCATGAAATTGGAGTTCTATCCTAACCCAAAAGGAGATTTGGATGCTAGGAAATCTAGATAAACATAGAAACTCAAAGTTTAAGGGAAGTTAGAGTTGTATTAAGAATTAACAACACTAAATCTATAAATAAACCCCCAAATCCTTCATGGCAGACCTTATTACTCTTCTGAGACTTCTTGGACGTGGAAAAGAGGCCAAAGGAAGAGGGAATTGAGGAGAGAAACTTGCCAAAAGATCTACAAGTTTGTTCTTTGAGTTCTAACTCTAAGAATATCATCTCGTCTAAAGGTAGGCAATCTCATAAGAAAAATTAAATTAATCTCATCCATAAGTAATTCTTGACCCCAGGAATGAACCCACTTGTTTCCCTTAATTTCTATCGTGCCATACTCTTCAATTTCATGCTTGAAGTTCTGAAATGAACATGTACCTGAGCCCTCTTTCTTGCTCTATAGATCCATGAAATCCATGTCTATTTACTTGATTCTTATTCTCTACATGTTTAGAAGCATCTCTCTGATTGCTAGTTTGCTCTCTAATTGCTGGTTCTCTGTCAGTTTTAATGGGTCTGTCTCGGGTTTCTTTAAGTCTTCCAGGGGCTTGCGCCAGGAAGATCCCCTTGCCCCTTTGCTCTTTATCATTGCTTCTGAGGTTCTTAGCAGAGGGTTAGAGTAGTTGTTCCTTTCTCATCGCATTAAATACTATTCTGGCAGAAGGGGTTGTACACCCATCTCCCACTTACTTTATGCTGATGATACGTTGGTTTTTATGAATGGTCACTCTGTGGGTATATTTTCATTGCTTCAATTCATCAAAGTCTATGAGGCTAGCTCTGGACAAAGAGTTAATCCAGCTAAGAGCTCTTTCGTGATCTCTAAGAAAGCTTCTCCTCGCCACATTCATCATATTTCCAATTTGACCGAGTTCAAACTCCAGCAGGGTTGCTTTCGCTATTTGGGAGTGCCCCTGAAGTGTGGAAGACTTCTTTCTTCAGACTTCAAGTTTCTCATTGATAAGATGACTGCCAAGCTGGCTGGTTGCAGCTCTAATGTTTTATCTCAAGCAGGTAGAGCTGTGCTCATTAGGGCTGTCTTGCGCAGCTTACCCATCTTCGTAGCCTCTTCAGTTAATATTCCCAAGAAACTCTGCGCTCTGATAGACAGTCTTTGTGGTAATTTTTTCTGGCAAGGATCAGATGGTCAAGGGAGGCATCACTGGATCTCCTGGAAGCAATTGCAGAAACCTATTAATGAAGGAGGCCTTGGTTTTAGGAGCATGGGGTGCATTCAAGTTTCCCTTACTGCTAAACAAATTTGGAGCATCATTCATGGGAATACTTTGTGGTCCAGGTATGCTAAGCAACGGTTTATGAAGAAGCACTTGACCTATCTCCATAAACCTTTTCCTGCAGGGGTTACTTTGAATATTTTCAAGCAGGCAAAAAAAGCAGTGCTTTCAAACTCGAGATGGATTGTTGGCAATGGTTCTAATACTGATTTCTTACATGATGTTTGGATTGGAGACAAACCTCTGGTGCATTATCTTAATAGCTCCTACAGTCCTATCGTTTCTGCTTCTGTGCAAGAGGTCATGAATAATGATAACCATGAGCTGTGGCATTCCCTAAACATCAACACTAGCTGGCTGAGGATTAATCTTAAGGATGATTGTGATACTTGTGTTTGGACTCCTAGCACTAAGGGTGATTTCACTGTCGGGTCTGCTTACTCTGTTATTTCCCCTCAAGGTGTGCAGCGCTTGGAGTGGAATATGCTATGGCATTCTGCTATTTCTCCTAAGGCTTCTATCTTCTTATGGAAGTTAATCCATCGCGCAGTGCCTGTAGATGGAAAGATAGTTGATTGTGGTATTTCTATTGTCTCAAAATATGTATGTTGCATAAACCACCATCATGAGGATCTCAATCATTTATTTCTTGAAAGTGATTTGGCTCAGGACATGTGGAGATGGCTCTCTCCTTTAATCTCCAATAAAGTTAACCTCAGTAACCAGATTACCATCAGGTGTTGGAGTTTTCTTTCAGTCTCCTCCCTCACTTCAGCTTTTCAGTTCGTTGGTTTTTATGCTTTCATCCAGATGATGTGGGAGATTTGGAAGGTTAGATGCAGCATTTATTTTGAGGGCCGCCCTTACAATAAGCATCGCATGATCAGCAATATAACTTCCTCCCTCAATTATGCTCTGGGCAAAATTGTTTTCAAGAGACAAATCTCTCAAGCTCATGCTCAAATCTTACTCTCTTATAATGTCAAACCCACTGTGAAGCTCAAGGCTCCCATCTTGGTGCGATGGAGTCCGCCTCTAACAGATTACAATCTCAGCGTGGATGGGGCTTCTAGAGGCAGTCCTGGCCCTTGTGGTGGAGGAGGAGTTATAAGAGATGACAAAGGGAATTTTAGAATGGCCTTTGCGGTTTTTTATGGCGCAGGAAATAGTATTATTGCTGAAACCAGGACCCTTCATGATGGTTTGTTTTTGGCTAAGGAGAATAATGTTCACTTGTCTACTATCTTCACTGACTCTACAGTCTTGGCAGTCTCCATCTAGAGCAAGACTATTCCCTCCTGGTCTATCTTACCATGGTGGCGTAACATGATGAAGCTGCTTGAAGATTCTAACTGTCAAGTGTCTCATATTTTCAGAGAAGGAAATCAAGTAGCTGATTCTCTTGCTTGTCACACTTGTCTTTCCCGGATTAATAGAGTGTTCTGTCATGATTCTGATCTACCTTCTATCACTAGAGGCGCTATTGTTTTGGATAAGGTGGGCTTGCCCAATTTCAGGAAAGGATCCTAATTTTATTTATAGGTTTTCAGGTTGGGGTTGGTCTTATTTTTCTTTATCCAGTTGTATGGGTTTGCTGGTAGGGGTATGCTCCGGTGGTCTTGTACTCATGTTCTCATTTCATTATATATATATATTAGGCATAGCTGTTCGCACCAGGGGAGTGATAACACTATTCCTCTCTGGGGAGTAGTGCACTTAGCTGGTTCGCAGACTCTATGACCTCCTTTATTAAAAAAAAAAAAAGCATCTTAGCATCGTTTTAAAACTTGTTCCATGCTTTTTCATGCTTTATACACCGAGATCCAAGCTTGTTCCTTTAGCTGTATCGATCCAGGTTCTCTGCACTGAGAATAAGACCGAAATAGAGGACGCCACTATGGCGCAACCTCCTGATATGTCACGATAGTGTAGCAACCTGTAACCGCGCCATGGTCTTAACGCGCTTTACAGACAAACCGCATTAAGACCTGCAGTCCGAAAACCCTGATTTCTGTGCCATCATGCTATAATACCATGTTGAGACTTACTCTTAAGTTCCTATAAATACTGAAACACAGTAATAGAAGCCATATCATGATGAACATATAATTTCTTTTAAAGGCTATGCACTTGATCTCTCTAACAAAATCTATGATTTTCTGTCACACACCCATCAAAAACCATACATCTTAGACTTGCAATATTCATAATGTGTTCATAATACATATCGTAATTTATTGAAATTTTGTACATAAATCTCTGTATTTAATGGACTTGTCTTCGTTTCTCACGATTATTTTGGAACACCGTTATCGACGCTTCATTGCTCTAAAAGTCCTCTAGAATTCCGAGCAACTACTGTGTGACGGAACGCCTCGGCCAAGCCCGTTAAACCGATAACGCACTTGATCCGAGTCCGCCTCCCGCGATCGGGCCGAAGCCTCGCAAGGGAAACCAAACCACAGTCCGTGTAAACATAAAGGAACACACCACATTTCACATATAATTTTTCACAATTTACATAGCCATAATCCATTAAAACTATAAGAATGTACAAGAGTCTGGGGCATACCCCGAGGTACAACAAAAGAAAGTAAACTACTACAAAACTACACTGCTGAAACTACTCTGCTGGAGGTACCGACCCTGCACCGCTACGACGCGGCCCTGTACTGGACGTCGGACGGGAAACGTCCTCCTCGCCCTCACCTGTGGGGGTAGGGGGTGAGCCTCTCTAGTCACTGGCTCAGTAGGGAACTCCCCCAAAGCCGAACAAACCACAAACCACAGGTACGAAACAGTAAACACTACCAACAGCATTTATATAACAGCTAAGCAGGTAAATAAAGCTGTAAAGGTACTCACCGTCTGCCGACTACGAGAAACAACTGTAGTAACTAAACGGCAAACCCAGACAGGTGTACAAGCTAGAGTAGAGACAGCCAACACGAGCCACGTAAACTGGTTCGCGACACCAGAAACTGACTCGGACAAACTAACGCAGGTCTACCTCTCAGTCTCGCAGCCACGGACGAAAGGTCTAGCTGCCGCTCCACGTAAAAAGACAAGCAACTGTGGAGACCAACTAAACCACCACAACCTGCAGACCACACGGTCACAGGCCCATGCCTGGCACCTCCAGAGACCCTGGCCTGGGCTCGCTAGAGTGAGGCACTGGAAAGGACTAGCTGGGGACCAGTGTCGACTACTGGTGTCCGTACCCCCAACTACGAGCGCGCTATAAGTGACTAAAAACAAACACAACTGTCACTGTCCCACTGTCGTCTTTCCCTCAGCCGGACGTGCAACTCAACACAAGAGTGAGGGTGTCCAGGTCAGACGACACAGACCTCGACGGTACAACACAAGTACTGGGACAAAGCCCCGAGCTAACAGCCTGGCTCACAAAGAACCTGGGGCACCCAACTGGAGAGGTAACCACGGTAGGCGTCGTACTACTCGCCACGTACACAGAACCACGTGCACGTCACACACAAACCACATAAAACCACACGTAAACCACAAGTAACCACTGGTCCACTACACGTGAACCTAATTGACTCGCGTATACAACGCGCAGTCACCGATGTAAACAACTAACAGCATACCTTGTATGCTAAACACGTAAACCAAGTGCACTCAGTGCACATCATGTGTCATTATACATGCATTATCGATAAAACACCATAAATAACCATTTCTGTCCATAAACAGTAGGCGGCCACATCGATTGCCGCTTACAAACAGTAGACGGCAAGGTCCCTGGCCGTCAACTTCCTGGCTGAAGAGCTTGGCGGCAAACGATGTTGACGCCAAGTTCCCCGGCCTTATACCCTGCAGAAACCCTAATCCGGTCCTGCGGGTTTTCGAGCTGTTCTAATTACTGAAAAACATGCAAATTCATATCCTCTAGCATGTCAGAACCCAATACAACCCGTTTAAACATGATTCGTACAATAAACTACTCAAACCACCCATTATCCCGTATAGTGCAACTCTATCCAAACATGGATTATCATGCTGGTTCAAGTAGTTATGATGTGTTTTAATGTTTCTACGGAGCTACCAGGGTTCGTCCCCTACCTCAGAATGCGTTAGAATCCCCCGCAAACTTCCGGTTTACGCCGAGCCCTCCGCGAGCTCCCACGCGAATTGCACCACGCCGCGACGTTTCCTCACACAATTCGGCGACGCCGCGCATCCCACGATCGTCCAACCACTCCTCGGTACCTGTTGGAAGCTTCAAAGACTTGGGGGCAGCAAGCTGGGGCGAGAGGGAATGGGAGTGGGCTGAGAGAACAGCCCTCGGGTGACCATATAACCTGCTGAACTGACAGGTTGGCGTCAACCCCTTGTCGCCTACATGCACCGCCAGCATAAACGTCCACATCTACTGCCGCCAAGTCATGAAGTCAACGTCCATAAACCTGGACGCCAACAGTCGACGACCACCTCTTGGCCGCCAACTCAGACAGAACAGCAGCAGGTTCTGTTTCAATTCAGAACCGACCCTGCTCTTCACCTGCTCCAATCACACAATCACACCATGCATTCCACACACCCAACTCACACTGGCCTCACAACGGCCACCACAACCACAATGCACATGATCCGCATGGATCCGAAAAACACGCGACGTTACATTACTATCATCTAAAAAGAAAATTTCGACCTCGAAATTCATAACACAACATATAGTCACACAACTTAAACATACACAACTTTACAAGCACTATCAACTAAAAAGAAAATATAAAACTTATACAAACAGATAGGGATACCCTTTAGCCATTTCAGCGGCCAACTCCCAGGTATCCTCACCACCTAACCTATTTTCCCATCTCACTTTAACCAACTCAATTTCTTTATTTCTTAGCTTCTTCATCTTTCGATCTGTGATCTGCACCGGATATTCTGGCATTGTCATGTCCGGCCTTAGATCACCACCTTGATATCTGATTATCTGAGCTGGATCTTCAATGCATTTTCTCAACATGGAGACATGGAAAATATCATGCACATCTGCAAAATCAGCTGGCAAATCCAGCCTATAAGCCGTTTCCCCAATTCTTTCCAACACTTGGAAGGGTCCCACATACCTCGGACTCAACTTCCCAGACTTACCAAACCTCATAATTCCCTTACTTGGAGAAACTCTCAGGAAAACAAAATCTCCCACCTCAAACTGAAGCGGTCTTCTCCGAACATCTGCATAACTTTTCTGCCTACTTTGAGCTGCTTGCAATTTTTCTTGGATAAGCTTTACCACTTCCGTGGTCTGCTGAATGAATTCAGGCCCTACTAACTGCCTTTCTCCCACTTCATGCCAGTTCAATGGGGTTCTACATGGCCTTCCATACAAAGCTTCATAAGGTGCCATCCCAAGACTGGTATGATAACTATTATTGTAGGCAAACTCAACCATACCCAAATGATGCTCCCAGCTACCTCCCCAAACCAAACAACAAGCTCGCAACATATCTTCAATTGTCTGAATGGTCCTCTCTGTCTGACCATCTGTTTGGGGATGGTATGCGGAGCTATACCTCAATTCAGAACCAATCACCCTTTGCAAACTTCTCCAAAATCCAGAAGTAAATCTTGGATCTCTATCAGATACAATAGTCTTCGGAATACCATGCAGTGGAACAATCTTTTCAACATAAACATTTGCCAATCTGTCCACTGTCCAAGACATACTCACTGCCACTAATCTACAAACTTTAGTCAATCTGTCAACAAATACCCATATTCCATTATGTCCAGAACTTGTCCTTGGTAAACCTGCCACAAAATCCATTGCAATATCATCCCACTTCCACTGTGGAATGGGTAACGGTTGCAACAGACCTCCCGGCTTCTGATGCTCTGCTTTAATTTGCTGACAGATAGCACATCTTGCCACAAATTCTGCTATTTCTTTCTTCATATGAGGCCACCAAAAATGCTTTCTCAAATCATGGTACATTTTGGTACTACCTGGATGAATAGTGTATCTGGATTTATGAGCCTCTTCTAGAACTCGCTGCTTCACTTCTCTTTCTGCAGGAACAAACAACCTGCCTCGGAGCCTGACCACACAATTATCATCAATAGAAACTCCTTCCATTTTCACAATTTCAGATAAACCTGCATCTGCTCTCTGAGCCTCAATAATCTGCCAATATAAAGATGGCTCTACTGCGCTAGCAGCTAGAATTGCCCGGCGCTGACTGCTGGGCACATACAAAGAATTTTCCACCACTTCCTCATATAATTTCCATTCTTTAATCATCATTAAATTCATATATGCCTTTCTGCTCAAGCATCAGCCACAACATTGGCCTTACTCGGATGGTAAGCCAAACTGAAATCATAATCCTTCAAATATTCAACCCATCTGCGCTGGCGAAGATTTAAATCTTTCTGCGAGAAAATATATTTCAAGCTTTTATGATCTGTAAAAATTTCAAACCTTTCGCCATACAGAAAATGCCTCCACATTTTTAAGGCAAAAACAACTGCAGCCAATTCTAAATCATGAGTGGGGTAATTCTCTTCTGCTGGCTTTAACTGCCTGGATGCATAGGCTATCACTTTACTATGCTGCATAAGCACTGCTCCAAGACCTCTCCTTGAAGCATCAGTATAAAGCACAAAACCACCACTCCCTGCCGGTAATGTCAATATAGGTGCTGAAGTAAGTCTCTTCTTTAATTCCATAAAGCTTCTTTGACATTCACCGGACCACACAAAAGGCACCCCTTTTCTGGTCAACTTAGTCATAGGTGCCGCAATTTTAGAAAAATCTTGAATGAAGCGCCTATAATAACCTGCTAATCCCAGAAAACTTCTAATCTCAGTTATTGTCCTAGGCACTTCCCATCTCATTACAGCTTCCACTTTACTCGGGTCCACAGCTACTCCTTTAGCTGAAATAACATGACCCAGAAACTGAATTTCTTTCAGCCAAAATTCACACTTACTGAATTTGGCAAACAACTGGTTATCTCTTAACAATTGCAGAGTAAACCTTAAATGAGCTGCATGCTCCTCTTCAGATGCTGAATAAATCAGAATATCATCAATAAAGACCACAATAAATTGATCTAAATATGGATGAAATATTCTATTCATCAGATCCATAAAACCTGCAGGAGCATTAGTCAACCCAAAAGGCATTACCACAAACTCAAAGTGACCATATCTAGTTCTGAATGCTGTTTTATCTATATCCTCTTCTCTGATTCTCAGCTGATGGTACCCGGACCTCAAATCAATCTTAGAAAACACTTTCGCTGACTGCAACTGATCAAACAAATCATCTATTCTTGGCAACGGGTACTTATTCTTGATGGTCACATCATTCAGCTTTCTATAATCTATACACATTCGGAAACTCCCATCTTTCTTTTTCACAAATAAAACCGGCACTCCCCACGGGGAATGACTCGGTCTAATAAAACCTTTTTGCAATAACTCTTCTAATTGCTTTTTCAACTCTTTGAGTTCTGCTGGTGCTATCCGATATGGGGCTTTAGAGATTGGCATGGTACCCAGTAGCAACTCAATGGTGAAGTCCACCTCTCTATGTGGAGCTAAACCAGGCAATTCCTCAGGAAAAACATCAGCAAATTCCCTAACCACGGAAACTGCTTCAACTGGCTGACTAGCCTCTACCAAACTCACTGAGGCTAGATAGGCCACACATCCAGCATTTATCAATTTTCTAGCTTTTATTGCAGAAATCAAGAACTTAGTGGTATAGAAAGGCATACCTTGATACTCAAATACCGCACCATCAGGATGACAAAATCTGATCCTTTTCTTTCTGCAATCAAGCATTGCTCCGTACATCTCAAGCCAGTCCATACCCAAAATAATATCATAATCAGTTAACCGCAGGGCATACAACCGACCCGGCATCTGGTTTCCTTCAATCACAACAGGGGCTTCATCTATATAACTTGAAGTGAGCAAAAACTCACCTGAAGGAACCTCTACCACTAATTCACAAGACTTCTCTTCTAATGGATAAGCCATGCAATCCAAAAATTCTTCAGAAATAAAAGAATGAGAGGCACCCGAATCAAATAATACTCTTGCTGAATATTCATAAAGAGGTAAAATACCTTCTATCAGATTTGATGCCTCCGCTTGGGCTCGGGTGATAGCCATAACCCGGCCTCTACCTCGGTGTTGTGGTGCTCCTCTGCCACGACCTGCCTGTGGCTGCTGAAATTGCTGAGGCTGCTGCTGCACACCTCTGCCATACCCATATTCTCTTGCATAAGGACAATTGCGGATCAAATGTCCCGGCTGATTGCAATTATAACACCTGTAACCTGGAGGAACCATAGGCTGCCTGGCAGTGCTCTGCTGAGACTCCTCCACCTCAGGCCTACCACGGCCCTGCTGATACTGCGGACGACCTCCCCATCCTCTTCCTTTTCCCTTAAGTGCTTGCTTTAATTTCTGGCTCCACTTCCCAAAACCTGATGAAGAGGGTCCTGCTGGTGCTTTGCCCTTGCTCGCACCTACTGTCTGCTGCGGTAGCCGAAAACTACCTGAGCCTGACTCACCTGTCTGACGAGTCGAATAGACCTCTCTAGAGTAGCTGCCCTCTGAGCTGCCTCTTCCACTGTCTTGCACATAAGAGGTACTATTGCATCCTGCAATTCCACTCTTAATCCTCTGATAAAATACTCAACCATCATGTTATTATCAGAAACAACATAAGGTGCATAACGGCTGAGTGCCATAAATCTCATCTGATATTCTAAAACCGAAGAGTTACCTTGCTGAAGAGTTCGAAATTGCTCTCTTTTCACCTGCTGCACTTGGATCGGAAAGAATGTATCATTAAATACCTCGAGAAACTCCGGCCAAGTGATGGCTTCCTCTGTCCTGCCTGCAAAGGTGGTTTGCATCTTCAATCGCCACCATTCCAAGGCAAAACCCCTCAACTGATAAGCAGCCAATACCACTTTATCCGCTGCCGAACACCTCATAGTTGCAAAAACTCTTTCAATTTCATGAACCCAATGCTCGGCTGTGTCTGGATTCGGCCCTCCTGAGTAAGTAGGCGGCTGCAATCTCAGAAATCTTTCAACTTGCACCACGGGTTCTTCAACCAACTGCACCGGTGGCGGTGGTGGCACAGGTGCTACAAATGGCACCTCCACTCTCGGCGGAACTGGAGCAACAGGTACTGCCTCTCCTTCCCCAGGTGGCACTGCAACTGGTGGTACCGGCGCCTACTGGTCCATCCTTGCCCGAATGTCCGTGAGGCTCTCCCAAATTCTCTCTATCATCCGCTGGGTACTCTCCTCCGGATCATCTCCTCCACCACCCCAATCTCTCCTATCAGCCATTCCAGAGATTTCTACATACACAAAATACCAGACAAAAATCAAAACCACTAATTATCGAAAACCAGGGTCCCTACCAGCAGTGTATGATGACCAAAATAAGGCTATGTATCTCTCTAGTTCCCTTATATTAACACGGACCTTGCTCTGATACCAACTGTGACGGAACGCCTCGGCCAAGCCCGTTAAACCGATAACGCACTTGATCCGAGTCCGCCTCCCGCGATCGGGCCGAAGCCTCGCAAGGGAAACCAAACCACAGTCCGTGTAAACATAAAGGAACACACCACATTTCACATATAATTTTTCACAATTTACATAGCCATAATCCATTAAAACTATAAGAATGTACAAGAGTCTGGGGCATACCCCGAGGTACAACAAAAGAAAGTAAACTACTACAAAACTACACTACTGGAGGTACCGACCCTGCACCGCTACGACGCGGCCCTGTACTGGACGTCGGACGGGAAACGTCCTCCTCGCCCTCACCTGTGGGGGTAGGGGGTGAGCCTCTCTAGTCACTGGCTCAGTAGGGAACTCCCCCAAAGCCGAACAAACCACAAACCACAGGTACGAAACAGTAAACACTACCAACATCATTTATATAACAGCTAAGCAGGTAAATAAAGCTGTAAAGGTACTCACCGTCTACCGACTACGAGAAACAACTGTAGTAACTAAACGGCAAACCCAGAGAGGTGTACAAGCTAGAGTAGAGACAGCCAACACGAGCCACGTAAACTGGTTCGCGACACCAGAAACTGACTCGGACAAACTAACGCAGGTCTACCTCTCAGTCTCGCAGCCACGGACGAAAGGTCCAGCTGCCGCTCCACGTAAAAAGACAAGCAACTGTGGAGACCAACTAAACCACCACAACCTGCAGACCACACGGTCACAGGCCCATGCCTGGCACCTCCAGAGACCCTGGCCTGGGCTCGCTAGAGTGAGGCACTGGAAAGGACTAGCTGGGGACCAGTGTCGACTACTGGTGTCCGTACCCCCAACTACGAGCGCGCTACAAGTGACTAAAAACAAACACAACTGTCACTGTCCCACTGTCGTCTTTCCCTCAGCCGGACGTGCAACTCAACACAAGAGTGAGGGTGTCCAGGTCAGACGACACAGACCTCGACGGTACAACACAAGTACTGGGACAAAGCCCCGAGCTAACAGCCTGGCTCACAAAGAACCTGGGGCACCCAACTGGAGAGGTAACCACGGTAGGCGTCGTACTACTCGCCACGTACACAAAACCACGTGCACGTCACACACAAACCACATAAAACCACACGTAAACCACAAGTAACCACTGGTCCACTACACGTGAACCTAATTGACTCGCGTATACAACGCGCAGTCACCGATGTAAACAACTAACAGCATACCTTGTATGCTAAACACGTAAACCAAGTGCACTTAGTGCACATCATGTGTCATTATACATGCATTATCGATAAAACACCATAAATAACCATTTCTGTCCATAAACAGTAGGCGGCCACATCGATTGCCGCTTACAAACAGTAGACGGCAAGGTCCCTGGCCGTCAACTTCCTGGCTGAAGAGCTTGGCGGCAAACGATGTTGACGCCAAGTTCCCCGGCCTTATACCCTGCAGAAACCCTAATCCGGTCCTGCGGGTTTTCGAGCTGTTCTAATTACTGAAAAACATGCAAATGCATATCCTCTAGCATGTCAGAACCCAATACAACCCGTTTAAACATGATTCGTACAATAAACTACTCAAACCACCCATTATCCCGTATAGTGCAACTCTATCCAAACATGGATTATCATGCTGGTTCAAGTAGTTATGATGTGTTTTAATGTTTCTACGGAGCTACCAGGGTTCGTCCCCTACCTCAGAACGCGTTAGAATCCCCCGCAAACTCCCGGTTTACGCCGAGCCCTCCGCGAGCTCCCACGCGAATTGCACCACGCCGCGACGTTTCCTCGCGCAATTCGGCGACGCCGCGCGTCCCACGATCGTCCAACCACTCCTCGGTACCTGTTGGAAGCTTCAAAGACTCGGGGGCAGCAAGCTAGGGCGAGAGGGAATGGGAGTGGGCTGAGAGAACAGCCCTCGGGTGACCATATAACCTGCTGAACTGACAGGTTGGCGTCAACCCCTTGTCGCCTACATGCACCGCCAGCATAAACGTCCACATCTACTGCCGCCAAGTCATGAAGTCAACGTCCATAAACCTGGACGCCAACAGTCGACGACCACCTCTTGGCCGCCAACTCAGACAGAACAGCAGCAGGTTCTCTTTCAATTCAGAACCGACCCTGCTCTTCACCTGCTCCATCACACAATCACACCATGCATTCCACACACCCAACTCACACTGGCCTCACAACGGCCACCACAACCACAATGCACATGATCCGCATGGATCCGAAAAACATGCGACGTTACATACTGTTTCAATACTTTTTCTTGATTTGGACAAACTCTCTATCTGATACTCCTTCTGTCGGACTAGTGAATCCTTGTTCAAGGCCTCCATAAGTCTTCTCTGGCTATGGATTCCCTCATGGTCGACGAACTAGTTGTACCCTTAAGTCCTATACACAATTAGGGATCATGCTGGACCTTTTTTGCATGATCCAAATAGCCTTAGAAGTTTCTCTATTATTGCGTCCAGCTTTCAACCGTGACACTGTCGCGACCAGGGTGTGGACCGCGAGTTCTCTAGATATCACGCCCAACACCATGACCTCATTACTGTCGCAACTAGGGTGTAGACCGTGACATCTGCCATATTGCTAGTACCCGAAGGTACTGTTTGCAGCAGTTACTATCACTTGTTTTAATGTCATTTTGCGTGCATATACCAGTAGCTCTCACCTACTCTCTATTCTCTCGTCTATTCATGTTCTCTCTATACTCTCGTCTATTCTTCAATTACTCTAATCTGTTATGGGTACTCTCTATGGCCGTTTGACTGATTGTCTAAAGATAATAAACATAATCAATGACTGGTAATATAAAGAGTCTCGATCTGGTCCTGGGAGATACGCCCAAAAGTGTTTTTACTCGCGAGAGTTAATTGATAAAAGTGGTTGGCATTACAGTCAAGTGTTATACTATCTCACCTATTTATTGACAATAAAAGTGCTATATTATCTCTACTATCTATTGACAGTCAAAGTGCTATACTATACTCGACTCGTTGTGCTATGTGCATTGTGTGCTATTTCATGCTATTCGTGCTATAGCCATCCTGCTCCATGTGCTATACTTGAAACACGTGATTTTTAAACCATACTATTTGTGCTATTACTCTCTCAAAATTACTTGACTATCTCTATCATTAGTTACTCTGGTCTTTAATACATTAATCACTTAAAGCATGTCTAGTCATGAGATTTAAGATCTACTGGGTGTTATCGCTCACCCCGTGTTATTTGTGATATGTTCTCAGGTGAGTCTGATGACGAAACCAACACTTCTGAGGAAGGGAATGACCAAGAGTGATCCAAGAGTGTCCCTAAAGTACCAGCGTTATCCTAGAAGTCTTAGCTTAGCATTTTATGTTTATTCAGTTATAACATTGTCAATTGGGCCCTAAGTAATGACTCTAAATGGGTGAATATAATAGACATTAGTGGAGGTTATTAATGAAATATAGTGATTTTGTATTATTCAATTGTCTAGTGGATTGATGTCCACATTTCACGTCGGGACATGACACAAAAAGAATCTAACATCTATTTCAATTGATCAATGAATAGAAGAAGAAGCATATAAATAGGAGAGTGGAAGTCAGTTGAAAATAACTTTCAAGCAAGAACTTTCGAAGAACTCTGAGCTACCACTCTGAAAGCACTTCAACTCCTACTAAAGTTCTTCTTCTTCAAGTGACATGGACTTAAATGTTTTTAGAAGAATCTGAGAGTCCACCAAGAGAGAGTCTAATTTAGATAGACAATATTTTTTCATCTTTCTCTAAGTGCCTACAAAACAGGTTTAGTGGTCACCCTCCTTCTCTTCTATAATCCAAAGGTAATTGGCAGAGTTGGCAAGGGATTAGTACCTTGTGTGTACCCTTTAGAATAATGGAAGACTTGCTGAGGCAAGTGTGTGAAATTTCTCCTTTGCTGCAAGGGAAGACTTTCTGGGTGCATGTAGATGTTTTTTCCCTTGGAGAAGGGAAGACCGAGTCGCTCGATGTGCTGTAACCTTTGGATAGGTTAGTGGAAAATCCCCAGTGGTTTTTTAGAGACTGGATGTAGGATTCTCATTGGAGAGAAAATATGAACTAGGACAAATCTTTTGTGTTCTTCATTGTGTGTATGTTCGCTTCTGCTCCCTTATTTCTTGCACTCATTTACTACCACTAACCAATTTAATTTGTTTAGTGTTTATTATCATCTATCTTATTGTTTCAAAACACCATATTCACCCCCTCTGGAGTGATTAGTTGTCATACGATCGAATGCATAACACTTAACTAAAAGGTGAAAGTATTAAAATATCTCTCTCCAAGAGAGGAGAGAGAAATATGACTACCCAGTAGGATTCACCGAGTGGAGCTAAGGCCCAACAGTGAGGAGAGAGAGACATAGATGGCAAGTTATTCTTTCTTTTTCCTCAACTCAAATATGGTTAGATAATAAAGATTGGATCAAATAGTAGAGACAAACATGATAAAACATATGGATATAGTATATAATATATGGATTTCAGAGACATGCATTTGAATATAATCTCTTTAAGGGGTGAATGTCATTTCTCCAAAGGAAAATACTTAATGCACATCTTTTGATATACAAAAAATAGACACATCAATGAAAGCGTGCCACTTCAACCCTTTAAAGTTGAAAAGTTGAAACGTGAGATGTATTAAATGCCTCATCCTTAAGGTGATACATTTTTATTGTGTGTATCTATTTTGTACACATCAAAAGATGTGTACTAAATCCTTCTCTTTATCAAAGTCAAATTTTCTTCTCTTTTAATCAGAAAAAGGACGAAATGCCCTCGAAATCATTGGTTCTTCTCGTCTTCTACATGTTCTTCCACACACTACAAGTGACCTGAACGTGTGGGTTTTTATTGAGCTGCACTCACTACAAAAAGAAGAACATTTGTCAGCAGTTTAGAGCCGCTGCCAAATGCCAACAAAACGCTGACATATCGTTATGTCCACGCCTCCCCAGGCGCTACCAAACCCGCTGCCAAAAATCCCGCGGACATAACTTATGTCAGCGCTTTACAGATAGCCGCTGACATATAAATATTTATCCGCGCCTACTGAGGCCGCGGCCATAAACTATGATTGGCAGCGGTCAGGGCCACCGCTGCAATAGATTGTACAGCAACGGCTGGCAGCCGCGGCCAATAAGTATTATGGCCGCGACTTACAGTCGTGGACATATACTGCATTATTATCAGCGGTCGAAGGGGCCGTGGCCATATGTCTATTTTTGTCAGCATGTACTAGCTGCGGACATATGTCCTTTTGGCAGCGGCTATCCAGCCGCTGACATATTGTCAGAAATAAAATAAAAAAATTAAATACATACAACACTCTATATTCACATGTGAACCACCTGGATCATTCAATCACATATATTATCATTGAGCCACCACCCAGGCTCGCTGGATCATTCAATCACACATCATTGAGCCACCACCCAGGCTCGCTAGATCATTCAATCACACACATTATTAAGCCACCACCTAGGCTCGCTGGATCATTCAATCACACACATATAATATAATGCATAAATATTGTTGTACAAATATCCAGAACAATAGAAAATATGAAAGTGTAATAAAATAAGAGGGAAATCAAGAGACAGTAACATCATGATCTAAATAATCATCTGCCGCCTCATCTGTATCGGTCTCGCTCTCACTCTGAACCGGAGGAGGTACAGGTACAGGCTGGGTACGTGCCTGCGACGCATGTATCTGGGAGAGGAGTACGCTCATCTCGTCAACCTTCGAGGCTACACTCTGCAATTGAGAAATCTGTTTTTGCATTTGATTCATCTTATCTGCCTGTGCTTTCAATTTGTCTTCTTGTACTTTTAATTGTTCTTGCATTTGCTTTTCTCGCTCTGAATAGGCAGACGGTCCTGTAGATGTAGATCCATACCATGTCCTCAACGTCTCTCCACTCCCTGCACAGTGAACACGGCCAGGTCGATCTTTCCCCATCTGTCCTCGGGAGTCGCTGTGGTGTGGCTCTCGACATCAACGTCAGACGGAGCAATCATTTCACTCATAGCCTCCTACAGCAAAAGGTAGAGAAAAAATATTAATTATACAACTATTGTAATGAAAACATATTCACATAAAATAAATAGAAATAAAGTTTCTTACATATCGTCTCCTGGTCTCCTCATCTACCCAGCCCTCAGTGCCGTCAGGTAAATCTTTGCATCGACCCATCTTGAATACCTCAAGTCGATGCAGAGTACGTCCATGCATTTGAGACTGTTTAAATTAAAGACATATAAGTAAGTAATGAATAAAAGGGATAACATAATTCATAAAACATAACTCACAAAATCACTCATCAACTGATAATGAGAAGTCTTGCCCCGTCTATATGGCATAGACTGAGTGGCACGATTTTGCTTATTTCGGTCAGCAATCCTCTAAAAAGATAAGAATAGACAGTTATTGGTCCATTTATAGAAACAAAATAATCATAAACAATTATATTGTAAGCATTTTAAATATTACCCGCTCATCCCCAGTAGTCCACAACTCGCACATTGTTTGCCAATCTGAGGGGTCAACACCTACTGGGACGGACGCAATCGCATCATCTAAAGGCTTGCCATTAAAATGCTGACATGAAAAATAAAATTTTTGTCAATATATAAACAAGTTTAAAAAATAAAGTACATATGAAATGAAATAGTATATTAACTTACTCTTTTTTTTTGCTTGCTACGCCAGCTGCGATGCATGGCGCTCATGTGAGCAAGCATCTCCCTATCTGTTTGCTCTTTGCGCTCGCACTGGTACGTCAACTGCAAAACAAAGTCATTGAATTATAACAAAGCATATGCATATATATTATTCAATTTAAACAATAATTACCTGAAGATCTCTGAATATCAACTCCTGAGTCGCAACAGGCAGCTTCGCAAAGTCTTTTTGCCAAATCTTACAATATACCTTTGATACAACGCCCATGCGACTCGTAAAGTGATCTACAGTAGGGCCGACGCCATAGCCTCGGACAAGGGAGACATTCCATTGTTGTCCATCAGGGCATCTCCTCTCCGTAACTCCCCTAGTCGGCCCTCGACGGCCAGTGCCCCTCCCCTAAGATCGTGCAGATGGTGCAGATGGACCTGTTGAAATATAAACATTAAACATCATTAGAGAATATCTATTAAACAATGAATATAAAAGTTACATGAAATTAAAATATGAACCTGCTACAGAAGATGCAGATGCCACCGAAGAGCCCTGAGGGCTGGAAGTGGGAGGTATCTGCTGAAGAGTGAGAGGCAGAGGAAGCTGCTGAGTGGTGGGAGCGGGAGGAAGCCCCTGAGATGTGGGATGGGGAGGGATCGCCTGAGAGGTGGGAGGGAGAGGGACCGATAGAGTCTGAAGCCTTCGTGGGCGTGAGCCATCACGAGAAGAGCGCTCACCAGTAGAAGCCATCTGTTACAAAAAATTGTTAGTAAATATGTAAACATAGCAAGTTAAAAAATTTATTTGAAAAATGCAATATAAATAATAATGTAAATAAATCACCTAAATATCAATATAATCGTCCACTCTTACGCTACTTTCTTGACATAGATTCACATCTTGAATTTCTCCTCTAATGGGAACATCAATCAGATTGTCCTGAAACGCTTCGTCACTTGGTTCTATATCATTCTCAGGAGCATCATCTTGCAAGTCGTAGTAATCACGCGGACGTGCTTTGATAGGAATGATCCATCTTCTGTTGTGTTATCATTGACATAGAACACCTGTTCCACTTGACTTGCCAGGGCAAATGGTTCATCTGTATTGAGCCTATGGAATGTCATCCCGGCCTCTTTAGCTCTTCTACACTTTCGGACCTGCAAACAAAAGAGTGAGATTTTCAGAATGCGGTATAAAATTGCACCTCCAGCCAATCTATTACTCGTTCACAGCTAGACCAAAGGGGTGGAAGTGTTTAATCAACTGCACTTTAGAAAATGTCCGAGACAGATTTTCCATGATTTTTTTTGGTAATGAGGAATCTGCCGGAGTGGTGTGGGGAGCTGAGCAATCATGAGGCCACACATCATGGGGAAGGGAAGCAGGAGGAGGGGGCGGGGCACTGCCCAGGGGGGTGCTGCGCGCGGGTGTGGGGGGGGGGGGAGCTGCGCGCGGGTGTGGGGGGGGGGGGAGCAGAAGGAGGGAAAGGTGCTGTGCGCGGGTGTGTGTGTGGGTGGGGGGGGGGGGGGGGGGAAGCAGAAGGAGGGGAAGATGCTGCGCGCAGGTGTGGGGGGCGGGGCGGGGGAGGAAAGCAGAGGGGGGGGCCGGGGAGGGAGGGGTGGGGGCTGCCGGAGGGGGGGGCGGGGAGGGAGGGATGGGGGCCGCCGGAGGGAGGGTGGGGGGGGGGGGGGGGGGGGGGCTGAGGAGAGGGGGGGCCGGGGAGGGAGGGGTGGGGGGCAGCCAGAGGGACTCACCGTGGGGGGTGGGGCAGCCGCCGGAGATGAGGGCGTCGGGAGGAGTCGCCTGCCGTCCTGGTTGGGGCGTTGCCGGCCTTGGGAAGAGAGAGAGAGAGAGAGAGAGGAGAGAGAGAGAGAGAGAGAGAGAGGAGAGAGGAGAGAGAGGAGAGAGAGAGAGAGAGAGAGAGAGAGAGAGAGAGAGAGCGAGAGAGAGAGAGAGAGAGAGAGCGCATTGGGAGAGAGAGAGAGCGAGAGAGTGAAAGAGCACGCATTGGGGGTGGTGTTGGCGGGATGGGGCGAAAATATGGCAGCGGCTATATAGCTGTTGCCATATAATTATTTAACAGTGGCTAATAGAAGCCGCTACTATATAATTTTATGGCGGCGGCTAACAGCCGCTGCCATATGTATTATGTTTAACAAATAACTTTAAAAATATATATATTTACTATTTACATTAATATATTTAATTTTGTATAATTATAAATATGATAAATTAATGAGGAATTCTTATCAGATACTTTACTTATTTTTTAGTTCATGACAGAGTTGTAACTCGTTACAATGTTATATATCCCATGTTACAGTACGTATGTTAAATAAGTTCTATTACAATAAGGTCGTCCATATATATTACAATCACGGACCACTAGTTAATTTACTCTTATAAATATTACTAAGTTCATATCTTACTGATAATGACATGTTTTGATTGCCCACTTTTCATTTGTACAGAGTTTTTACAAAAGTAGTGTCGACACTATACTTGCCAGTAAGGTCAACACTAAGTAGAGCATCTATAGGTTTCGGCAGGAGGTACCTGAAAACTGAGATGGAGGGAACTTTATGTGATATAGTGGAAGAAACATTGCAAAATGATGATCATTCTAGAAGGCGAGCCTCGGTGATTTCTTGCATTACTACAAAGGTGATTTCTTGGACGAGTTACCAGGTTATATTGATTTCATCGTGCTACTGAACCTTAGCTCCAAACAGAAAAAAATTATCAGAGAGTTAAGAAATTATGAGAAATTTAAGGGATGTACAGTTGGCAGTGCAGTGTACTTGCATCCCTGGTTGAAGGACTACGTTGATTATGCTCTTGGAGACAGGAGTGCCAGCATGAAAGATCAAGAAATGGAGGATCTTTTGGAATCCATAGACTTGCAAGATGGAGTAAAGATAAAATTCGTTATGAACATTTTGTTAATGGAAGACACTGCCGGAGAGAAAGTGCTTGTGTTCAGCCAGTACATTCTTCCACTCAGATTCTTGAAGAGGCTAATTCTCAAGATTAAGGACTGGCGGTCAGGAAAGGAAACTTTTATGATTTCTGGTGATACTAGTACTGAACACAACGAAAAAGCGATGGAACAATTCAACCAGTCATCTAATGTTAAGGTCCTCTGTGGTTCAATCAAGGCATGTGGAGAGAGCATCTCGCTTGTAAGAGCATCAAGAGTCATTAGCTTAGATGTTCATCTGAATCCTTCTGTATCTCGCCAAGCCATTGGGCGAGCATTTAGACCAGGGCAGACCAAGAAAGTTTACACCTATAGGTTGGTTGCTGCTGATTCTCCTGAAGAGAGAGATCACCATACCTGCTTCAGAAAAGAGCTCATTTAAAAAATGTGGGTTGAATGGAGTGAGCATTGTGGGAGCAGAGATTTTGAGCTTGAGAGTGTACTTGACATTCAGGATAGCCAGGATATTTTCTAAACCGTTGAAAAATGTTCTTCTTTTTGTAGTGTATATACGTCGGGCAAGTATGGATATGGATGATGACGAGTGATTAGTCTACTGCATAAAGCATTAGTTCATGTATGTACCTATATATATATACATACAGACGATGATGATTGACAAGCATGGTGGGACGTCGGATAACATACATACATATATATATATATATAGTACAAATATACATATATATTTCAAATATAAATAACATATGTATATATCAATCACTAAATTAAAATAACTTATTATAAAAAATGTATATGTTCTAGATATGTCTGATTAGAAGTTTTTTTATTTAAAAATAAATAAAATAAAATTTTTATATTTGTCAGCGGCTAGTTGCTGCTGACTAATATATATGTCAGCGGTTTGTATAATCACAGACATAACATATATATATCAGCGGTTTCCATAGCCGCGGAAGGGTATATGTCCGCAGTTGAACAAAGCCGCGGCCTTAACTCAACATTTATCCGCGGTCAAATTTTAACCACTGACGTATGTTGCACTTTTATCAGCGCGTACAGCTAACCGCGGACAAAACACATTTATGGCAGCGGTCTGAAAAAGCCGCTGCCTTATACCTATTTTGTTCTTGAATTGCCAGCCGCGAATATATATTCGCTGATAAATATTGGTCCTCCTGTAGTGACTGTTCCTAATTTTCATCCTTATGATCAATGTCTGATCAATTGAGCTTATCTAACAAGATTTTTTTCTCTACCATAGAGCAGCAAGTGAATTTTGAACCTGTGACAACTGAGCAGGAATATGCCGGCAACAAACTTGATGGTGAATGACCATCCAATCACCCCTGCATTCTATTCCAAATAACATCAAACACGATCGGGTCACTTTAGAAGACGGTTAAATAACTCATGAACAACGATACTTAACTTAAAACTTACTTTGAAAATAAAAAATGGGCTGGGTATATAACTTTGGGTAAGATAACCCCTTTATCTATTAAAAAATGTAACTAGTTGCACATTTCACAAGGGAAATAACACAGTAGCATTAAAATAACATGTGACAGATGTTAACAAATTTAAAAAAGTAACTTATTCAGAGTTAACTTTTCTATCTCATCTCAAGAGGTGAGGTAGAATTACCCATGAGTAAAGAAAATTTACCTAGGATACATATAGTTAGTGTTTCCTCCCTTGTCAAACTAGAAAATAAGTTATCCAGAAGTTACAGTACCTTTAACCAGAGGTATACCTTGCCAAAACAGCTTACAGTGTGAAATGTCCCAGTTGCTCTAAAATCTATGGAAATAACATAATAGGATTAAAGTGACATGTGACAAGTGTTAAAAAAAATTTAAAAATAACTTACTCAGGTTAACTTTTCTACGACATCTGATCAAGAGGTGAGGTAGATTACCTATAAGTAAAAGAGGTTTACCCAGGATACCCATGGTTAATATTTCCTCCCTCGTCAAATTAAAAGAATAAGTTATCCAGAAATTACAGTCCCTTTAATCAGGGGTACCTCTTGCCAAAACAGTTCTTACAGTGTGAAATATCTCAGTTGTTCTAAAATCTATGGAAATAACACAATAACATTAAAATGACATATGATAAGAGTTTAAAAAAATTAAGAAAGTAACTTATCCAAAGTTAACTTTTCTACCACATCTCAAGAAATGAAATAGAATTTCCCTGGAATAAAAGAAGTTTACTCAAGATACCCATAGTATCTCCTCCCTTGTCAAACTAATTAAAGAAATAAGTTACCCAAGAGGTACCCTTGCAAAGCAGCTCGTGAAATGTCCCAGTTGGTCGAAAATCTATGGTTGCGTCATTCGGACTTCGTGCTTCCGGGCTATCGACTGTGCCTGGCCTTGACAGATCAACTGTGTTCATGTCAACACAGTGAAGCAGCGGGGGCTTTCTTTGTCCCTTTCCCTGCTTGTGGCTCCATCAACAGCCCCACGCATGGGGGCATGAGAGACTCATGGCCGACATGGGAAAGGAAAAGAAAAAAGCATGGGAACAAGGGCATTCAAATGGCTATGGATGAAGCTATAGGGAATTGTGTGAATACATCAATCATAGGCATTAATCATGCATCTGAATTGGTGGCTGCCAATGGTGTGCTTCCTACCTAGCTGCCAGATCGTCTTCTGACTCGTGGTCCCAACAAGTATTCCACTAAACATTTGAAGGTTTTCTTCCGGAGGAAATATATATGCAGAAAGACAAAAATATTCGGCGATAAGTCGATGCAAAAAGGATCTCTCGTGAAATAAGGCCAAAAATTTACGTCTCTTTATTTTTTTTTCCTGCCTCTGTTTGGCGAGAGAATGGCAGGGTCACCACACCTTTCACGACACGTATTTAAAATATCTAAATTTTAATTAATTATTTAGTTTTTAAATTTAAATATAAAAAATATTTAAATATATTAACACTAGAAAATAGAATTGTTTGATAACTAATTTAAATAACATATAAAAATAATAAGATACATCCTGATAATTGACGATCGATATCTGACAGTTGACGCTCGGTGTTTGACGGTCAGACAGTCGGTGTTCGGTGTTTGATGGTCTGGCAGTCGGCGACCGACACTCAGATAGTTTGGGGGTCGGTGCCCAACAGTCCGACAGTAGGCAGTCGGCGGCCAACGGTCGACACTCAACGCCCGTCGATTCTTGGCTAGTGCCCGACGACAGTCAACTCCTAGCGATCGGCGCCCAATGTTTGACAATCGATGGTTGACATCCGATGGTCAGTTTGACCCCCGATCGCAACCTTTGGGCCATGCGCCGACTGCCGCCATGCGGTGGCCGCAGATCCTTGATTGTCAGATCCTCGAATGCTGATAGACAATCGTTGATTGCCAGACTGTCGGACACCGACTACTAGGTCGTCAGACGCTGACCATCGAGTCTCGGCCGAAAAGAAAAGCCTTTTGGCATCTTCAATCCCAATTGCAAATATTGGTGAATATGAGGTTAAATAGGTTATCCTCTCTCAATATTTAACACAGACAACCCTGAAGCGCAATAGGTATATCTGAGCTGCATAGCACAAACGTCGCCGTAAGAGAGATTTATACAATGCGGCATCTTTTAGGATGGTCATTATCTTACTATGACAGTTCGATCATGAACTAAATGTTAAATTTAAGTTTGATGCTTCTAATATTTTCGAATCATTAAATTGTGTTTTTTTTCCTTTATTGGATGGTCGGAAAATGGGATGTCAGAAAATATAGCACCGTAACTCTTCAGCTCAACTCCAAGATCAAGAGTACAATGGAACCATGTCAGCGTACATGTTACTTTGTCCTAAACCACTGTAAAATTATCCTAAACAAAGTCGAAAGAGAACCCAACATCTGAAAGTACTGCTTCACCCACCATAGACGGGCATCTGCTGATCTACCCTTACTTTCTGTTTAATGGCCGCTGGGCAAGCCAGTGAGGAAGCTACTACCATTAGCAAAATATATACATGGCTTGAGAGTTACGACCTCGATCATCTGTCAATTTGTCATGTGTTCTTGTTCTATTGTCCAGTGCGTCGCTAATGAGTTTGAGATCCCAGGGAATCCCGCATTACTGCTGCCGCCCGGCCCGCCCCCCCCCCCCCCCCCCCCTACTCTGTGGATGGAGTACCCTTGTTGTCACCTCAAGAATAAGGTTCCAAGTGTACATACAGCTCATACGGAAAGCGAAACATGGGGACTCATGGGTGCTGCTGAAGAGGGGTGACGGCCGGGGACCCCTTTGCAGAGGTGGGGAGGTGATGGGATTTATGTGGTGACTGGTGAGTTGGGGATGGCTTCTGCTCTACCGCAAACATCCTTTTCCTGCAGGGAGGCAAGAACAGGCAAGCATGCTTCTTTCCAGCCCCCACCCATCTTTCGCAGGAGTAGTGAGACCCCACCTGGTCCTTGGGGTCTCACCACGGATGGAGAGGCACGGGAATGGTGCAGGGCTGGGGGCGGCCTTCCTGTACTGCCTTTGCAATACGTGCACGGACCACAAGCAAAGGTAACTTATCAGATGTACATGATGGGTTCGATTAGGATCAGTATCATTAGATCTACATCCGATAGTGTAAAATGTATTTAAAAATTTTAGACGTCACGTAACGCATTTCATATTGGATACGTTTAAGGTGCAGGAGATTTGATAAAAAGGTGTAATTACCTTACACACTGTATATGCATCTCCATTTGAATTTTATATCCACTGCGTCATCGATCTGTTACGCACACTAGTTTAGAAACTTACCTTATATTGACAGCCCCTACAAATGGCTTCTAAAGCCCACCTCTCTTCTTTGCCAGGTGCAATAATCCGGTTATCGTCAGATTTTTAGGATAATCGTGGAGGGTTTTAACTCGGATTAAGATTCAAACCCCTTGGCAATATCTTAGGCCTATGACAATACCCATTGCACTCTTAATTCCCTAGCAAAAATCACGTTGTTCTCAAATGAGATGTATATATTAGAACTCTCTCCCTATAAGACCATCTCTTGGTGTTTCAAAACAAGGTTGGGCCGCCGTGACTCTTTGTGGAGGATCTCAGTTCTCTCTTCTCATCCTCCTAGTTAAGATAAAACAAAAGACAGCAGGAGAATACTGGATATGTGAACAAGAGAGATAGAATGGAGGAGCAAATGGTAGTCTCGTTGAATGATACGAGCTACCGAGGTATTATTTATACAATCCTCAGGGAACATTCTCGTCATATGCATGGACGAGGTTGTTACTGAAAGGATCTAGACTATGACTAGCCCTAGAGGGGGGTGAATAGGGCTTTAAAAATTTGTCTTGAATGATCAACGAAAACTAATGCAGAAATAAGAACGGATGCAAAGCTGAGAGAATAGAGAGGGAAGAAGGAAACAAGCACACGAAGAGGCACGGATTTATCCTGGTTCGGTAAGACCCCCTTTGGTCTACCTACGTCCAGTCCTCACCAACACAGTAAGATTTCCCACTCTACGAAAGAGATCACACCCGCTGGTTTACACGGTGCCCAGCTCACCAACACTCCGCTAGTTAGCACGGTGCTTAGCTCACCAATACACAGCTGGTTGATGTGGTGCCCAGCTCACCAACACGAACAAGATAATAAACTGAATGAAACAAATATAAACAAGCAAACACAAAGCCAAGCCCATGAGGAAGATCTTCAGATGTTGTAGAAGCTCTAAAGCAACAAGATCTCCTCCAAATGGAACCTTCTTCAAAGATGCAGCAAATGGAAGCTTTAGAAGGTGAAAAAGCTTGGAAGAAGAAGCTCTAGATGAAACTCTTGAGGGTGGCACTTTTCTCCATGAAATTCCCTACCTAGGGTTTCCCCCAAGTGTCCTTTATATAGCCCTTCCACAAAAGTAGCCGTTTGAAAGAGGTGGAAAGTGGTCTTGGTCAAAAAGGTTGTTCAAAAAGCACTTTTCAGAAAGTTCTGCATGTCAGGGTCGACTCCCACTTTTGTCGGGGTCGACTCCCATTTGACCAGGGTCGACTCCTTCATAGCTTGGAGGTCGACTCCCTTTGGAGAAAACTGCTTCTGTTGAACTGAGGTCGACTCCCTTGAAGAGCTGGGGTCGACTCTGAAAAACTGAGCATTTTCGGGGTCGACTTCTGCATAACTGGGGTCGACTCTGCATCATCTGCATAACAGGTTTTTTTAATTGGGGTCGACTCCCTTGAAGAGCTGGGGTCGACTCTGCACTGTAGCACTTGTAGAACATTTGTATAGGGGTTGACTCCTTTAGAAATCTGGGGTCGACTCCAAAAAACTGAGCACAGTTGGGGTCGACTCCTTCACAAATCTGGGGTCGACTCCACTTACTAGGAATCAAAACATCCCCTTTTTAAAAGTCTTCTTGCCTTGTAAAGTACCATGTTTTCTGCATTCAACTTGCAAACTTGTTAGCAAACATAACAAGTGTTTTGTGATCATCAAAATTCAAAGGGATCCAACAATCTCCCCCTTTTTGATGATGACAAAACACCTACACAAGAATAATCATCATGTCTAACTTATCAATGATACCAAAACACAATAAGGCACATAAGTCAAAAACGCAACTTCACACAAAATCCTCAAC
The DNA here is from genome assembly GCA_014218235.1 of Colocasia esculenta. NCBI lineage: Eukaryota > Viridiplantae > Streptophyta > Magnoliopsida > Alismatales > Araceae > Colocasia > Colocasia esculenta. Next base: position 20,565,722 of record CM024765.1, on the reverse strand, counting down.
ACATTAAAAACATAAAAATCAAAACATCAATACATTCGAATTGCTCAAAGATAGTCATGTATTTTCATTCACAACTCAAAAAATTACACGTATTATCTTCCTTACAAAAAGATACACATGATATCTCCCCCTAACTATGAGCACTCGTTAAAAGACATTCACACAAAAAATAGAGTAAAGTTCTAGTGCTATCACATAACTATCATCACTTCACACAAGTTCTCCCCCTTTTTGTCATCGTCAAAAAGAGAGGAAGGAGGAAACAAATTAATATGTGATGCTTATGAAGAAGATGAACACATTCCTAATTCACGACGCAAAGATGTAAACCGGTCTTCACACAACGGTTTAGTAAAGATATCTGCTAATTGGTGTAGCAACCTGAATTTTTACGAAAAATAAAAATTTAAATAAAGAATTTAAAACCTAGCTAAATGGATATTTAAATAGAGCATTAAATAAAACTCATTAGATGGAAAAGAGTAATGGGATTTGCTTAATGGATCTTCTAGAATTTATTGGGTCAAAAATATGAATTACAAAGGGAGAATAATAGGAAAATATCCTAAATTCGTAACTAAATTATTACTTAAATAGAAAAGGGGTATTTAATGCATTAAATAGCTAGTTTGAGTTATAATAGGATTCCTAAACCTACCCCATATGGGTTAGCATGAATTTGGATCTCTTCCTAGTCTAAATAGAGATTGGAAAGCAAGGAAGGAAGGAGGAAGTAAGGAAATTTCAGAATTAAAGAGGAATTAGAGTCCTATTAGGAAATAGAAAGAGGAGAAGCTTAAATACTCTCCTAAAACCCTCATGGCCGACCCAAGCTCGTGCCAAAGGATTCCTGGACCAGAAGGAGAGGCCAAGGAGGAGGAGATTTCGTGGGGAGAAGAACCTTTCAAGCTCTCAACCCCGTTCTTCAAGTTCTAGCCCTAGAAGAGGAAATCGAGTCAAGGTAGGCATTCTCACAAGCATAAACCATGAAACTTTTTCTGTAGGTTCTTTCTACCCTCTTGAACGAAACCCCAAGTTTCATATTTTTCCATCCATCCTATCTTTTGTTCTTAATTTTTGAAGAACTGCAAACATGATAACCCCGAGGTGTCATGTTTAATTCAAATCTCTATGTATACTTGATCCCATACTACGAAAGTTTTACTGTAGATACTTCATGTTGTTAGGGGTCATTTGCCCCTAAAAAGCCTAAATTTCATTGAGCATGTTGCTCGAATTAAATCAGTCTTGCTCTCTATGTCATGTTCTATGTTACTCGTCCTTGTTCGTTCTCAAACCATGTTCAAACCATGCTCTCTCTCTAATTCCGATTTACTGGAAGTACCCTTACATGTCTAGTTTAATTTGCAACTGATTTCATGATTTTTCATCGCGTATATAATTAGTTATGGATTTCTGAACAACCCTCTGTCAAAAATTGAAATCCCTGGTCCGCAATCCAATGTCTGGTCTGACTTCTGTCAGAGTCAGGCGCAGACAACCAGAAGGCGACACCTCGATATGTCGTTTTCTGGGGCCGAATTGAGACAGCCTCCCTGTCGCATTCAAGAAGGCGACAGGTAAGCCGTCGCTTTCCCAGTACCTGATTTGCAAGCCCTGTCGCGACCCGTACAAGACCCTGTCGCGTTCACAAAGCCGTAGCGACAGTACCCATGTCGCGATCTGCTACCCTGTCGCAACCCTCATTGAACCATGTCGCATTCACAGAGATTTTGGTGAAAAACCCATGAAAAATAATTAAAAATGGTGCTATATTGAATGTTTTAAAATACATATTTCACGACTTATTTCTATCTATGATTTCTCTTGCACTTGCACACACATGAACCATCCAATTGTGGCTGAAATCTTGCAGAAAATATCCCATAATGTATCTGGTAATGTATTGAAATAAAGAATATTAATTGCCCTATTTAAAAGGACTTGTATTTGATTCTCGCGTTGTTTATATACCGATATCGACGCTCCACTGTCCTAGAATTCCTCTAGAACGTCGAGCACCTGTTTTATATACACACTTTACTTGGCTTGTGGTGAACTCTCCGTCGGATATTCCTTTCGCCGGACTAGCGAACTCTTGCACAAGGCCTCCGTAAGTCTCCTCTGATCATGGGTTCCCACATGGTCGACGAGCCGGTTGTACCCTAATACCTATGATACCCTTTAGGGATCTATATGATCCAAACGGCTATTAGAGATTCACTCTCATCTTAATCACGCCGGACCTCTGGACCTGTGCATAACAAGGCCAGTGGTAGGGTCGTGAGTTCCACCTGACTGCCAACACCAAGTGCGCGTGTTGTGCAACTGTTACTATCGCCTGATTACTCGACGTATTACGTGCAATGTCCATTATCTCTCATCTATACTCTACTCGCTCACCTACTCACGTTCACTCCACTATCTCATCTATTCATCTAGTGCTCTTATCTATTTCTTGGTACTCTATATTGGCCATTGACTGATTGTCTAAAGATAAACAATATAACCAATGCCTGGCAATATATAAAGGGCCCGATCTGGTCCTGGGATGTGCGCCCGAAAGTGCTAGTGCCCATGGGAGTTAAATGATCAGAGTGTCTGGCATTACACTCAAGTGCTATCTATCTCGACTATCTATATAACAATCAAAACACAAACGTGTTATACTCTCTCGATGTCTAGAATGACAAACAAGTGCTATACTCGTCGTGCTATTACTATACTTGTGCTAGTTGTGCTATGGCCATCCTGCTATTCGTGCTATATTCGATACTTGTGCTATTTTGGAAACTATACTCGATCTCGTGCTATTGTGCTATCCTGTTACATGTGTGCTATCTCTTGCTATATTTTGACTCTCTTGTGCCTGCTCTCTTTAGACACTCTGCCATTAAATGCGTTAATGATTTAAAGCCTGCTTGAGCCTGAGATTTAAGTCCTACTGGGCGTTATCGCTCATCCTACGTTATTTGATGTTGTGTTCTCAGGTGAGACCGAGGATGACACCTACACTCACGAAGAGGGGAATGACCAAGAGTGAAGCCAGGAGTACCCTCGAGTCATTATGTTATCTTAGAGTTGTAGTTAGTCATTTCCTTTTATTGCAATGTAATTGGGCCCTATGGAACGGCTCTGATATTAGTGGTTGTAACTAGACATTGGAAAAGTTAATAATGAGAAAGATTTGCTTTAGTATTATTCAGTGTGCAATGGTTAAATGTCTAGTATACGCTCTATACCTTTTCTTGCAACTGCCTTCGCGCTCCGATATTCCGCGTTGGGGCATGACAATTGGTGTGTGGTGTCAACAAAATTCAATTCAATATCACCCCTAGAAACATGATCTCTAATGAAATGATGACGTACTTCAATGTGCTTAGTACGAGAGTGTTGAACAGGATTTTTTGATAAATTTATGGCACTTGTATTATCACAAAGCAACGGAATTTTAGACAAACATATCTCATAGTCTTCTACTTGGTGTTTAATCCAAAGTGCTTGTGTGCAACAACTCTCGACTGCGATATACTCGGCTTCAGCTGTCGAGAGAGCAACAGAATTTTGTTTCTTGGAGGACCACGAAATGAGGCAACCTCCCAAGAAATGACATGTTCCGCTTGTGCTCTTTCGATCAACCTTACACCCAGCATAGTCCGCATCGGTGTAACCAACCAAGTCGAAGGAACATCCTTTGGGATACCATAAACCAAAATCAACCGATGAAGCAAGATACCGAAAGATTCGTTTAACAGTGATTAAGTGCAATTGTTTAGGCGAACTTTGAAATCTCGCACACATGCAAACACTAAATAATATATCGGGCCTACTTGCAGTTAAATAAAGTTGAGATCCGATCATACCTCGATAAAGTTTAGAATCAACAGGCTTACCAAGCTCATCATTGTCCAATTTTGTTGTTGTAGACATAGGGGTTGGAAGAGGCTTGGTGTTGCTGAATCCATATTTCTTTAGCAATTCCTTTGTGTATTTCGATTGACTCACAAAGATGCCATCATGGCCTTGTTTTATCTGAAGTCCGAGGAAGAAATTGAGCTCACCCATCATGCTCATCTCGAACTCCCCCTGCATTAACTCAGAAAAATCCTTGCACAATTTCTCTTTAGTGGAACCAAACACAATATCATCCACATATATCTGAACAAGTAAAATATCTGAACCAACACACTTTATAAATAGAGTTGAGTCAACAAAACCATGCTTAAAACCATGTTGAACAAGAAATTGACTCAATCTCTCATACCATGCACGCGGTGCTTGCTTAAGACCATATAGGGATTTTTGAAGACAAAAGACATGGTTTGGGAAATTTGGATCCTCAAACCCAGGAGGTTGCTCTACATAGACTTTCTCTTTAATGAAACCATTAAGAAACGCACTTTTAAGATCCATTTGAAACAATTTAAAATTTCTGGAACAAGCGAATGCTAATAGAATCCTAATGGCTTCAAGTCTAGCAACCGGTGCAAAGGTCTCATCAAAATCTATCCCTTCTTCTTGAGAGTATCCTTGGGCAACTAAACGTGCTTTGTTCCGAGTTATCACACCGGATTCATCAAGTTTGTTTCGAAAAACCCACTTGGTTCCGATCACGGGATGGTCATTCGGACGAGGAGACAAAGTCCACACTTTGTTCCTCTCAAACTGGTTTAGTTCCTCAAGCATAGCAATAGACCAATGTTCATCAAGAAGGGCTTCATCAACATTCTTTGGTTCAAATTGAGAAATGAAAGCAATATAATCACATTGATATTGAGTTTTCCGAGTTCGCATATCGGATGACGGATCGCCTAACACATTACCGATTGGATGACTCTACATGATCTTCCATGCACGAGGTAATTCATCACTTGGAGAGGACACTCGCAGTTCTTCAAGTGGAGGATCTTCCTTTTCGTTTTGATCACCAATAAGTTGGGTAGGATCATCCATTGCTTCCCTACTAGGCTCCGTGAGATCTATGTCATTAATAGTTAAATCTGATTCTTTCATGATTTCTGCATCATCATCATCATCATCTCTTTTTCTAGCATTTTGGTTAGTCTCATCAAAGATTACATGAATAGATTCTTCAACAACCAATGTTTTCTTATTAAAAACACGAAAAGCTTTAGAGTGAGATGAGTAACCAACAAATATACCTTCATCGCTTCGAGGATCAAACTTACCTATATCCTCTTTGCCATTTACCAAGATGAAGCACTTGCACCCAAATGGCTTGAAATAAGAGATGTTCGATTTTCTGCCTTTGTATAGTTCATATGGAGTCTTATGCAACAAAGGTCTAATCAGACAATGGTTAGTGATATAACATGAAGTATTAATAGCCTCAGCCCAGAAATATCTAGGCAAAACAGATTCACAAAGCATAGTCCGGGCCATATCAATCAAAGTCCGATTTTTCCTTTCAGCCACACCATTTTTCTGAGGAGTTCTCGGAGCAGAAAAATTATGACTGAACCCTTCATCATCACAAAAAGAATTGAATTGCAGATTTTCAAATTCTTTACCATGATCACTACGGATAGCATTAATCACATAACCCTTATCATTTTGAACCTTTTTACAGAACTTTATGAATTCAGTTAATGAACAAAACCCATGTAAACTGAGAAAAATCATCGACTATTACAAAACCATAGCGCTTACCTCCTAAACTAGCAGTTCTTGTCGGGCCAAACAAATCCAAATGCAATAGTTGCAAAGGCCGAGAGGTAGAAACAATGTTCTTGGGTTTAAATGAAGTTCGAGTTTGTTTTCCCTTGACACAAGCATCACAAACTCCATTTGAATCAAAATTCATTTTAGGCAAACCGACCACAAGCTCACGTCTAGACAATTTGGAAATGATTCTAAAGCTAGCATGGCCCAATCTTCGGTGCCACAGCCATGGGTTGGAGTTATTTGCTACAAAGCAAATCTCCTTCTCATTCAAATCATCCAAATTAACGGTATAAACATTTCCATTTCGATTGCCTACAAACTTGATTTCATTTGAAACATTATCGGTTAACATGCAATGAGATGCATCAAAAATAACTCTAAATCCTTTATCACAAAGTTGACTGATACTAAGCAAGTTATGTTTTAAACCATCTACAAATAACACATGCTCAATGCTAGTAGAGGGAGTTTTACCAATGTTACCAATGCCTATCACCCTTCCTTTGTTGTTGTCTCCAAACGTCACACTTCCACCGCTTTTCTTTTCATGACTAGAAAATTGTGATTTGTCTCCGTCATGTGCCGAGAGCAACCACTATCCAAATACCATTATTTATTCATCGAACCACTGTAGTCCTGCAAAAACAGAGAATTTTACACTTGATTTCTTGGTACCCAAATTTGCTTGGGTCCATCCATGTTAGTCCAGCTTTTGGTTGTTTCCTTTGGCACCCACATGGTTTTGATCTTGTGGATGTTCTTTCGGAACCAACAACTCTGAATTTTATGCCCCTTCTTGCCACAATAGTTGCATGTAGTAAAAGGAGTACTAGATAACTTAGCCCTAACAAAAGATGTTGCAGTTTTATGCTTAGATTTGTGAGGGATAAATCCAATTCCTTCTTTTCTAAAGACGTCTTTTGTGCTACCAAGAATAGCATCTAAATTATCACGACCACGCACAAAAGTAGACAAGGCATTTTTCAATCTATCTACTTCCTTTTGAAGATTAGAACAATTGTTTTTCAAACTGAGAATTTGTTCTTCTAATGTTTCAACCTTTTTCTTAAGCAATGTATTCTCACTTACTACTTTATCAACATTTTCACATTCATGCAAACGCAAAGCATTCAACTCTTGAGTCATTAAATCAATACTTTTCTTCAGGCATTTATTCTCAAGTTTGCATTCAACAAATTTTTCATATACCTCATTAAACGCATCATGAAGTTCTTCGAATGTAAAGGTTTCAGAATTTACCTTCTCATGGTCAGATTTGGCCATGAGACATAGGTTGGCGATTTCCTCTTCACTTTCTTCTTCTGTGGAGGTATCTTCATCACTCCATGCAGCAAGGGTCTTCTTCTTTGATGTCTTGCCATTTCCCTTGGAGTATGTCTTCTTCTATTTGAGTTCAGGACATTCAGGATAGATATGTCCTGGTTTTCTGCACTCGAAGCATGTGACTTCCTCATTCTTGGAGGTTTCCCCTTTAGCTTGATTCCTCTTCTGAAATCTTCTGTTTCTTGGATTGAAGTTGGACCGACGTTTGTTCAGAAACTTCTTGAATTGCCTTGTCATTAAGGCAATTTCTTCATCATCGATCTCTTCAATGCTATTGTCACTATCACACTCATTAAGCACATTAGTAGCTTTGAGGGCAAGACCCTTTTTCTTTTTAGAGTTGTCCATGATCCTTAATATGTTAATCTCATAGGTCATAAGAGATCCTATGAGAGCATCCAAGGAGATTCTTGAGAGGTCCTTTGCTTCTTCAATCGCTGTTACCTTGGGATTCCAAGACATAGGCAAAGATCTTAAAATTTTTCTATTGAGTTCAGGGATAGAGTATTCTTTACCAAGAGCCTTAAGTCCATTCGTGATGTCCGTGAACCGCTTGAACATCTCAGTTATAGTCTCGTTTTCTTCCATCTTGAACAACTCATACTTATGAACTAGAAGGTTGATCTTTGTTTCTTTGACTTGAGAAGTTCCTTCATAGGTCACTTGAAGCTTGTCCCAAATCTCTTGAGCACTGCTACACATAGACACACGATTAAATTCATTAGCATCTAAAGCACAAAATGGAGCATTAATCGCCTTGGCATTCATAGACAACTTTTTAAAGATTTCAGGAGTTCAATCCTTTTCAGGTTCCTTAGGAACATAAGGACCTTTCTCCACGATGTTCCACAGCTCATAATCCATAGCTTTCAAAACGATGGTCATTCTAGCTTTCCAATAGCTATAGTTATTGCCATTGAACAGAGGAGGCCTATTAGTAGAGTTGCCTTCAGTGAATGCACTCTGCTCTCCAAAACTACCCATAGTCAATCCACACTAGAGGTTGTAAAACCCTTTAAACTAGTGACCATACTCTGATACCAAATGAAAGGATCTCGACTATGACTAGACCTAGAGGGGGGTGAATAGGGCTTTAAAAATTTGTCTTGAATGATCAACGAAAACTAATGCAGAAATAACAACGGATGCAAAGCTGAGAGAATAGAGAAGGAAGAAGAAAACAAGCACACGAAGAGGCACGGATTTATCCTGGTTCGGTAAGACCCCCTTTGGTCTACCTACGTCCAGTCCTCACCAACACGGTGAGATTTCCCACTCTACAAAAGAGATCACACCCGCTAGTTTACACGGTGCCCAGCTCACCAACACTCCGCTAGTTAGTACGGTGCCTAGCTCACCAATACACAGCTGGTTGATGCGGTGCCCAGCTCACCAACAAGAACAAGATAATGAACTGAATGAAACAAATATAAACAAGCAAACACAAAGCCAAGCCTATGAGGAAAATCTTCAGATGTTGTAGAAGCTCTAAAGCAACAAGATCTCCTCCAAATGGAACCTTCTTCAAAGATGCAGCAAATGGAAGCTTTAGAAGGTGAAAAAGCTTGGAAGAAGAAGCTCTAGATGAAACTCTTGAGGGTGGCACTCTTCTCCACGAAATTCCCTACCTAGGGTTTCCCCCAAGTGTCCTTTATATAGCCCTTCCACAAAAGTAGCCGTTTGAAAGAGGAGGAAAGTGGTCTTGGTCAAAAAGGTTGTTCAAAAAGAACTTTTCAGAAAGTTCTGCATGTCAGGGTCGACTCCCACTTTTGTCGGGGTCGACTCCCATTTGACCAGGGTCGACTCCTTCATAGCTTGGAGGTCGACTCCCTTTGGAGAAAACTGCTTCTGTTGAACTGAGGTCGACTCCCTTGAAGAGCTGGGGTCGACTCTGAAAAACTGAGCATTTCCGGGGTCGACTCCTGCATAACTGGGGTCGACTCTGCATCATCTGCATAACAGGGTTTTCTAACTGGGGTCGACTCCCTTGAAGAGCTGGGGTCGACTCTGCACTGTAGCACTTGTAGAACATTTGTATGGGGGTTGACTCTTTTAGAAATCTGGGGTCGACTCCAAAAAATTGAGCACAGTTGGGGTCGACTCCTTCACAAATCTGGGGTCGACTCCACTTACTAGGAATCAAAACATCCCCTTTTTGAAAGTCTTCTTGCCTTGTAAAGTACCATGTTTTCTGCATTCAACTTGCAAACTTGTTAGCAAACATAACAAGTGTTTTGTGATCATCAAAATTCAAAGGGATCCAACAGTTACAACAGAAGAAAACTTTACAACCTTCTAGGAGGGTCCGTACAAGAGTGTAGGCGCTTCTGGACTAGCCTGGAGGGTCCTTGGAATATTCCTGGGAATATATCCTAACAGGCCCCCTCAAGCCAAACGAGGGAAGCACGTTGAGCTTGTCACGAAAACTTTCAAATGCCCGTGCTGCCAGTGGCTTGGTGAATATGTCAGTGATATGTTCAATGGTGGCAATGTGCCTAACACACAACTGTTTTTGAAGAACCATGTGTCGAATGAAGTGGAAGTCGACCTCCACATGTCTTGTACGAGCCTTAAAAATAGGATTGGCAGTGAGATATATGGTGCTGATGTTATCACACCAAAGAGACGGTGGTTGAGGAAGAGGCATGCAGAGTTCTTGAAGAAGATGGACAATCCATATAAGTTCTATAGCAGAGGATGCCACAGCTCTCATTTCTGCTTCAGTGCTGGATCGAGCAACAGTTTGTTGCTTCTTGGCACACCAAGTGATAAGGTTGCATCCCAAAAAGATACCAAAGCCACTGGTCGAACGCCGATCATCTGTGCAGCCAGCCCAGTCCGCATGAGAGTAAATCTACAGGTTTAGAGTGGTAGGTTGCAGCAGCAGACCATACGTGTAGGTGGCCTTGAGGTAGCGTAGTATCCGCTTGACAAGAACCATGTGTGCAGTGGTGGGGGTAGATAGGAACTGACAGGCCTTGTTAACAGCAAAAGCCACATCAGGCCAGTAATGTACTGCAGAGACCCAACAATACTGCGATAAAGCGTGGGATCTGGGAGAACGTCGCCTTCATATTTGGATACAGTAGTGCGTGCAGCAATAGGTGTAGTAGATGGCTTTGCGTCAAGTAACTGAGCCCGTTGTAAAATGTCAAGGATATACTGTTGCTGACTACGATATAGACCCATCGCCGATCGATGGACATGAATGCCCAAGAAAAAATGCAGGTCCCCTAGCTCTTTTAGAGAGAAAGTCACAGATAAGTTGGTGATAAAAGTGGCTATCACTGCAGAATTATTACCAGTGAGAATAATGTCGTCAACATATACAAGAAGATATATAATGACCCCTTGGTTGTGATATAGAAACAAGGATGGATCACATGTGGACGCTGTGAAACCAATGGAGACTAGATGAGAAAATAGCCAAAAAAACCATGCACGTGGAGCCTGTTTTAATCCATATAGAGCCTTGTGGAGTTTGCACACATGATGTGGATAAGTCTTGTCAATAAACCCCGGTGATTGAAGCATATAGATTTCTTCTTCCAGAATGCCATGCAAAAATGCATTGTTCACATCTAGTTGCTTGAGAGCCCAGCCCTTGGAGACTGCTATGGAGAGTATGAACTGGACAGTAGTAGGTTTGACTACTGGACTGAAGGTTTCATTGTAGTCAATACCTGCATGCTGCTGTGTAAAACCTTTGGCGACGAGGCGAGGTTTATATCTGGCAATGGAACCACAAGAATGACGTTTAACTTTGTATATCCATTTGCACCCAACCAGATTAGCAGTGGGAGGAAGCGGAACTAACGTCCATGTGCCATTGTGTTGAAGAGCAGAGAACTCCTTGAACATGGCTTTGCGCCAGACTATATATGTTTACTAGCAGCAGTGAAGTTGGTTGGTTCAGATTCCTGATGGACGGTGGCCTGTAATGCATAGCGAGAGCGGTGTGTGGGAGGTGGTTTGGCAAGAAAGTGGAGAACAGGCACAGTACATTCCATAATGTCTATAATGGAGCGAAATTTTGGTGGTGGGGATGAACTGGAAGCAAGTGAGGAGGATATGGAAGAATCATCCAGTGGGGAAGTAGTAAGTGATGGAGGATTAGCTGTGGCTAGTGCTGATGCAGTGTCAGGAAGAGTGATGGTCATAGTGGGGGTGGGAAGAGAAATAGAAATAGCAGATGCAGGGGTAGAAGATGATGGTTGTGTGAGTGTGGGGTAAGGAAAAGAGGTTTCATCAAAAACAACATTGCGAGCAACATATATGCGACCAGACCTTGGTAAGAGGCATCTGTAACCCTTATGATCAGTACTGTAGTCGATAAAAATGCAACACTCAGACCGAAAAGTGAGCTTATGTTTGTTGTAGGGCTGGAGATGCAGATAACATGCACAACCAAAAGTGCGTAGCATGGTGTAATCTGGAGGGCAAGAGAAGAGTTTCTCAAATGGAGACAGTAGCTGTAGGACAGGTGTGGGTAGGAGGTTGATAAGGTGAACCGCACAGGAAACATCATCATCCCAGAAGCTGTATGGTAAGTGGGCATGACTGAGTAAGGCAAGAGAGGTTTCTATCAAATGGCGATGTTTCCTTTCAGCGATCCCGTTTTGTTGATGAGTGTGAGGGGAAGCAACCCGATGTGTAATGCCACATGTAGAAAAGAATGTGGAGAGCCGACGAAACACCCCACCCCAATCACTCTGAAAAAATTTGATTTGAGTAGAGAACAAAGTTTCAACCCGTTGCTTGAAGTGATGAAACACATGATAAACATCTCCTTTTGAAGCAAGTAGATAGAGCCAGCAGTATCGGCTGTAATGATCAATAAAGGTAACATAATACCTAAAACCATTGTTGCTCACAACAGGGGAAGGTCCCCATACATCTGAGATAATAAGCTCACGAGGGTGAGATGAAGTAAACAAAGATGAATGGAAGGGCTGTTGATGGCTTTTTGCGCACATACAATCTGAACAGACGGAAACAAAATGAGAGCCATCAAAGGGAGTGGGAAGTGTCTGAAGAACTTGACGGACGATCTTGAAAGCTGGATGTCCAAGCCGTTTATGCCAGGTGGAAGCAGAAGTGGTAGACAGAGCTTGTGGAGATGCATCAGCAACAGCAGGAAGCTGATATAAGCCATTAAGACTGGGACCATGGAGCAGCTGCCTCTCCGTCTGGATGTCCTTAACAAGAAAATGAGAAGGAAAAAATTCAAGAGAAACATTATTATCCTTAGTAAACTAGGAAACTGAGAGTAAGTTTCTAATGAGGGCAGGAACATGGAGAACTGTAGGAAGTGTAAATCGGGACAAGTGAGAGTGACCAATATGAGCAATAGGCAAACCTTCACCATTTCCAACTTGCACCTGCTCCGGACCATGGTAAGGAGTGGGGGTGCGTAAAATGCCAAGATCAAGTGTCATATGGCTGCTTGCACCAGAATACGGGTACCAGTTATGATCAGTGATGGGAGAACCAGTGGAGAAAGTGTTAGCAGCAAGGGCATGTGACGCAGGTGGAGAAGACTGTGTGCTTCTTAAGCTGATATCAAAGCGCCGGCGACAGTTCATAGCAACATGTCCACGAAAATCACATATTTGACAGACATCTGTAGTAGTTGAAGAAGAATTATGAAATGCGCCACGATTGAAAGATTTCCTGCCACCATAGCCACGACCACGGGACCCCCGGCCACGGCTAGTGGAATTAGTACATGGTGTAGTGTCATGCTGTCGGTGCTGCTCACGACCAAGATGTGTGCGAGCCATATTAGCGATAGCATCAGTAATATTCAGATGGTGCTATTGCAGGAGGCTTTCTTGATTCAGCAGCATGCCTTTAATGTCATCTAGAGTAAGGGACGCAGCATCCATCCTTGTAGTAATAGCAATGACAAAGGATTCATACTCCGATCCAAGGCCACCAAGGACATACAACAACATGTCGCTATTGGAAACGGGGTCTGAAGTAATGGCGAGGCCGTTCTGGAGGTACTTTTCTTTCTAAAGATAAATGCTGACTGTGGAGGCGCCTTTCTTGAGTTGCTGGAGTTGAAGGCGAAGCTGAAGAATACGAGCCTTGGAAGAAGACCCATATGTCTTGGCAAGAGCCTCCCACATTGAGGCAGCAGTGGAGTAACTCACAAGCAATGGGAGGACAGATTCAGTAACGGAAGCCATAAGAATGGTCATAACCAGATTGTCATATTGCTTCCAAACATCAGCTTCAGGATTTGAAATCTTGTTACTGGGATCATGGGGATCGGCGATCATGGGAGGAGGGTAGGGTACGCTGCCATCAATGAGTCCCATGAGTTTGTAAGTGTGAAAGAAGGGAAGAAATTGAGCCCGCCATAGCATGTAGTTTTCACTGGTTAATTTGACAGAAAGGCAGTGGGAAATGTTGGGTAGGGACGAGAAAAGAGAAGTTGCAGCAAATGGAAGTGTGGGGGTAGAGGGAGTCACAGAGGAACTAGACTGAGATGATGAAGAGGAGGAGGCCATTGAACTCGCTCTGATACCAAGTTAAGATGAAATAAAAGACATCAGGAGAATACTGGAGATGTGAACAAGAGAGACAGAATGGAGGAGCAAATTGTAGTCTTGTTGAATGATACGAGCTATCGAGGTATTATTTATACAATCCTCAAGGGGACATTCTCGTCATATGCATGGACGAGGTTGTTACAACAGAAGAAAACTTTACAACCTTCTAGGAGGGTCTGTACAAGAGTGCAGGCGCTTCTGGACTAGCCTAGAGGGTCCTTGGAATATTCCTGGGAATATATCCTAACACTCCTACAATCTAGGAGAAGGCCTGTTTGGGCATTTCTTCCTCTTCCCCACTCTTTCTTTCTCTCTCTCTCTCTGGCCATCTCTCTCCTTGTCATCTTCGTCTAACTACTAATCGCTCTTTGGAGGTGGATGCGATCTAGATGTCTTTAAAGAATCTATCGAGCTCTTCTCTAGCTTCATCTTCAAACAAGATGCTCCTCACTTAATGCATTTGTTAGTTATGAGTATCATGCAAGTCAACTCACATTAGTACTGACATTTTTAATCTTATACTAATTTTTTTATAATAATATTAATAACATTTTCTCACTCTATATTACATGCATATGATGATTTTTATATATTGCGATGTCTATGGATCTGTGCAATGAGGATTAAGATCATGTCGAGATCATGATAATAAGACATATCATGTTTAAACACAGATCATAAATATTTCTGGCCATAAATTGCTCTAGAAGGGCATCGAGATAACCAAACAGACCAATGTGCTAGATACACGTCTATATAATAGACGTTGCTGATCTCATAGACACTTGTGTAGACAGGGGCGGACCTAGTCTATATCCAGTGGGGTCCTGTGACCCCACTGGATAAAAAAATTTGTATTAGAGTCACAAATTTTCACCATGAGTGACCCCACTGAATTTATATAGGTGCACCATTAGGACCCCACTGAAAAAAAATTTTGGATCCGCCACTGTGTGTAGAGACACTAGGGGTATGGTGTAGGTGCTCATTGGAGAATGAGTTTACTGAATGATCCACTCTCAGAATGCTATATGGTTGAGGATACCTGATTGTCAGACATAGATTTAGTGGTCCCAATTTTGTAGTTGGTCCTTAAAAACTTGAGACACTAAGAATGCCTTATTTGAGTACTCCATTCTTTGATGTCGAACTTATAGGTCTGGAAGTTTCAGATCTAGTCCAATCGATTATTAGAAATGGTAGCCAACCTTATGAAGATAATTGTGTGTCAATAAATGATCATCCACTCTCGGTATTATGAGAAGACTATCTCATATGTTCTTGCTAAGGTAAATCCCTGGCCATGGTCGATCGGATTGAGAGATGAGTTCTCCGGGAGAATCCAATAAGAGTAAGAATTCAATAGATTTCGTATAGGTCTGATAGTACCATGCCTTATATATAGTCTCTGAGATATTAGATGGATGGAAGGTTAAAGGTCGACAGTAACTGAGGAAAGAAAGGTCTAATAAATTAGATCCCCTTGTATCATCTGGAGAATATGGGGTAGTGGCCTAATACGTCCATAGTCGAGAAATTAAGTGAATTATTATAGAGATAAAAATTCACTAAATCAGAAAGATTTCTGAGTCAGAAGGGTTCTGACGGGTGCAACTCACGGCCAACTCAGTATTGAGCTTAGAGGGTCACACACATAAAATGGATGACATGACGATAATAGATGATTGGATAAGACTTATCCAATATGACTTCTCTCACCAGGATAGTCATGCAGACGAAGTGTGGTAAACGACAACATATGTAGTCGTCAAGAGTTGACGATGACATCGACTGTCACTAGCACTTCGACTTCAACGTGAGCCGGTCAAAATCCTGTTGACATCAAGATCATTTGTCATTGACTAATGTTGACTTCAAGATCGACTGTCGTTAACTATAATGTTAATGGCGAGATCTGTGACACTAACACATGTTAACGTCAAGATCGATTTGTTGTCAAGATGGTCTTGACAACATAGTATCTCGTCGTCAACACATGTATGGTTGCATGTATGTTTTGGCCGTACACAACATGACATACATGCTCTACATGGCATGGATGGTTCTACCCTCTCTATCTAAGGGGAGAGGGCTCTAAAATCACCTCATAGGTTGAGGTTTTGAAGCCCTCTCAACCTTCTTCCTTATCTTCCTCTCCTCCCACCCCTCTCTTGAGTGAGTGAGAAGAGATCAAGAGAGTGTCACCCTCTTGTTCCCTCCTTGCTGCTGGAGCTCCTGCTACTGCTCGGCTGTTATGGCACCTTGGAGGTGCACGAGGAGTGCCCAGAAGTGGTGGAAAGATGTCTCGACAAGGATGAATCATTGTCAGTCGTCGCCGTGTGGACACTATTAGAGGGAGATCACATGATATCCTTCATCCGACGTCAGAGGATCTACGAGCTTTTCTAAGTGAAAATGTCTCACCCTTGAATGTTTGCATGAGATTCATGCTCCCCGACATCATCTCGTTCCAATATATTCTTGTGAGAAATGTGATTATTTTATTTTAAACTTCATTCCGCTATGCATTACATACTTTTACATTTTCCTACAACACTATTATCCTTTTATGCTCGATTATTCCCTTTATTCTCTCTCCTATCACTTTCAAGTACTTTGCCGATAATTGTGATTTGAGGTAGTTAGAAGGATCACCTGTAGGAGGCCTCATTATAAAACTTGCACTATTTCTTTCAATCTCTGTCCTCAAATAAGAAGTACCATGATTGGGGCTCTCTACACCTTTCTCACCCGATTATCCTTGTTGCTATCCTTCTTCATGCATGCATGTAGAGAGGCCATTTAGTCCATTTCTTTCTTTTAATCACCTCTTAACATGAAGCATAGAACACTTAACCTACATAGGGATTTAAACCCAACACCTCCAAGTAAATATCCTCCAATATACATGACTATTCCTTTTGAATGGGTATTGCACTTCAAATCTTTTCAAATACATTTTATTCTTTTGTGGCACTGGCATATACACAAGCGAGACTATGAGTCCTTTGCTCTGTGGCTAGCCAAAGAGTGAAGAAGGAAGTTCTCACTTTTTTATGTTCGTACCTTGGGCTTCAACATGACGTACATAATGTTGAACCACATTATTTTATCCTTTATTTTGGTGATAACAAAACTCATGATTCATTAAATATCATTGAATATATTTAATATCATGTTTTCATAATAAATATAAAAGTATGGCACAATCGTTTCTTGTATTGCACTGAAAAGCCAAATTGATGGCTATTCAATGCACATCGATTACTGACTAAGTGTCACAACGATTTCCATACAAATACATCGATTATGGTTCATTTCATGTAATCATCGACTCTATGCAAACATCGATTTCATTCTGTTCAACAACGATTTTGTTCAACATCAACTTCACTTAAACATCGACTCTGTTGAACACCGATTTCATTAGAACATCAATTTTTAAACACCGACTCTGTTGAACATCGACTTCCTTAGAACATCGATTTTATTAGAAACATCGATTTCAGTCGAACACCGATTTCACTTAAATATCGATTTCATTCTGTTCAACAACGATTTCACTTAAACATTGACTCTGTTGAACATCGATTTTATTAGAACATCTATTTCACTGGAACATCGATTTCGATTTCAACTTAAACAATGACTCTAGTCAAACAATGACTTTATTGAAACATCGACTTCTATTTAAACATCGATTTCATACATGAATTACATTGGAACATCGATTGTCTTTCACACCGACTCCACTTAAACAACGATTTCCTCTGTATTTCAAATGTTTCAAATTGTCTTTGGCGCCTAGTGAAAAGTCAAATGTATTTCATATGCGTAACTTACTATTTCTCTGACAGAAAATCTTTTTGCTTTTCTCATAGGATATCTTCCTTCCTGTCAGACAAAAAGGGGTTACCTACCACTTCTGGGTGTCAGCAGGAAACACAGAGGTATGAGCCTTCTGACAGAAACACTTAATTGGTCTAAACATTTTCTTCTATGACTACAGACCTCGAAGACCATCAAGTGTCTATCAGACAGTAGAAGAATAATAGATAGATGAGCAACGGCTAGAACCCCAACGGATCCAAGACTTCAACGTTGCATCCTTCAACGGATCTGTTCAAAGCTGCTCAAATATAAAGGTCAACAAGGCTGAAGAAGCTGAGAGAGCTTTTCTTGAAAATCTTTGATGGAGTGTACATTTTGTGAGAAGCCTCAAATCCACATACATTCAACTACGAGAGAAGAGCTCGAGCCCAAGAAGAAGTGTGCAAGCATCCATATGAAGTCTTCAAGCTTCTAGTTCCTTCCTCTCTTCACTCTCTCTGTGCGTCATTGTAATTTTGGGGGGAGAGTTCTTTCAGCTGAGAGTTTCTAAGTTAGAGTCCATTCTTGTAAAACTCTCAGCCTGTTCTTTCTTTTCTAAGAAAGAGTTCGGTCCAGCTAAGGGACTGTTCTTAGCATTTCCTGTAGGGAAGAACCTAGCTGGAGTTAGTGTCAGCAGAACCTTGTTGGGGTTTGTACCAACAGAACCTAGTTGGGGGTTTAAGTCTAGCAGAACTGCACCGGGGTTTGTTCCAGGAGGTTAGCTTCTTGACCTGTAATAGAAGTGAGTATCCTTCCGACTAGGAAAGGAAGAGGACCAGCGGGGAGCTGGGGGTTTGTATATCCTTGGGGGGGATTGTATCCTAGTTAGTGAAATCCCAAGATTATGCTTGGGGACTGGACGTAGGTCTTCCTTCTGTGATGTACCGAACCAGGATAAAAATCCTTGTGTGTTTTGTGTGATCACTTTTATTTGCTTTCGCACTGCTACTCTCTATCACACACTCACACTAACTAACCAAAGTTTTTAAGTGGTGATTTCTGTGGTTAAGTTTTCATTTCTATAGCGAATCTATTCACGCCCCCCCCCTCTAGATAACGTGTTGTCTAACCGAGCGGTCAGCAGATAGAAGAAGCCGTCGGCAAATGAAACATATGTTAGTGACTACCATTCGCTGATGTACATAACATTTGTTAGCAGTTCAAAGCTGTTGAAATATCTTTGATATATCTGTTGGGTTTTCTATATATCATGTTTTTGATGATCACATTAATATTCTTGAACATTGATTTAATGCAAAATTGATGTGCTAACTAACATGAAAAACACCATGAAAGTTATTGAGTTAAACATTGCTAAATTATACAATTTACATCACTAACAATGTATTTGCATGTAGGTGCACAAGCATGAAAGATGGAGCATTGAAAAGATGAGCAAATAGCACAAGAAACTGTCAAAGAGGTGTATCTGTCGACAGGCTCAGGGCATGTGTCGATAGATACACACAGTCATTCCAAGACAGAACTCAGGTTTGCATCTCTGAGTGCACCTGTCGACAGATGCAATGTACCTGTCGACAGATTCACACAGTCATTCCAAGACAGAACTCAGGTTTGCATCTCTGAGTGCACCTGTCGACAGATGCAAATCACCTGTCGACAAATACACTCAGAAATTCAGATTTTCTGAAACCCAGCTCTCAGCCTGAGTGCGCCTGTCGACAGATGCAAGTGCACCTGTCGACAGACGACGGAAACATGAGATTTAGAGTTTCCAAATCCGGCCCCACTTGGGTGTTTCCTTCCTCCACGACCCCCACCTTTACCTAACACTATGTAAGCATCCTTTTGGAGCCAAATTCGCAGAGAGCAGCCTCCCATCCAAGAGCCTCCAAGGGACCAAGAGGAAAAGCCCCAAATTGCTGCTCTGCTTCAACTTTCTGCCCAGATCGTCGTGGAATCGCCATCCATGCGAAGTTGAAGCCGGATCGTCGTCAGTTCAACCTTCTACATCGATCAGTCTACATCCAATCGAAGTTTGAAGAGCGTTTGGATGATCCACGAGAAGAATTCCAACTGGATTTGTTCCTCAACTCTAAATTCTTCTCCATTTCACAATTTCCATTCCATCGTGTGTGTGTGGTTGTGTTTCGAGCATCCTTTGTGCTTGATTCACGAATTTGTGGTTGTTCTGATCGTGGTTCATCAGACAACGTGTGTGTGTTTGAGTTGTTGTGTTGAACTCGCTCATAAGCAGTCGTTTCTGCGTGTGTGTGTGGACGGTGGATGTAGGATACACGAGTTGTGTACTCTGAACCACCTTAAATCATCGTGTTCTGTGGTTTGTTCGCATTTTGCGATAGATGATTGGTAGGCACGGTGTTCATACGCACGTTTAATTCCCTGTTTTCAATATATCAACTCAAGCTTTCTTAATCTCAATCAAATTCCAATCAAGTTTCAATTGAGATTGCTGTAGGACCGAAAAGAAGCCATCAGTAAATAGAAATTGCCGTAATCTATTCAACCCCCCCTTCTAGATTACCATATTGTGTTATTCCGCATAACCCTTCAATTGGTATCAGAGCGAGGTTTCTCCGATTTACAGCTTTTCGTAAATTGATCTAGCGATCAGGAGATTTTCGATCTTATGGATTCTAGCAAAGGGTATATGGCCGAGGGACATTCAGTAACCAGGCCACCCTATTTTGATGGCACTGACTATCCTTATTGGAAAAATCGTATGCAGGTATTTTTGAGAGCTCAAAATTACGAGCTGTGGAAGATAGTCAGCAAGGGACCATACGTGTTGCCCGAGGACGAAGGCACCTGGACGAAAGAACAAATAGCTAAAGGAACTCTCAACTGGAGCGCACTAAACATGATGCAATGTGCGGTGCATCCAAAGGAGTTATCAAGAGTCTCCACATGCTCAACAGCAAAAGAGATGTGGGACAAACTTGAACTCATTTACGAAGGTACATCCGAGGTTAGGGAAACTAAAGTTAGCATGTTAGTGTTTGAATATGAAATGTTTAAGATGAAAACTGATGAAAACATATCAGACATGTTTGCAAGATTCATGCTAATAGTTAACGGGCTAAAAGGTCTTAAGAAGGAATACTCTGAAAGTGACTTAGTAAGAAAGATACTTCGATCTCTTACTTCATCTTGGAATACTAAGGCCACTGTCATTGAGGATTCCAAAGACCTTTCCAAAATAAATTGGATGAACTAATTGGCTCCTTAATGACATATGAAATCAACATCAAAAGAAAAGAATTAGAAGAAAATCCTAGGAAGTCAATTGCTCTAAAAGCATCCAACAAAACATCAACAAGCTCCAAGAAATCCATTCAACAAGATAGTGATGAGCAAGAAACATCTAGTGAGAGTGATAATGGTGAAATGGCAATGCTCACTAGACAATTCAAGAAATTTCTGAAGTTCAAAAGGAGAGACACAGGTAACTCTAAACCTTTTCAAAAGAAAAATTTTTCACAGAAATATGAGTCCAACAAAAAATCTGATATTGTTTGTTATGAATGCAAGAAACAGGGGCACATGAGAGGAGAATGCCCGGAACTCAAGAAGAAGCTGAAGAAGGAAAAATTCACCTCCAAGAAAGCCAAAGCAATGTTGGCTACCTGGAGTGATGAAGATGAAGATGAAGATGCACAAGAAACATCCGATGATGAAGAAGTGAAATGCTTAATGGCAAGGAGTGATGACTCCACCGAGGTAAACTTCTCATTTGATGATTTCACTGCAAGTGAATGGGAGGAAGCATACACTACTCTATTTGAAAATTTTTGTGAATATAGATCTGAAAATAAAGCATTAAAAAGAAATGCAACTCCCTTGTGCATGATAAGAACAATGATGAACGAATTGCATTCCTGACAAAAGAAATATAAATGATGAAAGTTGATGAAAAGACTCATAATGAAGAGATGGATTGCTTAAAAATGAGATTGCAAGAAACACAAAAAGAAAAAGACTGTTTAAGCCATTCTCTTGAATTCCTTCAAGAAGAACATCTAGAAACAAAGAAAAAGTTGGAACAAACTGAAAAGGAATTGAAAGAGAAATCTGAGGACTTGATGAAATTTGTAAAAGGGAAGCAAAATCTAGATGCGGTTTTGGGTGCTAAAATACATGTAACCAAGCATGGGTTAGGATATCAACCTGTCAAACAAAAGAAAATAGGAGAGTCATTGATCACTTCCTTTGTTGTTCCTAGTCCAAGCACAAGCAAGCATGTTCCCATAAAGCATAAAAAAAGTCAATCTCAAACCAAAGTATTGCAACCCAAACAATCAAACAAACAAAATGCTCCCAACAAATAACAGAAAAAAACAACTTCAACCAATAAACAGTCTATCAAGCAACAAAAAATTGGAAAGAAAATTCCTTCATGCAAAGTGTGTAAAAAGATTGGTCATGATGAAAAACAATGCTGGAACAATCCAATGAAACAGAAATTCAAACAAGTTTGGATTCCTAAACATCTACTTTGTTGCATGAATGAAATTTTGGGATCCAAAGTAATTTGGGTACCAAAACCTCTTGTCTGATCCACTTATGCAGGAATGCCTAGCAGCCCAACATCAAAACAAATGGTACTTGGATAGCGGCTGTTCGAGGCACATGACGGGCGACAAATCTAAATTTTGTTCCTAGTGGAGAAAGACGGAGGACAAGTCATCTTTGGAGGTAACAACAAAGGCCAAATAATTGGCACAGGTAATGTTGGTAAGTGTCCCTCCAATTCAATTGAAAATGTACTGTTGGTTGATGGCCTTAATCACAACTTGCTTAGCATAAGTCAATTGTGTGATAGAGGTCACAACGTCATTTTTGAATCAAATTCATGTCAAATTGTTGATAAAGAAACAGAAGTGTAAAATTTTCTGGAAAAAGAGTGAATAACATTTACTTAGTTGACTTAGATGATCCAGAAAATGATAACTTGTGTCTTGTTGCAAATAGACAGGATGAATTGACCTTGTGGCATCGTAGGCTTGGCCATGCGAGCTACAACGTGTTGCACAAGATCATGAAGCTCAAATTAGTAAGTGGACTTCCTGACATTTCTTTTAACAACAATGAAAGTTTTTGTGATGCATGTGCACAGGGAAAACAGACCCGGAAGTCTTTCAAATCTAAAGCACGGTAAGCACATCTAAACCATATGAACTGTTGCACATGGACCTTTTTGGACCAACTAGAACTCTAAGTCTCAATGGCAAACGTTTTGGTTTTGTCATTGTAGATGATTTTTCTAGGTTCACATGGGTCAAATTCTTGGCACACAAAAGTGAAACACTTACAATCTTCCAAGAATTCTTTAACAAGATTGAGCATGGCAATGTGAATAAAATATGCTCAATCCGCACCGATCACGGGGGAGAATTTGATAACAATGCATTTTCTGATTTTTGCAGGCACCAAGGGATTGAACATCTGTTCTCTTCCCCAAGGACTCCAGAACAAAATGGAGTAGTGGAGAGGAAAAACAGAACATTGGTGGAAATGGCTCGCACTCTTCTAGTTGAAGGCCAACTCTCCAAAAGCTTTTGGGCAGAAGCAGTGAACACTTCGTGCTACATTCTAAACAGAGCCATGGTAAGACCTGTGATAAAGAAAACCCCCTACCATTTGTTAAAGGTAAGAAACCCAACCTTGGGTACTTCCGAGTTTTTGGCTCAAAGGTATTTATTCATAACAATGATAAATCTGATTTAGATAAATTTGAAGCCAAAAGTGATCAAGGTGTTTTTCTAGGCTACTCAGAACACTCTAGGGCATATAGGGTGTTTAACAATAAAACACGCACTGTGGAAGAAACTCCACATGTTATTTTTGATGAGACTTATGCCAAATCTAACAGCTTGAACGTTAACAGGACTGAAAAAGAGGATGAAGGAACATCGCTTAAGGACCTACAAGTCAAAGCAAAAGACAAATCTGAAGAAGATTCCAAGACCAAAGGTGGATATCTTCACAGGGACTACGATGAAGATGATGAAATAGCATTCAGAAAACAAGATGAAACACTTGAAGAGAATCCACCAGAAAGTGAACCTCCTGAAGAGCGACATTCACAAGATCAAATTCCTCAAGGACAAGATACTCCCGGCCCTTCAACAATCACAAATGTGAGGTATTCCAAAGATCACCCACTTGATGATGTGATAGGTAGTTTAAATGACTCTGTTCAAACAAGGTCTCAAGTAAGACAAATAATTGAACATGATCTTTTTGCTTTTGTTTCTCAAGTGGAACCCAAAAATGTTGAACAAGCCTTAAAAGATAACTCGTGGATTGATGCTATGCATGAGGAACTTGGTCAATTTCAAAGAAATAATGTATGGAGTTTAGTTCCTAGAACCCCTGAAATTTCTGTCATAGGAACTAGATGGGTGTTTAGGAATAAACTTAATGAAGAAGGAAAAGTGGTCAGAAATAAAGCAAGACTCGTAGCAAAAGGATATAGTCAAGAGTTTGGTGTAGACTTTGAAGAGTCCTTTGCTCCTGTAGCCAGGTTAGAAGCAGTCAGAATTTTATTGGCATATGCATGCTCCCATAAGTTCAAACTCTATCAAATGGATGTTAAAACTGCTTTCTTAAATGGCTATATCAAAGAAGAAGTCTATGTCTCTCAACCACCAGGTTTTGAAAATTCTGAAATGCCTAACCATGTGTATAAATTGCACAAAGCTCTTTATGGTTTGAAACAGGCACCTCGAGCTTGGTATGATAGACTAAGCAATTTTCTGGTAAGCAAAAACTACTCAAGAGGTAAAGTGGACCAAACTCTCTTCACTAAGAAAGTTCGCAATCACATAATTGTTGTTCAAGTTTATGTGGACGATATCATATTTGGTTCTACTAACCCTTCACTGTGTGAAGAATTTTCTAAACACATGCACAGTGAATTTGAGATGAGTCTAATGGGGGAGCTTCAATTCTTTCTTGGTTTGCAGGTGAAACAACATGAAGAAGGTTTCTTCATAAATCAAGAAAAATATGTCAAAGAGCTTCTCAAACGATTTCAATTTGAGCAAGCCAAACCAGCCTCCACCCCAATGAGCACAAGCGTCAAATTGGAAAATGATGAGAAAGGTAAACCGGTAGATGCAAAGCACTTCCGAGGTATGATTGGCTCACTCCTTTATCTTACTGCAAGTAGACCGGATATACAATTTAGTGTTTGCCTTTGTGCTAGATATCAATCTAGTCCAAAGGAAAGCCATTTAATTGCAGTCAAGAGAATTTTCCGATATCTCTCAGGCACATGCAATTTGGGTTTTTGGTACCCAGCAGGCAGTAGTTTTGATTTGATCTCATATTCTGATGCTGATTATGCTGGATGTAAAATTGATAGAAAAAGCACTAGTGGATATTGCCAATTCCTTGGCGGTTGCATGGTTTCGTGGGCATCCAAGAAACAACACTCGGTTGCACTCTCCACTGCAGAGGCAGAATATGTCGCTGCAGGAAGTTGTGCAGCTCAAGTGTTGTGGATCAAAAGTCAGTTAGCTGACTATAATGTTGAAATTGGATGCACACCTATCCTATGTGACAACACAAGTGCTATCAACCTTTCAAAAAACCCTGTCCAACACTCAAGGACTAAACACATAGAAATCCGTCATCATTTCTTGAGAGATGAAGTTGCCAATAAAACCTTGGAACTTAATTTCATTCCCACAGAAAAACAATTGGCTGATATTTTCACCAAACCCTTGTCTGAAGATAGATTCACATCCTTAAGAAGAGAATTGGTTTGTGTAAAATGCAATGAAACTGACTATCCATTTGGAGTACATGCTCTTTATGTGTGAATGACTATGTGGTATATCAAATGGTGAACTGTGGAAGAACAAGTTCGGCTTGTTTGGAAACTATCATCATGCGTGAGAAAACATTCTCCGCCAAGTATCCATAGTCCCATTGCATATAAAGGTCCTATACTTCACATAGGATTTTTAGTTTCCTTACATTTTATCATGTTAACTCCTTGAAACAATGCCTTTTCTGTGACCATGTGCTTGTGTATGACATTCTTGAAATGAACATGTTTGCCTTGTATCAAATGCTTGTGTGAATCCTTACTTAGATGTTGTGTCAACACGTGCACACACTATGGGGGAGTGAGTTAAGGGTAGATGAGTATTTTCATGAGGAAACTCTTCCTTCACTTCATTTTTTAATTCTCATTTCCTTGAACTCAATGTGCACTCAAACTGAAACCAGAAAAATCCACTCTGTTCATATCTGTCGACAGACACATTCCATCTGTCGACAGGTACACTCAGATTTGCTATGACTGAAACTTCAATTCTTCAGTCTGTGTGCATCTGTCGACAGACAGATTCCTGCTGTCGACAGATACAATCATTCTCACTTTTTTCATTCCTTCTTCATACTTTTCAAGAAAGTGTTCATTACTTGACTTGAAGGTAAAAAATTGGATTGTTTTGTGCAATATAACCTTACATATCCACTTCATGTCAAAGTCGTGAACCAAGTCTAATGATATTTGATGCAACACTTGATTGAGCTCTTTTTAGATCATTTTGAACACAATGAGCAAACCAAATGATTTTTAAACATCTCCTTTGAATAACTCCCTTGTCGTTAAACATGAATCTAAAATGATTTGAAAATTCAGAAAGCTCTTGAATTTAATGTTCTACATTATAACTTGCCTAAAGAAATCTGTTGTACTTGACCAAAAGTAAAAATAAAATAAAAAAAAAGGAGAAAAGCTACCTATTTCTTCGGTTCAATCAAAAATTTATCTCTCTTTATGGGATGGAGGTAGAGCAATGATGAAAATGACTAAGTAACCGGGGACATGGGCATCACCAATGTCGGTCTTCGCGTCAAAATGTTGTTTCATTATCTCTATACAATGGCTTGATGGACACTCACATTGAGTAACTGGGGGTATTGGCATCACAAATGTCTACCTTCACATGAAAAAGTGAAAGTGCTCCTCATTGCCACTCTTTTCCATCTTCGTTGTTTAAAGATTCTAAAATCATACCAGAAATAGAGTGAAGCCTCCGAAAACTTTTTATGTCAAGTCCAATGTGCTTCTTCGGTAAGATGTTCTTGTGGCCATCTAATTTAAATGTCATCTGACTATCATCTCTATTTAGATGCATGTTTTTCTTCAACGGCCTTAATCAAAAGAGTTATTTAATTTTCACTGGCTATTGTGAAATGTGTTCTTCATGATCTAATTAAAGAACTTATCGGTTTTAATTCAAAATCATTTTAGAATTGTGTCATGTCTTCATCATAATGGATATGCATTTTTATCTTGTGCATACACCTATTTTACCTTAAAACATCAAATGAACACTTGTCCTTTTGAAAAATCTTATCAAAAATCAAGTTTTAGCCAAAATAAAAAAAAGGGGTTATCTGTCGACAGATAGATTGTCATCTGTCGAGCCGACCGACCCCCAGATCCGTTTTTGAAGCAAACCCTCGCGCCGGTTCAACTCCTTTTTGTGGGGCCTCTCTTTTAAAACCCTTCTAAACCTATTCTAAGGCATCCCACGACCACTTCTCACCCTTCCCCTCTCATTTCCTCCTCCTCTTCTCCAAACCCCTCTCTTCCCCCCCTTCAGGGCTCAAGATCCGCTCCGTCTCCGACGATCCTGCTGCTCCTCGTCTGGGATCCCTCCACTCTCCCTTCCTAATCGCCATTCTCACCCTCCTTCCTGAGATGGCACCCAAATCAAATCTTCTCGCTCGCCGTCGTCGCGCTTCGACGGACGCCGGAGAAAGTTCCAGGGCTCCTTCCGAACGTCGCAACAAGCATCCTGAGGATCGGTTGCCGGAACTCATTGTTCCTCAAGGTCTCCGACTTATCCGGGCCACCGGCACCTTCAAGAAACTTGTCCAATCCCGGTATGTGGACTTCGAGTCCTTAGCACCGATGTTCCCCTCACTCCTACCCTATTTTGACACTCAAGGGTGGACATCCTTCTTGTACTCATACTTGCAATACTCTCCAACTGCCGTCACAAAGTTCTTCAATAACCTAGGGCTTTCCAATCAGGGAGATCTCTACTCTTCGGTGAAAGGCACTCGTTTTCGCCTCACCGCCAATCTTATCTCGACAGCCCTTGAAATTCCAAACTCAGGAGTTGAAATCTTCAACTACACTCCTTCCGCTTCTGAGTACTATGAACTTCTCACGTTGCAACCTTATGACTCCACTAAGGAAATTGCTCATCTAAATGCCAACTCCTTTCCTCCTTTGATCCGGATGATCCATCACATCTTCACTACCTTGATCGTCCCGAAGGATGGAAGCTGAGAATTAGTCACCGAGGTCCACAAATCCTTGTTCATATTCTTCCTCAAGTGTCAACAAATCAATCTGCCTGAACTCATGATAAGCCTCATCCGTCGGTGTTTCTCAAACACCAAAAGATCAATGCCATACGCTTGCCCCATCACCTCTCTTCTCATTTTCATTGGAATTCCTATAGCTTTAAGTGAGCTCATCTCCTTGAAATCCCGCAGTGCTTTTGACCTCACTGCTGCTAATCAAATGGGCTACAAGATTGTAGACGGTATAGTCACAAGGACTCTCAAAGGAAAGGAACCACAAGGAGCTGAAGAGTCATCTGCTGAAGAAGACAATGAAGCCGATGAAGCAAATGAAGGCAGTGATGAAGAACCTCAGGATGAGCAAATGCCTGATGAAGCTCAAGAATTTGATGATGTACCTGTGCCTCAACAACAATCTCTTCATGATTACTTGGCACAAATGCATCAACAAATGATCTCAGGTTTTGCTCAGATGAATTCCAGATTTGATCAAGTGGACACTCGCCTCAACTCACTGGATGAATCTCACGTACAAATCCGAGACCGGCTTGATTTCCTCTACTCCGAGAGAGATGGATCCCGTCATCCTCCTCCTGCTGGTCATGACAATGAATAGAGGGTCTCAGGGTCATTAGAGGTCATTAAAAGTCTTAGATGGGAGTTAGTCTCACTTGTCCAGTCATCTTTTGCTTGTTCATGTTATTTCCCTTTCTTTTGATCTTTTTGAGTCATGTAATGATTGTTTCTTGTACTGTGAAATTTGAATGATCAATCAATGAAAACTCACAGTTCATGTTTATTTGTCTCCTAATGTGCATGACTTGACATTTTGAATGTTGTCAAAAAGGGGGAGAACATCAATATGCATCAATTGAATGTTTTTGTCATCATCAAAAAGGGGGAGATTGTTGGGTTTTCTATATATCATGTTTTTGATGATCACATTAATATTCTTGAACATTGATTTAATGCAAAATTGATGTGCTAACTAACATGAAAAACACCATGAAAGTTATTGAGTTAAACATTGCTAAATTATACAATTATATCACTAACAATGTATTTGCATGTAGGTGCACAAGCATGAAAGATGGAGCATTGAAAAGATGAGCAAATAGCACAAGAAACTGTCAAAGAGGTGTATCTGTCGACAGGCTCAGGGCATGTGTCGACAGATACACACAGTCATTCCAAGACAGAACTCAGGTTTGCATCTCTGAGTGCACCTGTCGACAGATGCAATGTACTGTCGACAGATTCACACAGTCATTCCAAGACAGAACTCAGGTTTGCATCTCTGAGTGCACCTGTCGACAGATGCAAATCGCCTGTCGACAGATACACTCAGAAATTCAGATTTTCTGAAACCCAGTTCTCAGCCTGAGTGCGCCTGTCGACAGATGCAAGTGCACCTGTCGACAGACGACGGAAACATGAGATTTAGAGTTTCCAAATCCGGCCCACTTGGGTGTTTCCTTCCTCCACGACCCCCACCTTTACCTAACACTATATAAGCATCCTTTTGGAGCCAAATTCGCAGAGAGCAGCCTCCCATCCAAGAGCCTCCAAGGGACCAAGAGGAAAAGCCCCAAATTGCTGCTCTGCTTCAACTTTCTGCCCAATCGTCGTGGAATCGCCATCCATGCGAAGTTGAAGCCGGATCGTCGTCAGTTCAACCTTCTACATCGATCAGTCTACATCCAATCGAAGTTTGAAGAGCGTTTGGACGATCCACGAGAAGAATTCCAACTGGATTTGTTCCCCAACTCTAAATTCTTCTCCATTTCACAATTTCCATTCCATCGTGTGTGTGTGGTTGTGTTTCGAGCATCCTTTGTGCTTGATTCACGAATTTGTGGTTGTTCTGATCGTGGTTCATCAGACAACGTGTGTGTGTTTGAGTTGTTGTGTTGAACTCGCTCATAAGCAGTCGTTTCTGCGTGTGTGTGTGGACGGTGGATGTAGGATACACGAGTTGTGTACTCCGAACCACCTTAAATCATCGTGTTCTGTGGTTTGTTCGCATTTTGCGATAGATGATTGGTAGGCACGGTGTTCATACGCACGTTTGATTCCCTGTTTTCAATATATCAACTCAAGCTTTCTTAATCTCAATCAAATTCCAATCAAGTTTCAATTGAGATTGCTGTAGGACCGAAAAGAAGCCATCAGTAAATAGAAATTGCCGTAATCTATTCAACCCCCCCTTCTAGATTACCATATTGTGTTATTCCGCATAATCCTTCAATATCAACGACTACAAGGCCGTTGACATATCTTACGACATGTGAGTATATCCTTTGGGATATGTCAACGACTTGATATAGCCGCTGACAAATATATATTTAAAAAATAAATAATGACATACATTAAAAATAGTGTTACTGCTATCTTCTAAAAATATACTAAAGCATTATTATCTAAAACATTTGACCTTTTTCTTGAATGCAATCATTTTTGAATGTGTAATCAATTTATGCTTTACTAACAATCTTAAAAACATGAGATGGAACTACTGTTAGTTTAGTCATTCATTACATGAGATTGAACTAACAGAGGTCCAAATTTATGTATATTGTCATTTAAAGCTTTTCGTGCACAAATTGGAAAGAAAAATATAGAATATCAGATCAGGTAGGCCAATCTAGGTCAGATTGCATTGGCATAACATGATATAGAAAACAATTATGTAGTATATTGTTAAAACATACTATGATATTAAAAAAATAGATTTATTCCATCCACAATATGTAAAATCATACCAAGAATATAGAAAGAAGTTTCCACCCACAGGCATAACATGCCAATATATTTAGTGCACAAGGACTGCAGCACTTGTAAATGAACATGTTCACAACTTGTTAATGGCAATAAATGCTGAGAACATTGAGATACCACACGTAGCAATTCTAAAAGGTTAGAAAAACTTATCATAATTCAGATTTATTTCCTCCATTTTCCCTAGGTAATCATGAAAAGGATCAAAATCAAGGGTATCCTTAGTCCAACAACCAGAACTAGAAAACAAAAGCTTAGACAAAAGATAATTCTCATCTTCATACTTACAATGATGATAGAATTGCTCCCAAACTAGACTGGTGCATGAAGGAATGAATATACACATGTAGGATTGTTCATTTCTCGATCCAACCCGAGAAACCGAACCGGTTCAGTTCAGTTCAACTGGTTAAATTTCGGGTTAATGAACCGAATCAAACTGGTTTAGTGGTAAATGGTTCGGTTTTTCCTTACTAAAAAATGAGTCGAACCGATTAAATCGAAATAACCCTAAAAATTCCTAATCTTGTCACTCAGCCCTTCTCCCTCCCAGTTCGGCCTCTCCTCTTTGCTGCGCAGTAGAGCGTCGGAGCCCCTGCCCTTCGGCCTCTCCCTTCGCCCTGAGTAGACGAGCCTTCTCGGCTAGGGTGGTTGTCGTCGTCCGTGTAGTCTTTGACCACGACGTCTTCATCTTCGTCGGCATCTTCATCATCTTCCTCGTTTTCGTCGGCATCTTTGGCATATTCAGTAGAAGAATTCGGAACACAAAGACTTTGTGGTAAAGTTGATTCTTGGTTGTCTCTGTCTCAAATCTAAACATGTAAAACATGGATCTTGATCCTGATCTCTAGCAAACCACCCATTCACAACCCCACCCCCAAAACCCTCAAACCAATTACCCTATCCATCTCATCTTCATCGGCACCTTCGGCATCTTTCTCGTAGAGGAAAGGGCTTCCCTTCACCTCGTGCTAATCCTATTGGCCTCCTCCTCTCTTGCTGCTACCTTGACTGCATCACCCCTACCAAGTACTAGTCCTTTTTACTTTCTTGGAGCTATTTCTTCTTCCTCTCTGCCTACTTAAGTTCATCTCTGGGAGGTGTCCACCAGGTATATGTTCTAGCTCAAACCTAATATTCTTCAAATCAATGTATGAGCGATTTCTATTTATTTTATTTTATTTATTAAGAAGAGTAAGATGCAGCATCTCACTCTTTTGTTTATGTTCTCTTTGAGCTTTGATGTCAAATCTATGACTCTAAGTTGATTGAACTTGATGATTAGAAGCGAAATGGGTCCTACTTACATTAAACAGGGGTGAGGCTCTCCATTAAGTTCTTCACACCCATCTGATTGGCTTCCCCTTTTTGGGGAGCATGCATGTATATAACTATTTTTTATTTTTTATTTTTGAGGGCAATCATGTGTGAGCAATGTTTGCTGTTAAATATGCAGTGTGTTAATTATCCTCATCTCCTAACTGTTGCATACATCACTCTAATCACATTAGGCTCATCTAATATAACTGCTCAAATATTCTCAATGTCTTGTAGAAGACAGTACTTAGACAATACACAAGAAGGCCAAAGACCAATAACAGGTAAAACTCAAGACATAAAACAAATAACCATGATTTTCCATATGATGATGGCCGACTGCGTTGTACAATATGTTCATGGCCAGTGATGCCACACCATTTCTTTGTGCATATGAATAACAATGTTTAGCTTTGTTTCACTATTTTCTCACTATTTTCTTCACTATTTTTTATAATATACTTTCTCAACATAGATGCAAGAAGTTAGTTGTAGTTGTCTTATTATCTTTTTTATGTTGTATTAGGAAAATATTTAATCAGATGTCATCAAATACTCCCACAACTGAGGGTGCAAGTTCAAATCCTAATATTGTTATTCAAGCTCAAATAAGTTCATCAATAGTAAAGAGAAAAACCACAAATTTAAGATCAAATGTGTGGGAGCATTTTGTTGACTAGGTTGCTAGCCCAAAGGGGGGGGGGGGGGGGGGGGTGAATGGATTGTAAAATTCACCTTTAAAATTATCAATTATCTCACTACAAGAAAATGTGCTTTCAAAGACCGACTTTTTCGTTCTCTATTTGGTCACTATTCGGTCACTAACAAGTTCGGAGACCGAATAGTAACCGAATAGCGACCGAAAATGTCGGTGAAGAATTTCTGGTCACAAATCTATGACCGAAAATTTTTTATCACTAATCAGTCGCTGATAGTGACCGATTACAGACTGAATACTTTCAGTCGCTGATAGTCGTCCACAGCGACCAACAAGTTTCGATCACTAATTTGGTCACTATTTAGTGATTGAAATAGCGACCGAACACATTGGTCACTAGTAGCGGCCGACATGTTTTGGTCGCTAATTCGGTCACTAAAACAGTGACCGATTGGTGACGGAAACTTTTCGATCGCTGATAGCGACCGACGTTGTTAGTCACAAATCGGTCACTATTTTAGTGACCGAATTAGCGACCGAAACATGTCGGTCGCTAATCAGTCTCTATATTTTTTATTTTTTAAGAAAATCACCTGTTAAAAACTCCACAACAATAACATAAACATCCACAACAATAACATCATCCACAACAATAATAAATGTCCACAATATTAATAAAAATGTCCACAACAATAATAAAAATATCCACAATAATACATAAAAATGAAATGAAAATCATGAATCCTCGCCCACGTGCTCGTCCTCGTCTCCTCCTACGCCACCTGATGAAGGAACCTACAACACATATATAACAATAATAAGTTAAATTTAGATACCACTATAAGCAATAATTAAACTAAATTAACTATCTTAATGTGAATTTGAGCATCGAGCTCAAACCAGGAGTCCGAATTGAACTCCGTTAGTTTTCACGAGTCACAATCATTGTCCTGGCCGTATTGAAAAAAATCGGAGGCCAATCAGATTAGTATTTCTAATTTTGGACCCCCAAACCTATGTTATTCATTTTTAAATTAAACTAACTTGCTTAATGTGAATTTGAGTGTCGAGTTCAAATCGAGAGTCCGAATTGAACCCTGTCAGTTTTCACAAGTCACACTCATTGCCCCGACCGTGGTGGAATAAATCGAAGGCCGATCAGATTAGTATTTCTAATTTTAAACCCCCAAACCTAGCTAAGTTCTTCCTTTTTAAACTAAACTAACTTGCTTAAGATGAAATTGAGCGTCGAGCTCAAACAGAGAGTCCAAATTGAACTCCGTCAGTTTCTACAAGTCACAATCATTGCCCTGGTCGTGCTGGAAAAAATCGAAAGCCAATCAGATTAGTATTTCTAATTTTGGACCCTCAAACCTAAGTTCTTCATTTTTAAACTAAACTAACTTGCTTAATGTGAATTTGAGCATCGAGCTCAAACCGGGAGTCCGAATTGAACTCCGTCAGTTTCCACAAGTCACAACCATCGCCCTGGCCGTGCTGGAAAAAATTGGAGGTCAATCGGATTAGTATTTCTAATTTGGACCCCCAAACTTGGCTAAGTTTTTCAGTTTTAAACTAAAGTAATTTGCTTAATGTGAATTTGAGCGTCGAGATCAAATCGGGAGTCCGAATTGAACTTCGTCAGTTTCCACAAGTCACAACCATCGCTTTAGCCGTGTTGGGAAAAATCGAAGGTCGATCGGATTAGTATTTCTTAGTTTGGACCCCCAAACCTATGTTCTTCAGTTTTAAACTAAACTAATTTGTTTAATGTGAATTTGAGCATCGAGCTCAAACCGGGAGTCCGAATTGAACTCCGTCAGTTTCCACAAGTCACAACCATCGCCCCGGCTGTGCTGGAAAAAATCAGAGGTCAATCGTATTAGTATTTCTAATTTTAGACCCCCAAACCTAGCTAAGTTCTTCAGTTTTAAACTAAATTAATTTGCTTAAGATAAAATTGAGCGTCGAGCTCAAACCGGGAGTCCAAATTGAACTCCGTCAGTTTTCACAAGTCACAACCATTGCCCCGACTGTGCTGGAAAAATCGGAGGTCAATCGGATTAGTATTTCTAAGTTTGGACCCCCAAACCTAGATAAGTTCTTCAGTTTTAAACTAAAGTAATTTGCTTAAGATGAAATTGAGCGTCGAGCTCAAACCGGGAGTCCAAATTGAACTCTGTTAGTTTCCACAAGTCACAACCATCACCCCGATCGCGGTGGAACAAATTGGAGGCCAATCAGATTAGTATTTCTATGTTTGGACCCCAAAACCTAGCTAAGTTCTTCAGTTTTAAACTAAAGTAATTTGTTTAATGTGAATTTGAGCGTCGACCTCAAACTGGAGGCCACTTGTATGCATGTTGGCCTCTGGATTGGCAGACCGATTCACTTTCATTGTTGTGGAGGTTTGTTGCCATCTCTCTGCAGCCCATATGTTGCACAGAGTTTCCCAGTAGTCTCTCCTCATCCATGTCGGTGCCCGCTCCCTCCAAAGAGTCAGGTCTGCACTCTGAGAAACTTTCTGTACATTTTTCCTCGCATTATACAACAAATGCTTAAAATTTGATCGGGCGGTCATCGTCCATACTAATCGAGACCGCGCCTCATCCGAACGACGTGTGAATCGATGATTGCTCTATACAGATAAGAGTTTGTTAACTGAATGTAGGAATAAGAAAACAAATGAATTATAATAAGAAATTACATACCATGAACATCTGATACAACAACTCTTGGACCTCCATCAGGAAATCATTGAATCTATGAATAGGCCCAGGAAAGTGTGCATGAATTGTTCTTGTGATAAATTGAGACGCTTAGGCGGGCTCTATTTTATCACTGTAATTATTTAACTTGTTAGTATGAATTTATGAACTAAATATACCTCCTTAATAAAAGATACATATAAGTTTATTACGTACCCATTGATCCACACCTCCCGCAGAGTGCTGTCATAAAAATTGCCTCCCCCATCCTGGAGACTAACAGCATCCTTTGGCACTGGACCTGGACAAAAATGCACAACAACATAAGTAATGTACAAGAATATAAATAATGACTATACAAATATCCTGAAATTTAAATATACATACCTGCTACTGTATGAGGAGAAGGTGTAGACTGACCTGAGCCTGTAACCTTTTAATGGCATAAGAATCAATGCACAATGAAAGTAGAACATTAAATATACATACCTGCTGCTACAGGAGGAGACACAGAGGAAGGACCAGCAGTTGTAAGAATTTTAATGGCATTAATAATATGTACAAATAATGACTATACAAATACTTGCAAATTGAAATATACATACCTGGTACTCTAGGATGAGGTGGTGTAAACTCACCCGAACCTGTAAGAATTTTATGGCATAAGGATCAATGCACAATGAAAGTAGAACTTTAAATATACATACCTGCTACTACAGGAAGAGACACAGAGGAATGACTAGCAGCTATAACAATTTTAATGGCATTCATAATATGTATAAATAATGACTATACAAATACTTGCAAATTAAAATATATATTGTAACGTCGCGCGTTTTTCAGATCTTCGTGGATCCTCGGTTTAGCGTATGTGGTGGTTACACCTTAACCAGTGTGACTAGTGTTGTGTGTTTCTTGTTGGATCCTTACCAGGGTTGGTTATGGATATGTGTTGGTGTTCAGTGCACTGGACATCAACAGTGGGTTGGCGTCCAGGTGTGTGACGTCGACTGTGTGTTGGCGGCAATGGTGTTGCCGTTAACATGTTTTTGGCGTCCATCGATGTGGACGTCTATCGTGATGAGTTTGGTGGTGAGCGTTGTGGACGCCTAGTTGGGGCGGTTTGGTTAGCGGCACAGAGGTTGACGTTAACCTGTGGCGCCTGTGTTTTTAGAGCTGACCCGAGCCTTCTTCTTTCCCCATTTTCTCCTCTCCTCTTTCCCCACCTTCACCTTTGTGCTTCTTCACCACTTCTGGCGGTCGACGGGAGCACGTGGGAAGGCTGTGATGCGCGCAGCAGCGGCAGATCAGGCGAGGAATGACGGATTGGAGGGTGTTGTTCGCGGGAAGCTCCTGGGGGTTTGGTGCAAATCGAGGTTCTATCGGGGTTTATATGCGTTTCTGAGGTAGGGATTGGACCCTTGGATTTCTCGTGTGTGATTTATCATGCTTTGTTTGCATGAATTGCTTGTTAATTGTGTTTTTGGGAAAAAGGGTTACCATGCCGGGAAATTGGGTGGTTTGATCGATCCAAGTAATGGATCTTGCCTTTCTGGTTTAATTATGGTATATAGATGTAAGGGGAAGTGTTTCCCCTTGTTTTTCTATTGTATTTATGGCTAGATTGCCCGTGCAATCGGCCTAGGGCCATTTTGTGTGTTCTGGCGGGTTCTGCAGTGAAGATCTTGACGTCAACATCGGTTGACGCAGAGTTCTTTGTTGGGAGATTAACGGCTATGTATCTAGCCGTTGATTGTGGGTAAACGGCCAAGTGGTGGTAGCTTACTTGGTGTTGACGGCAAGGGACATTGTCGTCTATATTCTTTGGACCGCAATCGATGTCGCCGCCAACCTGCGCATGTGCACAATGTGTTTTTAATGGCATTCTTGTTATAAGTGTTGCGGTGTATTAACACCTGTGGTGCTCTTGGAGCACAGGGCTTTTGAGGTTAGTTTACCCGCTATGTAGTGGTGAAATATCACAGAGTTTTGATGTCGTGCAAGTGGTTTGTATATGGATGGCACATCGTACGTTATCATGTTTATTATATATTAATTATTGTGGTGTTGTGGCGATGAGGTTCACGTCTGAACCTAGCCTTGATCCTTTAGGATCTTTTATAGATTATTCTGGATGGATAATTAGTAAAGTGTAAGTATATTTATTATGTAACTATTGTAGTTAATGTTTAATGTGACCTCTACTGTCACAAGATGATTAATGATAGGCCAAGTATGATTGGCTATCGTGGTTTATATGTGTGTTTGTGTGAATTAGATTGGAGGTCATTGTGTGACCAATGACAGGCCGTGGTAATAATATGGTTTATATGTGTGATTGTGTAGGTTAGCTTGTAAGTCACCTTGTGACTGGATCAAGCTATTTTTAATATGTGTACCGTGATTGATAATAGAAAGTATTGTGAAATGTTTGTGAATATATCATGGTTTGTGCTAGCCGAGTGTGGTGGTCCGGCGCCTATTCCGGAATGCCTCTCTAGTCGGGTACCCCAGGTTCTTTGTGAGCCAGGCACGTGTGTTTGTTGTGCACGAGGTTTGTCCAGGTACTTGTGTTGTACTGTCGAGGTCTGTGTCGTCTTCCTGGACACCCTCACTACTGAGTTTGAGTTGTACGTCCGGCTGAGGGAAAGACGGCAGTGGGACAGCGACTTCCCAGAGTTTGTTCTTTTGTCGCTTGTAGCGCGCTCGTAGTTGGGGGTACGGACACCAGTAGACGTCACTGGTCCCCAGCTAGTCCTGTTTTCCAGTGCCTCACTTTAGGGTGCTCCGGCCATAGACTCTAGAGGTGCCAGGCATGGACCTGCAGCTGTGTCTGCAGGTGTGGTGTTAGTTGGTCTCCACAGTTGTTTGACTTCTTTCTCGTGGAGCGGCAGTTGGACCTTTCGTCCGTGACTGCGAGGCTGAGAGGTTGTTCTTGTGTTGTGTTGTCTGGGTTGGATATTGGCCTGATCAGCCAGTAGACCGTTCTCGTGTGGTGGCGTCGTTCTTTCTGACTCGTGCTTTGCCACTGGTTGTAGTTCGTGAGTTTGTAGTTCGTGAATTTGTGACTTGTGGTCGAGGTTTGACCAGTTCGAGGTGTGCCCTGGTGTTGGCACAATTGTGACTGAGTTGTGGTTTGTGTGACTTGCCGGTTGAGGTTTTACCTAGAATATTGTGCCTAAATAAAGGTACAATATAGTTGTGGTTCAGTGTGGTGTTTATCACCTACTTGTACCCTTTGTTCGGGTGTTTGTGTTGTGGTACCTTGAGATAGCAGGTACTTGTACCCTTCGTGGGTTACTTTATAGTTTAGTGGTGGTACATTGTGTACCAACCTTTTCGGGTACTTGTGTGTTGTGGAGGTCTTGTGGTTTGACCTGCCACTTGTTGTATCCTATCCGTTTTAAGTAGATCTTTGTTTATAATTTATTGTGAATTAGTTGTGATTGCCAATTATGTTACCATTTGTGGGTAATTTGCCGATGAGGCTTGTGGCCTAGGCATATTGTGGTTTAGTAGAGCTGTGCACCATGGAGGCCGTGTGAGACCTTCCACTTGTTGAGTTTTACCCTTCTTGGGTATGGTTCTGATTATGGTTTTAGTGTGTGATGGACTAGCTAGCTGTAGCCAGTCCTACCACTTATGTGTGGCTCTTGACGTAGTATGGTTTGGAGTATAAAGGACCAGCTCTTTGTTAGTAGTCCTGTTACTCAAATGATTGAGGTTCGCCTGTGAAGCTTGCAGCCTAGGCAGTG
This sequence comes from Colocasia esculenta, assembly GCA_014218235.1. NCBI lineage: Eukaryota > Viridiplantae > Streptophyta > Magnoliopsida > Alismatales > Araceae > Colocasia > Colocasia esculenta. The sequence goes on along the minus strand of CM024765.1, from coordinate 20,526,724 downwards.
ACTTGCCTGTGTGGCTTATAGCTTAGGCAACCAGATGTTGTAGCAGTGTGCCAGTAAGACTGTGGTTTAGGCACTTTAGTAGTTGGACTGACTAATGATATTATATTAGTCCTGTAGTCCCACTTTCTTTCCGAGGACTTTAAGTTTATTATCATGATTATGTTTAATTGTTATTTATTGTTATGATGTGAGCATGAAATGGTTTGACTATTGGTGTTGCCAGTGAGACCCTCTGGGGTTGAGGTCTCTTTTGTTTGGTTGTGGTGGTTTTTGGGTGGTCCCTGCTGAGCCAGTGACTTGTTGAGGCTCACTCCCCTACAGTTCTTGCAGGGCTTGCCGTGTATTTGGTTTACAACGGCGTTGTGTCAGACTTGTACCACTAGCAGTTGTGTAGTAGTAGTGTTGTGTGAGCTTGTGCTCCCTCGGGGTATGCCCCAGGTAGTTGTACTTTTTAAATTGGACATGTATTAATGTAATGGGATAGTTGTACAAATTTGTGAACAGATATAAGCACATGTACTTTCTTGTGTTCTATACTGTGTAGTTGTCTTTTATACTCTTACTGGACACGTGTGTGAGATATCCCTTGCGAGACTTCGGTCCGTTCGCGGGAGGCGGATTTGGATATGGAGCCTTATTGGGCATAAGTACCCCGGTCCGTCACATATATACCTAGTACTCTAGGATGAGGTGGTATAAACTCACCCGAACCTGTAAGAATTTTATGGCATAAGGATCAATGCACAATGAAAGTAGAACTTTAAATATACATACCTGCTGCTATAGGAAGAGACACAGAGGAATAACCACCAGCCGTAACAATTTTAATGGCATTAATAATATGTATAAATAATACACAAAGAAAAATACACTAGAAAAATATACATACCTGATGCCTGGAACAAACCCCTCCCACGGTTGCTCCTCCCAGAACTGGAGCCCGATCGTGGTCCACGCACCATATCTTCATAAGGAACATAAAATTTAATGTTCATTAGTCAATTGCTTATATTGAAAGTGGGCTACTTTAAATATACTAAACAGATGTGAAAAAATTCTACCCATTTTTAATTGATATCCATTTCCTCCTCAGATGATGACGATATATATAATTCAGCCCCATCTTCATCATCATCCTTCCACTACTCCCTTTTATCTCATGTGGATCGACTTCTTCGACCTCATTTCCTTGAGACAAAGAAATTGACGCTTCAGATTCATCTTCTCCAATATGAGCTGTCAACTCTACATTTTCAACTAAGTCTTCTTAAAAGAATTCATCGTTGACCTCTTCAGGTGTCTGATCAGTCATGTCCAATTCATAATCAGAGAATAGTCTTGACTTGACTATGCAAACTACCCACCAATCATTTCGTTCTTTATTGGTAGATGATGGATAGCTTGTATAGTACACATGCTGGGCTTCTGTAGCTAAAATGAATGGCTCATAAGTGTTCAATTTCAACTTATGTTTAAACTCAACAATCCCATGAGTTGTGTCATTTCGAATGGAATTCGGATCAAACCATTGACACTTGAACAATAATAATTGATTGTCTTGTCCCAGATATTGCAACTGTAAGATCTCCTCTACAATACCATAGTAGTCATATTCACTTTCATTGTATGTACTTCCTTTAACACATACGCCACTGTTCATAGTAGATTTACTCTGCCCATAGTCTTTTATATGAAATCTATACCCATTCACAATAAATCCATAATAGTTCTGTGCAATTTTCGATGGGCCATAGCCTATCTGACGAACTCTTTCATCAGTAATTAAACCTTGTTCAGCTTGCGTATAGAGAAGACTAGTTAAAAAGTCAACATAACTTATCTTGAATACTCTTTGACCACGTACACTTATGCATTTTCTTAGCCATAAGGCCAATGATTTCTCTCATTCTTTTTCAACCTCATAATCAGTGAGATGCGGATTTCTTTGAATTATTTCTGAATCAAATTGTCTGCAATATGAATAGAAGACCACCTTCAATAGCTAGAATAAGGGCAAAGAAGTTATATACACAATAAATTGTGAGTTTAGCACTTACTCAACATAACACTCTAGCTCAGCACAATTTAAAAGAATGTATATCTCTGTGGCGCATAACTCTCTGTCATCCAGCATGCAAGTTGAAGAACATTCGAAGGCACGTCCAGGATGATTAAATATGGAGAGTCGATCTGAACACACAGATTCCCCCCCATCATCATTACGTGGAGGTTGAGTACGATGAGTTTGTATGTCTGCTTCAAAGTATATCGAATAAAAGTTTGAGATTTCCTCCATAATGTATGCCTTAGCAATAGAACCCTCCACTTTTGCTTTATTTCGGACTTTCATTTTGAGGTCATGCATACACTTACATCAACAATGTATAAGACAATTAGGAAACGTATCAAATGTAAGGTGCAATTCTAATAAGAAAAAAGTTAATATTTTCATATACCTCTCAAATGGATACATCCATCTATATTGTACTGGCCCTCCGACTTTAGCTTCATATGGTAGATGTACGAGTAAATGCTCCATCGAATCGAAGAATGCAGGAGGAAATATCTTCTCCAACTTGCATACGATGGTGACCACATTCTGTTCGATAGTTTGCACATCCTGAAGCCTGAGTTCTGATACACACAGAATCGTGAAAAATCGACTCAGCTCAGACAATGCTCCCCATAGAGGCTTCGGCAACATGTCACGAAATGCAATACGTAGCAACCTTTGCATGAACACATGGCAGTCATGACTCTTCATTCCATATATTTTTCCCTCACTGACGTTGACAGAACGAGCAATATTAGACACATAACCGTTAGGAAATCTCAATTGTTTCAGCCACTGACACACTTCCTTTACTTGTCCTCCTCCAAGCACATAAACTGCTTTTGGTTTAATTGATTTCCCATTTACTTCAACAAGTTCTAACTCTGGACGTTTACAGATCATGGACAAGTCCAAACGTGCATTCCCATTGTCCTTTGTTTTACCTTTTATGTCCATAACGGTGTTGAACACATTATCAAAGATATTTTTCTCGATATGCATCATGTCTAGATTGTGCCGCACAAGAAGAGTCGACCAATAAGGTAGCTCCCAGAAAATGCTTCTCTTCACTAGTTGTGCTCCTTCCCAAAACTTGGAAGGTATCGGGTACTGCCCATCTGTTGTGTGATATCTGGAAAATTTTCTACACGTGTTGCCATATGATGACCGGACAACCTCTCGATAACTTCATCTCGTTCCATTCTGTTCTTTAGGAATGCATCTTTTTGTCATCTGAAAGGGTGATTAGCTGCTAAAAACTGTCGATGGCAATCAAACCAGCTAGACTTCCCACCATGTTTAAGTACAAATGATTTGGTATTATCCATACAGTAAGGACATGCTAGCCTCCCATGTGTGCTCCAACCAGATAGCATTCCATATGCAGGAAAATCACTTATAGTCCACATCAATGCTGCCCTCATGGTGAAATTTTGCTTTCTGGATGCATCATAAGTATTGACCCCCTTAGTCCATATAAATTTCAATTCATCAATCAAAGGTCTGAGATAGATGTCTATATTTTTTGTAGGACTTTTCGGACTAGAAATCAATAAGGACATGAACAAATTCTCTCGCTTCATGCACATGCTCGGAGGAAGGTTGTATGGTGTCACGAACACTGGCCAACTGGAGTAGGAAGCAACTGAACCTCCAAATGGATTGAATCTGTCAGTGCACAAACCAAGCCTCACATTACATGACTCCCTTTAGAAGATAGGATGAGCATGGTTGAAATGAGTCTAAGCTTCGCCATCTGTAGGATGACTCATAATATCCTCGTCCCGACGTACTCTTTCTGCGTGCCACCTCATATGTCGAGCTGTCTTTGAAGACATATACATCCGCTGCAGTCTGGGTGTAAGGGGGAAATATCGCAATGACGCATAAGGTATATCCTTTCCCCTAGAATTGGCCCCTCTTTTAGGTTTAAACCTATCATGATGGCAAACTGAACATGATACCTTATCTGCATCCTCTTTGTCATACAATATACAATGATTAGGACATGCATCTATTTTCACATATCCAAATCCTAAATCATTGACCATCTTCTTGGCACGATAAAAATTTGGAGGTAGCTTCTCATCTCGAGGTAACATGCTCTTGATGATGAGGAGGAGACGATCAAAGCAATTCTCACTTATATGAAATTCAGATTTCAAGTTCAGCAACTGTGACACCGCTGACAACCGAGTGTGTTTTTGACAACCATCCCACAATGGCTCATCAGCATCCTTAAGTAACTGATAGAATCTTTCGGCTCCCTTGTTCGGCACGTCTTCAACGTATACATGATCCTCATGTACACTGAATGTCCGACCAGCAGCATCTACAACCATATCCACGTACGTACTTGTGCCTTCCACATTGCTAGGCTCGTGCGACCAGAGACCATGACATGTCCAATTCATATAACCTTCAACAAACCCTTTTCTACATAAATGGCGTTGAACCTCCCATGGTGAATTCCACTTCAAATTTTTACAAATCAAATAAGGACATTGGATGCAACCTTTGCTGTCTACTGCTGGATTTGGATTCCCCAATGCAAACTGAATGAAAGTCTCAACTCCGACCTTAAACTCCACAAACACCACATGATCAACTATTCTACGATACATCCATGAACGGTCTGAATCTATTTTTTCCTGCGCCCAACCAATATTAACAGAAAAATAACTTTAAAATTCAAAGTCACACATCCTTTGACGCAACCAAAATGAATAGGAAGGATATATTATTTAGATTATCACTTTTTACCCATCTGTGAAAATTTGATCGCACTCAGATAGCCATTTACTATGTGTTTGTATAATTTGCTAAAAATTTCGACAACATCTCCCCACACCTCTCCAATATACCAAAAATATTTATTGATTAAAATATTTTCTTAAACACTTACTAATAAGTGGTTAAGAAAATATTCTAAATCAATAAAGGTATATCAGAGAGGAGTGAGTAGATGCACCCGAAATTTTCAACAAATAATACAAACACATAGTAAATGACCACCTAACTGCAATCAAACATTCACAGACTGTCCAAAATGGGACAATTCAAGACTTGAGTTAGATATACACGTTCTCATCATTGAAAATAAGACTTGTGCACATCAATCCCAAAGTCTTGAACGGGAAGGTTCATTGACACGGGCTTAACATGCTCTCGTGAGGTGTGTGCAGTGACAAATTGCTATACATACATAGATCAAAATTAAAAACCACATAAATATGAAAGGAAAATGAAAACAAAATATTACATGTGAACAAGTGCAATATTAAACCAAATTCACGCATACATCTAAATAAATTACATTAAAGTAAGAACAAATATATTAAAATAAGAAGTATAATATTAATCATTAAACTGAAAGTGAACAATTAAATGTAAATTAAACTAATGTCTAGAAGGAAACATATGGGTTTCATTATAATTAAGAAAGGCATGTGTGGGTAGTTTCATATATAGCTTGAGAGGGAAATCTTCTAATGAATTCCATGTGTATAATTGTCTCAAGACATGAAACTATCCCATGTTCCAATCCATTGCGGAAACCACTGTGATAGTCTAACATGAAACTACACATGGGATTGGAACTAATCATCATTTGCAGAGTACCACCACTGATTCACCAACTCTAGAAGCTAATCTGAAAAAACATAAAGTTCTCAAGTTCTCATGAGAGGATAAAGTGGGGATATTTTTTTATTTATTTGCATATATATATATATATATATATATATATATATATTATGGAGGTGGAGAAAGAAACTTATGAAGCCATGAGGCCTGTACACTGGATTCTCTGCATCTGACACCAAGGATTTTAATGCCCTTCTGCCTCTTTCCCTATCCCATCTGTGTGATTAAGATAGGGTACACACACACTGTCCAAGGAACCCATATGGGATTGGAACTAATCATCAGTTGCAGAGTACCACCACTGATTCACCAACTCTAGAAGCTAAACTAATCATCATTTGCAGAGTTCCACCACTGATTCACCAACTCTAGAAGCTAATCTGAAAAAAACATAAAGTTCTCAAGTTCTCATGAGAGGATAAAGTGGGGATATTTTTTATTTATTTGCATATATATATATATATATATATATATATATATATGGAGGTGGAGAAAGAAACTTATGAAGCCATGAGGCCTGTACACTGGATTCTCTGCATCTGACACCAAGGATTTTAATGCCCTTCTACCTCTTTCCCTATCCCATCTGTGTGATTAAGATAGGGTACACACACACAAACATTGTCCAAGGAACCCATATGGGATTGGAACTAATCATCAGTTGCAGAGTACCACTACTGATTCACCAACTCTAGAAGCCAATCTGAAAAAAACATAAAGTTCTCAAGTTCTCATGAGAGGATAAAGTGGGGATATTTTTTTATTTATTTGCATATATATATATATTATGGAGGTGGAGAAAGAAACTTATGAAGCCATGAGGCCTGTACACTGGATTCTCTGCATCTGACACCAAGGATTTTAATGCCCTTCTACCTCTTTCCCTATCCCATCAGTGTGATTAAGATAGGGTACACACACACACACATTGTCCAAGGAACCCATATGGGATTGGAACTAATCATCAGTTGCAGAGTACCACTACTGATTCACCAACTCTAGAAGCTAATCTGAAAAAAACATAAAGTTCTCAAGTTCTCATGAGAGGATAAAGTGGGGATATTTTTTTATTTATTTGCATATATATATATATTATGGAGGTGGAGAAAGCAACTTATGAAGCCATGAGGCCTGTACACTGGATTCTCTGCATCTAACACCAAGGATTTTAATGCCCTTCTACCTCTTTCCCTATCCCATCTGTGTGATTAAGATAAGGTATGTGAAGATATATATAATAGGAAGTTCTATGCCACCCTCGTCAACCCATGATACATGCATGTTGCAGGCATGTGCAAAGGGACTGCAGGGAAGGGCAGGGCCATCCCACTTTTTTTTTGGCTTCCCCTTGGATTGAAATTTGAGGGCCCCACCCTTCTCTATAACTATATATATATATAACCATAAACACATGCATAGAACTATAACCACATATATGTAGCTGCAACAACCAATATACAACAATAAATATGCATATATTATCACAAATGTCCTATACAACCATCCGCAACCATAGATATCATACATAACTATAAACATTTACATACAATCATAAGTATCAATATATAACTATTAGCACATATATATACCTATAAGTATTAACACATAAGCATATATGAGAAATGTTTGTAATCTGGGTAAGTATTCTTTTAACATATATATATATATATATATATATATATATATATATATATATATCACCCAATCACACCCTCCCCTTTAGTGTGTGCCAAGGCTTTCCCTATCCATAAACACTAAAAGGCGAATCTGGGTGGGGGGGGGGGGTGAATATGGTTTGGGTTAGAAGAGATAGATGATTTGGTGGCAAGGTTTGCTTAACCCGACGGTTTATAGGTTATAAGGGGATAAAAATGAGGTTAAAATACCTCACTTTTTTGTGGGTTATCTTAACCCCCCTAATCACTTGACCCCACTTCTCCTCCCCAAATTTATTTTTCTTAAAATGTGAGTTAAGCAACCCCCGGTTAAAATAACCGGGGATTTCTTATCTCCTAAATAAATTGGCCCTAATATAGGTATATATAGCAATCATAAATATCATATACAATGATAAACATATACATACAACTATAAGAACTAATAAATAATTACGAGCATATGTTTACAGCCATATGCATATTTGTACAACTATAAACGCATATATACAATACAAGTATCATACCACAATCAAATTATGAGCAACTATAAGCACCAACATATAAGCACATTTATATAATTATAAATGCCATACACAACTATAGTCACATATATAAAACCATAATCAAGTATACAACTATAAGAGCATATACAACCATAAGTACATATATATAATCACAAACATATATATATATATATATATATAACATAAGTACAAAAATATAACCATAAACACATATATATGTGGTGGTGTTTTCACAAGTTGGGGGGGGGGGGGGGGGGGGGGGGGGAGTTCAAAGGTGCGGGGGGGTTTCACAGGTGGGGTGGAGGGAGAGAGGGGGGTCTTCCGGGGGGGGGGGGGGGGGGGGGGGCACGGGGGGAGGACAGAGAGACAGAGGGAGGGGGGAGGACAAAGAGACAGATGGAGGGAGGGAGCGCTTACCTGACGAGAAGACGACAACGGCTCCGGGCTTCGACGAGGGTGACGGCGGCATCCGGCGATGGCGGTGGAGTCCGGCGATGGCGGCGGCGTCCGGCGATGGCGGGGCACAGCGACGACATCCGACAGCAATGGCGGCGAACGAGAGAGAGAGAGAGTGCGAGTAGGGACGGAGGAGAGAGAGAGAGAGAGAGTGCGAGTAAGGACGGAGGAGAGAGATAGAGCGTGTGAAAGGGGGTGTAATGGAAAGCAATATTCGGCTATAGAGACCGAATAGCGACTGATAAATATCAGTCGCTATTCGGTCTCTAAGGCCGTCGGATATAGAGATCGAATAATTTCGGTCACTATTCGGTCACTATTTAGTGACTGAAAGTAATCGGTCACAAAAGTTTCTTCCATACCTGCGAAAACGTGAAAATTAGTGACTAAAATAAAATCAGTCACTATCCGGTCACTAAATACTGACCGAATAGTGACCGAAATTATTCGGTGGCACCTTCATTTTCTAAAAATCTAGAAACATAGTCATTGACACCTTATCGGTCACTATTCGGTCACACTTTAGTGACTGAATAGTGACTGAAATAAAATCAGTCACTAAAATATTTATTTAGCGACTGATTAGTTTTAGTCACAATTTGGTCACTATTTAGTAACCAAATTGTGACTGAAATTATCGATCTCTATATCGGTCTCTAAATTCGCTTTGTCTTGTAGTGTCTGTAACAAATAACTTTAGAAACACTAAACGTGGAGGTTAGAGTTAGTTCATTAAGGAAATGAAGATAAAAGTAATCATACATGCAACATGAATTTTATCCTGGTTCAGACCTCCTATCACCAGGAGTCCTACGTCCAGTCCCCAAAAAACCACTTGGGATTCCACTAACCAAGCGTACAGTCCCCCTTAAGGACACTTACACATCCAGCACTAGCTAGCTTTCTCTTCAACCCACGAAGAGGCAATACAACCCCTGTTACCCACCTATTACACAGTAGGTCTTCTCTTCAATTAAGAAGAGGGACACTATAAGAAGAGTTTTGAGGTGGTGGCCCCTAGACCAAGTTAATAGCAATAATACAATGCTTGATCTGAGGCACAATATGAGGAAAGAAAAGAACTACAATAGGAAGCAGCTCTTTCAAATTACTACAAGCTCTCTCTTATAGGAAGGATGAGAAACAAGACATTCAGGAGAGCTTAGAGCAGGAAAAGTTTCTGAATGAAGGGCCAAGCTCTAAATCGCACACTTCTCGTCGGCTTTGAATCTATGCACTTTAGTGTGTCCAAAATAGATGGATTTTCCTGTGTCCACAAGCTCTTATTTATCTTCTCATCTTGTGAAGTATTTGTTGTGTCTCTTGTCTTGAAACTTGTTTTCTGACAGATGTAGCAGGTCCAACGTAGGATGAGTGTGAGACTACCGAAATCTTGCAGACATTAAATGTTTAGATAGAGACAAAGAGAGAGAGAGCATATGGATATCTTCTGTGTAGTCCAACGTTGTAGTCAAGTGTGACTACTGAAAACCTGCACGCAATTAATGCTGAGATACATATGAATCATATGGGTATCCTTACTGACAGTCAACGTCACAGGTTAGCTACAAGACAATATACCAAAGAGGATAAGTTCATTCTGTCACATTTAAAGCTTCAGAATATATGACACGAAAATAGTAAGCTGTAAAAGATGATGTGCGTAGGAACTGTATCCGTTGACAAATCATACATGAGAGAATGTACCAGATGGCGGTAAGTTTTGAAATGCACATCTTCTAAAGATAATTTGAGAGTGTTGCGCACCAAGATTTATTTATGACAAAGATTAATCATAAGGTCAATCAATATATTTTAATTGCAACCATAGTCAATAATTTATTGCACAGATACTTATCAAGATATAGAAAGTAATATATCTAGAGTAGCAATAAACAAAATGATCCCAATCAATGTTTAAAAGATAGTTGATACTAAACAGCAATCGATGTCCAAGAGTAATTGTTGTTCAAAGAAAAATCGATGTCTAAATAGCAATCGATGTCTAAAGGCAATCGATGTTCTAATATAATCGATGTGAAAGACAATCGATGTGAAGAATTATCTGTTGAACCACTCTTATACTTTACCCTTATATTTTGGTGATAACAAAATTTATGATTAATTAAATAGTATTAAATATATTTAATATCATGTTTTCCTAATAAATATAAATTTATTGTACTATCGCTATATGAGTTGCACTAAAAAGATAAATCGATGTCTATTCAATATACATCGATTTCTGTTCACAGTGCCACATCGATTTTGGTTTCACATCGATTTCACTTTCACAACGATTTCGTAAGTGAAACATCGATTTCACTCTCACAATGATTTCATAAGTGAAACATCGATTTCGCACTCATACCGATTTGATCGTGTAACGATTTGATCATGTAACGATTCGATAAGTTACACAACGATTTGATCGTATAACGATTCGTTAAGTGAAACAACGATTTGATCACTCAACGACTTCATCTTATAACGATTTGATAAGTGAGCATAACGATTTCGGACTCATATCGATTTCGTAAGTGAGAACAACGATTTGCTGTAGTTAAACAACGATTGCTTTCAAACAACGACTTGATCAAACAATGATTTGCCTCTACTTAAAGATCGATTTGAGCCCAGCAACGATTTCAACTTAAACATCGATTTCCTTTATACTCTGATGTTTCAAATACTTTGGCGCCTAATGAAAAGTCAAATATATTTAGTTTATGTATTCTTCTATCTTTCTGACAGAAGATCTTTTTGTCTCATAGGATCTCTTCACTCCTGTCAGTCAAAAATGGCTTACCTACCACTTCTGGACGACAACAGGAAACACAGAGGATCTCTTCACTCCTGTCAGTCAAAAAGGGCTTACCTACCACTTCTGGACGATAACAAGAAACATAGAGATATGAACCTTTTTGACATAAACACTTTCTTCTATGCTTGCAGACCTCGTAGACCACAAAATATCAAAAGAAAGAGAAGATAAACAACGGCTAGAACTCCAACAGATTTGTTCAAAGCTGCTGATATAAAAGATGAAGCAAGGCTGAAGAAGAAAGAGAGCTTTTCTTGAAGATTTTTAAGAGCGTACATCCAGGAAGAACCTAAACGCCACATACACTCAAAGGAAAAGAGAGAAAGAGCCCGAGCCCAAGAAGAAGTGTTCAAGCAACTGAAGCACTCAAACATTCAAGCTCCTTCTCCTCTCTTCTCTCTCTCTCTCTGTGCAACTTTGTAATTTGGGGGAGAGAGTCTTTTTGCTGAGAGTTCCTTTTAGTTGGTTTTCATCTGTTCCAACTCTCAACTTTGTTCTTTCTTTTATAAGAAAGACTTTTGTCCAGCTGTAGGACTGTATACAGTGTAGAACCTAGCTAGGGATTTGTGTCTAGCAGAACCGCACTGGGGTTTGTACCAGGAGGTTAGCTTCTTAACCTGTAATAGAAGTGGGCTGCCTTCTTGCCCAGGAAAGAGAAAAAGACCAGCTAGGGTGCTGGGTGTTGTATTGTCCTTGAGGAGGACTGTACCCTTAGTTAGTAAAATCCCAAGAGGTTGCTTGGGGACTGGACGTAGGACTTCCATGTGGGAAGGGCCGAACCAGGATAAATTCTTTGTGTCCTCTGTGTGATTGTATATTTGCTTCCGCACTGCTACTCTCTATCACACTCAACTAACCAAACTTTCAAGTGATAATTTTTCTATGTTTAAGTTTGTTTTTCATATTTCAGAAAAACCTATTCACCCCCCCCCTCTAGGTTAGGTTGCTGGTGTACCAAAAGGGCCAACATTATCGATGTTCTAATGTAATCAATGTGAAGGACAATCGATGCTTTAATGTAATCGATGTGAAAGACAATTGATGTTCTATTGTAATCAATATTAAAGACAATCGATGTTCTAATGTAATCGATGTTTAAGTCTAATTGATGTAATCGATATTCTAAGGTAATCGATGTGAAAGACAATCGATGTGAAGAATAATTGATGTTCTAATGTAATCGATGTGAAAGATAATCGATGTTCTAATGTAATCGATGTTTAAATCTAATTGATATAATCGATGTGAAAGACAATCGATGTTTGAACATAATCGGTGTTCAAGGAAAACCATTGTGAAAGCAATAGATGTTTGAAACAGTAATCGATTGTGGACTTAAAACAGTAATCGATGTGGACTTTGAGAATCGGTGTTTAAGTTAACTGTAATCGATGTAAGTTTATACAGTAATCGATGTGGTATTGAAACAGTAATCGATGTGGACTTAAAGGAGTAATTGATGTGAACTTGGAGAAATCATGTGAAAATGACATCTAACTCAATTGAGTTTATTTATTTACTAGAGTTATTTCTCTTGAGACCTGTTGACGCACTTCAAAAAACATGTTAGTCAAATATTGTTCAAGGTTTTGTTATCACCAAAATACATGAGTGGAGATAAGATGTTCATGATATTTTACCAAAATTGAAAGGAGAAAATAAGTGTCAATGCAATTACTATGGTACTATTTATAGTTGTGATCCAGTCACTTGTGGCACAAGCACACTTCGAATGCATCTAAATATAAGATGCAAGTGTAATATCCCAAGGTATAAAATGACAAATAAGTAAGAAACGATCGAGAAAACATAATGCAGTTTGTGGGAAGATGGAGAGATTAAGCAAATCAGGATCTATCTAAGTCCTGATTGAAAAGATGCTAAAGGAAACTATTATTGGTAAAGGATATTGTTAATGATAAATAATAATGATATTATTAAAGGATACTACTAAATGTAAGTATATTGGTAAACATAGTTGTCAAGGCGGACGCCTAGGCGGCGCCTAGGCGCCGCTTAAGTGCTAAGGCGCTTCCTTATCCGCTATAAAACACCCCGCCTTTTTAAGAGTAGAAAAGGCGCCCCAAGGCGCCGCTAAGGCGGTCAAGGCGCACGCCAGGGGCGCTTGGCGGCGCCTAGACCTGTTTAGATAACAGATTCAGGTCAGTTTTCAGGGCTGAATCCAGCCCGATTTCAGGAAACATCTTATTTACCTGAATATTATTTAAGTAAATGTTATAATTGTTGTTTCATTTACTTAAGATATTACATGTAAATAAGAAAGTACCCCTCATTTGAATCCAATAAAAATATCAAAAAAATCATATCTCTTACAAAAAAAGTCAACTCTCCCATCGAATAAGAAAATCACAATTTCGGTGATTTTAGCGAAATGCGAACTTTCTAATCTCTCATAATTTGACCTATCTAAAAATTTGATAATTCAAATAAACCAGATGGAACACTAAAAATATAAAGTCTGGTAAAAAAAATCAAACGTGCATGTGACTTCTCCAAGGGAGCCGCTCTCCTACTGACAACACTTAGTCTGCTTGAGATATCTCAGGATTTGGTCAAACTTAAACAATCATCACCCAAACACATGAGACTTGTAATTTTCTAGTTTCTTTTCAATTTTTAGACATATTGTGAGATTATGTAATGAACTCATTTAGTTTTTACTTGTTTTAAGTGTGTTAAGATATTGCACTTCTTATTTTTATTTAACATATTTACATGTATGTCTATTTATTGGTTTATTTTAAAAGTTTAAAATTAATTTTCTGATGATAGAATGATATTTGCACTTCTTGTTCTTATTTAGTGTGCTTATTTATTTGAAGATGTCAATTTAGAGTTTTTATGACTTTATGATATATAATGTGAGTTTGTTTACTTATAGTTTAATTTTTTGTTGCTTTCATATAATTTTGACTTTTTTGTTGTGACATTTTATTTTTTTGCAAGTATTTTTTTTGTGATACATAGCTATTATATATATATATATTTCAAATTTATGTATTATTTTAATAATATATCTGCCATATTATGATATGTCATTGTCTTTATGTCTGTCATATTATGATATTTTTTTTATTAAATTTTCATCATTATATATATTAATAGATACATAAATATCATGTAAGAGGGACACTTGAAAATAACTCATATTTGGTTCCGTCCTAAATGCCTAGGCACCGCTTAGGCGGGCGCCTAAGCGCTTAGGCGATCCGAGACCCCAACTACGCCTTGACGCCTTGACAACTATGTTGGTAAAGGAAGAGGATAAGGATATGGATATATCTCTGTTCACACTGAGCCCAGAATTAAATAAGAGGAAAAAGTATAAACATAAATATGAAGGGTATATCTACAATTATAAAAATATGAGGTTTTCATGCGATTATTAATTTTTGTGGGGACCCTGATGAAATTTCTATAGACCCAGAGACACAATTGGATTCCCAATCGGAGATCATTCGGGAGCTGAACGGCCGATCGAGGAGTTAGGAATGGACATATCTCCAATTTTTAAAAGTCAAAGGTAAATCTACTAATGACACACAAGTTAGGGGGTCAAGTGAAATATTATTTAAAAATCCTAAAAGATTCCTAAAAAAAATCAAGAAACCCCTGGAATGTCCTGGAAGGGGACACTTGTCCCACTCCAGACTAACCCTGGATTGTGTGGCTAGGAATGTGCCACCCTAGGAGGACACATGTCCCCCTCTCACGCACTCTCTCCCCTTGGCCACCTCCTCCCTTGGCCTATAAATACCCCCTCTCCTCTCCTCTCCTCCCATTCCATCCATCCAAGTGGAGGTAAGAGGAGAGGCTATGCTAGGGTTTAGAAGAGAGGGAGAAGAGAGAAGAGAAGGAGTGCCCCTTCCGAAGTTCTGACGATAGGTAGATCCCTAGTGAGTGAAAGTGCTGCTGGTTGTGTTCTTCTATTCTCTCGTTACGTTGGACTAATGTTGGTTCGTTTTATCGGAATCTTCCGTTATGTCGGAGTGCTACCAGTTCGATTTCTCGGAGTCTCTCGCGACATCGAAATGCTGCTGATTCATCTTCTCAGAATCCCTCTCTATGTCAAAATTCCGCCACCTTATTTCCTCGGGCTCCTTTGTTATGCCGGAACTCTGTCGGTTTGTTCTCTTGAAGCCCTTCTCTATGATGGAACTTTGCCAGTATGATTTCTCAAAATCCTTCTCTATACCGGAATGCTGCCAGATTATTCATTGAGGATCTTTTCCCATGTCGGAATGATGTCAGATTGTTCAGTGAGGATCATTTCCTATGCCGACATGCTACCAGTTTGATCCCATGAAATCCTTCTCTATGTCGATATGCTACTCAGAATCCCTCTATCCTGGGATTCTGCCGGATTGTCAAGTTGAAACCCTCTTATATGTCGAGACTCTATCGGAGTGAAGTCTCCTTTCTTTGTCATTGAAGCTTCTGCAGCCTTCAGGTCTTCAGGTAGGTTCCTTCTAATCATTTCTAAGTCAACAGTTAGTAGTTAAAATGTTAATGATCTTAGTTTTGATATAATCTTTGTGTAACTCCCTACTGTGCTCCTTGTCGTGACCTAGTGTGCTTCGTTAGTGATAAACTTTTACGAGATCCTTGTTAATTTCTTCATTAGTACTATTAATGATCTTAATGAAAATAAAATTAAGTGTTAATAACCTCAGTTAGTACAGCATTGTGTGAATTCCTAATGAAGTGTTCCTGAGATTCATGATGAGCATCTTTCATGGCTTCCATTCCAACCGTAGTTCCATAATGATTCGTGTTGTTGATTTGACAATTTGCTATTGACACCTTGATCCTATTTATATCGATTAATTCATAAACTAAGTTTCTACTACATGTCTGAAAGCCATAAGCTTGTGCTTAATAGAGCACTGGTTCAGAGTATCACTGGATTTCCCATCATCGTGTTAACCTTATGTCCAGCTTACATGTCTCTAATATAATCTCAACTTGACCTCCTTTTCTGATCTAATTTACTATTGTACACTTATTTCCTTGAGATCCTTGTTTATGCTATGAGCCAACCCCTGAATTTCTTGTCCAATAAGTGAGCATGTGAATTGTCAACAAGTCCTTATATAGGGTTTTGAACCCTAAGTTGATCTTTATGACAGGAAGAGGGTTCGATCTAGTCCTGGAAGATCCGAACACTCTTAGTGCCCAGGGGTACCATATGGAGGGCGATGGCCAGTGAGTTGGGGCTTGACCTAGTCCCGGGAAGATCCCGAATGTCCTTAGTGCCCAGTGGTACCATATGGAGAGTGATGACTGGTGCGGCATACACCACAAGTGAGTGTTCCCGATTGACTTGCTTGACGTTTCACTATCTCGTGATCCATTATGTGAAGCAGTTCATAGTGTATCTAAGTGTGTGTTAATCAATGATCGCGTGAAACAGTTTATTATGAATCCAAGTGCGTGATTGTCATGCCCCGACGTGGAATATCGGAACGTGAGGCAGTTGCAAGTAAACGGGTACAGAGCAAGTACTAGACATCAAACCATTGAACAAGAATAAATATTAAAGCAAATGTATCTCATTAATAATTCTTCAAATGTCTAGGTACAACCACTAATATCAGAGCCATTCTATAGGACCTAATTACATTGAATAAAGTAAAAGACTAAACTAACACTCTAACATAGTACTAAGACGCTAAGGTACTCTTGACTTCACTCTTGGTCATTCCCGTCCTCTTGAGTGTAGGTTTCTTCCTCGGTCTCACCTGAGAACACATAACCAATAACGCAGGGTGAGCGATAACACCCAGTAGGACTTAAATCTCAAGATCAAGCATGCTTTAAATGATTAATGTATTAAATGGCAGAGTAACAAAAGATAGAGAGCGAGGGTCAAGTAACATAAGAGATAGCACGATAGCATCTGATAGAAATAGCGCAAGTTTCCAAATATAGCACAGGTGTCGAGCATAGTACAAAGAGCAGGATGGCCATAGCACAAATAACACAAAGTATATCAATAGCACAACGAGTATAGTATAGCACTTTGATTGTCGTTTAGATAGTCGAAATAGATAGCACTTGAGTGTAATGCCAAACACTCTGATCATTTAACTCCCGCGGGTAAATAGCACTTTTGGGCGCACCTCCCAGATCGGGCCCTTTATATATTGCCAGGCATTGGTTATATTGTTTATCTTTAGACAATCAGTCAATGGCCAATAGAGAGCACCAAGAAATAGATGAAAGTACTATATGAATAGACGAGATAGTAGAGAGAGCGTGAGTAGATGAGCGAGTCAAGTATAGACGAGAACTAAGGGTCAATGCACATGAAACGTTGAGTAAACGGCGATAGTAACAGTTGCACAACACACGCAATTGGTGTTGGCAGTCAGGTGGAATTCACTACCCTTCCACTGGCCATGTTATGCACAGGTCCAGAGGTCCGGCGTGATTCAAGATAAGAATGAACTTCGAATAGCTGTTTGGATCATATTGATCCCTAAAGGGTATCATAGGTATTAGGGTAAAGCCAGCTCATCGACCATGTGGGAATCCATGGACAGAGGAGACCTACGAAGGCCTTGAACAAGGATTCACTAGTCCGGCAGAAGGAATATCCGACGGAGAGTTCGTCCAAGTCAAGAGAAAGTTTATATATAGAAACAAGTGCTCGACGTTCCATAGGAATTCTAGAATAGTGGAGCTTCGGTCACGGTATTCACAAAATATCGCGAGACACGAAGACAAGTTCATTTAAAATAGCACAAATTAAATATAGAACTGAAATAAATTACCAAATGTATTATGAGATATTTTCATACCAAGTTAAGCCATAATGGATGGTTCAAGTGTGTGCATGTGTGAAGGAAATCATAGATGGAAAGATCAAGTGTAGGTCTTTTAAATCATTCAACACATGTTTGATTTATGACAACTTTATTTGCTATATTGGTGACTATTAACAAGAAGTATAGACACTGTAGAAAGTTAGAGCAGCAAAAATCATGGGTTTACATGTAAAACACCAGATCGCGACGTACCCCGGTAAGGGTCGCGACAGGGTCTGATCAGAATGTGACTTGGTGTTTCACAGAACGCGACAGGTCTGTCAGGTCGGGGAACTAGAATGCGACGGTACCGTCTGTCGCGTTCAGAACACGACAGGTACTATGTCGCGATCAGCCCTGAGAATGCGGCCTATCGGGCTGTCGCATTCTCAGGTCCTGCGCCTAAGTCCGAGCGGGAAAAGGAAAGGCCTTGGATTGCGGTCCAAGCCTTCCCTGTTTTGACATAGGGTCATTCAAAAATTGAAAATTAATTGCACAGACGATGAAAATTCATGAAACCAATTTTAAACGAATCTAGACATGCAAGAGTATTCATAGTAAATAGGAATTTGAAAGTGGACATGGTCTCGGCATGTTTCAATCAAGTTATTCACAATGAACATGGAACCGTGTACAGTTGAGATAAAAGGATTAATTTGAGCAGTAGGATGGATGAAAATTAGGACTTTCAGAGGCAAACAATGCCTAACTATCATCAATATCTTCAGTTAAAATTTCATGGCATGGGGACAAGTATACATGGAGATCTATAATTAAGATGAAGATGCGGGGTCATGATGATTGCAGGACTTCAAAATTCAAGAATAAAATATTAGCTCAATGGAAAATTATGAAACAAGAGGTTTTTGTTCCTGATGTATGGAACAATCTACAGACAAAATTAATTGATTTTTGCTTGTGAGAATGCTACCTTTGACTTGTTTGATCTTCTAGGGTTTAGAACTCGAAGTGCAGAGGTTGGAGCTCAGTCCAACCTTTTCCCCACGAGTTCCTCTTCTCCTTGGCCACTTCTCCACGTCCAGCAAGCCCCAGTAATGAGTTAGGGCCGGCCATGGAGGGTTTAAGGATTATTTAAGCTCCTTGGGTTGCTATTTCTTAATGGGAATCTAATTCCCCTTTAATTTCGAGTTTTCCATATTTCTCTCCTCCTTCTAAGCTTGCCAACTCCTATTAGGGTTAGGTTGGGATGCAATTTCGTGGCCAACAAATTAGGGTAGGGCTAAGAATCCAATTCCAACCCTAATTACTTATTTTAATACTTTAATACCCTATTCTATTTAGGTAATATTTAAGATACGAATTTAGGGTATTATTCTATTATTCTTCTTTTAAAAATCCCTATTTTGGCCCAATAAATTCTAGAGGGTCCATTTAACAAAGCCCATTACTCTTTTTCGTTTGATGGGTTTGAATTAATTCTCTTTTCTTTGATTTTATAATTGACTAAATTTTTAATATTATTTTAAAAAAAAATTCGAAAAATTCAAGTTGCTACATCCTCCCCCTCTTAAAAGAATTTGGTCCCCAAATTTATATGGCCATAATGGAGAGAATGTCTTACCGAAAAGATCGGGGTAATTTCGCTTGATGATCCCTTCAAGTTCCCAGGTAGCTTCTTCCACTCCACGGTTATTCCACAAAACTTTCACCACATGAATATGACGATTCCTGAGTTGTTGCACCTTTCATTCTAGTAACTTGACTGGCTTCTCCTTGTATGTCATGTCCTTGTTCAGTACCAACTTCTCATGGCGAATGATGTGCATAAGATCATACACATATTTCCTAAGCATAGAGACATGGAACACATTGTGTACGCATGCCAAATTCAGTGGCAACGTCAGTCGGTACGCAACCTCGCCAACCCTTTTGAGTACTTCAAAAGGGTCGATGAATCTAGGACTGAGCTTCCCTTTAACACCAAATATTTGGATACCACGGGTAGGTGATACCTTTAAGAGTACATGGTCACCTACTTGAAATTCTAGATCTCTCCTTCTCTTGTTAGCGTAGCTCTTCTGTCTGGACTGAGCAATCTTGAGCCGGTCTCTAATCACCTGTATGTCCCTTGCTGTATTTTGCACCATGTTTGGGCCTAGCCATTACTGTTCTCCACCTCATTCCAGCATGCAGGAGATCTACAGTTTCTACCATATAGTGCTTCGAACGGTGCCATCTTATTACTCACCTGGTAACTGTTGTTATAGACGAACTCAATTAGGGATAGGTGCTCATCCCAGTAACCTTAGAAGTCTATAGTGCAGGCTCTTAACATGTCTTCTACTATCTGGTTGGTCCTCTCAGTCTGCCCATCAGTTTGTAGATGAAATGCGGTACTAAAGTTGAGCTTAGTACCAAGTGCAGTCTACAGTCCCTTCCACAAATGAGAGGTGAATCTCGGATCTCGATCCGAGACAATAGATGATGAAACTCCATGCAGTCTTACGATCTCCTTAACATATAGAGCAGCTAGTACCTCCACCGACCACTTACTTTTATAGGTAGGAAGTGAGCGGATTTGATTAATCGGTCGACAATGACCCATATGGTGTCGAGTCCACTACGAGTCTTGGGTAAACCCATGATGAAGTCCATGCTAATGCTTTTCCATTTCCATTCCGGAATATCTAATGGTCTGAGTATGCCAGCAGGGCACATGTGTTTGGCCTTTACCTGTTGGCAAGTAAGGCAGTGAGTGGCATGCTCGGCTACTTCTCTCTTCATATTCGTCCACCAAAACATTCTTTTCATGTCTTGATACATTTTGGCACCTCCGGGATGAATAGTATACTTCGTCTTGTGGGCTTCATCCATTAACTTCCTCTTCAGTTCTTCATTATCTGGGACACATGTTCTTCCTTGGAATACAAGCCTTCCATCTTCGGCCATAGCAAAGTCTGGTCTTTCGGCTAAGGTTTCCTTGATACGTACCAAGAATGGATCACTATCCTGTTGTGCTTTGATTTCTCCCAGCATGTCAGATTGAATCTTGATATTGGCAACCAAGACTCGATCATCCCTGTGTTCAATATTCAAATCTAATCTTTTGAATTGTTCTAGTAATTGCATCTCGCGAAGAACTAGACTTGATACAAATGTCATTGGCTTCCTACTAAGAGCATCAGCCACAACATTTTCCTTGCCTGGATGGTACTGGATGTTGAAGTCAAAATCCTTCAAGTATTCCAGCCATCTTCTTTGCCTCATGTTGAGTTCCTTCTGGGAGAATAAATACTTTAAGCTCTTATGATCTGAGTAGACAGTGAACTGCTCACCATATAAATAATGTCTCCAAATTTTCAAAGCGAGGACCGCGGCAGCCAATTCCAGATCATGCACCAGGTAGTTGACTTCATGCGTCTTCAGTTGGCGGGAAGAGTAGGCGATGACTTTCTCCTTTTGCATCAATACGCAGCCTAGCCCAATCCCTGAGGCATCGGTGTAGACAGAGAAACATTCTCCCTCTATGGGTAGAGAGAGAACAGGTGCTGAGGTAAGACAGTCTTTCAGAGTTTGAAAACTCTTCTCACACTCCTTACTCCAGAAGTAGGGATTCTCCTTTCGTGTTAGACACATGAGAGGAATGGCAAACTTAGAGAAGTCCTTTATGAACCGCCTGTAGTAGCCGGCCAGTCCTAAGAAGCTTCTAATTTTTGTGTCATTGGTTGGTCTCTCCCATTTGAGTACAACTTCTACTTTGGAGGGATCAACGAAGATGCCGTCCCTGGAGATGACATGGCCCAAGAAGGACACTTCTTCGAGCCAGAATTCGCACTTGCTCAACTTTGCGTACAGTTTGTTGTCTCGTAAGACTTGTGCAATCTTCAGGTGTTCCTCATGATCTTCTTTGGTCTTGGAGTATATGAGGATACCATCGATGAAGACGACCACGAACTTGTCAAGGTATGGCCGGTATATACTGTTCATGAGTTGCATAAAGGCTGCAAGAGCATTGGTTAGACCAAAAGGCATAACGACGAATTCATAGTGTCCATACCTGCTCCTAAAAGCCGTTTTGAAAATATCGTCGTCCTGGATCCTCATTTGATGATAGCCAGATCGAAAGTCGATCTTGGAAAAATATTGAGCTCCAGATATCTGGTCGAATAGTTCATCGACCTGGGGTAATGGGTACTTGTTCTTGATGGTTAGCTGATTGAGTTGACGATAGTCGATGCATAGTCTCATCGATCCATCCTTCTTTTTAACGAACAACACAGGTGCTCCCCATGGAGAAGTACTTGGTCTTATGAACCTTTTCTCTAATAGCTCCATCAGTTGTGCTTTCAATTCCTTTAGCTCGACAGGTGACATTCGGTATGGTTGACGCGATACCAGCGCAGCTCCAGGGGTCAACTCGATAGCGAAGTTGACATTACGTTCCGGGGGAATCCCTGGCAGGTCTTCGGGAAACACATCGGGGTAGTCCTGGACTATGTGTATGTCTTCTATCTTAGAACCCTTCTTTCCAACTATTACAACCACAAGGAAAGCAATGCAACCTTTCCTTATCATATTGTGGGCCTTTATGGCAGAGACTAGAGACATCCGTCTCTTATGTCTAATCCCAGTGAATGACAGCTTAGGGAAATCACTAAAGGTAACTTTCCCTTTCTTACAGTCGACACTTGCCCCATAAGTGGACAACCAGTCGGCTCCCAAAATCACATCATAACCTTCCATGGGCATACACACCAGGTCGGCCTTTAGGTTATGCTCCCGAATCATTACATCGACAGATGGAAAGTATTTGTTTTAATTTCTCCTTCTCTCCCAGTGGTGTTGTGATAGAAAATTCACATCCCACGGATATAGGTTTAGCATTCAGAGTATCACCAAAGTTTTGAGATATGAATGAATGAGTTGCTCCAGTATCGAATAAAACAAATGCTGAGAAGGAGAAAACTTGTAAGGTACCTTCTACTACGCCACCTTCCTCAGCGGGCTCTTTATCATGCAGGCTTGCAGTTTTCCCTGTTTCTTAGGCACAGTGGTGCACCTTTCATGCTCCTTCAGTAGAGGGCACTCAGGAATATGGTGCTCGCGGCTTCCACAGCGCAGATATGTGCCGACCTTCCTCCAGCATTCGTCAACAGTGTGACCAGGCTTGTCACAGTGCTTACAGTTGCTTTTTGCTAGAGCGTTGGGAATGGGAACCTTGGGTTTCCTTTCTTGGCTAGGTCATTCCGTGATGCTGAAAGGATGCTTCTTGCCATTAGTTGGCTTAGCAGATGTCATGCCGGGTGTCAGTTCCTTCTTTACGAACTTCCCCTTGATGCGATCGGTGAAGTCCATAGCATCTTCCAGCAGTTGAGCTTTTTTCACCATCTCGGCATAGGTCTGGATGTCGAGAGGTACTAGTTGAGTAATGTAATGAGGCTTAAGGCCATTGAGGAAATGCCTAGCCTTCATCTTCCTCATATTCACCAGTTGTTCAGCATATCTTGCCAGTCTTGAAAACTGGGCTTCATAGTCAGCCACAGACAAGCTCCTCTATTTAAGAGCAGCGAACTCCATAGCCTTCCTTTCTTGCATGCGCTCCAAGAAGTACATGGAGTTGAATGCCTCTTTGAATTCAGCCCAAGTGAATTGACCATTAGCTCTGGTCGCTTCCACTAACTCCCACCAAGCGCGGGCGTCCTTCTTCAGTTGGAAAGTAGCTAGTAGCAGCTTGTCTCCTGCTGCACATTGCATGACACGAAAAATCCTTTCCATCTCCTTTAGCCAGTGCTCGGCCTCATCCGAGTCAGTAGAACCACTGAACCTAGGTGGGTTCAAGCTTCTAAAGTTATGATGCAGCTCGCCTGCACCGCCGCGGTTTCCTCCACCCTGTGTCGCTTGCAGAAGCGCACGAGTGAATTCTTAGATGGTTTGCTGCAAGCCCCTCATCTGAGCACGTTCAGCAGTCATCTTAGTTGCTTAAGTTCCTACAAAAAAGTTTGTTGTTAGGATATCAATGTGGAGTTTAATTGGTGCATGTGTGAGTTCATTTTAACTAGTTACCCATAGTTCTAACCACATCTCACATAGGTAGGGTAATTGACTCTAGTCGAGGCTGGTCAACCTAGACTATCCTATACTTAAGAACAACCTAGGCTCTGATACCACAAAACTGTCATGCCCCGACGCGGAATATCGGAACATGAGGCAGTTGCAAGTAAACGGGCACAGAGCGAGTAATAGACATCAAACCATTGGGCAAGAATAAATATTAAAGCAAATGCATCTCATTAATAATTCTTCAAATGTCTAGTTACAAACACTAATATCAGAGCCATTCTATAGGGCCCAATTACATTGAATAAAGCAAAAGACTAAACTAACACTCTAACATAGTTCTAAGAGGCTAGGGTACTCTTGACTTCACTCTTGGTCATTCCCGTCCTCTTGAGTGTAGGTATCTTCCTCGGTCTCACCTGAGAACACATAACTAATAACGCAGGGTGAGCGATAACGCTTAGTAGGACATAAATCTTAGGATCAAGCATGCTTTAAATGATTAATGTATTAAATGGCAGAGTAACTAAAGATAGAGAGTGAGGGTCAAGTAACGTAAGAGATAGCACGATAGCATCTGATAGAAATAGCGCAAGTTTCCAAATATAGCACAGGTGTCGAGCATAGTACAAAGAGCAGGATGACCATAGCACAAATAGCACAAAGTATGTCAATAGCACAACGAGTATAGTATAGCACTTTGATTGTCGTTTAGATAGTCGAGATAGATAGCACTTGAGTGTAATGTCAAACACTCTGATCATTTAACTCCCAAGGGAAAATAGCACTTTTGGGCGCACCTCCCAGGACCAGATCGGGTCCTTTATATATTGTCAGACATTGGTTATATTGTTTATCTTTAGACAATCAGTCAATGGCCAATAAAGAGTACCAAGAAATAGATGAGAGTACTAGATGAATAGACGAGATAGTAGAGAGAGCGTGAGTAGATGAGCGAGTCAAGTATAGACGAGAACTAAGGGTCAATGCACATGAAACGTTGAGTAAACGACGATAGTAACAGTTGCACAACACGCGCAATTGGTGTTGGCAGTCAGGTGTTCACTACCCTTCCACTGGCCATGTTATGCACAGGTCCAGAGATCCGGCGTGATTCAAGATAAGAACAAACTTTGAATAGCTATTTGGATCATACTAATCCATAAAGGGTATCATAGGTATTAGGGTACAGCCAGCTCGTCGACCATGTGGGAATCCATGGACAGAGGAGACCTACGGAGGCCTTGAACAAGAATTCACTAGTCCGGCAGAAGGAATATCCGACGGAGAATTCGTCCAAGTCAAGAGAAAGTATATATATAGAAACAAGTGCTCGACGTTCCAGAGGAATTCTAGAACAGTGGAGCTTCGGTTACGGTATTCCCAAAACATCGTGAGAAACGAAGACAAGTTCATTTAAAATAGGGCAAATTAAATATAGAACTAAAATAAATTACCAGATGTATTATGAAATATTTGCATGCCAAGTTAATCCATAATGGATGGTTCAAGTGTGTGCATGTGTGAAGGAAATCATAGATGGAAAGATTAAGTGTAGGTCTTTTAAATCATTCAACACATGTTTGATTTATGACAACTTTATTTGCTGCATTGGTGATTGTTAACAAGAAGTATATGTTGCCCAGCTAGCTAGCCCAGAGGGGGGGTGAATGGGTTATTAAAACTTCGATCTCTGATTAAAACCTGTTTACTGAAAGGATTGCACAACTTAATAACAAGGTTAGAGTTAGAGCAAATAAGACAACAATCACACAAAACACATCCACAAGACACAAGGATTTTTATCCTGGTTCGGAACTCCTCTCCACAGGAGACCTACGTCCAGTCCCTGAGCAATACCTCAGGATTTCACTACCAAGGGTACAATCCCCCTTAAGGATCCTTACACCCAGCCTCAACTGGTCTTCCTTCAACCTGAAGGGAAAACAACCACCCTGGATACCACCAGGTCTTCCTTCGTCTAAAAGGGAACACAACTAAAGAAGAAAAGGTGTGAGAATAGGCTTCAGACTCTAGCTTGACCAGCTACAAACTGAAGCTACCAAGGCCCGAGAGAGAAAGAGATTTAACAAGGTTTTCTCTCCAAGGACTACACAAGCTCTCACAAATAAAATCTGCTTTGATCACCGAGAGCTAAGAGCTAAGAACAAGGTTGGAGTGGAAGCTTCGCTCTTATTTTCAATCTTCTGAAGACTCGAAGAGATGGAGTTCTTTCTTTTCGAATTGTAAGCGTTATTCACCACTTCCTTCTCCGTCTTGAGTCTTGTATTTAAGCTTCAGATTCAAATTTGAACGTTGAAGTGTCCGTTGTCTCTTATCCAGGTGTATGTTAGACTGGTCACCAAGGAAGCTTCTGATCTTCAGTCTTTTATCCTTTAGTACACGCCAGAGAAATGTTTTAGAATCTTGTATCTTGTATCCAACGTTGTACAGATGAGTCTTGTTAGATATCTGCAATCATATCAACAATAAATAGAGGACAGCTAGGACTACCGTCGATTGTTAGTTGCAGATGGAACATATATTGCAATATATAGCAAGGCTCCGTTCTGTCTAAAAAGTACGTAGACAGAGTAGCATAGAAATGGAAGATATTGTCTGCATGCATGGGAGATACGATCAGAGAGCATTTAATGCGTAGCAGTCAACAGACAAGATATGACTTTGACTTTTCAACGCTATTAAAAAGCATTATACTGATACAGCAAGAAATTCGATATAAATAATCCCGATGCTTTCATGACTTATGAAATCGTTATGCGATAACAGACAAATCGTTATGACAGAGCATTATCAAATTATAATGATGAAATCGTTATGAGTTATAGCAAGTCGTTATGAACACTTATCAAGTCGTTATGAACTGTAAAGAAATCGTTATGACTATCAAGTAGTTATGAACTGTAAAGAAATCGTTACAGCAATCAAGTCGTTATGAATGATAAAGAAATCGTTATGACTATCAAGTCGTTATGAACTGTAAAGAAATCGTTATGAACTCTAAAGAAATCGTTACAGCAATCAAGTCGTTATGAATGATAAAGAAATAGTTACAGCAAACAAGTCGTTACGAGTTTCAAAGAAATCGTTATGAAAAGTCTTAACAAATCGTTGCACAAAGCAAATCGTTATGAGAATCAAAGAAATCGTTACGGCTAGAGAGTC
The DNA here is from genome assembly GCA_014218235.1 of Colocasia esculenta. NCBI lineage: Eukaryota > Viridiplantae > Streptophyta > Magnoliopsida > Alismatales > Araceae > Colocasia > Colocasia esculenta. The sequence goes on along the minus strand of CM024765.1, from coordinate 20,499,530 downwards.
GTTGTGAGTTCTAAAGAAATCGTTACGAGGTCTAAAGAAATCGTTACAGCTAGAGAGTCGTTGCGAGTTCTAAAGAAATCGTTACGAGGTCTAAAGAAATCGTTACGGCTAGAGAGTCGTTGCGAGTTCTAAAGAAATCGTTACGAGGTCTAAAGAAATCGTTACGGCTAGAGAGTCGTTGCGAGTTCTAAAGAAATCGTTACGAGGTCTAAAGAAATCGTTACGACAGTCAAGTCGTTACGGGTTCTAAGGAAATCGTTACGAGATCTAAAGAAATCGTTACGACAGTCAAGTCGTTACGGGTTCTAAAGAAATCGTTGCGATGTCTTAAGGAATCGTTGCGATATCGATTTGTTTTGAATTTTCCGGTCAAAGAGGAAATCGTTCTGCTTATCAAAGAAGTCGATACAAAGACTGGACAGAATGTGAGATGAGACTTACCTGATTGTCTTGAACTTTCATTTTTCTTTTATTTCCTGTTCTCAAGGCTCAAGTAATCCATTAGTACTATTTTGTTAATCATCAAAATTAATATATAAATAAATGAATTATTTATTATGGGGACAGTTTGGTCATCAATCTCCCCCTTTTTGATGATGACAAAATATACTAAACATCATACAAAAATTAAACATATTTTTCAGATTGACTTTAGTTTTCTCCCCCATTTTGTCAATAAGCAAAAAGATAGGCTGTGAGACAAAGAAGAGAGATATCATTGTATTAAGTATGAGAAAGGTAGTACAAGGGAGATAACAAGGAGGCATGCTGTGAGATGACAGTCCATGCCTTGATCTCAAGGTCTTCAAACGTCTGTTGGAAAACCCTAGAAGCAACTGAGAAGTTGGGACCCATGGATGGGGTGGCCCTTTGAATGTACAAAGCCCGTTGCTGATCCAAGAATTCTGCATACTGATCTGGGTCCAGAATGAATCTGAAGTAAGTGCTTTTTCCGAAGCTGGCACGATGAAGAAATCTATCCAAAGAGATTGGATAGAAGATCTTCTGATCTATTAGATCCTGCTTCAGAGCATAGAAAGCTGTATATCTAGCTGCCCACTGAACATAGATCTCTTGAATGGATTTATAGAGTTGAGATCCATGAAGGCTTCGGCTGAGAGAGAGGGCTTATCTTGATGAAACAAGGAACTGTTGATGGCCTCTAACTGAAGGTTGGTTTCCTTGTAGATGATTGCCCATACGGGGGAGTAAGCCTTTCACACTCAGAAATGAGTGGAGCCAAAACCTGAGAGGAGATGCGGCCAGAGTGGTATTCTCTGAAGATAAACCGCAGGAAGGAGGGCAGTCTGCTCTGCTTGGCTGACATTCTACCCATCTGCTTGGCAAACATGTCAAATGCATGGGATCCTGCATCTGAATCAAATACTAGGGAATGCAGCTTTGGCAAAAGGACTAGAGAGTCAACCCGGATATCAGCAAAATTCACTGTTAGGGGAATATTCACTGGACGTTCGGATCTTAACATTACTATAGCTGAATGGAATTGAGAGAACTGGACTTCTGGCAGTTTATTCAAGAAGCAGAAGTCACTATACTGCTGGAAGCTTTTGGCAATGCGGATCTCTTTCAAGATGAAAGGACCCCACAAATTCTTATGCTTGAGAAAGAACCACTCAGAGAGAGTGAGAGAATGAGCTCCATGTGTAATGGATTCGGCCCTGGCAGTCAAGAACTTGTTGTATTGAGCTTTGTTGCCCTTGACATTTGCCCACTGATCTTCAGTCTTGAACTCAGTCCCCTCAAGGATTTTGGATTTTGAGAGTGGGATAACTGGGTAAGAGGAAGAACAATGTTTAGGTGCTCAGAAAGGTTGAGGAAGGGAATGCCATAAATGGTGGAGAGGATGCACTTTTGAAGATATTCCTTATAAAGGAATCTTTTGTGAGGTTCAAGGGTAAGAGAGTACCAAAGAGGAGGAAATAAGGAGGAGGAGATGCTAACAGAGGATGATTGTTTCCTCTTTTTCTTGGCAGGACTGGGAGGATCAGTCCTGTGGATATGGGTGGCAGTGAAGAGAATGGTGGAAAGGGTATTTCTCTCAAAGTCATCCGGCAAGTTTGTGTCAAAGACACCAAGTAGAGGAGGTTTTTCTGGAATAAAAGTAACAAAGGAAGGAGGAGTAGGAGGATAGAAGAGGTGTTTGGGATTGAAGGATGAAGTGGGTTGAACTGGAGTGGTTTGAGTTTGAGGTGATGAGGGTGAGAAGGATGATGGACCTGAGGTGTGAGAGGGAGTTGGAGAGAAAGAGGGTTGAGATGTAGTGAGAGAGGAAGATGGTTGAGTGCGAGGCACAGGGTGTTTTATGGTTGGTGGTGCAGGAGGGGCTGTAGAAGGAGAGGTAGGTGAGGACAAAACTGGAGTTGCAAGATTTGAAGTGTCAGGGGCCGAAGTAGCTGTCAAGGGCTCTTTCCCTTTGGCTTCTCTGACAACTGAAGAGGGTCCTGATGACCCTGAAGCTTGCCCTGATGGCCCTGGTGGCCCTGATGCTTGAACTGGCGGCCCTGTTGGCCGAGAGACTTCTGCTGGAGGCCCTGGTGGCCTAGGAACTTCAGCTGGACTGCTCTGAGTGGGTGCAGGAGGGACACCACTAGACCTTGAAAGATTAGCCAGCAAATGCTTCATATCAGACATCTCTTTATTGAACCACCTCATTGCATTTCGAATTGAGGATAGGTCAGAGGAGGTTGAAGCTTGATTAGCAATAATGCCCTGAACACTTGTCTGAACTGATGACAAGACTTCTCCTTGAGCTTTCAGCAATGCCATAATAGGCTTCAGATTGACTTTTCTGTGACTCTTTCTTGGCCTTTTGTGAGCCACTCTCTTTTGCTTCCCTTGCTGAATGACAGGCTCCTCAAGATTGATATTGCTTGCACTTGGGCCTTCACTAACAGGAACACTGGCAGGAGGTGGAATTTCCTCAATGCCTACTTGCTCCCCCTGAATAGGAGCGGGGAGTTCAACACTTTCTTGCTCCCCCTGAGCAGGAGCTTCTTCCAAAACAACTTTCTCCAAGTGGCCTTCTGCCACGGATTCAGGCACTTCAGGTTCAAAGAGACTTTGCTCCCCTTGGCTAGGAGCTTCTTCCATGACCACATCTTGTTGAGTACCTGCTTGTATCTCAACATTAGCAATTGGTTCAGACTGAATTTCTATATGGCCTGGTGCCATAACTTCTTCTTCAACACATCCACCTTCTTTAGAAGTAGCTAAGGTGGAGGGAATGGAATCCAATACCTCTCTTAAGATTGAGGCGACTAAGGTGGTGGGCAAAGAGTCTGCCACACCAGCTGCACCTTCTTCCATCTGAACTTCTGGAGAATGAGAGATAATCTCCACAACAGGTGAGACTGAAACTTCTGCCTGGCTGGACACAACTGGTACTGCTGCTGCTTGAACAACTGCTGCTGCTGCTTGCTCTGCTGCTGCTGCTTCTTCTTCTGCTGTTGCTGCTTGCTCTGCTGCTGCTGCTTCTTCTTGAACTTCTGGGATATCCCCATTAATTGCTTCTCCTTCAGCCACAGAGGACTTTGACCAAATTCCATCTTGCACTGAAAAACCACTTTTCTTCAAATTTATGGACCTTATAGACTGGCCCATCTTCTCTACTACAGCTCCAGACACATCTACTCCTAAATGCTTGAAAATCCTGGTGAGTAGATGAGCATAAGGCAAGGAAACATTTAGCTTGCTCTTTGTTTCCCAGATTTGAGTACTGGCAAATTTCATTCTCTCAATCATAACTGCGGCCAGATTTATCTCCTTGTTCTGGATTACCCAGAACATCAAGTCTGAGTCTGCCCTAGTGCATGAAGAAAAGGTAGCACTCCGAGGAACTATGATTTGGCAGACAATAAAGTGGAGCAACCGATTGAAAGCTGACATCTGATTTATATCCAATTTTCCATCCTTCAGCTTAAACCCTGGACCAATAATGCCAAGACCCTTAGCTTCATCATTTACTGAGTCCACACCACTAAAGCCTGATGTCTTCACTCCAAACAACTCATGCAATAGATCATAATCTATCTTGATCTGGGTGCCCTTTACTGTGGAGACAAGGGACCCATCTGCCTCTGACTTCAAACAAATGAAAAAGGCTTTCACAAGGTCCGGGTAGCTTACCTCGGTGAAAGTAACAACATCCATCCACTGCATTCTTCTCAAGGCTTCGACTAGACTGGACATGCCACTCTTCTCAAGATTCTGAACATCCACTGCCTTATTTCCGCAAATCTTCGACTTCACAAACGTAAACCTCTCTTGCTCCTTTGGGGACAAATACTCAGCACTGTAGCCCCCTACGCTTCCGGAGATCATCGGAGCGGCCATAGGTAGAGGAGAAGGAGATTCTGGTGAAGGGAAATGATGGAAGAGATGGAAGCTCTCGAAGGGATTCTTCGCGGGAAGAGGAGAAAGCTTCGAAAGTTGCAGAGAGTCGATCCCAAAATCGTTAGGGCATCGGCTTTGGGTGAACAGATAGAGGATAAAAGGGTAAAGGTAGAAGACAAGTCGTTCTCAGAGCGATTTGGATAAATTAATATTATTTTACCGAAAACTGGAGCGCCAAAAGGCGGTAAAGCCAGAAAGCGACAAAACCGTTTGACGGGTCAAACAGCTTTTAACACAATAGCGGTCAAGGAATGTAGACAAACTGAATTTTGCTCATTTTTAAAGAGAGAGAATTTCATTTCTATCTGAAAATTTTTATGCCAATAAAATTACAGAAATCTTTTCACACATTGCACATCCCTAATTCCCTTCTAAGAGATGTAAATCTCTCTTCAGGTAGGGCTTTTGTGAAGATATCTGCTAATTGACCATTTGTATCTATAAAAGAAATTTCTAAATTACCACTAGCTACATGGTCTCGAATAAAATGATATCTTACCTCAATGTGCTTAGTCCTTGAGTGCTGAACTGGATTTTTGGTGAGGTTGATGGCACTTGTATTATCACACAATAGTGGAATTGATTTGATGTGAATTTTGAAGTCCTCAAGTTGTTGCTTTATCCAAAGAAGTTGTGTATAGCAACTTCCAGCAGCAACATATTCTGCCTCAGCTGTTGATAAGGCTACTGAATTTTGTTTCTTGGAAGACCATGATATTAAACATCCTGCAAGAAACTGACAACACCCACTGGTGCTTTTTCTATCTACTTTGCATCCAGCATAATCAGCATCTGAATATCCTACTAATTCTATTTCACAAGATCTAGGATACCAGAGACCTAAATCATGAGTTCTAGCCAGATATCTAAATATTCTTTTTACTGAAATTAAATGAGATCTCTAGGGTCTGCCTGATATCTAGCACACATGCATACACTAACAAAATGTCTGGTCTACTTGCAGTTAAGTAAAGTAATGATCCTATCATACCTCGATAATTCTTTTGATCTACCTTTTTACCTTTTTGATCACTGTCCATTCTGGTTGATGTGCTCATTGGAGTTGATAATGGCTTTGCACCTTCAAATCCAAATTTCTTTAACAGCTCTTTGGTGTACTTGGCTTGACAGATATGAGTGCCATCCTTCCCTTGCTTAATTTGCAATCCAAGGAAGTAGCTTAGCTCCCCCATCAAGCTCATTTCGAATTCTCCCTGCATAAGCTTTTCAAAGTACTTGCAAAGAGATTCATCAGTAGATCCAAAAATAATATCATCTACATATATTTGCACAAGAAGTATATGTTTAACCTTAGATTTTATAAATAATGTACTATCTACTTTACCTCTAGTGAAACCATGATCTAATAAGAAAGTACTGAGCCTTTCATACCAGGCTCTAGGTGCTTGCTTTAAACCATATAAAGCTTTATGTAGTTTAAATACATGATTTGGAAATTCGGGATCATCAAAACCTGGAGGTTGTTCAACATAAACTTCCTCCTTGATAAAACCATTTAAAAATGCTGATTTGACATCCATTTGAAATAGTTTTAAATCAAATGCAGATGCATAAGCAAGTAAAATCCTAATAGCCTCAAGTCTAGCTACAGGTGCATAGGTTTCATCGAAATCTATGCCTTCCTCTTGAGAGTAGCCTTGAGCTACCAATCTGGCCTTGTTCCTTAAGATTATTCCAGACTCATCCAGTTTATTTCTGAACACCCACTTGGTGCCAATAACTGAATGATTGGATGGTCTAGGAACAAGTGACCATACTTGGTTTCTCTTGAACTGATTTAGTTCATCTTGCATGGCTAATATCCAAGATTCATCAGATAAAGCTTCATTGACTGTCTTAGGCTCTATTTGAGAAACAAAGGCTAAATAATCACAAGGAATTACATTACCTCTTGTTCTTACCCCTACAGATGGATCACCAATAATGTTTTCAGGAGGGTGATCTTTCTGATGTCTCCATTCTTTTGGAAGATTTTCATGTTGAATTTCAGTTTGCTGCAGTTCTTCCAGAGGAGGATCTTCCTTGTCCTTAATTGAGGTATTCTTTAATTTTTCAGACAAGTCATCTGCATCATCAATGTCACTAATTTCTTCCTTTTTCAAGGAGGGTTAGATTCATCAAAAATAACATGTACAGATTGTTCAATTAATAAGGAACGTTTATTGAAAACTCTATAACCTTTGGGTTTAGAAGAGTACCCCATAAAGATGCCTTCATCTGATTTGGCATCCAACTTACCAATGTCCCTTTTTCCATTGTTGTGGATGAAGCAAGGACATCCAAATATTCTGAAATGGCTGATCTTTGGCTTCTTTCCTTTGTAGAGTTCATAAGCAGTCTTCTTCAGAATCGGCCTGATCATCACTCTATTAATGATATAACATGCAGTGTTGATGGCTTCGGCCCAGAAGTATCTTGGCAAATCATATTCTGATAACATGGTTCTTGCCATATCCAAAAGAGTTCTGTTTTTCCTCTCAGCAATTCCATTTTGTTGAGGTGTCCTTGGGGCTGAGAAGTTGTGCTCAATTCCTTGATCATCACAGAACTTTGTAAACTTTTCATTCTGAAACTCACCACCATGATCTGATCGGATAGAGACAATTGTGAACTTCTGATCTTTCTGAACTTTCTTACTGAAGCTGACAAAATTTTCAAATGTGTCATCTTTGTGCTCTAGAAAGGATACCCAAGTAATCTTGAATAATCATCAACATAACAAATCCAAAATTCTTTCCTCCTAGACTGGTAGTCCTCATTGGCCCGAATAAATCCATATGAAGTAGTTCTAATGGCTTTGAGGTGGTTACTACAGTCTTTGACTTGAAAGAGCTCTTGGTGTGCTTTCCTCTTGCACAAGGTTTGCAAATACTGTCCAAGCTAGAATTGACCTTTGGCAATCCTTCAACTAGCTTTCTTCTTCTGAGCTTATTCAAACCGTCCAAGCTGCAGTGGCCCAATCTTCTGTGCCACAACTCTGTTGATTGATCTTTATTAGCTGCCAAACACACATCTTGATCCTTGAGTTCTTCTAGATAGAGTACATACAGATTTCTTTCTCTATAAGCTTCAAAAATGACTGCTCCATCCTTTAATATACTGCACTTTGATTCTTGGAACTGAATCTGATGGCCTTTGTCACACAACTGGCTGATGCTGATGAGATTATGCTTTAACCCTTTGACCAGCATTACATCTTCAATTACTGATCTTCCTTTGATGTTTACGGATCCACTTCCTATTACTGTGCCTTTTCCATTATCTCCATATGTGACTGTTCCTTCTTCATCTTGGAGATTAACAAAAAGCTTCTGGTTCCCTGACATGTGCCTTGAGCATCCACTATCCAAATACCATTTGGATGCTTTTGATTTTCCCTGAAAATTAAACACTAAGTTTTAGGTACCCAAGTTCTTTTGGGTCCTGAGAGGTTAGTACCATTTATTTTTCCTTTTATTATCCATTTTTTGTTCTTAGTGGGACATGTTGCTTTGTTATGTCCTAGTTTGTTACAATGGGTACAGCAGGTTATTCTAGTTATTCTTTCAACTGGAGTATATTTAAATTTTTATGTTCTTTATCCTTTTCGGATATAAATTCAGGAGTTGGATAAATGTTGGGAAAGACTTTTGTTTCTTCATTTTCCGAGGGAGTATAACCAAAACCATGTTTCTTCTTGGTTGATCTTTTAGCTCCACTCATCATTAGAAGAGGTTTGTTATTTGTGAACTTGTTTATGGTGCTTGTTAAATGTTCATTTTCTTTATTTAATTTTTCTATTTCTGTTTTAAGTTCACTTAAGTCTTCTTGTTTTTCTAGATGATTTATTTTCTTATTTTTCTCTTTTAAATCTTCACATAATAATTCACTCCTTCTTTTATGTTCAGTTATTTGTTTTTCAAGTTCTTCATTTTCTGTTTTTAGGTCTGAGTTTGTATTTTCTAAACAGATTATATTTTTCTTACTAATTTTAAGTAATTTACATACTTCTTTATATTTTTCATAAAGTTCATTAAAAGCACTTTCTAAATTATCAGAATCTGAATCATTGCATGAATCAAAGGAAGAGTCAGAAGTTACCTTGTCTTCGGTGTTGGCCATGAAAGCCAAGTTGACTTCTTCACCTTCACTGCTTGAGCTTGACTCACTGTCTGAGTCACTGCTGTTCTCCCAAGCAGCTGCCATTGCCTTCTTTTTGTACTTCTTGAATCTTCTGAAGTTGTCCCTCTTTTTGTGATCATTTTTCTTAAGCGTTGGACAGTCTGCCTTGATGTGTCCAGGCTTCTTGCATTCATAACAGATCACTTCTCCTTTCTTCTGATCCTTTGCTTCTGGTTTTCTGAAGTCTTTGTTTTTCTTGAAAAATCTTCTTCCGGACTGATACTTTTTTCTTTGCTAGAATCCTTTGAAGTCTTCGAGACAGCATGGCTTCTTCATCATCACTGTCTTTACTACTTTCACTATTATCCAAAGATTCTTCTGAATTGTCTTCACTTGCTTTGAGAGCATTTGATTGTTTCCTTCTGCTGGAGGATTCTCCTAATCTCTCCATGTTTATCTCGTGAGCCATGAGAGATCCTATTAGCTTTTCCAATGACATTAATTTTAAATCATTGGCTTCTTCAATGGCTGTTACCTTTGGAGTCCATGAAGATGGTAGAGATCTGAGGACTTTTCTAACCATGTCTGGTACATCATAAACCTTTCCCAATCCAGCTAATCCATTTGTAATGTCTGTGAATCTGCTGAACATCTGAGTTATTGATTCACCTGACTGCATCTGGAATCTTTCATATTGAGCTACTAGAATATCTATTCTTGTCTCCTTTACTTTGTCTGTCCCTTCATAGGTAATTCTGAGCTTTTCCCACATCTCCATTGCGGATTTGCAGGCTGAAACTCTATTGAATCTTTCTTGCTTAGGGCACAGCATAATATGCTCTTGGCTTTGCAGTTTAAGGATATTCTTTTCCTATCATCATCTGTCCACTGAGCCTTAGCGTTTGTGACCAAAAGATCACCTTCTTCTACAATGGACCAGATTGTATAATCATGACCTTGTAGAAAATATTCCATTCTAGTCTTCCCGTAGGTGTAGTCTTCTCCATCGAACAAGGGAGGCCTGTTGACTGACTGACCTTCGAAGTTGCTTTGGGCTGCCATTGATCTTTGCTCTTCAGATCGTTGGATCTTCTTCTTTGTCGAAGAGACGGGCTCTGATACCACTTGTTGCCCAGCCAGCTAGCCCAAAGGGGGGGTGAATGGGTTATTAAAGCTTCGATCTCAGATTAAAACCTGTTTACTGAAAGGATTGCACAACTTAATAACAAGGTTAGAGTTAGAGCAAATAAGACAACAATCACACAAAACACATCCACAAGACACAAGGATTTTTATCCTGGTTCGGAACTCCTCTCCACAGGAGACCTACGTCCAGTCCCTGATTACCTCAGGATTTCACTACCAAGGGTACAATCCCCCTTAAGGATCCTTACACCCAACCTCAACTGGTCTTCCTTCAACCTGAAGGGAAAACAACCACCCTGGATACCACCAGGTCTTCCTTCGTCCAGAAGGGAACACAACTAAAGAAGAAAAGGTGTGGGAACAGGCTTCAGACTCTAGCTTGACCAGCTACAAACTGAAGCTACCAAGGCCCGAGAGAGAAAGAGATTTAACAAGGTTTTCTCTCCAAGGACTACACAAGCTCTCACAAATAAAATCTCCTTTGATCACTGAGAGCTAAGAGCTAAGAACAAGGTTGGAGTGGAAGCTTCGCTCTTGTTTTCAATCTTCTGAAGACTCGAAGAGATGGAGTTCTTTCTTTTCGAATTGCAAGCGTTGTTCACCACTTCCTTCTCCGTCTTGAGTCTTTATTTAACTTCTGATTCAAATTTGAACGTTGAAGTGTCCGTTGTCTCTTATCCTGGTGTACGTTAGACTGGTCACCAAGGAAGCTTCTGATCTTCAGTCTTTTATCCTTTAGTACACGCCAGAGAAATGTTTTAGAATCTTGTATCTTGTATCCAACGTTGTACAGATGAGTCTTGTCAGATATCTGCAAGCATATCAACAATAAATAGAGGACAGCTAGGACTGCCGTCGATTGTTAGTTGCAGATGGAACATATATTGCAATATATAGCAAGGCTCCGTTCTGTCTAAAAAGTACGTAGACAGAGTAGCATAGAAATGGAAGATATTGTCTGCATGCATGGGAGATACGATCAGAGAGCATTTAATGCGTAGCAGTCAACAGACAAGATATGACTTTGACTTTTCAACGCTATTAAAAAGCATTATACTGATACAGCAAGAAATTCGATATAAATAATCCCGATGCTTTCATGACTTATGAAATCGTTATGCGATAACAGACAAATCGTTATGACAGAGCATTATCAAATTATAATGATGAAATCGTTATGAGTTATAGCAAGTCGTTATGAACACTTATCAAGTCGTTATGAACTGTAAAGAAATCGTTATGACTATCAAGTAGTTATGAACTGTAAAGAAATCGTTACAGCAATCAAGTCGTTATGAATGATAAAGAAATCGTTATGACTATCAAGTCGTTATGAACTGTAAAGAAATCGTTATAAACTCTAAAGAAATCGTTACAGCAATCAAGTCGTTATGAATGATAAAGAAATCGTTACAGCAAACAAGTCGTTACGAGTTTCAAAGAAATCGTTATGAAAAGTCTTAACAAATCGTTGCACAAAGCAAATCGTTATGAGAATCAAAGAAATCGTTACGACTAGAGAGTCGTTGCGAGTTCTAAAGAAATCGTTACGAGGTCTAAAGAAATCGTTACAGCTAGAGAGTCGTTGCGAGTTCTAAAGAAATCGTTACGAGGTCTAAAGAAATCGTTACGGCTAGAGAGTCGTTGCGAGTTCTAAAGAAATCGTTACGAGGTCTAAAGAAATCGTTACGGCTAGAGAGTCGTTGCGAGTTCTAAAGAAATCGTTACGAGGTCTAAAGAAATCGTTACGGCTAGAGAGTCGTTGCGAGTTCTAAAGAAATCGTTACGAGGTCTAAAGAAATCGTTACGACAGTCAAGTCGTTACGGGTTCTAAGGAAATCGTTACGAGGTCTAAAGAAATCGTTACGACAGTCAAGTCGTTACGGGTTCTAAAGAAATCGTTGCGATGTCTTAAGGAATCGTTGCGATATCGATTTGTTTTGAATTTTCCGGTCAAAGAGGAAATCGTTCTGCTTATCAAAGAAGTCGATACAAAGACTTGGACAGAATGTGAGATGAGACTTACCTGATTGTCTTGAACTTTATTTTTCTTTTATTTCCTGTTCTCAAGGCTCAAGTAATCCATTAGTACTATTTTGTTAATCATCAAAATTAATATATAAATAAATGAATTATTTATTATGGGGACAGTTTGGTCATCAGTATAGACACTGTAGAAAGTTAGAGCAACAAAAAATAATGGGTTTACATGTAAAACACCAGATCGCAATGTACCCCAGTAAGGATCGCGATAGGGTCTGATTAGAATGCGACTAAGTGTTTCATAGAATGCGACGGGTCTGTCAAGTTAGGGAATCAGAACGCGACGTTATCGCTTGTCGCGTTCAGAATGCGACAGGTATTGTGTCGCGATCGGCCCTGAGAACGTGGCCTATCGGGCCATCGCGTTCTCACGTCTTGCGCCTGATTCCGAGCGGGAAAAGGATAGGCCTTGGATTGCGGTCCAAGCTTTCCCTATTTTGACATAGGGTCATTCAAAAATCAAAAAGTAATTGCGCAAATGATGAAAATTCATGAAACTAGTTTTAAACGAATCTAGGCATGCAACAGTATTCATAGTAAATAGGAATTTGAAAGTGGACATGGTCTCGGCATGTTTCAATCAAGTTATTCACAAAGAACATTAAACGGTGTACAGTTGAGATAAAAAGATTAATTCGAGCAGTAGGATAGATGAAAATTAGGGCTTTCAGGGGCAAACGATGCCTAACTATCATCAGTATCTTCAGTTAAAATTTCATGGCATGGGGACGAGTATATATGGAGATCTATAATTAAGATGAAGGTTCGGGGTCATGATGATTGCAGGACTTCAAAAATCAAGAATAAAATATTAGCTCGATGGAGAATTATGAAACAAGATATTTTTGTTCCTGATGTATGGAACAATCTACAGACGAAATTAATTGATTTGTACTTGTGACAATGCTACCTTTGACTTGTTTGATCTTCTAGGGTTTAGAACTCGAAGTGCAGAGGTTGGAGCTCAGTGCAGCCTTTTCCCCACGAGTTCCTCTTCTCCTTGGCCTCTTCTCCACGTCCAACAAGCCCCAACAACGAGTTAGGGCCGGCCATGGAGGGTTTAAGGAGTATTTAAGCTCCTTGGGTTTCTATTTCCTAATGGGAATCTAATTCCCCTTTAATTCCGAGTTTTCCATATTTCTCTCCTCCTTCTAAGCTTGCAACTCCTATTAGGGTTAGGTTGGGATGCAATTTCGTGGCCAACTAATTAGGATAGGGCTAGGAATCCAATTCCAACCCAAATTACTTATTTTAATGCTTTAATACCCATATTCTATTTAGGTAATATTTAAGATACGAATTTATGATATTATTCTATTATTCTTCTTTTAAAAATCCTTATTTTGGCCCAATAAATTCTAGAGGGTCAATTTAACAAAGCTCATTACTCTTTTTCGTTTGATAGGTTTGAATTAATTCTTTTTTCTTTGATTTTCTAATTGACTAAATTTTTAATATTATTAAATATTTATTTTTTTTCGAAAAATTCATGTTGCTACAATGATAATCATGAAGAGTTCAGTGGCCAGTTCTTGAGTGATCTGATATTCTTGTACAATCTTGTTACATGAAATCCAGTGATAGTAAAGTGTTACTGATTGATCTCTTGCTCTTGACTTGTGTGAAATCTAGTGTTCACCACTCCAGTGGTCAAACAGTGTTATTGATTGAACTCGTGCTTGTCTTGCATGAAATCTAGTGGACACCACTCCAATGATCATGTACTACTATTGATCAGGCTCACGCTCTTGTCTTGCTATTGTTAATATTTCTATGTTTGTTAATTAATCTCTCGTATTTGCTTACTCGATAAATCCATCCTTGTGACTTACATGCGTGCTATTCGAAAAGTAATCAGAGACAAACCTCTTAAGTTATCTAATTCCACCCAGGTTATTTGTGATATCATGTCAATCTCAAAAGATATGTACATACAACTTCTTTATAATGATTAATTACCATCTTCTAGTTAATCCACTATGCTAGTTATTATTATTTGTTTAAATCATTAGTATATCTATCTATTGAAATACCTAGTGTATGCTTACCAATGATCTCTTCATCTACATTAATGAAATATTGTTCTACTCTTGTTATCTCTGGATTTCTTTAACCTTATTAACTGTTAATTATGAATTAGAATTGATTAGGGGTAATCTACTGGACATTTTTATGCTCATTATTTTTATTAATATTTTTCAATAAATTATTCAAGTGTAAAGTAAAGTGGTCGAGAAGTGTGCTGAGCAACTGAACCCCAAGTGACACAAGTGAGTTTCTCTTTAACCTTCTTATCTGTTGCACATCGGCTTCTTCCGCTGCCATAACGTCGGGGCGTGACAACAAGAAATATCCCTTCAGTGGAGTTGTAAGCAAGCAAGAACAAGTTAGCCCTCGCAGCCCTTTAGTTGGCGAAGGAACAGAGGGAGAGACCATAACTATTGTATCAACATGAAAATTTCATCAACTAGTTAGAAAAGTATTAGCATATAGGGTGATTGTTGATGAACTTCCTTTTAAATTTGTTGAGGGGCAAGGGTTTAGACCTTTTTGTAGTGTTGCACAACCAAAGTTTCATATTCCTTCAAGAATCACTTTGGCAAGAGATTATTTTGAAATTTATGTGGAAGAGATGACAAAGTTGAAATCTTTTATAAGTCGAAAAGTTTACCTTACAATAGATTTATATGTCTAACTGCACACTTTTATTGATAATGATTTGAAGTTGAATAAAAAAATCTTAAATTTTTGTCCAATTTTTAGTCATAAAGGTGAGGCTATTGGTAAGGCAATTGAAAAGTGCTTGAACAGTTGGGGTATTGAGAAGGTTATGACAATTACTATTGACAATGCTACTTCCAATGAAGTTGACATTGCATATTTGAAGAGGAGAATTAATAATTGGGATGGCAGTGTCTTAAAAGGAGAATTCATTCATTTGAGGTGTGTTGCACATATCATGAATTTAGTTGTTAATGATGGTTTGGAATTATCAAATGAATTTGTTGCACGTGTCCGAAATGCTATGAGATATGTGAGACAATCTCCATCAAGACTTCCAAAATTTAAGTCGTGTTGAAGAGGAAAAAATCTATAATAAGAGCTTCTTATGTCTTGATGTTCCTACAAGGTAGAACTCAACTTTTATGATGTTGGACACAACACAAAAATTTCAAAAGGCATTTGAGAGATATGAAGAGCAAGATCTATTTTTTATAAGGGAACTTAGTGAAAGAGATGGCTTAGGAAAGCCACAAGATGAAGATTGGGAAAAAGTTAGAAATTTGACAAAATTGTTGGAGAATTATTATGATGTTTCTTTGAGACTATACATTACCTCTAACACATACTTTCACGAGATTAGTAATGTTGATTGTCTTCTAAAAGAATAGTGTGGAAGTGCTGATTATGTTTTCAGTGATATGACATTCAAGATAAAATAAAAATACAATAAATAGTGGGGAAATGTAGAAAAGCTTAATCTCATGATGTTTGTTGTTGTGGTTCTTGATCCTCAATATAAATTGGTGTATGTTGAACTTTCAATCTCTCAAATGTATAAGAGTGGTATGACATTGACATCGAAGAAAAACTTTGTTTGATGAATACAAAAGTTTGGATGGAAATTCCAATGGACAACAGGTAGACACATTTCAGAGTGCATCTTCAACATCAACTTCTAGTAGATTGCATGATGAGTAATTGACACAAAAAATATGGTCAGTTATGAGGGATCGATTCCATTAACACATAGTTGAAATGGAAAGTGATGATGTGAAATCTGAGTTAGTCAAATACTTGGAAGAAGTTAGAGAAAAATATGTGGACTCATTTGATATTTTGACTTGGTGGAAAATCAACAGTTCTAGATTTCCTATCATTTCATTGATGGCGCATGATGCCTTGGATATTCCTATCTCTACTGTAGCATCAGAATCTGTATTTAGCACTGGTGGTCGTGTTCTTGATGCATTTAAGAGTTATCTATCTCCTAAAGTAGTAGAAACACTAATTTGCACTCAAAATTGGGTTCGGTCATCTAAAGGTCAGCTTAGTATTGATTGAAGAGAAATTAGATGAAGTTGAACAACTAGATGAAAGTAATATTTATTTTCTATCATTTATTTATTAATTTGGATAACTTTGAGTTGCTTGATGAATGTGATATTCATTTTCAACTGTTTACTAAATATATGTTTTTTTTTCAAAACTTTCAAGTGTTACATCAGTGCCTCTGGTTATTGATATTGCATAAGCTTTGTTGGTAAGTATTTCTTTGTCGGTAAATACTTGGTGATTATCTTAGTTGATGGATAATGATTTTTATCTCAAGAAAAATTTTGCAACAATTTTATTACAAAATGAGAGTTTGTGAAGTGTGTATCTTTCTATCTGTTATTTCAATCTATATACAAAACTATCCATGTATATGTAGAGTCAATTTTAACTCTCGTTAACTTCATTATCTTTAATGGAATTAAATGACAGGGTTTTTTTTGGGAACGATGGGTGCAGTAATGCCACTTTAAATGCACTTCAAGAAACTCACCAGTGTGCAATGCTCATTTTTATTGGTTTTTTTATCACTAGAACTTTCAATGTTGATGTCAATCACATTGAGGACACTTGCATTTTTTCACAACATGGTCCAGCAGAACGTCCTGTCATGGGAAAAGGTTCATGACTCATGGCAGGAAGTCATGAGTATAAGTCAAACTGGAAGCCATGCACTAATAAAAAGAAAACCTAGTAAATTAGTTCCCTACTTGATCATTAATGGGAATTAGGAGGGAGTTCATCCAGAAAAAATTTCCTAAATTGGAGTAAGATTTGTGGAACCCTTAAATGGAGGGCTGCATGAGTGAGTTGAGTCTTTTGTGTATAATTTCATGATGATTATTATCAGATTATAACTATTTGAGTTGAGTCATTTGTTTGAGGATAGAAAAAACATGTATGTTTCCGGTGCGCCTCATCGGATACAACCGATATATGTTAGATAAGGTTCTGGAGATGTGCATATATATACTGAAAAATCTTTCAATATAATATTTTTTTCCATTGTTCATCTATAAATCCAGTTAGATGGGGTAGATTTTGCAACAAAAGCAGTGTGCCAGAGAAGTGCAGAAGTTAAAACATGGGAGATCTTTCATATTTATGTGTTTTTTTAGGATGTTCTCTATGCAAAAGGCTCCATGCACGTTACGTACTGAGCCTGGGCAAGTTGCAGTTAAACAATTTGTTTTCCTCTTTCTAGTATTTCTTTTTCTGATGACCCGCCTGGACAAAAAACAACTGGGCGCCATGTTTCTATCAAAACAAATTTCCACAGTGATAGAGGAATCTAATCACACCGCATTGTTGCTGTAGTTACAGACAGAAAGTACTTAGTTCAGGCTATGAATGCCTGGTTCAAGGCAGTTCTAGGCAGGCATTTTTTGTTTTGTTTTGAAGGGCAGTTCTAGGCAGACATTGAGATAGAGGCAACAGAAGAGTTCAAAAAGGGAGCGCAGGACACAACAAATTAGTCAAGTTTTGTTCTGAAAAAACAATCTAAGTGCTTTACTTTTCATAGGTTCTAGAGAATTTGTCGTTGGTTTTAAATCTATATTGGCATAGGATATTCAATAGAAAAAAGGGAAAAATAATTAGAAGTCTCTAACTGTAATAGGGAGGTCCTTACTGTAACATGTTTTGACGTATATTGTAATCAGAAATAACACTTACTGTAATGAATTACAACTCTGTCAGGAATTAGAAAATAAATCAAATATCTGTTAGGAACTCCTAATTAATTTGTCCTAGAAAAAAATAAGAGAAAATAAATACTCATTTAACCCAACAATATAATAAATGCAAAAGTTCTTATTTGTGATTGCAGCATCATAATGGGACTCTTGACAACAACATGAGAGATTTGGTGATGTGTTTGTTTCCAAGTAAAGTAATATGATATGATCTTTTTTTTCTCTATTCTAAGACTGACAACAAAATGCCTTCTTAAGCTGATGAAGGCTTTGGGCATTTCAATATTGTGTTAATATTAATACTATCATCCCTAATAGGTTACCACTTTATAGTGCATTACTGGGGAAATCTAATGTTTATGATGGTGGATTAGTGTGGATGCAATTTTCTCTTGATATAATTTATCTTTTGGACTTAGAAAAGTCACGTTATGTATATACTTCCTTTTAAGAAGATATTTTATGTTTTTTGGAAGTTCTTACATATTACATATCTATGTTGTTGTTCAATTCACATTATTAGACTCTTATTATGTGAACAATTCAAATTATGTAATATATATATATATATTGTATATATATAATAATATTATCTATATGTGAACAGTCCAAAAAGAACCCCAACAGGTTCAAATTGATGATCTACTTATGTGAACAGTCCAAAAAAAACCAACAAACACAAACCAACGATTTGTAAACATGAACAGCCCCCCAAAAAAAAAACCAGCAGGTGCAAATCGATGGGTTGAACCGATCCAAACCGAACTAATTCGGTTCGGTTCGGATCATTTACAACTCGGTTCGGTTCAGATTTTAATAGAGTTTAGTTTGGTTCAGGTTAATTCGAAAATGATCTTAATCTGAACCGAACTGAACCATGAACAGTCCTACAGTACTACATGGATAACGGAGAATCTCATATATCTCTTTCAAATGCACAAATATAAATGGAGGGTTGGTCATCCCTGGATCATTGTGCTTCTATCAGGAGGATGAGATGTCCTCGAGGGCGGCGAACGATTTGGATTTTCCACAATAGAACTTGGAGATTCCCCTCCTGCAGGTCCAAGAACCAGGGATGAACAACGGTTGGCAAGTACATCTAGTAATCAAAAGAACAATTGCCCCCAGAAATTTCTGGGTGAACCAAAACATGAGCAACAAGAAGATAATTTGCATTATTCTAGGAAATTCTTCATCAAACATAAATCGAACAGCTTGAGACACGATTCCACAGGTTTAATCAAATGCTCTTTTGGGATCGTCTTCTTCTTCCTCAAATCGGGCACAAAACTAACAGCTTGAGACAAGATTCAACATAGATCAAAGCACTTATCTATAGGGGATCAGAGAGTTCCCCCCTCCTCTCTCTTTAAACTTGCAATCTGATGAGAGTTACTTGATCTACTAATTCCCCTTTCATCCATTTCCAGCATCAACCTTCTAACCGGGAAAAACCTTATTTTCGTTTAATTCCAACGATCCAAAGGCAGTGAACTACCTTTGATCTAACAACCTCTGTAAACAATGCCCATAAATTCCCCGTGAAAAGCAGTATGAAATAGTTCGAACCTTACCCACTTTATTCACCAATTTATCTGTAACTATACTCTAGACACACCCCTCAGTTTCCCCATCGATTTTTCTGTCGCTCACGCCGATTTGGAGCAAATTTTAACGAAATCTACCAAAAATACATAAAGTAAAACAAACCCTATAAAGTCTCATAAAGAGACCAAACAATAGGAAAGTTATGGAGAAAACAGAAATCTCGAAAATTCCAGGAAAAAAAGAGGCCGAAGGAATGCACCTAATGGGGAGTGCTTCCTCCAGCGCTTCCGCAACGTCGAGGGGGCCTTTGAATTTGCTCTGCACCTCTGCTTCCCCGTCATCCTCCTTTTCGTCAGACCCGTCAGATCCCCCCGAGCTGTCGCTGTTCTTCCCGATTGACGAGATGCTCGAAGTCGCCTCCTCATCCACCTCCTCCTCCCCCCCCCTCCCCAACCACCCGCACCCATCCCTGCCCCCCACCACCCCCCATCCTCTGCAGCGCCCCAGCTGGCGGACTCTGGTCGGCCCCGACATTCGGCGGCTGGAGCACTAGGATGCAGGAGACTCCCCGGACTATCCCCGCCGCCTCCATCTAGCTGCCCCTCTCTCCAATGCGATCGACATGGATGGATCCACTGTGCACGGCCACAGAGGAGAAGCCGAAGAAGCCCCAGCAACAGAAGAAGAACAAGCCGAAGAAAAACAAGAAGAAGAAGAAAGGGAAGTACCGGAGAAGGGAAGGAACAGTGGGAGGAGCATCGGAGGGATTGGGAAAAGGGACAAAATTTTCCCGGCGGTGTGCCGGAGGGCAGTGGGGGACACATAAATTTAATTGAGTGGGGTCACTCCAAAAATTATTATGTACTAATAGATTTTGTGGTAAAGTTCAGTGAGATCACTCTACATACAAAAATTTTCAACCAACTCAATTTAACAAAAAATATATATATCTATTAATAGAGTATCAAATTTTCAGTAGGATCATGTGACCTCACTGACCTCTTCATAGACGCCACTTTGGGAGGGGGTTCACCCCCTCCAATTCCGATGGGGGGGGGTGGAAGCGGACAGAGGAGGAGGCATCGGAGGCGGCCGCGGCGGATAGAGAGAAAGGAGGAGGAGGTGTTGGAGGGGGGCGCGTCGGACAGAGAGAGAGGAGGAGGCGGCGCCGGAGGGGGACGCGACGGAGAGAGAGAGGAGGAGACATCTGTGGACACCCCAAAATTTTAATAGGCCCATTTCCATGGAAGGCCTAACTTCTTAAATCCCCTCACAAATCAGAAGAGAAAATACATGTAAATGGCCCATGTGCAAAGATCACAAAGCCCATTAACCAAAACCTATATTACCCCATGCAAGGAGGTGAGCATAAGCAAATGCTACACCTCCCAAAAGGGGGTCCCAAAAATGGCAAAAAGGCTCCTATGTAACAGAGGGTGCAAGGGGCTGGCTGGGGTCTTCTTGGGCAGGTTTTCTAGAAGCTTTGGAAGAGGCCAAGAGGGCTCCTACGTAAGAGGCTTGAAGGAGGGGCTGAAGAGAGGCTTGTGTGAGAGGTGTGTGGAGAGAAGGCTTTGAAGAGGGAGAGCTCTCCCCATCTCCACGCCATCTGCTGCTGTTGCTGTTCTCATTCCCCAAAGGAAGCCCACCGTGAAGAGCTTTGAAGGCAAGCCAAGGAGAAAAGGTGAAGAAGAGAAAAAGAGAGAAGAGAGAGGGTCCTCCTCCATGAGTTGTCCCATCATGTGAAGAGAGAAAGAGAGAAGGTAGAGGTTGCGTTGGGTTCCTCCCCTCTCCATTTCTTTGAGTTTTTTTCTTTTGTACCTTCTTTCTTCCTTGTGTTAAAAGAAGTGTCTCGTTATGAGCTTTTGTTCTCTTCTTTAATGTCAAATCCATGTGTCTCTTATTCTATTTGATGCAAATATCCTCCCCCCCCTTGCATTCAATGCATGTGTAAGTTTTTTTTACTTTTCTTTGATAGCATGGAAGGGATGTCACGGTTTGATGAGAGGTCATCCTTTACATGGTGGGTCTTCTCTCAATCCAAAAGACTCATAAGGGATCTTCTATATACTCTCATGCCCCAACAAATAGGGTTTGAGGGAGAATAGAGTCCATTGGGCCTTGCAAGAACCCCTCCAAATGCATGCATCTTGCTCATTGTTTCCCCCATTCAATGAGACTTTTCTCACTGTTTTAACCCCCCTCAAAAGAGCAGGTTTTCACTGTTAAATAGTCCTATTTGCATGTTCTTTTGCCTTGGGAATACATCTCTTTTGCTAGCAAATGAGTTGAACAATCAATGTTCATGCCCAAAGCTTAGCATTCCTTGCAAGTGGCCCATTAAATTTTCTGTTTTGATCCTCTTAAAAGACTGGTTTTCACTGTTTTAAAACACCCCATTTAAGAGATTTTGGTGTTTGGGGCATATCTCCTTTGCTAGCCAAGGGTTGAACAATTAATGTTCATGCCCCCATACTTAGCATCTATGGAGACAGCCCAATAGACCTGTTTTTCGGCCCAAAACCGCCCCTTTCACATGGGTGAGCCCAGCTTCAAGGGTGCTGGCCCACTGCCCACAGGGAAGAAGCCCCAGCTGCCGGTTCACCTGTTCTGTGGGTGACCCTGTTGATTCGGCCACCCTGGATGGGTCTGCCGATTCGGCAGGCAACAACCCTCCCTTGACTGAACCATGTGAGCTAAGCCATGCTTTATGTGATTTAAGCCAAGGAAATGAACAATGGACTGATGAGAAGCCTATTTAAACCCCGGGTTAGACAATGTGATGTCTATGCCCGGGCATATGGACCCACACATGTTTTATTTTCCGATCGGTATTTGTGTGGTCATGATGCCATCTATCTCCTTAAATGCTTGCCTTGGAGGTTGGTGTCATGTGCCATTTGGGTTATGTCGTCATTTGACATACACCATTTCTTCTAGTACTGTCTCCATTTTGGTGGGCGTGTACCGTGCTCTCCCCTATCAACCAAGATAAGGAGAGATGTTGTCGGATTTTCTCCGTGAGGATCAAATCGACGAGGGTCCTTTTAAAAGAAGCTTCCAAAGTTTAATTGAGCGGCGCCGAATCGTGAATAGAGCTACGTTGCATAAATATTAAGAGAATAAGAGAGCCGATTAAAAGAATGTTTCATTATAAGAACGACAAATCAAGGCATTTCACGTTGCATATGTTTTAAAAAAGTAAAAGATCAAATCAAAAAAATCTTTTCACAATAAAAGCAAAAGTAAGCAATTAGGCCGACTCACATTTTTTACATGCTTCAAATAAAACAAAAGAATGATTTGAAACTACTTTATTGACACAAAAGGCAAAGGAACAAATGGCTCATTGTTTTGCAACTTGCATGTTTTCAAAAGAACAAAAGACTAAAATGAAGCTCTTCTTATGATAAAAGAACAAATAGATCATCTCATGTTTTTCAAAAGAGCAAAAGATCGAATCAAGATGGTTTTCATAATAGTAAAGACAACAAATGGGCAAATAAAAAAAAAGATCCAATCACATCTAAGTAAAAGATGCAATAACCTCGAATAGACATCGTGTCTGTTTATCATTCCGGCATAATTTTGAGTTGCGTTTTGCACTATCATCGGATGTCTCCATTTTAAGGCCACAAGGCTTTCTAATTTCTGGCGATCAATCAAGGGTTTTCCCTCTCAGGAGGATGTAATTAACGTCGTTGCGCTTAGGCAACGACGGGATATTGGTCCAGGACCCGACACTCACTTTCGTTTGACGAAGTCAAACGGTGCGTACAATAGACCTAAAGCCCTCCGACTCCCGGAGGCAAACCACTGGTTGTCACTTTGGTGACTAGCACGCCCGCGCTCTGCAATTGTAGGGTCATCTCTCGTCACCATTGCTCAAGTAGCATTCGACGGGATTTGAATTTACAATGCGCAACCATGAGAAAAAAGAACAACATGATAAAAATAGATTTTAATATCAATATAAATAAATCCATTTCCACAACACCCAAATGAGCCACAGTGGATAGAGAGAGAAGAAAGAGGAGGAGTAGAAGTCGAAGGGGGTCACATACCTACGAAGGTGGTGTTCGAGGGCTCCCAGTGACATGCACGGACGACGCTCAAAGGTGGGGGGGGGGGGGGGGGCGAAGGTGAGGGACAAATAGAGTCAGAGAGAGTGACTAGAAGTGGAAGAGAGATTATGCGGGATTTGAGGAGATGAGATTTATTTGGCGGGGTTTTTTATTTCTTGGGCGGGAATGAGCGGGGACAATGGGGGAATTGACATAAGCCAGCGGCTTTCATCATTTGTTGATATATCTTAAACTTTTGTCAACGGATGATAAAGATCGTTGATATATTCTAATTGATATATCCTAGCTTAAGTTCGACATATCTTAAATTTATGTCAACAGTTGTCTTGGATGGTTGATATATCATAAATATATGTCCATGGTTATGTTTAATCACTGATAAATATTAGATATGTCATCGGTCAATATTAACTGTTGATATATTGTCAATATGACAGTAGATTTAGTTAATTACTGATATATTTTTGTTGATAAATTTTATTTTTTTTGTAGTGTATGAATAATAATGTTCCTCATCACTCATAAGAAATGTTTATTATAAGATTATTTTTAGAATAATATTGATGTAAATTATAGAAAAATAACTTTATCAATTGAAAGTACTTATTACAAGACCCCACTCTTTCTTTCTATCAACTAATAAAATTGTTTAGGAAAAATTATGTATATACCTCAGAATCTTCCATATTCAAAGATATAGCCCCAAAATCTGATTATTGATTTGTATACCCCTCAAATCAAGAGAAAACATCATTTATGCCCCTACCATCATGCTCTGTCAATTTGAGTAAACCATGGTTGGGTTAAACTAGGGAAATGACTGACCTATCCTTGCATTGGTAGTTTCTTGTGCAAAGATTATAGGTCAGCTTCTATTTCTCTCTCCATTGTGAAAGGGGGATTAAACAATTTCTAGAGGTATCACTTATGTGGTTCTCTTTGTCAGCAAGAGGTTGAAGTAGTTCTCTTATCCGACAACAACTTGGATGGTTCTCTTCTCCGACAATGACAAGGAGAGCTGAAGTGGTACTCTTTTCTGACAACAACTCAAGTGGTTGTCTTCTCCAGCAACATCTACAATGATGGTGGCTGGGAGACAATTTGTAGAGGCGTTTTGGATGCATGACAACACAGTCTTCTTCTCTTCAAAAAAGTCATCCATGCGATGACACAGTCATCTCCGATGAGTTACATAGGTGCATTTAAATAATGTTGTAGAATGTTTGGTTGGGTGTGTCACTAACCCCACCAATGGCTTAAATAACACTATGATTCCATTGGTTTAGGATATAATAGTGTTCGAAGTGGAGATTTAAAATATCTTCCAATGCTTGAGTGTAAGGTTTGGGGTTTACATTCGTTACCCCCCACATTGTGTAATTTTGAGTTTTACATGTGAAAATGTGGTCCTACTGTGCTTGGCTGACCCACCTTTTTGTTTGTACACTAGTTGGTTACTATAAATGTTGGACAAATAGTAGATAAGAATAGCTATAACCTGAAGGTGTCCATTTTTTGTCAATCTTTTGATATAGGGGAAACCTGTGGATAGTTGTTGTAGGAAATTACATTTAATGTTCTTTCTCTTGAAAGAGGGAGTTAGCATCATTACCTGCATCTCCATTTGTCTTCCTACTTCATTACTTCTTTACTTTCATGTGAAATATATTAAAAACGATGGACTTGCCTCATACATTAAAGTTGGGGGAAAATATTGACAAATGGAGATGATCATTTACAACTTACATGTTATCAAATGAAAGAATATGAGGTTCATAGAGATTATGCTAACTTGGAGGACTTGAGGGATGAAGCAATTGAATTGATGAGTTGGGGTGTGGACAACATAGTAAACTTTGATGTGGAGGTACCCAATGCACAAAAATTGGAATTGCAATGAATAGAAATAAATATGAATGTTTTGAGAATGTTTTATTCCTTCATCAAGGAAAATGTGATCAAGGCGTATGTCAGTGAGGAATTCTTTAGGAGACCACTGGCTTCCTCACAACCAGAACATGAGTCAACTATCCCAGTATATGTGTAGCCACCAGCATTTGTTGGGAAGCAACCACGGACATATGTTGAGATTGCATCACTAGTTCCATCATTTGAGGTACAAGTGGATTAGTCTAAAAGGAGAAATGTTCATATATGGAAGACCAATTAACAGTTCATGATGATGAAGACTTAGATGATGTGGATGCTAAATATCTAGAAGATGTATTTGATGATTTTAAACACCAATTAATTGATGTGTCAAAAAAAAGAAGAGCTTGATCTATATTGCCATGTGGACATTGAAGACTTATGTCACCCTTGTGGGAGCTTTGAGTCTAAATACATTATAGATGATGAAGAGTAGGAGTTCATGGTGCATGATCTAGAACATCCTAACATGTCAGTAGGTAGCAAGTTCTTTGATGTACACCATTTTCGGCTTGCCTTATCATAGTATGCAGTAATGAATGAATTCAAGGTTAAGTATATCAGATTTGAACCGTTAAGGGTCTCTGTAACATGCTTTGATGAGGATTGCAAATGGAGGTTATATGTAAACCGATTTGATGATGGACACACTTTTTAAATCAAAACTATGCAAGAAGAGCACACATGTGCGTCTGTGAACAAGACTACAAATGACATGGCCAACCAAGCTTGAATTGCTGAAAAATGTATCCCATGGTTAAGGTTTGAAGGTGAGGTTCCCATAAAAGAGTTGGTGAGAAGATTAAATGAAGAATGCCATTTAGACATTTCTTACTAGTGGGTATATAGGGGGAAAAAGTATGCATTCAAAATGATACATGGAGAATGGCAACATATGTATGGAAGAGTTTATGGCTTGCAACATGAGCTACTCAATAGAAATGAAGGTAGTGTGGTGAAAGTTGACATTGAAGATGTAACGCCCTGACGTGGAATATCAGAGCGATAAATAGTTAAATAAATAGCATAGAGCGAGAAATAGACATCAAAGCATTGAACAAATTGGAATAATGCCAAATGAACCATATTTATTAATAACTCCACTAAGTTCTATTACATTCTCTAATTCAGAGCCAAAACTATGGACTAGAGTACTTTATTCAAATGAAAATAATGAACTAACTATCAAACTACCTACTACGACGATTAGTTGTCGAATGTCAGGTCACTCCTACTCTTGCTCTTCTCCATCCTCGAGCGTGTGGTAGTCCCCATCAGACTCACTTGAAACACATATAACAAATAGCGCAGGATGAGTGATAACACTCAGTAGGACTTAATATCTCGTGAAACATGTATACTTTAAGTGATTAATGTCTTGTAAAGCATGGTCACTGGAGAGAACGATCAAGTATAGTCACGAGAGTAATATCACATGATAGCGAGAGAGCAATAGTACTTTTCATCAGAAAATAGCACAACTAGCACGATAAAGATTGGCCATATAACGAGATAGCACGATAACACGCAAGTCACAATAGCACGTTGGTTGATCTTCTTGTCAATTTGAATTGATTGTCATAGATTAATCTTGATAGTAGAGTACTTGGATGTTATGTCATACACCCTGATCATTAAAACTCCCATGGGCACTAGCACTTTTCGAGCGCACCTCCCAGGACCAGATCGGGCCCTTTATAATGTTGCCTAGCATTGATCATGTTTTTATCTTAGACAATCAATAGATGGCCAAATAGAGTACCAAGAATAGATGAGAGTAATTGAAGAATAGATGAGGATATAGAGAGAACGTGAATAGATGAGAGTATAGAGAAAGTAGATAAGAACGAGGGTCAAATTCGTAAAACAATGATAAACAGACGATAGTAACAGTTGCACAACACACACTATCGTGTGCCAGTAGTCTGGTGGAAGCCACTAACCACCCAGCAGTCGTGCTATGAACATAGGCCAGAGGTACAACATGATCTCAAGATAAGAGAGAAAATCTAAGGCCGTTGGATCATGCTGATCCCTAAGGGTAAAATGGGTATTTATAGTACAACCTGCTCGTCAGCAATGGATGTTTTCCAAATCCAAGGAGTCTTATGGAGGCCTTTGAAGTGCGCGGCATTGTTGACTGTGCCCTCTCGTTGTTCAAAGTTCATTGCACAGGTCAAAATGCTCGCCTTCTCTAAACTGTCTCTCAAACTGAAAATTGCAAAGATGAACTAGCACAGTGGTGAGAGTAGGTCATTTCCATAGGGAAGCTGAATAGAATCTGACTTAAACTACTTTGATTTGAAAACACTTTTTACCAAAATAACATTGTAATAGAATCACTTCTATGAACAACACCAATCTAAAAACACTACGAACTATAAGATGAAGAACAAAATGGGAACATGATGTAATAAATTCTAGATTAAGAAACCATAAAATACATTAAACTGTAACGCCAAAACTCTGGATCTGATCCCCTTATCAATGTCGAATTATCTATCAATGCTCAACCATTAAAGCAAGAACAGAGGGATTAAACAAATGCAATGGATCGAATTCTAAACACAACAGAATTGGAATTTGCAACACACTAGATCTATCTGTTATAAGTACAGAGAAGATGAAAATTAAAGACAAACAACACCACTGAATCGATCTCTCCACACCAACCTCATAGCTCCCACAGTAGCCGAACTCCCAGAATATGAACTCCCAGATTCCAAACATTAGAAGTAAAATTCAGAAGAAATGTTCCAATCTCTTGGGTACCCAGAACAAGCCAAAGATGGATTCCCTGGGTTGCTTTGGACCCTTCTCCCCAACGTAAAGAAATGAAAAAATAGATGCTGTCAAGCAAGAACAAAGCCACAAACCTGGACCCTAAAACCCTCTGATCTCCGGAAGAACAGGAAAAGCTAAAATCCCACATTAATCAAACTAACCAACCCTTACATGCTCTGCTGAATGAAAGAATTCAGAAAACACAAATGGCATTGGATTGAACTATCTAAACACAAAAAAATATAGAGGATTAAACTAATATACTGGATTGAATCATCTATGCACAGAAGAAAATGGAAAACAAAAAAGTTCACAGATGTCAATTTATCTCTCTCAACCCCCCAACCATCTCACAAATCTCCACGGAAGAGGGGAAGATAAAGCCAATCTTCCCCTCTGCAATTGAAATAGAAGAAAGAACAGAAAACAAATTAAAATTCCACAAAAATCGAACTCACAACCATCAAGAACACTCCACTGCTCTCACAGAAAAAGAAAAGTACAGGAAAGTAAAATGGCATAAGACCAATTCTTAAATCTCTACTGATGAAGCTTTAAGAACTAGAACTCTCACAGATGCTATTCTGAAAGAAAGAATACAAGAAGAACAGGAAATCAACTAAAAATGTTAAAAACTCCAACCCGGATGCTCTGCTAAAAGGAAAGATACAGAACAAATAAAACTCTCAGAAATTTCGAACTAATCTCCCTCCCCTTCTCTGCAAGGAAAATTACAGAAGAAATAAATGGCAAAAACTAAAATCCTAAAAACTCCACATTCGAACTGGCTCTAGAAGAACAGAAGACTGGAAATTCCTAAAAAAATTCGAACTCCCTCAGATGAGGACCTTGGGGTCCTTTTATAGGCCCCTGGACTCCATCGCCACTGCACACAGGAAGCCCTTGCCAGCTCTGCATACACCGCCTGGCTTCAGCCGCGCCACCTCATAGGACCAACCGCGCACAGCCTCTGCACATCTCCGCCTCTGCCGCTGCGCACGAACCCAGCCCAGCATCGCACCGGTCCAGCCGGCCTCACCTCCTCCCTGGCCGCACCTGGGCGCTGGCCGCCCAGGCTTCACACACCTCCAGCTGCGCTTCCCACCATCTGCACAGCCCAAGTCGCCAGCAGCTTCGCACCAGCTGCACCCAGCAGATCCGGCCGCTGCGCAGCACCGCCTCCAACTGCTTCGTACGCCATCGCGCCCAGGATCACCACACATGGCAGATGCGCAGCTTTGCACCGCCAGATCTCCACGCTCCATCGCCCATCGCTGCGCACGGCAGCTCCACACCCAGCATGCACCAGCCAGCACACCCGCCCAGCAGCTTCTGCGTAGGAACCATGGCTAGCCCCTTCTGGAGTCTTCCATTTGCCCCAAACCGCCAGAGCCATCTGCTGCCAGCTGGAGAAGAAATAAAATAGTAAGGCAAGGCTTAATGGGGTATGTGTAATGATCTGGTGAGATGAGAGAATGTGATTGGGTGGGGGTATTATTATTTTTTTATTTAACAAAATTGAGAGGGATAAACATATCTTATTTATTTAAAAATGATGTTTATCTACTTTTAACAAACTAAAAATATTATTACAAAGATCTTTTATTTTTCAAAATATATTTATGAAAAGAAAATGGATATGATTAGTCGACCTGACAAGAAATTAGTGATTAACCCATTCACAAACCTATTTATGGATGAAATAGAAATTAAAATCGAATTGCATATTATTTATGGACAAAGGCTGTCTAAAATCAACTACATGTATGAAATTTAACACGAAAAATTTAGTAGTTATCACTCCCCCCTACTTAAACATTGCTAGTCCCCTAGAAATAAAAATTATTCCAAATATAGGACTAGAAGATGTAATGTCTCATGCTAAACAGTCATCATGTAAAAGATTAATGTAAAAATATGTCTTTCCTAATTGTAAAAGCTTATGACAAGAAATTAGTGCAAAAATGGTAGCTCACTTAAGAGTTCACATCAGCCCTCCTGGAGCTCCTCTGCCTCGGCTAGTATTTAAGAATAGATTAATTCGAGGGAGAAGAAAAGAATTGTGAAATAAGATCATTGCTCAGTCAGATTGGGTTGTTTCTCTCAGTTCCATTCTGCCCATCTTCCTTGAGGATTATTTCTCTGAGTTGGGGACTTTGCCCCTTTATTTGCACTTTGTGCACTCAGAATTTTTTTATTTCTTTTTCATCCACAATGCTGCACAACCCATCACTTTTCAAGAGTATCGAGTCCAACTTTACTCAGATCCGGGGCATTTTCATAAATATATTTTTCTTTTGCTTTTACTTTTGCTTTTCTTTTGCTTTCTTTTCTTTCTTTTCCTCATAAAAGAAGGATGGACAGTCAAGTTCCTTGATCACATGCCTTCACTTCCTTCACAATTCACTTAAGGGGAATGGAGAAAACTAATCACCTCTCTCCTACTAGCCTTGACAAATTTGCTACATTCGGGTTCAACTAGTCTAAGTGGCTATGTAGTGTGTGTATGAAAACCTCTTGCCATAAATCCTTACATAAGGTAGACAAGAAGTACATGTAATCCTTTAACAGAGGCTACCTGACATGGATATTTGTAAAGGAGTGTGACAACTACAAAATTTTAATGGTTAAAGACCAGACACATAGTTCGCGTTTTGCAATGCCAAGCATTTTTTTATTCAAAGATGAACCATTGTGAAATTTTGTTTTTATTTACATATGTACAAGCTCAATATAAAGAAAGAAAATGAAGCATTGGTTAGGGTGAGGACTATGAATGCATGCTTATTCTACCTCTCCCCCCTACTTATTTACAGGAAAAGAAAGTAAGACAGAGAATTACCTGATGAAGGAAATCTGTACACTTGGGTTGCCTCCCAAGAAGCGCTAAGTTTATCGTCTTCAGTCGGACACAATTAGGCTCCGTTTGGCTCAGCTAGCTTGGTAGAATCAAATTTCAAGGAAGATTGGCTTTCAAAGAAATGCTTTAACCTCTTCCCATTAACAGTGAATGATTGTCCTGTCTTAGGCACAAGAATAATGACAGCACCATTGTCGTAAGCTTTGACAACAGTGTAAGGACCATCCCATCGGGACTTCAATTTTCCCGGAAACACACAAAGCCTGGAATTAAACAACCAAACCTTATCATGCACTTGAAAAGTTTTTCTATGAATGTGTTTATCATAGAATGTTTTGGCTTTGGCTTTATAGATTTTTAGCTTTGACTTTGGCTTATTCTCTCCCTTAAACCCTAGAGCACAGGGTTGGTCTACTGCTTTTTTCACACAAGATTTTTCCAAAGAGTCTACCACTAGACAACTCTCTCCTTGATCATGGTGCCCAGATGCCTTAAAAATATTGATACTAACCCGCTCATCCCCAAATGATATATCCATCATCCCTGTAGCACAATTAATGTTGGCTCTAGCTGTAGCCAAAAAGGGTCTACCAAGGATGATGGTGGACTGAGTTAAATCCTGAGGAGTGTTCATGTCCAGAATGATGAAATCGGCAGGGAAGTAGCAATCATTGATTTTTATAATAACGTCCTCAACTAAGCCTTTAGGAGTGGTGACAGAACGATCGGCTAGTTGAAGGACAACAGAAGTGGGTTTCAACTCTCCTAGCTTGAATTTCTCAAAAATGGCAGAAGGTAGGAGATTGACACTGGCTCCCAAATCCAAAAGACTGCTTTCAAAAGTGACTCCACCGATGGTGCAAGGAATTAGTGGAGTGCATGGATCTTTGAGCTTTTTAGGGAGTTGATTTAAGATAATGGCACTCACAGTTTTGGGAAGAATGATTGTTTCAATTTTATTTCTCATTTCACGTTTTGGAGTGCACATTTCTTTCAGGAATTTGGCATAAACAGGCACATGCTTGATGGCATCAAGAAGAGGAATGTTGATATGAACTTGCTTAAACAGTTCCAAGAGTTCATCATTACCAGTTGATTTGTTTTTGAATTTTGGTTTTAAAGCTTCAGGAAAAGGAACTCTTGGAATGTAACAACTTGGGTCTTCATTTATTTTGATTTTGTCTAGAGGTTCTTCAGTCATTTTCTCTTTTTCCTTGGATTTTTCTTCTTCAACATTTTCCTCACTCTCTTCTTCAATTTCAGTTTCAATTTCATTTTCTTTATCCTCATGCAATGTTGACATGTGTGGGTGAGGATTCATTCTGATTTTTCCACTTCTTAATGTTGACACAATTTTCACATTTTCCACTTGGGGGCCCCTAGCTTGGGTAGGAGGATGGTCCTGTTGTATCGGTTGATTCGGACTTTGTGGTGCTGGAATATTTTGGACAAAAGCTTGTTGTTGGTTTGGTGGTGGAGGGGCATTTGGTCGAGCAGGTGGTGGTATGTACCCCTGGACTTGATGGTATTGCTGGTTCTGATAAAATTCGGGAGGGTTGTTCCTTGGGTTTGCTACAGCTTGACTTGGCAGCTGCCCTGATTCCCTCCTATGACATACATCAACAATCTGGGACTCTATCTTTGTCAAATTTTGTTGAAAATTTTGATTTTGAGTTTGATATTGATTTTGTTGTTCTTGCACAGTTTGACATAGAGTCGCCATCATGTTTTGGAGTTGATTCATTTTATCATCCCAATTAGGCTGAGGAGGTGGTGGTTGATTATATGAAGGTTGCTGGAAATTGGTGTAAGCAACTTGATTTGAGTTTTGATTTCCTTGGAATTGTGGAGGTTTGGAATAAGAAGATTGGCCAAATCCCGAATTCTGATTGGGATAAGATTGACCATACATGGATTGCTTAAAAGAAGGTTGAGACACTTGTTCAGATTGATTTTTCCATGAAAAATTCGATTGATTTCTCCAACCAGGGTTGTATGTGTTAGAGTATGGATCATAGGAGGGTTTGTAGAAACCTTGAGCAGCTTGGACTTGTTCCTGAATGAAAGGGGTTAATTGGACAGTAGTGGGACAAGCACTGGTGGGATGAGCTGGGCTAGCACACATAGCGCAAGTTTCAGGTGGTTGAGAAAATTTAGGTATGGCTTTCCCAGTCAAAGATAGTAATTGATCGAATTTTTGTTCCAACTTCTGCTCCAATCTCTGATCAAGTCTAGCTAACATGTCTTCTACCCTAGAATCTGATTCTCCTCTCTCCCTTAGTTCATACAACCCTGCCTTCTTTATAGGTCCTAGAGCTCTCTCATAAGAGTGGAGTGAGGCATGATTGATAGAATTCTCACTCAATGTTTCAAACAAATTATATGCATCATCCTTGCTCTTAGTCATAAATGCTCCTCCACACGAGGCATCAACCATCTGCCTATTTGATTCTGCCAGTCCTTCATAAAAAGCTTGGACTATTTGCCACCTCGACAGACTATGGTGGGGGCATTTTCTGATCAACTCCTTTAATCTCTCCCATGATTCCTGCATGAATTCTCCCGGGTGTTGGGAGAATCTAGTGATTGCTCTTCTCATTGTGTTAGTACGGCCAATAGGGTAAAATTTCTTCAAAAATTCCTGCTGCATTTCTAGCCATGTTGTGATGGTTCTCCCTATGGTTCCTAACCAATGTTTGGCTTTGTCTTTTAAGGAGAACGAAAATAGGGTCAATCTTAAGGCATTTTCAGTGAAATTTTGGATCCTAACAGTGGAACAAATCTCTAGGAACTCATCTATATGCCTATAAGGGTCTTCATTGGGATTGCCATAAAAAGATGGCAACATCTGAATGGTTCCTGGCTTGATCTCAAAATGATTTGCTGGAATTTCTGGCCTGATGCAAGTGGCAGGTTGATAATTAGAAGGAATAGAGTATTCCTTCATCTGTCTGGGTACAACCTCCTCCATATTTCTAGCAACTTGATTTTGATCTTGGTTGGCCATCCTATGAAAGAATCTTTCTATCTCGTCTATAGGTTGAGTCAAATCTAAGTCCAGAGAACGTCTACCAAGCATGCAAAGTTTTCTATTTATGATTTATGATTTTTTTTAAGATTTTTATTGATTTTTTTGAATTTTTATGACAAACACAAACAATCACACACTTTCAAAACAAATTATCCTAAACTCTAAGTGTTCCTTGGACTTATGTTATTTTTCTCAAAATCAGATTTATGCTTGCTTAAGTCCAATCCTAACTCTTCTTGTACTGGCCAGGTAAGAGGTGGAGTAGAGGGAGGCCCCCCTTGCTTTCGCAAGGACCCAATTAAATAACCTCTAACTCACTTAAGCGTAAGTTTTTTAACCTCTAATCCTAGACACCAGACTTAAAGAGAAGTTTTGAATTTGAGAAATGATAAATCTAATTATGAACCCTAAGGCCACGTCTACTGGTTTTTATTAAAAGCTGAGGCAATGCAAGAATGTGGAAATTTTTTTTGTGATTTTTGGGCAAAGGAAAGGGTGATGAAATCCCTCACCTTATCTTTTTATTTTTAATGGGTGAAGCCCTTAAGCAGTCCTATTTTCAAATGTGAAGTGCACATATCAAGTTTTAAATAAGAGGTTGTCTAATGCTAAGTCTAATGTATGAAACGAGCGATGGAAGTCTTACCTTTCCACCGCACTCTTCAATGCAAGAAAGAAATAGAATTCAAATGACAATTAAGATGATAAATGTCCTAAAACACGGGATTCTAATCTTGAGAAATGAAATTTTTATTTACAAATAAATAGCTAACATGAAAGAGCGATTTGGAAATTTTTGAAGATTTAGATTTTTTAATTTTTATTTGGTTTTTGAACTAAATGAAATGAAACTTAACTAAGAAAATATAAAGTGGTACTATAGACTAGTCTCAAACCACACAAACCACAAAGAGTCCAATTATTACATGCCAACGAGAAAGAAATCTCTGTACATGCACAGAGAGTACATGAAATCCTCACTACAACTTCACTCTCACTCTTTCTATCTAAAAGACTGAATTAAAAGCAAATGGGAAAAAAAATCAGCAAGCTCTCCTCCAATGGGCTTCCAATGACAAGCCCAATCTCCATGGTCCACTTCAATGCAAATCTGAAATGAAAAGCCCAATAACAAGTCAATAGAAAGCTCAAAGCAAATGAAATCAAATCAAACTCTAATGCCTCCCCGGCAACGGCGCCAAGATGAAGCGCGCGGCATTGTTGACTGTGCCCTCTCGTTGTTCAAAGTTCATTGCACAAGTCAAAATGCTCGCCTTCTGTAAACTGTCTCTCAAACTAAAAATTGCAAAGATGAACTAGCATAGTGGTGAGAGCAGGTCATTTCCACAGGGAAGCTGGATAGAATCTGACTTAAACTACTTTGATTTGAAAACACTTTTTACCAAAATAACATTGTAATAGAATCACTTCTATGAACAACACCAATCTAAAAACAATACGAACTATAAGATGAAGAACAAAATGGGAACATGATGTAATAAATTCTAGATTAAGAAACCATAAAAGACATTAAACTGTAATGCCAAAACTCTGGATCTGATCCCCTTATCAATGTCGAATTATCTATCAATGCTCAACCATTAAGGCAAGAACAGAGGGATTAAACAAATGCAATGGATCGAATTCTAAACACAACAGAATTGGAATTTGCAACACACTAGATCTATCTGTTCTAAGTACAGAGAAGATGAAAATTAAAGACAAACAACACCACTGAATCGATCTCTCCACACCAACCTCACAGCTCCCACAGTAGCCGAACTCCCAGAATATAAACTCCCAGATTCCAAACATCAGAAGTAAAATTCAGAAGAAATGTTCCAATCTCTCGGGTACCCAGAACAAGCCAAAGATGGATTCCCTGGGTTGCTCTGGACCCTTCTCCCCAACACAAAGAAATGAAAAAATAGATGCTGTCAAGCAAGAACAAAGCCACAAACTTGGACCTCAAAACCCTCTGATCTCCGAAAGAATAGGAAAAGCTAAAATCCCACATTAATCAAACTAACCAACCCTTACATGCTCTGCTAAATGAAAGAATTCAGAAAACACAAATGGCATTGGATTGAACTATCTAAACACAGAAAAAATATAGAGGATTAAACTAATATACTGGATTGAATCATCTATGCACAGAAGAAAATGGAAAACAAAAAAGCTCACAGACGTCAATTAATCTCTCTCAGCCCCCCCAACCATCTCACAAATCTCCACGGAAGAGGGGAAGACAAAGCCGATCTCCCCCTCTGCAATTGAAATAGAAGAAAGAACAGAAAACAAATTAAAATTCCACAAAAATCGAACTCACAACCATCAAGAACACTCCACTGCTCTCATAGGAAAAGAAAAGTACAGGAAAGTAAAATGGCATAAGACCAATTCCTAAATCTCTACTGACGAAGCTTTAAGAACTAGAACTCTCACAGATGCTATTCTGAAAGAAAGAATACAAGAAGAACAGGAAATCAACTAAAAATGTTAAAAACACCAACCTGGATGCTCTGCTAAAAGGAAAGATACAGAACAAATAAAACTCTCGAAAATTCCCAACTAATCTCCCTCCCCTTCTCTGCAAGGAAAATTACAGAAGAAATAAATGGCAAGAACTAAAATCCTAAAAACTCCACACCCAAACTGGCTCTAGAAGAATAGAAGACTGGAAATTCCTAAAATAATTCGAACTCCCTCAGATGAGGACCTTGGGGTCCTTTTATAGGCCCCTGGACTCCATCGCCACTGCGCACAGGAAGCCCTTGCCAACTCTGCATACACCGCCTGGCTTCAGCTGCGCCACCTCACAGGACCAACTGCGCACAGCCTCTGCCGCTGCACACGAACCCAGCCCAGCATCGCACCTGGTCCAGCCGGCCTCACCTCCGCCCTGGCCGCATCTGGGCGCTGGCCGCCCAGGCTTCACACACCTCCAACTGCGTTTCTCGCCATCTGCACAGCCCAAGTCGCTAGCAGCTTCGCACCAGCTACACCCAGTAGATCCGGCCGCTACGCAGCACCGCCTCCAGCTGCTTCGTACGCCATCACGCCCAGGATCGCCACACATGGCAGATGCGCAGCTTTGCACTGCCAGATCTCCACGCTCCATCGCCCATCGCTGCGCACGGCAGCTCCACACCCAGCACGCACCAGCCAGCACACCCGCCCAACAGCTTCTGCGCAGGAACCAGGGCCAGCCCCTTCTGGAGTCTTCCATTTTCCCCAAACCGCCAGAGCCATCTGCTTCCAGCTGGAGAAGAAATAAAATAGTTAGGCAAGGCTTAATGGGGTATGTGTAATGATCTGGTGAGATGAGAGAATGTGATTGGGTGGGGGTATTAAATTTTTATTTATTTATTTAACACAATTGAGTGGGATAAACATATCTTATTTATTTAAAATGATGTTTATCTACTATTAACAAACTAAAAATATTATTTATATACAATATTATTTACAAAGATCTTTTATTTTTCAAAATATATTTATCAAAAGAAAATGGATATGATTAGTCAATCTGACAAGAAATCAGTGATTAACCCATTCACAAACCTATTTATGGATGAAATAGAAATTAAAATCGAATTGCATATTATTTATGGACAAAGACTGTCAAAAATCAACTACATGTATGAAATTTAACACGAAAAATTTAGTAGTTATCAGCCTTGACAATGAGTTTCTGGTCCAGTCAGGAGTATTCCCAACGGAAAGGTCATCCAAGTCAAGATAAAGTGTGTATAGAAACGTTTGTCTGTCTAGCCTTGAGTGCTCGAGGGAGAGGGACACGATAACAGTATTAAATCAACGAATAGAACGAAGACAAGTCCTTTTACAATAATAGGGAAATTTACATGAATAATTACACTTAATTTTCATATATATTATTGAGTAATTTCTGTAAAGTCTCATGGCAAAAATTCACATTCGGTGTGTGCATGTGAGAGAGAATCAAGCTAGCATGTGACAGTTGTGCACACATATTTTAATTAAATAAATCACATGAAAATTATCCAACTATGTTTACTTAACGTTACTGTTCACAACAGTTCATTTCAGAGGTTAAACCATGGTTGTAAAACTTGATTATCATGGTTTGCATGCAAATTAGGGTTTTCTGGACACACAGTGAATCGCGACGTAGGTACCTATCACGTTCAAATCGTGATGGGTAGGTTTGTCATGTTCAGATGAATCGGGTCAGACCAATCGATCATTGCTCTGAAACGTGACGGGATGATCGGTCGTGACCCGGGCAATCAGTCCATAAACGCGGCGTCTGAGTCTGTCGCGTTTAGGACAATCGGTACAGAACAAGGGAACATGACGTGTCGAGCTGCCACGTGCCGATGTTGCTACCAGGCTGAGAATGTGACTAGTCGGGCCATCGCGTTCTCAGAGACCTTGGCCGAACCCAAAAAGTGAAATGGGTCACTTTGTGTTGCGGTCCAATCCTCCAAGGACTTGACACAGGGGCCTTCAAAAATCAATATCAAATCGTAAACATAACAAAAAATCACAAAATCAGTTTTAAACGAATCTAGACTTGCAGAGGCATCAACAGTAAAAAGTAATTAGATTTTTATCATGGTATGGGCAAGCTATGATCTAGTTACTTCATGATGAACCAAAAATCAGACACAATGATGAAAAATGATTTAATTGGAAAAGATTACTTAATAGAAATTGGGGAAAATGGAATCAATAGATTCCTGACATCATATAGCATGTACAATAAAGTTTCAAGGCCTGAGATCTAGCATGGACATGGATTTAAAAGGAACAAGTCAAGTCAGATACATGTTCTTGACAGAACTTTGAGCATGAAATACTCCTAAATGACATGACAAAAATTGAGAAAAATATGGAGTTTTCGTTACTAGGATCATGATCTATCTAAGGCCGAATTTAATTTGTTTTTACTTGAGAGATTGCCTACCTTTGAGCGCTTTGAAGTCTTAGGGCAAGAAACGTGAAGAACTTGAAGAAGCTCTTCCTCCAAGCCTCCTTCTCCTTGCTCTCCTCATCCAAAAACTCCTTGTCCTTGTCCTCCAAGCTCCAGAGGGTCAATAGGATTGGCTAGGGATGAAGGAGAGATGTATTTGTATGTTTTAAGTCTCCAATACTTCTAAAAC
Source organism: Colocasia esculenta (assembly GCA_014218235.1). NCBI lineage: Eukaryota > Viridiplantae > Streptophyta > Magnoliopsida > Alismatales > Araceae > Colocasia > Colocasia esculenta. The sequence continues at coordinate 20,460,672 of CM024765.1, read as the reverse complement.
TCTTCCCTCTCCTCCACTACGAAATTCTATAATTATCTCACCCTTTTCTAGTCTTTATTCTTCTAATTGACGTGGGGTGGGCTCTAGATCCGTAGCCAAGGGGTAAAGATAGGACTAGACACATTTTAGGATAATTATGAGTCATTTTACTGATTATCTTAACCCTTTTAGTTTTATCATTTCAGAGGTTAAACCATGGTTGTAAAACTTGATTATCATGGTTTGCATGCAAATTTGGTTTTCTGGACACACAGTGAATCGTGACATAGGTACCTGTCGCGTTCAAATCCTAACAGGTAGGTCTGTCGCGTTCAGGTGAACCGAGTCAGGCCAATCGATCATTGCTCTGAAATGCGACGGGATGACCGGTCACGACTAGGACAATCAGTCCATAAACAAGTGATGATCAGTCTGTCCCCATGTAATTTTAATTAATTATATATTTATTTTGGTGATTAAAAAAACCATGTCAAAGATTACTAACACATATTCCATAAGTCTTGAGCACAGGAAATACTACAGGAAAATCAAGCAAATTTGGTAAGTATTACCTTTCTGAAGCAATATTAAGTTCAGCATGAAATTTCTCTAAGTCCACATCGACTTTCCTTATGCTTCAATGATTTCAGTAGAACTGTAAAGATTTCATAAGTGCCTTAACGATTTGCTCATCGCAATGATTCCTTTAGTCATCATAACGATTTGCTCATCGCAACGATTCCTTTAGTAATCGTAACGATTTGCTCATCGCAACGATTCCTTAAGTCATCGTAACAATTTGCTCATCGCAACGATTCCTTAAGTCATCGTAACGATTTGCTCATCGCAACGATTTGCTCATCACAACGATTCCTTAAAACGTCATAACGATTTGCTTCGCACATCGACTTCTTTAGTAATCATAACGATTTGCTTTGCGCAACGATTTCTTAAGTGTTCATAACGATTTTCTTAATGAACACAACGATTTGTCTTCTACAACGATTTCTTTATCGATCACAACGATTTTCTTGTAACTCATAACGATTTGATTATATCATCTTGATCATAACGATTCTTTTGTAGAAACATAACGATTTAATGCTAAGTTACAACGATTTGGCGGTTAGTGCATAACGATTTCATAAGTCATGAATGCATCGATTTTATGCTTATAACGACTTGATATTTAACAGCGTTGAATAGTCAAAGTCTTCGCACATATCTTTCTGACATCTGTGCATTTAATGAAGACTGAACGTATCTCTGTTTGCATGTAGAAGATATCGTCCATTATCGTGCTTACTCTGTATGCATCTTTTAGATACAACAAAATTGCATTACTATTTCTATGAACTCTTGCCCTAACGTTAACTGACAACAAGAGACAGCCAAGTTGTCTACTATGTAAGCTTGAAAATGTGTGCAGGTCCCTGAAGACATTCTATCATACAACGTTGGACCATATAGATGCCAGAAGATCCTATCTCTTTGTGTGCACAAATGGATAAAAGACTTTGACTGGAAGCTTCCAAGTGTCAAGCAGTCTAACGTAAACAAAGCGTAGAGACAACGGACTTCTCAACGTTCAAATTTCAAACAAGATATATATATATATATATATATATATATATATATATATATATATATATATATAAGCAAGAGTGAAACTCCAGAGACGACAACTTTTAGAGACATCGCTTCCAAGAAACTGTGTTCAAGTTCTCTGCGAGTTCTCCAGAAAAGAGCCTAGCCTCATTCCCATTAGCTTCAGCTCTTTGCTCTCTGCGTTCTGTGTAGATTCTGTGATAGAGAACTTTTGTACTAAGAAGACACTGTCCTGCACATCTTGTTCTTCTTGGTTCTTGCTTCGGGTCAAGCACTTGTTCTATTAGCTTGATCTAGGGGCACCCCTTCATTTCATTCTGTGCCTTGTTCCCTTCTGTAGGAAGGAAGACCTGGTGATATCCAGGGTGGTGGTGTTCCCTTCGTTTAGAAGGAAGACCTGGTGGGTACCAGGGTGTTGTTCCTCTTCGGGTTGTGAAGAGAAGACCAGCTGAGCTGGGTGCTGTAGTGTCCATAGGGGGACTGTACCCTAGATAGTGAAATCCTGAGTTGTTGCTCAGGGACTGGACGTAGGACTCCTAAGGAAAGGAGGTCCGAACCAGGATAATTCCTTACGTTGTGTGATTGATTTTTGTGTGTTTGTTGTTTACACTAACCTTCACTAACCTTCATCGAAGAATATTTTTGTATGCATGTTTTAAGTACAGGTATTAGCTAAATAAATTTTTAAAGACCCATTCACCCCCCCTCTGGGCTCGTCAACTGGGGCAACAAGTGGTATCAGAGCTAGTCTCTTCGACAAAGAAGAAGATCCAACGATCTGAAGAGTAAAGATTCATGGCAGCCCAAGGTCATAATGAAGGTCAGTCTGTCAACCGACCACCACTGTTCGATGGAGAAGACTACACTTACTGGAAAATAAGAATGGAGTATTTTCTACAAGGTCATGACTATCAGATATGGTCAATAGTTGAAGAAGGCGATCTCCTAGTCACCAACGAAAAAGCAAAAATGGACAGATGATGACAGGAAGAAGATTTCCTTAAACTGTAAGGCTAAAAGCATTCTATGCTGTGCCCTCAGCAAAAAGGAAATCAATAGAGTATCAGCCTGCAAATCCGCTATGGAGATGTGGGAAAAATTGAGAATCTCTTATGAAGGCACAGACAAGGTCAAGGAAACCAGGATGGACATTCTGGTAACACAATATGAGAGGTTCCAGATGCAGCCGGGAGAATCTATAACCCAGATGTTCAGTCGATTCACAGACATTACAAATGGGTTGACTGGATTAGGGAAGACTTATGAAATGGGAGATATGGTCAGGAAGATCCTTAGATCTCTACCCTCTACATGGACTCCCAAAGTAACAACAATTGAGGAGGCAAACGATCTAAAGAGAATGTCTCTGGAAAAACTCATTGGGTCCCTTATGGCCCATGAGATTAATATGGAGAGATTAGGAGAGTCCTCTAGCAGGAAGAAGCACTCAAATGCACTCAAGGCCGACGAAGATTCATCAGAAGAATCATTAGACAACAGTGAGAGCAGCAAGGACAGTGATGATGAATAAGCAATGCTGTCCAGAAGACTGCAACGGATTCTAGCAAAGAAGAAGAAGTTCCAATCTGGCAGAAGGCATTTCAAGAAACACAAAGAGTTCAAAAAGTCAGAAGAAAAAGAGTAGAAGAAGGCTGAGCCGATATGTTATGAGTGTAAGAAGCCCGGACATATCAAGGCAGAATGTCCGAAGTTCAAGAAAAGTGAATACAAAAAGGACAACTTCAGAAAATTCAAAAGTACAAAAAGAAGGCAATGGCAGCCGCATGGGAGAACAACAGTGACTCTGACAGTGAGTCATCCCAAAGCAGTGATGAAGTAGAAAAAGCCAACTTGGCTTTCATAGCCAATACGGATGATAAGGTAACATCTAACTCCTCTTTTGATTCTTGCAATGATTCTGAGTCTGATAACTTAGAGGAAGCATTCAATGAACTGTATGATAAATACAGAAATGTATCTAAGTTACTGAAAGCCAGTAAGAAAAATATTACTTGCCTAGAAAACACCAATTCAGATATAAAAATAGAAAATGAAGAATTAGAAAAACAAATACTGAACTTAAAAGAAGAAATAAACTATTATGTGAAGATCTAAAAGATAAAACTAAACAAATAATAAGATTAGAAAAACAGGAGAGTTCAGATGAACTGAGAAAATAAATTAAAACCTTAAATGAAGAAAATGACAAACTGTCAAGCACATTAGAAAAATTTACAAATGGTAAGAACTCTTTAATATTAAAAGGTGCTAGACGTTCAGGAAAGAAGAAACAAGGATTAGGATATACACCACCAGAAAATGAAGAAACAATGATTCATCCTAAAATATATCCAACTCCTAAATTCATACCCGAACAAGACATAAAATACAAAGCTAATTTTAAATACATTGAAAAAGTAACAAAAATATCTTGCTGTAGCCATTGTAATAGGTTAGGACATATAAAAGTAACTTGTCCAAACAGACATAAAAAATGGGTAATAAAAAGAAAAATTGATGATACTAACCCTTCAGGACCCAAAAGAACTTGGGTACCTAAAACTTAATGTCTTTATTTCAGGGTAACCTTCGAGCATCCAAATGGTATTTGGACAGTGGGTGCTCAACGCATATGTCAGGGAACAGAAGATTATTTTCTCATCTAGAAGCCGAAGAAGGAACAGTCACATATGGAGACAATGGCAAAGAGACTGTTATTGGTACTAGATCTGTTGGCAGTAAAGGAAAACCAATAATTGAAGATGTTCTTTGTGTAAAAGGTCTGAAGCACAATCTCATAAGCATCAGCCAGCTTTGTGACAAAGGCCATCAGATTAAGTTTCAAGAATCCAAGTGCAGTATCTTGAAGAATGGAGTACTAATCTTCGAAGCCAACAAAGAAAAGAATCTGTATGTGCTCTATCTTGAAGAACTCAAGGACCAAGACATCTGTTTAGAAGCCAACAAAGAGCAGTCAACTGAGCTGTGGCACAGAAGATTGGGCCACTGCAGTTTGGATGGCATGCATAAGCTTAGAAAGAGAAGCCTAGTGGAAGGTCTACCAAAGGTCAGCTCAAAGATGGAAGGTATGTGTAGACCATGTGCAAAGGGAAAGCACACTAAGAGCTCTTTCAAGTCAAAAACTGTGGTAACTACCTCAAAACCCTTAGAACTCCTTCATATGGATTTATTTGGGCCAATGAGGACCACAAGTCTTGGAGGAAAGAATTTTGGTTTCGTAATAGTGGATGATTACTCCAGATTCACATGGGTGTCATTCTTGGAACACAAAGATGACACATTCGAAAGTTTTGTAAGTTTCAGCAGAAAGGTGCAAAAAGACAAGAAGTACTGCATTGTTGGAATCCGGTCAGATCATGGAGGAGAATTTCAAAATGAAAAATTTGCAAAATTCTGTGATGACCAAGGGGTTGAGCACAACTTCTTAGCACCAAGGACACCACAGTAGAATGGAGTTGTTGAGAGGAAGAATATAACCTTATTGGACATGGCAAGAACAATGCTATCAGAATATGACCTACCAAGATATTTTTGGGTTGAAGCAGTAAATACAGTAAGTTACATCATTAACAGGGTAATGATCAGGCCAATCCTAAAGAAGACTACCTATGAGCTGTTCAAGGGGAGGAAGACAAAGGTCAGTCACTTCAGAATTTTTGGATGTCCATGCTTCATCCACAACAACGGGAAAAGAGATATTGGTAAATTAGATGCCAAATCAGATGAAGGCATCTTCATGGGGTATACTTCTAAACCCAAAGGCTATAGAGTATTTAATAAACACACTTTATTAATTGAACAATCTGTGCATATTATTTTTGATGAGACTAACCCTTCCTTGAGAAAGGAAGAAATAGTGATATGGATAATACAAATAAATTGTCCAAAGAATTAAAGAACACATCACTTGAGGACAAGGATGATCCATCTCTGGAAGACCTGCAACAAAAGGACATTACTCATGAAAATCTTCCAAATGAATGGAGATACAAGAAAGACCACCCACTTGAGAACATCATTGGTGATCCATCTGTAGGGGTAAGAACAAGAGGTAATGTAATACCTTGTGATTATCTAGCATTTGTTTCTCAGATTGAGCCTAAGACAGTCGATGAAGCTCTCACTGATGAATCTTGGATTAGGGCCATGCAAGATGAACTAAACCAGTTCAAGAGAAACCAGGTATGGTCACTTGTTCCCAGACCATCAGACCATCCAATTATTGGCACCAAGTGGGTGTTCAGAAACAAATTGGATGAGACTGGTGTGATCTTAAGAAACAAGACCAGATTGGTAGCTCAAGGCTATTCCCAAGAGGAAGGCATAGATTTCGACGAAACCTATGCACCTGTAGCTAGACTTGAGGCTATCAGAATTTTACTTGCTTATGAATCAGCTTTGGATTTAAAACTATTTCAAATGGATGTCAAATCTGCATTTTTAAATGGTTTTATCAAGGAGGAAGTTTATGTGGAACAACCCCCGAGTTTTGATGACACAGAATTTCCTAATCATGTTTTTAAACTTCATAAGGCATTGTATGGTTTAAAGCAAGCACCTAGAGCATGGTATGAAAGGCTTAGCTCTTTTCTTTTAAACCATGGATTCAGTAGAGGTCAAGTAGATAACACTCTTTTTATAAAGTCAAAGGTCAACCATATACTACTTATTCAAATTTATGTAGATGACATAATTTTTGGATCTACTGATGAATCCATTTGCAAGTATTTTGAAAAGTTGATGCAGTGAGAATTCGAGATGAGCATGATGGGGGAGCTCAACTATTTCCTTAGACTATAAATCAAGCAAGGAAAAGATGGGACCCACATCTGTCAAGCAAAATACACCAAGGAGCTTCTGAAGAAATTTGGATTCGACAATGCCAAGCCACTGTCAACACCTATGAGCACATCAACAAGGATGGACAGTGACAAGAATGGTAAGAAAGTAGATCAAAAGAACTACAGAGGTATGATAGGTTCTTTACTTTACCTAACAGCTAGCAGACCTGATATTTTGTTTAGTGTATGTATGTGTGCTAGATATCAGGCAGATCCTAGAGAATCACATCTGATTTCAGTTAAAAGAATCTTTAGATACCTATCTAGAACTCATGACTTAGGTCTGTGGTATCCAAAATCATGTGAAATTAACTTAGTAGGATATTCGGATGCTGATTATGCTGGATGCAAAATAGATAGAAAAAGCACCAGTGGATGTTGTCAATTTTTTGCAGGATGTTTGATATCATGGTCCTCCAAGAAACAGAATTCAGTGGCACTATCTACAGCTGAAGCTGAGTATGTTGCTGCTAGAAGTTGCCGTACACAACTCCTGTGGATCAAGCAACAACTTAAGGACTATGGACTTCACATCAAATCAATCCCATTACTATGCGACAACACCAGTGCAATAAACCTCATTAAAAATCTAGTACAGAATTCAAGGACCAAGCATATTGAGGTTATATATCATTTCATTCGAGATCATGTAGCTAATGTCAATTTAGAAATTTCTTTTATTGATATAAATGGTCAGTTAGCAGATATCTTCACAAAAGCCTTACCCGAAGAGAGATTCACATCTCTTAGAAAGGAATTGGGCATGTGTAATTTGTGAAAAGATTTTTGCTTAGAACTGAAACATAAATTTTCAGAATTTAAGTAAATTTCTCTCCCTGGCTTTTAAGCAAAAGAAAAATTACTATTATCTTTCCTTGGCGGTTCTCTTTTATAAAGGCTTTCAAACTGGTCAAATACTTTTGTCGTTTTCTGCCTTCCCGTTTGGCGCCTCACTTTTTGATAAAGCTTTTATTTACTCTGAAATCAATGTAGAAACGATTCACCTCCTACCTTTACCCTTTTTCCCTCTTTCGTTCGCTTGCCTGAGCCGATACCCTAATGACTCCGGCATCGACTCTCTGCAAATTTGAAGCCTCTCTCTTCTTCCCGCGAAGAATTTCTTGAGGGCTTTCGCTCCTGCCACCATCTCATCCCTCCAGAAAAACCTTCTACACCCAAATCCATGGCCGCATCCGTTGTTTCTGGCAGTCTTGGGGCGCTGAGTTTCTCACACCCGAGCAGCAGGAGAGGTTCACGTTTGTGAAGATGAAGCTGTGTGGAAATAAGGCAGTGGATGTTGCAGACCTGGAGAAAAATGGAATGCATAGTATAGTGGAAGCTATGAGCAGGATGAAGTGGACTGAAATTGTAACTTTTTCAGAGGTAAGCTGTCCGGACCTTGTGAAGGCATTCTTTGTTTGTTTGAGAATAGAGGCAGACGTGCAACGACCCACTTCCACCGGTACGGTTATACCAACCCACGTCGGATGAGAGTAAGCCGCTACAGGGGAGAATACCCTAACAAGTAACAAATGAGCTGAGATATACACAAATAGAGTCGAATAAATGCAACGGAATTTAAATAAATCTTATTCCATCAACTTTTAAATCCACATACAACAGTCTGTATAGTTCAACAAGAGATAACATAAGTGCAAAATGTTCCAAATACATAGCCGACTCCAAGTACATTGAACAAAATCCAAATTTCAATTGTAGCATTACATACTTATGAAATATAAATTACAATTTTTCAATTCCTTAGTCCAACTCCACTTCAATTCTTGCTAGCTCCTCCGCTACTAATTTCCTGAAATGTTTAGCAAGAGTGAGTCTACGCAAGAGACTCAGCAAGTAACTTAAGATTCAATACATACATGCTTTTTACCAATTAACACAATAAAATTTCAGCAGTTAAATCATACATGATCATGCTATAACCTAAACAAATTCCATTAAACAATTATCTAAACAAATGTAAAACTAGAATCTAAACAAGATCACTAACATCATGGTGTCATTAACATGAGTAAAATACACATTCACACGTTTTCATGCTTTATCCAAGTCATTGTAAGGTTTCACAACTAAACCATGGAAACATATAAAAGATAGGTGGCACTCCTAGCATGTTTTCTGACTCACTTCGCATGCAATCATAACAATTTACTCCACATTTAGCTTGCTAATTTTATACAAATTTTATCACATTCATATTACCTTTGCATATGGATCACTTTTAACTACACAACATAATACTAAGCACATGTACATCCAATAATTCAAATTTCATGAATATGAAAGCATATACTTACTTTTTGGGTACTAATGGTAACATCACTTTTAGCATTTGACAATTTGTACATCAACACATACACACACGCATTCATACACATCAATAACCAAAATGTCAATTAACACTATGGTCATTTACACATATACAAATTTCTCATTACATACAACCATATGATAAACCTTGGCTTTCACGTACACTCACTTCTTATCATTTCACTTTTGCACATAACATGTGCCACATTTACACATATATTGCACGTACCTTATGCTATGAACACATATCACTTTTCACATCACACTTATGCTTATTTTCACTTAATGCCAAGACACAGCCCAAACCACCACATAGACGATCACATGACACACACTTTCACATTCACATACTTAATCACCGGCATAGTGATAAGTCTTAGTTCCTGCAGAAACCGGGGAAAGCCCTTCCCACCATTACCAGTGGAACTTGTCCACCTCCAGGATTTCACAAGACCCTTTGCCAGGGTATACACTTTATCAAGACCCTTCTCTAGGGTATCACATATCACATTGAGCTTTCCCGTAGGGGCATTACTATAGTACAGCTCCAAGCATCTAGGGTGGCAGTGTCTTATGGGCATGTTTGTTTATCTTATCACATTAACCATTTTACACACCTACACCACTTGTTCCCTCACGTCCCATGTACACACTCATACATAATTCATACACACATAAGTCCTCATTTACTGATTTTAACCTCACTGTTGCAACTGCCAAATAATCATAATACAGATATAATCATACTGAAATTTACTGAATCACATCAAGTCACAATTAACATGCTCACATAGTCATTTTTCACATTAAAAATCCATAACAATACTTACTGTCATCAAAACAACATGAGATGTTAATTACAGATAATTTTAAGGTTTATAATCGCATATACAATTTTTCAGATTTTTCTGAATCATATTACATTTATAGAAATTAAAACATTCAGATTCATGCCATTCATAATTCACTTTAACATGGAACATAACACGAACATCAGATTTAACCATCCAAAACCTTGATCCTAACATAATTATCATCACAGAAATTTTCCCTTGATTTATTGCACAGCACACAATTTAATGTAAATTTTACAATTTCTACGCATGTCTTCAAATTCCAAAACAGAAATTTCAGTAAATCCCACAGTCATGGAAAAATTCTCAAAATTTCAGGGCATGGACGGATACATATACACATGATATAGAAAAATCTAGGGCATTTAGTTCCTCAGGAATTAGGTAGACAGTAGATGAACATGCATAATCCATTTTTCCCAACATGTATTTCAATAATCTAAAAATTCATGCCATCCACAGAAAAATGCAGAAATTTCCACACACATCACATTATCTATTTTACATAGCATATAAAATTTACACTATATCCTCATTGCGAAAACATATCGAAATTAATCATCTACCAGGAAGAACAGCTCACTGTTCTATCCTGAAGAACTTGGCGGTAGCCTCTGGCCGTTCAAGGGTTTGGACGGCACGATCGCTGGACGCCGATGGGAGATCTTGGCGTCAAGGGTATTGACGCCAAGTTCCTGTCTGTGCCAGGGCACAGACCGAACTCCAAATACAGAGTGAAAGGGAGGGTCCAGGACACGATTTAAAATCCACAAAAATTACTGGGACCTAGGGCACATGTATAGGATTGAGATCTATGGGTTACTTGCCTCTCAATTAAATCTACAAGATCGGAATAAGCTGATGAAGCCCTCCTTGGACAGCGCCAAGAAGTCTCCAGAAATCCTTTGCTCCGGGTTCTAGGGGGTTGCAGGCTGCAGTCCAACGCCAGGGAAGCCTTCTCCTACGTATGGCCTTCCTCCTTGTCGTAGAAGATCACCAGAAAATGCCTCCAGTCGCCGGATCCAAGCCCTCCAAGGTCAGTCCTTCCTCTCTCTCTCAGTTAGGGTTTCCTTTCTAGTAAAGAGCCAAGAGAGCTCTCTAGGTTGCAAAAGGGATGTGTTTTATAGACTAGGGGACAAGAGGGGCTCGTGCAGGGGTTGAAAGGACAGGTAAGAGCCGTTGGGAAGACATCTCCCCAATCAGAAGCCTGGCCCAATGAGTGCTCTCTGCGCTCTGTTGCGCACAGAAAATTAGGGATATTGACGTCCACATCCATGGACGGCTACATTAGGGTTGGCGTCAGTCGATATGGACGCTGACATATCATGGGCGTCCATCCATGTTGACGCCAAGACACTCTTCTGCCAGAACCTAAAATCATGCAGAACCATGCTTAATCCACACATATATGCACATGAAACCTATGTAGTATAGTGTATACACCACTACACCATGTAAACATCTAATATTTACTACTAATCCTACACATACATACATAGGTACATCAAGATAATAACACGTACATGAATATCTTCATACGCATACAATGTATATATATATATATACATATATATACACACAACATGACTCAACACACAAGAACTGTGTTTACACTACGTATATACATACAATGTATAAGGTATAATATGTATATTACTACACCGTGCAATCCATAACATTTATACCTGGGCATACACATGCATACATAAGTACACTAAGATAAGATGTACGTAGGTATCTACCTATGCGTACATGAGGTTTTACATAAGCGTGACTCAATCACGCGGCAAAATAAAATGACAAGAATTGCAAGGCTTCACAATCATTAGGAGGCAATATTAATTAAGTTAGCTAGGAATAATCTATTCAATAAAGTAGTTCTTGCTTGCACTCCATACGTACATGCAATGTACGAAGTACAATGTACACATTAACTACACCACGCAATGGACAATGTTTACAATTAAACATACACATGCATACATAGGTATACCAAGGTGTTATGTATATAGAATTAGGTATACAATTATCACACGCATAAGATAACCTACATACGTACATACACATACGCACTTCATATATTCGCACACAATATCCATGAAATGGGTAATATAAGGTATACTTCAATATTTAGATAGCACTTGCATAATATTTGAATAGATACCTTATACACAAAATTGGCCAATTACTTATATTCACATATAATAATATACATCCTCGCATATACCCATGTAAAATTTATATTTATAATATGCACCATTTTCATGCACGCCATTTATGCAAGAACAAGTAAACATCATATACATAAAATAGAAGCGGGAAAAAGAAATTCGGGGCCTTACAAGACGGGTCCTTGACATCTTCTGTCAAGGGAACTCAGATCAGAATTGATCATGAGCTGTTGAAGACCTTGTTTGGAGTGAGCACCTCTAGGCAAAGTGAGATCCACACTATTGATACCCAAGCAAAGGGACTAGGGATTGTTGGTCCTGAATATAGATTAAAGGATGGGAAGTTGAATATAAATCAGTTAAATGCTTTTAATCGTCTGCTGCACTTCATTGTTTGTCAAATCTTAGTTCCCAGAAGTGCCACCTATTCAACTTGTACCAAGGCAGATTCAGATATGATGTTTTGGGCCATTCAGAACAAGGAGATAAATATGGCCGAAGTTATGATAGAAAGAATGAAATTTGCTCATGCTCAAATTTGGGATACTAAAAGCAAATTAAATGTATCCTTGCCATATGCCCATTTGCTCACCAAAGTATTTAAACATTTTGGGGTTAACTTGTCTGGAGTTGTTGTAGAGAAGATGGGTCAAGCAATTAGGTCCAGAAATTTGAGAAAAAGTGGCTTTTCAGTAGTAAATGGAGTATGGACCAAAACCTCTGTGGCTGAGGGTGAGGCCATAATTGGCGAAGCCCAAGAAGTCCAGCAAGAGGTACCAGCAGTAGCAGCACCAGCCGCAGGAGCACCAGCTGAAGTTGCAGCGGCAGCAGAAATGGCACCAGAATCATCAGCATCACTTGCAGTAGAAGTGGAAAGAGTAGGTGCAGAGGAAGCTTCAGTAGCTCCAGCAGGAGTAGTAGTGGAAGAAATTGGTAGAAGAATTGAGGGCATTCCTCCTGAGATTATTGTCCCTATTGGATCAATATCAGAGGAACCACTACCCTCCTCCATAGTAGCTTCGGTGTATCGAGATGTCCTAGATTCCATCCAAAGCACTCTAGTTATTCCAGAAGGTGATGGCAGTTCTATAGAAGAAGCTGTGGCATCAGGCCACTTTGAAGAAACTGTGTTAGAAGATGCTCCCAGCCAGGGGGAGCGAATTGTTAGTGGGCCTCAAATATCTGAATCCGTGGCAGTGGGCCACACTATTGAAGAAGCTATGGTTGAAGCTCCCATTCAGAAGGAGTAAACAGCTGTTCAAGAAGATGTTGTTATGGAAGATGATCTCATTGAGGGGGAGCATTCAGTGTCAAAGGAAATTCAAGAAGAGACTGGTGTGACATCAGGCCACACTGATATTCCTATAGAAAAAGAAGATCCAGCCCAAGCAACAGTAGCAGCAGCAGCACACACTGATATTCTCTTAGAAAGTGTGCCTACTGAAGAAGAAAATTTGAATGATGGTGAGACTCAAGGGGAGCACACTGAAGGTGTTCCTGTGAATGAAAGATCAGATGCAGACCATGCTAACTTTGAGGAGCCCGTTGGCTGGGCAAGGAAAAGGAAGAGAATAGCACTCAAAAGGCTAAGGAAGATAGAGAAGAAGGTAAATTTGAAGCCTGTCATTAAAAGGTTGGATGCTCAAGGTGAGATCCTGTGCTCAGTATAGTCAAACGTGAATTCCATTCTTATGAGACAGGCATCAACCTCCAAATAAATATCTCAGATAAGAAATGCCATGAAGTGGTTTAATAAGGAAATGGGCAACACGAAGACAATGCTTTCTGAGATTTTGAAGGCAGTTGGACCTAATGCTGAGGTCAGTGAGCAAGAGCCTTCTCAGACCAGACAGCAAGTAGAAGAGGTCGAGCCATCTGGGCACATATTGGTTGAACCAGCAAGTCTGTTCAGGCCTCAGGCAGTTCATATGGAACCAGCAGGGCCAGTGATCTCCAAGGATGTGCAGTCTGGTGTAGAAGAGCCAGCAGTTGCTCCTGAAGCCCCTGAGCCTTCATTCCTTGCAACACCAGCCCCTTCTTCACCACCATCCTCATCCACAGCACCTCAAGCACCACCCACTTTTAAACAACCTATGCATCGCACCATATCCTCACCAACTCCTTTTCCATCTCAATCTCTCTTCTCTCCTACCTCTTCCCCAATCATTCCTCCACCTCCAACTGTCATTGCAAGTCCTCCAGCTTCCTCATCAGCTGGAGCCTCCTCCTCATCTGGTCATTCTTCCACAAGACCTTCTTCCACCTTTACTCCAAGATCATTTATTCATCCTCCTACTCCACCTTCATCCATTACATTCATACCTGAAAACCCACAACTTGCTAGTGCTTTTTTCACCCAAGTTGAGGATGAGTTTGAATGCTCAACACTCACCTCAGTCCTGACAGTTGCCACTCATATTCACAGGCCTAATCCCCTCAGTCCTGTTCAGAAAAAAGAGGAAACTCTCCACTTCTGTAGCTATACTCTCTACACCCAAGTTTCCTCCTCTTTGGTTCTCCCTCACTGTTGAAAACCGAAGGAGACAAATCTACTATGAATATCTTCAAAAATGCATTCTTTCCACCATTTTTGGCATTCCCCATCTCAACCTAACTGATCACCTACACATTATTCTTCCTTATTGCCATATGTCCAAAGCCGACCAATCAAAAATCTTTCATTTGGCTGAGTGCAAGACTGAAGATCAGTGGGCAAAAGGGCACAAGTCTCTCTACAATAAATACCTCGCTGCCAGAGCAGATAGTATTTCTCGTTGAGATCACCCACTCACTCTCTCTGAGTGGTTTGTTCTTCATCATCAAACTCTCTGGGCCCAGTTCATTCTTAAAGAACTCAGAATAGCAAGGTATTTTCAGCTTTATAGCGATTACTGCTATCTTAACAAGATCCCTAAGGTACAGTTTGGTCAATTCCATGGAGCTCTTGCTCTCCTCCGGACAGAACACCCTGTAAATTGCTCCTTCAAAGTGGATTTCACAACCCTCAAAATGCCTGATATAGTTTTCCTTCCCAAGTTACACTCTTTAGTGTTTGACTCCTCCGCTGGCTCTCATGCTTTTGAGAGATTTGCTCGTGTACTGGGATGACTGTCAGCTAAGCAGGGTCGCCTCCCCTCATTTCAGAGATTTATCTTCAGAGAATATCACTTGGGCCATATCTCCTCTGAAGTTCTAGCTCCGTTAATTTTCGAATGTGAAAGGCTTTCTCCCACAGATTGGGAAAAGCACTACCATCAATCCGCTCTCCAGTTGGAATCAGTAAATAGTTCCTTGGTCAGGGCAGGCAAGCCTAGTCTATCTGCTGAAGCCTTCTTGGACCTGAATTCCATTAATCTAGTTCAAGAACTGTATGTTCAATGGGCTTCAAGGTATTCAGCTTTCATCTCTTTGAAGAAGGACCTGCATGATCACCAGATCTTCTATCCTATCACACTTGATTGTTTCCTTCAGCGTGCCAGTTTTGGGAAGAGCAGCCACTTCAGATTTACTCTTGACAAGGATCAGTATGCGCTCTTCTTAGAAGATCAGCGGCAACTTTACATTAAGCGCATGATCCCTTCTATGGGTGACTCCTTTTCTATAGAGTCTGGGGTTTTCCAACAAATTTTTGAAGACCAGGAGGTTAAGGCTTGGGCCATTATTTCTCAACATGCCTCTCTTCTTTCTCCTCTGGTCTATCTTCCTGTACCTCCTCACATTTAATCCAATATATTTGGTTATGTGCTTCTCTCTTAAATCTTTTTTCCTCTTCTTTGTCTCAGTTTATCTTTTTACTTAATGATAAAAAGGGGAAGAAATACCTAGCTTTTTTGAAATACATTTCGAAAAGATTTCGATTATTCATATTTTTTGTTAAGTTTTGTCATCACCAAAAAGGGGGAGATTGATGATTAGTCTGTCCCCATGTAATTTTAATTAATTATATATTTATTTTGGTGATTAACAAAACCATGTCAAAGATTACTAACACATATTCCATAAGTCTTGAGCACAGGAAATACTACAGGAAAATCAAGCAAATTTGGTAAGTATTACCTTTCTGAAGCAATATTAAGTTCAGCATGAAATTTCTCTAAGTCCACATCGACTTTCCTTATGCTTCAATGATTTCAGTGGAACTGTAAAGATTTCATAAGTGCCTTAACGATTTTCTCATCGCAACGATTCCTTTAGTCATCGTAACGATTTGCTCATCGCAACGATTCCTTTAGTCATCGTAACGATTTGCTCATCGCAACGATTCCTTAAGTCATCGTAACGATTTGCTCATCACAATGATTCCTTAAGACGTCATAACGATTTGCTTCGCGCATCGACTTCTTTAGTAATCATAACGATTTGCTTTGCGCAACGATTTATTAAGTGTTCATAACGATTTCCTTAATGAACACAACGATTTGCCTTCTACAACGATTTCTTTATCGATCACAACGATTTTCTTGTAACTCATAACGATTTGATTATATCGTCTTGATCATAACGATTCTTTTGTAGAAACATAACGATTTGATGCTAAGTTACAACGATTTGGCAGTTAGTACATAACGATTTCATAAGTCATGAATGCATCGATTTTATGTTTATAACGACTTGATATTTAACAACGTTGAATAGTTAAAGTCTTCGCACATATCTTTCTGACATCTGTGTATTTAATGAAGACTTAACGTATCTCTGCATGCATGCAGACGATATCGTCCATTATCATGCTTACTCTGTATGCATCTTTTAGATACAGCAAAATGGCATTTTTATTTCTATGAACTCTTGCCCTAACGTTAACTGACAACAAGAGACAGCCAAGTTGTCTACTATGTAAGCTTGAAAATGTGTGCAGGTCCCTGAAGACATTCTATCATACAACGTTGGACCATATAGATGCCAGAAGATCCTATCTCTTTGCGTGCACAAATGGATAAAACACTGTTGACTGGAAGCTTCCAAGTGTCAAGCCGTCTAACGTAAACAAAGCGTAGAGACAACGGACTTCTCAACGTTCAAATTTCAAATAAGATATATATATATATATATATATATATATATATATATATATATAAGCAAGAGTGAAACTCCAGAGATGACAACTTTTAGAGACATCGCTTCCAAGAAACTGTGTTCAAGTTCTCTGCGAGTTCTCCAGAAAAGAGCCTAGCCTCATTCCCATTAGCTTCAGCTCTTTGCTCTCTGCGTTCTGTGTAGATTCTGTGATAGAGAGCCTTTGTACTAAAAAGACACTGTCTGCACATCTTGTTCTTCTTGGTTCTTGCTTCGGGTCAAGCACTTGTTCTATTAGCTTGATCTAGGGGCACCCCTTCATTTCATTCTGTGCCTTGTTCCCTTCTGTAGGAAGGAAGACCTGGTGATATCCAGGGTGGTGGTGTTCCCTTCGTTTAGAAGGAAGACCTGGTGGGTACCAGGGTGTTGTTCCTCTTCGGGTTGTGAAGAGAAGACCAGCTGAGCTGGGTGGTTTAGTGTCCATAGGGGGACTATACCCTAGATAGTGAAATCCTGAGTTGTTGCTCAGGGACTGGACGTAGGACTCCTAAGGAAAGGTGGTCCGAACCAGGATAATTCCTTGCGTTGTGTGATTGATTTTTGTGTGTTTGTTGTTTACACTTGTTGAGCAACTACCTCTAAGAAATTTAATGACTTTCTTAGTCTTTATAAAACTATGTTTTTGCTATGAAAAATCTTTAAATATATATTTTATACCACAGTTCTTTTTTCAAGTAACAGTATCCTCAAAATTTTCTAAGGCCACAACTATCTCTCAGCATACTGAATCCGACTACCATATTCGACTCCTTCAGAATAGCAGTCAGAAGTCATCAAATTTTTTCTAAGTCCACATTGTTTACATACCATTCGACTGATGACTTCGACTCTTACAGTCGAATGTCTTTTTCTTTGTGATTCGACTGATGACTTCGACTCTTACAGTCGAATGTCTTTTTCTTTGTGATTCGACTGATGACTTCGACTCTTACAGTCGAATGTCTTTTTCTTTGTGATTCGACTGATGACTTCAACTCTTACAGTCGAATGTCTTTGTAGTTCGACGACTTAGTTCTCTGTATACGACTTACCTGTCTAAGAAATCCTCACCTATTGTAGTCAAATCACCATGATCACTCATGAGTCGAATTACTCTTACTCCTTCAATCGACTCATTCACATTCAACTACACTGAAATCTGTACTTGTATCTTTTATACTTGTCACCTCTATGTTTTCTATACTATATGAAGATCATCAAATCTAGTTTGTTTATCTTAAGCAAATTCGATAGGAGGATTGTTGTATGCAAACTTCAAAGATTATTATTATATTTCTGACAGGATGTGACATGTCTACTTCTAAATTAAATATCCTTTGCTAAACATGTTCTGAAAAGTGTCTCCTTGAAATCTTCAGTCCTGATGTCCTACCTTGCCTTATTGTTAGCTTCACAAGACACATAGCATTTATGTAAAATTCAGACGCATGACATCTGACCATCTCACCTACCACTGACAGACCCATACTTTAACTTTTTGTCTATCTGTCTGTTGTCTGTAATATTTGTGGGATACTAGGTTCCATGCCCTGTACTGAAATTTTCTGACCCACCTACCACAAGGGTATGGAAATGTGTTTTCTCTTTTGTCTTGTCCTTGCAACAGGAATTTATTGAGCATGTGTTCAGCATGCGTCTCCCTCTGCTACTTGCTATAAGAGCTTATCTTCTAGCTGCTAACAAAATGAAGACCTCGGGAAGAAGCATACTTGAAGGCCTATTGGACAAACTCTTCAAGACCCAAAGGATCCCAGAATTTTCTCCTCAAACGGCTATATTACAAACAGCCACAAAGCTCCAACGGTCATCCTATCAAACAGTCATATTTTTGAAGATTATAAAAGGAGCTCAAAAGGAAAAGAACACAATATACACAGAGAGACTCAGATAGATCATCCTTGAAGTGAGAATCCAGAAAGTGCATTCAAGTCTCATTCTCCTGAAAGAGTCATTCGAATTCCTCAAGCTCCCTCTGAAGTCTTCATGCTTGACTTCCTCTGAGAGCTTCCTTGTGTTCAAAAATTCTGTGGAGAATTTCTGTTTGTGGGTGGCAATTGTACTCAGTTTCAATTCTCTCTAGTCCACCCCTTTTACTTCAGATATGATTTAGAGTCAATTCTATATCTGTTGTATCCATCTGAAGTCTGTGTGTTTTGTGCTCAATTTTGAGGCAAACACACCTCTGTCAAAGTTCCTTGTATTTCTTCACAATTTTGTTTCTGCTCTTTGCCCCTCTTGTGTAGGGAAGGCCTTGGTGAAAAGGCATTGATGTACCCCTGTATAGGGAAGACTTGCCTAGGAGCAAGTGGGTTTGTAATTCCTCTCAAGGGTGAGAGAATGCCAAATTCATTGGCAGATTAGTGAAATCTCAAGTGGTTGGCTTGAGGACTGGATGTAGGACTTCCATGTGGGAATGGCCGAACCAGGATAAAATCTGTGTCCAATTTCTTTGTGTGATTGTTTCCGCAAAGTCTACACTTGAATCACACACATCACTTTGAGTACTAACTGTTTATTTAGTGCTGTAATTTTTCAGAAGAAATTTTAAAAGGTCAAAAGTCCAATTCACCCCCCTCTAGGACTGTTTTGCTTGCCATTTCGATCCAACAACACTAACCTTCATCGAAGAATATTTTTGTATGCATGTTTTAAGTACATGTATTAGCTAAATAAATTTTTAAAGACCCATTCACCCCCCCTCTGGGCTCGTCAACTGGGGCAACAACAAGATGTCTGGGTCTGTCGTGTTTAGGACAATCAATACAAGACAAGGGAACGCGACGTGTCGAGCCACCGCATTCAGAATGCGACGTGTGCTGATGTCGCGACCAGGCTGAGAACGCGAGTAGTCAGGCCGTCGCGTTCTTAGAGACCCTGGCTGAACCCAAAAAGTGAAATGGGTCACTTTGGGTTGCGGTCTAGTCCTCTAAGGACTTGACATAGGGGCCTTCAAAAATCAATATCAAATCGTATACATAATGAAAAATCACGAAATCAGTTTTAAATGAATTAGACTTGCAGAGGCATCAACAGTAAAAAGTAATTAGATTTTTATCATGGTATGGGCAAGCTATGATCATGTTACTTCACGATGAATAAAAAATCAGACATAGTGATGAAAAATGATTTAATTGGAAAAGATTACTTGATAAAAAATGGAGAAAATGGAATCATTAGATTCTTGACATCAAGTAGCATGTACAATAAAAGGTTCAAGGCTCGAGATCTAGCATGGACATGGATTTAAAAGGAACAAGTCAAGTCGGATACATGTTATTGACAAAACGTTGAACATAAAATACTCCTAAATGACATGATGAAAATTAGGAAAAACATGAGACTTTTGTTACTAGGATCATGATATATCTAAGGCCAAATGTAATTTGTTTTTGCTTGAGAGATTGCCTACCTTTGAGCGCTTTGACGTCCTAGGGCAAGAAACGTAAAGAACTTGAAGAAGCTCTTCTTCCAAGCCTCCTCTTCATTACTCTCCTCGTCCAGAAACTCCTCCTCCTCGTCCTTCAAGCTCTAGAGGGTCAATAGGGTTGGCTACGGATGAAGGAGAGATGTATTTGTATGTTTTAAGTCTCCAATGCTTCTAAAACTCTTCCCTCTCCTTCACTACGAACTTCCATAATTATCTCACCCTTTTCTAGCATTTATCCTTCTAATTGACATGGGCTGGGCTCTAGATCCATGGCCAAGGGGTTAGGATAGGACTAGAACTCTTTTTAAGATAATTATGAGTCATTTTAGTGATTATCTTAACCCTTTTTAGTTTTATTAATATTTAAGGTACGAAGTTTAGCTTAATTATCTCCAATCCAACAATGGGCTTCAGCTTTGTGGCCCATTAACTCATGTACAAGTTATTTAGGAAAGCCCATCACTTATTTTGCTTAATAGGTTTTCAATTTATTCACATTTTCTTTTAATTTAATTTATTTATCAAATTTTAGAAATTTAGAGTTGCTACAGAAGAAAACTATACTTTCAAAATGATGTTCATTTGTCTTCAAACTTGCAAAGAAGGGATCCTTCAAGGTTGTAGGCCTTTCTTAGGACTTGATGCCCTCCACTTGAAGGGGGACTTGCTGCAGTGCACTCATAGTAGCCACGAGAGTAGATGAGAACAATGCTACCTTCTCAGTTGCCTTTGCAGTAGTAGAGGGTGAGAATGGGGATAGTTGGCGATGATTTTTAGGGTGTTTAAAGGAAGCTATTAGGTGTCTAGAAAATGTGGCCCTAATTTCGGATAGAGCAAAAGGGTTTGCGAATGTTCTACCCCAAGTCTATTCAGTTGTGGAGCACCACATTTTTGTCAAATATCTTTACAATAATTAGAAGAAGAAATTTCTAGGTAACAAATAGAAAAACTCATATATTATGTAGCCCCATGTATCTCAAGTTTATATACTATATAGGAATTGAAGTTATTTTTGTTTGGTTTCACATAAGAACATTTGAGATGCCTTTTTCTAGCAGCTTAGAAAGCAAAAGTCCCCACAAGTTTAAAAAATCAATGAAAGCAATCAAGAATTCATCTCTATGGATGCTTATGCATCTCTAATTTTTCTAGAATTCAAAGAACTTGTATGGAGCAGGAGTAAATTCAATAGGAGTTGTAAGTGCAAGCATCTGACTGTTGAACTCTTTTATCTCCTTTCTATATGAATTTTGGTGACAACAAAAGTTTTGAAATTATGTGATTAACACTCAATTTTCATCAAGTCTATCAACAAGAAATAAAGCAAAAATTATGGCTCCAAGAATCCTCAAAGTAAGTTCTTCAAAACTCAGTCCCAAAAGGACTTCACAAATTCTCTAAGTCCACATCAATTATAGAACAAAATATCATAACGATTCTATCAATTCCTATTATTAAGGTTGCCCAATTACTAAATAACAAAGGGAAATCAATTACTGAACAAAGGTTCTATAGAATTCTGATTTATATTTTATGCATTCCGATTAATGATCAAAATTGTCTCACTTTGATTATAGAACATAGATTGCATCGATTGATGTTCCTATTAGTCAAGACATTGCATATCGACTGGTGTTATGAGTTTTTTAGATTAATGAACGCCACATCAATTAGTGAACACTTGCCTTATATCGTTCCAATTGGTGACCACCATTCCGATTGATGTTATTCAGATATTGATTAGTGAATACTTGGTTTCGATTAGTGTTACTCACTCATCGATTAATGAATACTAGTCATATGTTATTCAGATTAGTGTATACTTGACTTATGAACTTTCTGATTAATGAACAATGTTTCGATTGGTGTTGTAAAGCCTTTTGATTGATGAACGCCACTTCGATTAGTGTTATTTGTGTTCCGATTGTTGAACATCTTTTTGATTAGCGTTATTCTCATTTCGATTAGAGAACATTTATGGCTTTGATTAGTTTTATTCATATATCGATTAGTGAGCACATGCTCCATGATTATTCGGACCAGTGTTATTCACACGTCAATTAGTGAACAGAACCCATGTTTTATTCCGATTAATATCTTGTATGTACCAACTATAAGATACAGATCGATCATAGTGAATAAATTGTTCAATACTTACATGTTGATCTGATTGATGATTCCTTTCAATCAGTCTGTTATCTTGAAAAAGAAAATAAACTTTTTTAAAAACCCTTTTGGCGTGTAATCAAAAGTGTTTCATAAAATATTCTGTGTGTCTAAAAGATCTCAAGCACTGAATGCAACAGGTAATTCTTTTCAGATGAAGGCTATATTTCCTTACCTTGTGTATATTGCAAGGTCATCTTTCTCTTTCCTGACAAGTAAAAAGGAAACTACCTAAAATAATAAGTATTCAACACAAAGTGCGGGCAGCAGATGAAAGAGGTAAGAGCTTATTGACATATAACTTCTCTTACCCAACTTCCTCTTCTATACATTAAATGCCTATAGGTATCCGGTACTCACATGAAGCAAACGTTAGACACTATAAATGTCATGGAAAACATGCACAAGCTGAAGAAGAATAAGACTGAATGGACATATTAATGGATATATTTTATGAGTCTATAAAAAGATGAAGACTGTGGATCTCACATGAATCTTGAACGTGTAGTTTTTAAATCTTAGTGAGAAGAACTGCTGAGTGCTCGAGGTCTTTTAGTCTTCAAGATCTCTCTCTCACTATGCTCTTGCAAAATTCTTTTTCTTCAAGGACATTACATTTGTCTAAGAGCTTGTTCTTCTGTAAACCTTAATCCTCTTAGACGTTTGTCTCAGATCAAACCATGCCATTGTATTTTTTTTCTTGAGCTTGGTCTAGGGACTCTGATATTTCTCAAAGACTTAGGTAGTGCCTTTTCGGTTGAAGAGAAGGCTTGTTGTTCAAGCGTCGTTCCCCTTGGTAGAAGGGAAGATCTTGTTGTGTTATGGTTATGTGAATAACCATAATTATTGTTTTGATGATGATTGATTTGATATGTTTTGATATTGACATAATCATGGCTAATCTTGTTAACATCATAATATCATTGGTTTATTGATGTACTTAAGTGCTTTCATGTTGCATACCATTTGATTCATGTTTGCAATTCATAGATTGACTGGCCACATTGCAACCTTCCTAAAATGAACATCGGATGTTCACTTTTGGTCGTAGTCAGCCGAAGCACAAACTTCGGATATGGCGAAGTGGAACTTCGTCATATACGAAGCTAAGCTTCAGATATGACGAAGTCACTTCGACCGATCATGACTATTTTATCACTGTTCCTTCAGATGTTCGAATTTGTTCTTTGCCAGTCGAAGCAGAACTTCGTCATATACGAAGTTGGACTTCGGATATGACGAAGTGGAACTTCGTCATATCCGAAGGTAAGCTTCAGATATGACGAAGTTACTTAGATTGATTAACACTAAATTCAACACTGACTTCAGATGTACTCAATTGCTCTTTGTTAGACGAAGTGAAACTTCGTCATGTACGAAGCTGTACTTTGGATATGACGAAGTCACTTCGACCGATGAAGACCATTTTGACATTGTGACTTCGGATGTTCACTTTTACACATGGTCAGTCGAAGCCATGACCTTCGTATATTTCTATTTTGGCCTCTATCATTCGAAGCTATGTGACTTTGGATGTTCACGTTCAAAGCTTGCCAGTCGAAGCTATGGCACTTCGTATATTCACGTTGTATTTCTGCCATCCGAAGCACCTTGACTTCGGATGTCACGATTTACACTTGGTTAGTCGAAGTGCTGAGACTACGTATATTCATGTTATACTTTGACAGTTGATTAAATATCGATTGCCTCATGTCCTACATCGATTGTCATAACATGGATTGCTTTATTAGTTAACTTAAACATCGATTATCCTTTCTCTGAACACTTAAAGATGCCTTCTGTGTTTGATGTCATGTGATGTGCATGTGTCTTACTTAGGGTACTGGGTGCTCACACATTCCTAGGTATGAGGTCACATGATTAGGGCTATAAATATGCCTTTGCCCTTTGTGAAAAGGTATCCAGTAGGCTCGGCTAGAAGAGTAGTGTGTTGAACCACTCTCTATTTGTTCCTGTATTTTGGTGATAATAAAATTTATGATGTAACTTAAATTGAATATTTTGTTTCATCTGTGTCGCATCAATCTCATAGAAAAATGCTGAGTCTCACATTGATGCAATATGGCGCACTAAAATGATAAAATCGATGTTTAATCAATATACATCGATTTCAGTTTAAGTGCCAAATTTAATAAGTGCTACAATGATTTTGTTTTAATTGATTTTTTAAAGCGCTACAACGACTTCGCTAAGTGGCCATAACGATTTGTTAAGAAATCGATCTCAGAACGATTCCTTTTATAGCCACAACGATTTGCCCTCATATCGATTTCGTTCTCATAACGATTTGATAAGTTTCGCATCGATTTGGGTCTCGTAACAATTTCATAAGTGATCACATCGACTTGGGTCTCATAACGATTTCATAAGTGATCACATCGATTTCTTCAGGTGATCACAACGAATTCCTTGCATAACGATTTGATAAGTGAGCACAACGATTTGTTCTCACAACAATTTCTTTAGACCGTAACGATTTCTTAAGTGAACACATCGACTTGCCTTCACAACGATTTGTTAAGAAATCATTCCCATAACGATTTCTTAAGTGATCATAACGACTTGTCTTTCACATCGATTTGTTCATAAACTTGCAACGATTTACTTGTAAATGAACAACGATTGTATAAGTCATATTCACATAGATTTCTCTTGAATATTTTGAAAGTGTTTTTGGCGCTCATTGAAAAGTCAAATATTGTCTGACAGAAAAAGCTGCATGCATAATCTTGTCAGACAAAGATATGACCTACTATTTTCAGTATGTTAGCAGAAGCACAGTACTACACATCGTTTATCATAAACACTCTTTTATTCTAACACTTTCTTCTATGTGTACAGACCTCTAAGACCATCAGAGTCTGATTAAGACAAATGAAGAGGAGATGAGCAATGGCTAGAACTCCAACGGATCTCTTCAACGGATCCATTCAAATTGCTCATATAAAAGAAGAAGCTTAGCTGAAGAAAAGGTAGAGCCTTCCTGAAAATCCATCAAGGAGTGTACAACTGTGAGAAGAACCTTCACGCCACAAACACTCAGAGAAAGAGAGAAGAGCTCGAGCCAAAATCTACTGAAGCTTTCAAGCAGAAGTGTTCATCACCTTCAAGCCTTCTTCTCTTCCATTCTCCCTATGCTCATTGTAATCTTGAGGGAGAGTCTTTGACTGTGAGCTAAGTTCATAGTGCTCATCTTGTATTAGCTCTCAGTCTTGTTCTTTCTTTTCTAAGAAAGACCCTTGTCCAGCTGTAGGACTGTATACAGTGTGTAACCTAGCTAGAGGTTAGTGTCTAGCAGAACCTTGTTGGGGTTTGTACCAACAGGACCTAGCTGGGGGTTTAAGTCTAGCAGAACCGCACTGGGGTTTGCTCCAGGAGGTTTTCTTCTGAACTTGTAAAAGAAGTAGGTTTGCTTCTGAGCCTAGAAAAGAAGTGGGCTGCCTTCTTGCCCGGGAAAGAGAAGAAGACATGGTGGGGTATTCAGGGTGTTGTAGTGTCCTTGAAGGGGACTGTACCTTCGGTTAGTGAAATTCCAAGAGTTTGCTTGGGGACTGGACGTAGGACTTCCATGTGGGAAGGGCCGAACCAGGATAAATCTCCTGTGTCCTTTTGTGTGATTGTTCTTTTGCTTCCCCACTGCCACTCTTCATCACACTAACACTAACCAAACTTTTAAGTGTTCACGTTTTGATTTCAGATTGCAGAAAAATCTATTCATCCCCCCCTTTAGGTTACCTTGCTGCCGGACATAAAGGGCCAACAAGTGGTATCAGAGCGGGTCTCTGAACTTTCAAGAAGATCCAACGATCTTAGAGCAAAGATCCATGGCAGCTGAAGGATATGCTGAAGGCCAATCCGTCACCAGACCTCCATTCTTCGATGGAGAAGATTATCAATATTGGAAGATGAGGATGGAATGCTTCATTCGAGGCACAGACTTTGATCTGTAGCAGGTAATAGAGGTAGGTGATTTCATTATTGTCCCAGCTGAAGGCACTACTGCCATTACAACAGCTGATAAAAGTAAGCTATCTCTAAACTTTAAGGCTAAAAACTATCTATGTTGTGCTCTATCTAAAAGAGAGTTCAGTAGAGTTTCTGCATGTAAATCTGCTAAAGAAATATGGGATAAATTGCAGAAAACCTATGAAGGAACAGATAAAGTAAAACAAACTAGGATAGATATTCTTATCTCTAAATATGAGCAATTTAAAATGCTTCCAAATGAAAACATTACTACTATGTATAATAGATTTTCAAGTATAGTAGTAGGTTTAAATTCTCTTGGAAAAATTCTTTCTAATGAAGAAACCGTTAGAAAAATACTTAGGTCCTTAACTATTTCATGGACACCTAAGGTAACTGCTATTGAAGAGGCCCATGATTTAACTAAATTATCAATTGATAATTTAATAGGTTCTCTCATGCCACATGAAATAAATATGGAGTGATTATCTGAAAGCTCATCTAAGAAGAAATGTTCTAATGCTCTTAAAGTTGTCGCTGCTCCTTCCACCTCTTCTTCTAGTTCCCAGGATGCAGATTCTGAAGACTGTAATATGGATGAAGTATTGTCCAAGCTTCAGAAGATTTTGAAGAAGAAGAAAAACGGATCAAGAAGGATCCAAAGAAAAGAGAGAAAGGAGAAAGAACCAGTCTGCTATGAATGCAGAAAACCTGGACATCTGAGACCAGACTATCCAAGGCTCAAGAAGATTGGTCAAACTGATAAGCCCAAGAAGCAGCACAAGAAATTTAAAAGAAAAGCCATGGCGGCTGCTTGGGAAAATGATGAGGTCACAAGCTCAGAATCATCAAGCTCAGATTCCGAAAAGGAGCAGGTAAATCTAGCCCTCATGGTGGGAATAGATGAGGTACATTCTGACTCATTTTTTAATTCCTGCACAGATTCAGGGTCAGAATCAGAAGACTTAGAAGAAGTCTTTAATGAACTGTATGAAAAACATAAAGGGGTTGTAAAAGAATTTAAGAGTCTGAAAAACAACACTATTTGCTTAGAAAACACCAATTCTGATCTTAAATCCGAACTGGAGCAACTAGAAAAACAATTAAAGGACAATAAAGATAATATTTATCTTTTGAATGAAAATTAAAAAAAATAAGGACAATGAAAAGTTAGAGTTAGAAGAAAAATTAAAAACTCTAACTGAAGAAAATCTCTACCTAAAAGAATCGGTTAGAAAATTAACAAAAGGAAAAACTTCTTTAGCTCTATGTCTAAAAGGGTCAAAATCTGGAAATAACAAACAAGGACTTGGATACATACCTCCAGAAAAAGGAAAACAAGCTATAATTCCAGAAAAATATCCCCTACCAAAATTTGTAAAAGAAACCAAGATGCCCCAGAAAAAGGCCCCTGTAAAAGAAAAAGGTTACACAAATCTTGTTCTAAAAACTCAGCACAAAGAAAATAAGAACAACAAAACAATCTATATTCATTGTTGTTCTCATTGCAATAAACTAGGACACACTGTAAACACCTGCACAACAAGGCATTTAGTTTAGATCCCTAAAGGATATTTTCATGCATCTAACCATCAAGGACCCAAAAGGATTTGGGTACCTACCTTTGAGTAATTTTTTTTTGCAGGTTAGCCTTGGAGCATCAAAAACCAAGGATGCTCAAGGCAGGAGTGACTGCAGACTCTTCACTCAAATCATATCTGAAGAGAGAGTAGTCACAAGGATTGAATGTGTTTATGTTGCTACTAACAATGTTTGCAAGTTTTTTTTATATAGATAAAAATATTGAAGACTTGACAAACAACATGTCAAAGGTCAAGAGCAACAAGATCTGACTTGCCTCACATTAAGGGGGAGTCTCATGCTCAGGGGAGCACAGATTAAGGGGGAGTCATTCCTTATCAACTATTATTGTTGAACCCCTCAATGGTAAGAAATTCTCTCAAAGGGGAAGAGAAATCCATGGTAAGATCCTTCCTTTTTGGTTAGTGACAAAAATGGGGAGAGTTTGTATGAATTTTCTGAAACCTCTATGCTTTATATATATTCTTGTCAGAAAATTCTCATAAATTTTGTCATCACCAAAAAGGGGGAGATTGTTGAACCACTCTCTATTTGTTCCTGTATTTTAGTGATAATAAAATTTATGATGTAACTTAAATTGAATATTTTGTTTCATCTGTGTCGCATCAATCTCATAGCAAAATGCTGAGTCTCACATTGATGCAATATGGCGCACTAAAATGATAAAATTGATGTTTAATCAATATACATCGATTTCAGTTTAAGTGCCAAATTTAATAAGCGCTACAACGATTTTGTTTTAATTGATTTTTTAAAGCGCTACAACGACTTCGCTAAGTGGCCATAACGATTTGTTAAGAAATCGATCTCAGAACGATTCCTTTTATAGCCACAACGATTTGCCCTCATATCGATTTCGTTCTCATAACGATTTGATAAGTTTCACATCGTTTTGGGTCTCGTAACGATTTCATAAGTGATCACATCGACTTGGGTCTCATAACGATTTCATAAGTGATCACATCGATTTCTTCAGGTGATCACAACGAATTCCTTGCATAACGATTTGATAAGTGAGCACAACGATTTGTTCTCACAACGATTTCTTTAGACTGTAACGATTTCTTAAGTGAACGCATCGACTTGCCTTCACAACGATTTGTTAAGAAATTGTTCCCATAATGATTTCAAAAGTGATCATAACGACTTGTCTTTCACATCGATTTGTTTATAAACTTGCAACGATTTACTTGTAAATGAACAACGATTGTATAAGTCATATTCACATAAATTTCTCTTGAATATTTTGAAAGTGTTTTTGGCGCTCATTGAAAAGTCAAATATTGTCTGACTGAAAAAGCTGCATGCATAATCTTGTCAGAAAAAGATATGACCTACAATTTTCAGTATGTTAGCAGAAGCACGGTACTACACATCGTTTATCATAAACACTCTTTTATGCTAACACTTTCTTCTATGTGTACAGACCTCGAAGACCATCAGAGTCTGATTAAGACAAATGAAGAGGAGATGAGCAATGGCTAGAACTCCAACGGATCTCTTCAACGGATCCATTCAAATTGCTCATATAAAAGAAGAAGCTTAGCTGAAGAAAAGGTAGAGCCTTCCTGAAAATCCATCAAGGAGTGTACAACTGTGAGAAGAACCTTCACGCTACAAACACTCAAAGAAAGAGAGAAGAGCTCGAGCAAAAATCTACAGAAGCTTTCAAGCAGAAGTCTTCATCGCCTTCAAGCCTTCTTCTCTTCCATTCTCCCTATGCTCATTGTAATCTTGAGGGAGAGTCTGTGACTGTGAGCTAAGTTCATAGTGTTCATCTTGTATTAGCTCTCAGTCTTGTTCTTTCTTTTCTAAGAAAGACCCTTGTTCAGCTGTAGGACTGTATACAATGTGTAACCTAGCTAGAGGTTAGTGTCTAGCAGAACCTTGTTGGGGTTTGTACCAACAGGACCTAGCTGGGGGTTTAAGTCTAGCAGAACCGCACTGGGGTTTGTTCCAGGAGGTTTTCTTCTGAACCTGTAAAAGAAGTAGGTTTGCTTCTGAGCCTAGAAAAGAAGTGGGCTGCCTTCTTGCCCGGGAAAGAGAAGAAGACCTGGTGGGGTATCCAGGGTGTTGTAGTGTCCTTGAAGGGGACTGTACCTTCGGTTAGTGAAATCCCAAGAGTTTGCTTGGGGACTGGACGTAGGACTTCCATGTGGGAAGGGACGAACCAGGACAAATCTCCTGTGTCCTTTTGTGTGATTGTTCTTTTGCTTCCGCACTGCCACTCTTCATCACACTAACACTAACCAAACTTTTAAGTGTTCACGTTTTGATTTCAGATTGCAGAAAAACCTATTCATCCCCCCCTTTAGGTTACCTTGCTGCCGGACATAAAGGCCAACATAGTGCCTCCAGGAGAAGCAGAGTAGCAGAAGAGAAGCAAATGCGAAGAAGAAGAAGAAGAAGAAGAAGAAGAAGAAGAAGAAGAAGAGAGAAGAAGAAGAAGAAGAAGAAGAAGAGAAGAAGAAGCTCGTGAATCCTTTGTTCTTCTTCCTGATCTGGGGATCCAATCTTAGAGGAGAAGTGTCCAAATCTTCGAATTTCATTGAAGTCCAATTGTTCTCTAAAAGAGGAGAGCACATGCAAAGGTTCTTCATATGTGTGTGTGTTTCTGAGAGTTGATTGATTTGCACAAGCGTTCTGTGCAAATTAATCTCTATCAGAGAGTGTGTCTGATCATGTGTGTGTGCCTTTAGTGGTTTGCTCAAGTGTGTGGACTGAGCCGTTGTGCTCTTAAGTGTGTGTGTGTTGTATCTCTTTTACGAGATAGTGTGTGATTTAATCCTCAAAGTGGTGAGGGGTGGATGTAGGAATCACTTATTGTGATCTCCGAACCACCTTAAAAATCTTTGTGAATTGTGGTTTGTTTAATTGTCTCTTCGATAGATGTATGCATAGGGCTCATTCACACACTATTTGTCTAATTGTCACACATCAACTGCGCACACTCACATCAGGTTAGTATGAGTTTTCACTGAATTGTGTTACAATCTAAAGTAATTTTTAAATTACTCAAGCTTCCGCTGTGATTGGTGTTAAATCTGTTAAACCCCCCCTTCTAGATCTATTCACCCTGCTCATTCTATCCTACAATTGGTATCAGAGCGGGTTAATCTATGTTTCTAATTCTGATCTGATTTGATCGCATTTGTTTGATACATCTGATTTGATCTGTGTGCTTGATTGTTCAACCTCTATACAATTTGATTCATAGATTCTCGAGGTTTTTTAGCTGAGGGCCACTCTATAAATAGACCACCCTACTTTGATGGATCTGACTATGCTTACTGGAAGAACTGAATGCAAGTGTTTCTTAGAGCCCAGAATTATGAAATTTGAAAGATTGTTGAAAAGGCCCTTTTGAAATCACTGGCGATGAGGATACATGGACTAGAGAGCAAATAAGAAGGGCTACATTAAATTTTAGTGCTATGAACATGCTTCATTGTGCAATTCATCCCAAAGAATATGCTAGTGTCCATATGCTACTGTGCAAAGGAAATGTGGGATAAGCTTCAGTTGATGTATGAGGGAACATCACAAGTTAAAGAAACTGAGGCCAATTTGTTGATTCTGATTATGAAATGTTTACCATGAAGTCTGATTAATCTATATCTGAAATGTTTGCTAGGCTCATGGTAATTGTTAATGGACTGAAATGATTAGGTAAGGATTACACTGATGCTGAGCTGGTAAGAAAAATCCTTCGATCCTTATCTCATGCATGGCATACTAAGGCAACTGTCATCGAGGATTCTAAGGACTTATCCAAAATCTCTCTAGATGAGCTCATAGGATCACTGATAACTTATGAAATAAATTTCAAAA
Organism: Colocasia esculenta; assembly: GCA_014218235.1. Lineage (NCBI taxonomy): Eukaryota > Viridiplantae > Streptophyta > Magnoliopsida > Alismatales > Araceae > Colocasia > Colocasia esculenta. Next base: position 20,428,781 of record CM024765.1, on the reverse strand, counting down.
GAACTGAAGAACATATGCTAAAGGCTAAACCAACCGCACTCAAAGCCTCAACAAGTGGAGAAGACAAAGAAAAAGAAATTAATGTTTCTGAATCATCTGAATCTGATCAGGATGAAATTGCCCTCATCACCAGACAGTTTAGAAAATTTTTGACATCAAGAATTGGAAAACACCATGAAAAATACAACAAATTCATTGGCAAGAAACAATTTCCATCTTCATCTTCACATCTGAACAGAAATGACAAGAAAACTGATAATCTGATTCTATATTATAGGTGCAATAAGCCAGGACACATGACATGTGAGTGTTCTTAATTCAAAAGAGACATGAGCAAGAAGTATAGGAAGGATATCAGGATAAAGAAGTCAAAAGCCATGGTAGCAACCTAGTCAAATGAAGGCCAAAGTCAAGAAGAAGAAGACAATTCCTCAAGTTCTGAAGATGAGGAAGTATGATTTATGGCCAACAGCAGTGACAACAAGGTAAGCTCTTCTTTTGAAGAATACATTGTTGATGATTGGCAAGATGCTTATGCCACATTAGTTGAAAAATGTTCTGAAATAAGAAAAAAAAATATCTGAAAAGGAAAATTGAAAATGTTATGTATGATACTTCTCTAGCAAGTAGAATGTATGAACTTGAAAAGGATATTTTAGAATTTAATGATGAAAGAGAAGTAATGCTAGATGAATTGGATAAATTGAAAATCATGTCTCAGAAGGCTATAATGAAATTGAAAATTTGACAAAGAAAATTGAAATGCAACAAAAGAAAAAACAACAAGCAATTGATGAAATAAAAAAACTTAATAAATTACAGAATGAAAAGGATCAAGTGATAAAGAATTTCACAAAAGGAAAAGAAAATCTTGATGCCTTGTTGGGACTTAAAATAAATGCTAAAAAGTATGGATTGGAATTTACCACAGAAGAACCAACTAGAAATAAAGCATCTAAGAAGAAAGAAAAACCTTCCAAAATACCTTTGATAAAGTTTGTTAAAAGCAACAGTTCATAAAACGAGAATAAACAATTATCAAAGAAAACATCTGAAATAGTCAAAAACAATAATAAAAATAATGTATCCAATCAGAAGAAACCGATCAGGTCGACACATTTCGTAGAGAAGTCGACACAGGTTATCATACGCTGAAACCTGTGGCCACTGTGTCGACACACAATCAACATAGGTCGACCTATCCGTTTCTGAAAAACAAGATGATAAACAAAAATTCAAAAAAAATCTGAAAAATTATAAAAATGTAAAAACACATTTTCATAATGTTGATTAGAAGTCCAAAACATCATATCAATCTAATTTGATCAATTCTTGAAATCAATAGTACCAGAGTCTTCATTAGTATAACTCACATTCATTCTATCTAAAATTTCCAAGATATCAACAGAACTTTTGGTCTGGATTTCCATACATGAACAATCATAACAAAATGCATAGTTTCCCTGCCTATGAAAGAAAAATCACTAGTGTTTACATTCCAAATCATAATGTTAAATTACCAAAAGGGAAGTCATTTCAGAGGTGAAACCCAAAACAAAAATGACTCAAATGTGGGTTAGGAAAGATTTGCTATTTTTATTCAATCAAACTGATGGTCCCAACAATGTTTGGGTACCGAAATCTTTTCTCCTCTGATCTGATATGTGTAAGAAGGTCATGCACCCAGCTCAAATGTGTGGTATCTTGATAGTGGGTGTTCATGGCACATGATTGGAGACAGAACAAAGTTTACATATCTGATTGAAAAGGAAGGAGGATCTGTCACATTTGGAGGAAAAATAAAGGGAAAATAATTGGATCTGGAAAGGTTGGTAAATCCTCTTCAAACTCAAATGAAAATATTCTGTTAGTTGATGGTTTGAATTATAATTTATTGAGGATTAGTCAATTGTGTGACAAATGTAGCAACTCGATACTTTAAATAAATAAATAAATAGAATTATTAAAAGAAAATAATTTAATTTAAAACCCAATAAACAACAAGAAGTAATGGACTTTATTAAAATAGCTCACACAAAAGTTATTGGGCCAAAATAGGAGTTTGGACTATGGAGTAAGAGAAAATACCCCTAAATTCGTAACAAAAATGTGCATAAATAGGAAAGGACAAATTAAGGTTAAAACTATGGCAAATAGCCATGCATAGCAACCCAATTCGTGACCAGCCTGGTAGAGAGCTTACCTAATGGTATTGCTACTCCAATTGGGAGTAGAATCTCCAAAACATGGAAGGAGATAGACCAAAACCGCAACCCACCCTTCCTAGTTGCATTAGGATTTGAAATAAACCCTAAACATATAAATAATCTTCATAAGACTAGTGGGGAGGGTTCACCATCGTGTTGGGATCGTGTAGAGGCAAGCTAGGGCACCAGGAGGAGAGGAGAATGGCTGGAGACCCGAGCTTCTTCCCCAACCTTGCTCTGCTGCGACCTGTGCACAGACCTGTTTTAGATCCACTCAGAGGTAGGTATTCTCGGGCTAAAGATGAACAAAACTCATACCATCGTGTAGAACATCATGTCTAGTTTGCTTTGCACTTGATTTGCCTAATTTCCATCAAGCATGCTATGAGATTTAAGTGTTTTCCCATCATCATGCAAGTCTAGGGCTATTTGTGTTCATCCTGTTATACATGCCTATCGAGACCAAATTGATCCGGTCCAATGGCAAAGTTCTCTTCTATTAATCGTCCCCATAAGTTTCATGTTCACCACTTTGTCCCACAAGCCCTAGGTTTTTAGTTATAAGCCATGCATGTAAGATCGCATCATGTTTTCCTGTTCTCGGTTTGAATGTTGAATCGCGACCAACACATACATCGCGTTTCTCCGACTGGTATCGCGATAGGTAAGACCGTCACGATTACCTTAAAGGTGACCACCCATATCGTCGCATTTTAGTTTGTTTATGAAAAATACCGTTGCATTAAACTGTGCGCCCTCTTGCTGTCAGTTCATGTCTGAACCACGACCACCACAGTCGTCGCGTTCTTAAGTTGTTTCCTGCTTTTTGGGATTTGTGTTATTTCAAAAATTAGGGTTTTGCATGAACGCGTCGGACCTTGCCGTCGTGATTCTATATCGATTACCCTAAACGTGTTGGACCTGCACGTCGCGTTTCTGTATCACTAATCGATTCACTCTGTCTAGTTACCCTAAACGCGTCAGTCAAAGTCGACACGTCTCTGTCTAGAATCGATGTTGTTAAATGCGACCATTAGACCCGTCGCGATTCTACTGTGTGTTTCTAGCAGCTTTTAAGTTCTATTAAATTTGATTATTTGGACTTTTATAATCATGATATGTTGTGTAACGAACAGTAAACAACCATGCTAATGAACTATTGATATATTTCACATGATTCTTTAATTAAAAGTCAATGTGCACGACCATCATATGTTCTCATGATTTCTTCCACATGCACACACCAAACGTTTATCTTTGCCATGAGACCATGCAGAAAATACATGAATAATATATCTGGTAATTTACTTCAATAATTATATATTATTAACCCATGATAATAATGGCATTGTCTTCATTCTCACGTTGTTTGGAATACCGTTACCGCCGCTCCATTGTTCTAGAATTCCTCTAGAACGTCGAGCAACCCATTTTCTTTACACACTACTCTCTTGACAAGTTGGAACCTCTCTACCAGACATTCCGTTCTGGTTGACTAGGGTCCTTTTGTTAAGACCTCCGTAAGACTCTGTACTCTGTGGATTCCCTCATGGAGACTGAGCTGGTTGTACCCTAACACCTATAACACCCTTAGGGATCATCATGATCCAAACGGCTTTAGAAATTCTCTCTTATCTTGAGATCACACGGACCTTTGGACCTGCCCATGGCCAGTGGAGGGTTAGTGAATTCTACCTGACTGCCAACATCAATCATGTGTGTTGTACAACTGTTACTATCGCATGTTTAACCGTCGCTTTATGTGCAATAACCTATAGTTCTCATCTATACTCTACTAGCTCATCTATTCACATTCTCTCTGCTTTCTCATCTATTCATCAAGTACTCTCATCTATTTTTGGTACTCTCTATTGGCCATTTGACTGATTGTCTAAAGATAAATAATATGACTAATGCTTGGCAATATAAAGGGCCCGATCTAGTCCTGGGAGGTGCGCCCAAAAGTGCTAGTGCCCGCGGGAGTTAGTTGACCAGAGTGTTTGGCATTACACTCAAGTGCTATTTATCTCGACTATCTATATGACAATCAAAGTGCTATACTATACTCGGCTTGTTGTGCTATTGTGAATCATTGTGCTATGGCTATCCTGTTCTATGTGCTATATTAAAACTTGTGCTACTGAGATCCATGCTATTGTGCTATCTCTTACTTTACTTGACTCTCTCTCTATCGTTAGTGGCTCTACTTTTAATACATTAATCATGTAAAGTTTTCCCGTACCATGATATATAAATACTACTGGGCGTTGTCGCTCACCCTACGTTATTTGTCATTTGTGTTCTCAGGTGAGACCGAGGAAACCGAGTACACTCATGAGATTAGACACAAGAGACGGATGTTGGTTGTCCACATATGGGGCAAGTGTCGACTGTAAGAAAGGGAAAGTTACATTTAGTGAATTCCCTAAGTTATCATTCAATGGGATTAGACACAAGAGACAGATGTCTCTAGTCTCTACCATACCGGCCCACAACATGATAAGGAAAGGTTGCTTTGCTTTCCTTGCAGCCGTAGTAGTTAAGAAGAAGGGGCCTAAGATAGAAGACATACACATAGTCTAGGACTACCCTGATGTGTTTCCCGAAGAGCTTCCAGGAATTCCCCCGGAGCGTGATGTAAACTTCTCTATTGACTTAATTCCTGGAGCTGCACCGATATCCCGTCAACCGTACAGGATGTCACCTGCCGAGTTAAAAGAACTGAAGGCACAACTGATGGAATTGTTAGAAAAGGGGTTCATTAGACCAAGTACTTCCCATGGGGAGCACTTGTTCTGTTTGTTAAAAGAAAGATGGATCTATGAGACTGTGTATCGACTATCGGCAACTTAATCAACTGACCATCAAGAACAAGTATCCATTGCCTCGAGTCGATGAACTCTTCGACCAGATATCTAGAGCTCAATACTTCTCCAAAATTGACCTCCGGTCTGGCTATCATCAAATGAGGATCAAGGACCACGACAATTTCAAAACGGCTTTCAGAGTAGTATGGACACTATAAATTTATTATTATGCTTTTTGGTCTAACCATACTCCTGCAGCCTTTATGCAAGTCATGAAAAGCAGATACCGACCATATTTTGATAATGTCTTCATTGATGACATCCTCATATACTCCAAGACCAAAGAAGAACATGAAGAACATCTGAAGATAGCTCTACAAGTCTTACGAGACAACCAACTATATGCAAAGCTGAGCAAGTGAGAGTTTTGGCTCAAAGAAGTGTCCTTCTTGGGCCATGTCATCTCCAAGGACGACATCTCTATTGATCCCTCCAAAGTTGAAGCTGTACTTAAATGGGAGAGACCAACTAATGTCATAGAAATTAGAAGCTTCTTAGGACTGGCTGGCTATTACAGGCGGTTCATCAAGGACTTATCCAAGATCGTCGTTCCTCTCACTCGTCTTACACAGAAGGAGAATCCCTACTCTTGGAGTAAAGATTGTGAGAAAAGTTTCCAAACATTGAAAGAATGTCTGACCTCAGTGTAGACACCCATTTCTGACCCATAAGTTGAGCCAAATTCCTTGTCACATCATTGATGCTCCATATTGGCTCATCATCGCGAAGCTGACATTATCCGATCATGGCATCTTCATATTAGTTCATCACCCTGGTGGGCTCTTCCTGGTCAAATCAATCAGTTTTCATCGTCATCTTGTAGCTCTCTGAATTGAGAATCTGACACTTCAAGCCGTGTGCCGATCTGATACCCATGCAAGGAGATCAGATACTTTGAGTGAGTCATATGCTGAAAGATCCTGAAGGCGACAATGTCCCTATCGCGTTCACATTCAGAAGGCGACGCCCTTCATGTCACGTTCATCCCTACATTGATTCCCTCCAGGACCATAACCGATCACCTTCAGAAGGCGACACCTCGATACGTCGCGTTCTCATTTGGCATTTTAATTCCTTGAAAATTCACTAGAAAATGCTTCAAGACTTCCCTCTATGGAAGTCGAGGTATCGAGGCATCGCTACCTGGTAGCGACACGAAACCTATCGCGTTTTGGATTCCTTCACAGAACCATGCAACGTGGCTTTCCTTTTCAGACTTGGACCCTTGCTATTCATGAATAATCTGACTTTTGGTGGGTCTAGAGATCTCCAAACCTTGCCAAACTCGGAGGAAACCTTCCTCAAAACTTCCATACCAAGCTCTGACTCCCCTTGCACGAGCTCAATTACCAAAACTCGGACTCTAGATCATTATTCCTTTCCCATCAAGTTCAGGAATAATGGCATATAAAAGTGTCAATAAGGCACAATTTTGGGGAAGGTCAGCGTCTACTTCTTCATCCCCCAGAGGGCTATGAATCCTCAGAAGAACTCTCAGCCTCCAGACGACCAGGAAGTGATCATTAGGGCGATTTCTTCACCTCTACGCTTTCTCTCTCCTATTCTTCATGTTTTTCCCTTCATGTATGCACGTTTAGATTCATTTATGTTTGTAGTTTTGCATTAGAACACTCCACACACACCTATCTTAAACACCCAAACAGGTTAAAACACCACCCCACGTGAGTTCCCTCCAATTCTTTCATGTTCTTTCATTACTTTGGGATAGATTCTGTAGGGGATCAGATAAGGGACTTTGACAAATGAACTAAGAAATGTGTGTATAGCATCGGAATTAAAATAAGTAAAACACACAATTCGATCAAAACAGTGCACAGAAAATTTAAGGCGGTTCGGATAACACAACTTGTGTTTCCTACATCCACCTCCTCACAATAGAGGAACCACTAGCACAAGTGCAGTACAAACTAGAGCACGACGACTATGACCTCTTTGAGTGCAACGACTCAAAGAAACCCAAGAGATAGGCACGACAACCTACTCCACAGACCACTTGTGAATTCAGCAAATTCACAAGCCCTTGAGCACTACGGCTCAAGCACCAGAGCACAACGGCTCCAACCTAGAGCACTATGGCTCCAAACCAGAGTACAAAGTACTCAAACCTCTGGATCACAATAGATTCAAATTCTGCTAGAACAAGCACACTTAGAGAATAGATCCTCTAGCACGATCTATCTCAATACAATAGAGATGGTAGAGACAAATAGAATTGGGAGATCTGTGTAGAACACATACACAGATTCCCCAGAAAAATTGACACTCTAACCAAGTACAGACTCGGCTGGATCTCCTTCTTGACCAGCACTGCTGCAATCACGAGCTCCTCCTCTTCTTCTTCCCTTGGCGGCGCTGCTCTGCTCCTCTGGATGCAGATCCCTTTTTCCCGCTCTTCTTCCCTTCTTCCAGAATGCTCTTGGCTTTGTCTTGCGTGGGATGACTTTGGAGTACAAGAAACATGGGTATTTATAGCCCCATATGTCCATAAGAAGCCTTGGGGTATTTGGGCACAAAAACCTAGGCAGATTCCCTTGAACCCCAAGCGGACACGTGTCCAGATAAATCAGATGTTGAGACTTAAGCCGGAGTGTGTCGACACTACCACTGAGTGTGTCGACACACTGTCCCATTTATGCAAAAAGGGTCTTCTGGATGCTGGGTCTAGTGTCGACATGACCATTGACTGTGTCAACACACTGTCCCAGTCAGACAAATGGATTTCCTGGAAGCTGGGTCTAGTGTCGACACGACCATGGACTGTGTCGACACACTTGACCCTGTCTTGATGAAAATGTTTCAGGGACTATGACCTAGTGTCGACACCATCAATGGGTGTGTCGACACTACCATGATAAAACCTGTATATACCTAAGAATTTAACACATAAGACATTAGTACAAGGTATTATCATCAAAGTATGACGTGTAAAGTATTTGAAACATACTTTTTGAGCATTGTTATTACATAGATGAGGTATGTAACATGTTCAAAATGTCATCATCAAAATCACAATATGTCATCATCAAAATCAAAATGTGTGAGATGTTCATTGGTTATCATTAAAATACAACTTTAGGAAATTCCAAAACACACGCAACCCAACAATCTCCCCCTTTTTGATGATGACAAAATATATGCACAATCTCCTACTAGCCAGACTCAAATCTCCCCCTTTCTCCCCTTTTAAGACCTTTCTCCCCCTTTTTGACAGCATCAAAAAGATAGATAGGAGATCAAGAAATGAAATGTAGGAAATGAATGGTAAAAAATGATCAAAATAAATGAGGCAAAGTGATATTGACATATGAGAGAAATTATTGAGTTTTTTGTATTGTGCAATAAAGTTTAATCACAAAGACACACTCAACACAAAGTATAGCAAATATAATGATCTGAATGTAGTTAAAATAATGATGCAAATGTGAAGAAAAGTGACCTATATGAATGAGCAGAAATATTTAACAAGGATGTTAGGAGCTTTATTTTAACACAATGTAAATAATAGGTCTAAACTCAGTATACATGAACTTTATTAAGGTCTTAAGCTTTTCCATCATGTCAATTTGATTTTCTTTCATTTTTTAACTGAGGAAGAATACAAGAATAAATTAGTTAAATCTCACTTTTTAGTGCAAGAGATCACATTGATTAGATGTAAGATCTCCTGATTACTCAGTGGTTTAACTTTTATTATCTTGTACAGAGTTGAAAACTTTGATTTCCACTTTTTAACGCGAAACAAATCACTTTTTAGGTGAAATGACCCGGTTACTCAGTGGTTCAAGAATTTGCATTGCTCTGTTTGTATCTTTCCAGATTGTTGATCATTTTATTTTGATGTTTTACAGGAATAAGTTTGCTTTGACCAGAAAAGTCATGACTACGACTTTAGAAAAATTATTCTTAACATGTGGTAAAATGAAGCTTAAACATGCACATGTTAAATACTAAAGCCACTCATGTGCCTACAAGTGTTTTGCAAGTCATTTTAAAACATTCAGTATTAAGATTGCTTAATCTTGAAATGATAATGAATCTTTGAAATTAAACTAAATGCACAATGAGTTTAGGTTCAATGTCTTAATTCTCTCATAAGAAATAGCACAATGACTCAAAAATTCTGATGATTGGGGCTCAGTATAGACACCAATTGTCAAGAGAAATGAGTGAAGAATAGACAATGACTCCCCCTCAACAATACTCCCCTCAACAATTGCATAAAGGAATCTTGATACTTGGCGGAGACATATACTCACGCATAGTGAAAGTGTCCAGACAAGCCTAACTTGTCTTTCTTCAAATCACTATTTGATATACCAAGAATTTAATGCAACTGAGAAGTAGGAATTTATTTGCAGAGAGAATGACTTTTATTTGCACAAAGAAATGAGATGAAGATATCAGACATGTGAAAACTTGCATAAACCAAGTTCCCTTCTAAGAGAAGTGAATCTAGGTTCTGCAAGAGGCTTAGTGAAAATGTCTGCAATTTGTTTTTCTGTGTCAATGAAGTGGAGTTCAAAAGAATTCTTTGAGACTTCATCTCGAAGGAAATGATGTCGAATGTCAATGTGTTTGTGCGGGAATGCTGAATAGGATTTTTGGACAGATTTATAGCACTTGTGTTGTCACAAAGAATGAGAATGCAACCTAATGTGTGATTATAATCTAGAAGTTGATGTTTGACCCAAAGGACTTTGGTACCACAGCTACCAGCGGCAACATACTCAGCTTCTGCAGTTGAAAGAGCTACAGAATGTTGCTTTTTGGAAGCCCAAGAAATAAGACACCCTCCTAGATATAAACACAACCCACTAGTGCTTTTTCTATCAAGTTTGCACCCCGCATAATCAACATCACTATATGCAATCAAGTCCAATTTACATCCAGCAGGATACCAAAGACCCAAATCACATGAAGAAAGAAGATATTTGAAAATTCTTTTAACGCAGACATGTGACTATCTTTAGGATTTGCTTGAAATCTTGCACACATGCAGACACTGAATTGAATATCTGGCCTAGAGGTAGTTAAATAAAGAAGAGATCCATCATACCTCTGTAAAGTGTAGCATTAAAGGCTTACCAGAAGCATCACTCTCAAGTCTTACACTTGTGGCCATTGGTGTGTTGGATGGCTTGATGTTTTGGAAGTCAAACCTCTTGAGCAACTCCTTGACATATTTTGTTTGACTCAGAAAAATTCCTTCAGCAGTTTGATGTACTTGCAGACCTAAAAAGAATGTAAGTTCACCCATGAGACTCATTTCAAATTCAGATTGCATAAGATGGGCAAACTCATTGCACAAAGTATTATCTGTTGATCCAAAAATGATATCATCAACATAAACTTGAACAGCAATGAAATGATTTTTTGCAGTTTTTGTAAACAAAGTTTGATCAATGTTTCCTCTTATGTAACCTTTATTTACAAGAAAGGAGCTCAACCTGTCATACCAAGCTCTTGGAGCTTGTTTAAGACCATAAAGAGCCTTATTAAGTTTAAAACATGATTGAGAAATTTTTCATTTTCAAAACCAGGGGGTTGTTTGACAAAAATATTTCTTTTATGTATCCATTTAAAAATGCACTCTTGACATCCATTTGATAGACTTTGAATTTCAAAGAGGCAGCAAATGCAAGGAATATTCGAAAGCTTCAAGTCTTGCTACAGGGCATAAGACTCTTCAAAATCAATACCAAGTTCTTGGTTATACCCCTGAGCAACAAGTCTAGCTTTATTTCTAACAATTTGACCAGATTCATTCAATTTATTTCTGAAAATCCATCTAGTTCCAATGACAGAAGTTAAATCTGAAGGTTTTGGTACTAAATCCCAAACTTGATTTCTTTCAAATTGATGAAGCTCTTCATGCATAGCATTTATCCAGTTTTCACAAGATAAAGCTTCATCAACATTTTTGGTTCAATTTGGGAAAGTAGTGCCAAAGAATCTTCATATATGACAGAATGAAAAGATGATCTGGTTCTTATTCCATCTTGCAAATTACCAACAATGCTTTCAAGTGGATGTCTCTTAAAAATCTTGGTTCAGAAATTACCTCAGGGTTTGCATGATTTTAGGAACATGATTACCTGAATCACTTGAAGTTGGCAATTCAAGAACCTCATGTGCATTTGGTACTTCTTGCTCTTCAAGATTTGTAGATGGATGTTCAAGAAAATCATCCTCATCATCACATAATGGAGTTCTGCACAAAGTAGGAATGTCAATTTTTGGAAGTTTTCATCAAAAATGACATGTGGATTCTTCCACAGTCTTATTTTTTAAAATATAAACTCTGTAAGCTCTTGAAGTTTCAGAATAACCTAAGAAGATTGATTCAAAACTTTTTGCATCAATTTATCAAGATTTTCTTTGTTGTTATTGTGAACAAAACATTTGCAACAAAAATTTTTGAAATATGACACACTTGGCTTTTTATTCTTGAACAACTCATAAGGGTTTTTCTGATCTTTGGTCTTACTAATGCTCTATTCAAATAAAATTAGCTGTATTTACAGCTTCTGCCCAAAAAGATTTAGACAGTTTACTTTCAATGAGCATAGTTCTAGCCATTTCCACAAGAGTTCTATTTTTCCTTTCTACAACTCCATTTTGTTCTGGAGTTCTAGGGAAGAAAATTATGGAGAATGGTCAGTTCAGTACAAGATCAGAAAATGATTTATTTTCAAATTCACCCCCATGATCTGTCAAAATGAATTCAGTTTGAAGATAAACCCACTAAGGCAGAATTGTAAAATCTCCTAAATTCTGAACATGCATCACTTTTATGGGATAAGAATAAGACCCAAGTATATCTTGTAAAGTCATCAATGATCACAAAGCCTATCTATTACCACTGAGACTTTGAGTTCTGGTTGGACCAAAAAAATCCATATGAAGCAACTCAAGTGGTTTAGATGTAAGTACTTCATTGAACACTTTAAAAGATTTTCTTGTTTGTTTTCCTTGAGCACATATCCCACAAACAGGATTGTCAATGACTAGAAAGATTCAGGAAGACCTTTTACAAGATTCATTCTTATGAGTTTACTAATGGTTGTGAAACTTGCATGACCCAACCTTTTGTGCCACAACCAAGTAGTGTCATTTTATTTGCAATCAAACAAACATTTAAGAAGAATTATCACACAAATAATCATGTAGACATTATTTTCTCTTTTTCCAATCAATTTAATTTTCTCAGAAGAGAAGTCAATTATTTTGCATGAATCATGTTCAAAAAGAATCTTGTGACCATTGTCACACAATTGACTAATGCTAAGCAAGTTGTAATTCAAACCCTCAACTAAACAAACATCATCACTTAAGGTAATGCAAGACTTACCAAATTTTTCCTTTGCCAATTATTTTTCCTTTATTCTTACCTCCAAAGGTGACTCCACCTTCCTTTTCAATCAAGCATGAAAATTATTTCTGTCTCCTGTCATGTGCCGTGAGTTCCACTATCAAGAATCCAGATGTTGTTGGAATTGGATGCACGGCTTTCCTGCACATAACAAATTAGACAAGAAAAGTTTTTGGTACCCACATGAGATTGGTACCAACATCCTGAGTGAAAAGAGAAAACAGATCCTTTCTGACCCAAATTTGTGTATGTTTCTTCACTGTGTTCTTTGAACAGAAGATTCAATTTTTGTTTTTCAATTTTCTGAACATTATGCCTCTTAGTTGGTTTGTTCCATTGTGAAAACTTTGCATGTATTGCTGTTGATGGGCAGGAAAGGTGAATGATAGAAATAAGGATTGAACCATTGGTTACCATTGTACCTTTGGTTCCAAGATTTTCAATCTTGAATTGTAAGATGAGAAACATTCCAATTTCCATGAGAAAGATGATTATTGATTGGTTTGAAGTTTTTGTGATTTTTATAAGAAGGGTAGGTGACCTCTGACTGGGATAGGTCGACCTGTGCATAGTGTGTGTCGACCTAGGTAGGGTATGTGTCGACCTCTCAGGTTCTTTTTGTTTTTGTATTTTTCCTTTGTTTTCAGATGAGCTTGCCTTGACAAATTTTATTAAAGGAGTTTTTGATGATTTTATTTTCTTTGGAGATGATTCAGTTTTCTTTGAATTTTGTGGTTCAAACCTAACCAGCTTATTTGAATTCATCTTCATTCCAAGTAGCATTCAAATTATCTTTACCTTGAGTGAAGTTCTTGATGATGTCTTCTTTTTCTTTAATACAAAGTTTAGCTTTTCAACTTGATTCAATTTTTCATGATTTTCCTTTTCTTTTCTTCAAATTTCTTAACATAATTGATAAGTTCTTTGTTCAATTTTTGAATTTTCAATTTTGATTATCAACAAAAATCACAGTTCATCATTTTCTTTGATTTGATCTGAAATTTGAGCTTCCAATTCAGAAATCTTTTCAGATAATGAAGTATCATGAAGAATGCTTTCAATTTTTTCTTTCAAATATTTATTTTCTTTCTTAACATCAGAAAGATTTTCAACTAAATTACCATATGCTTCTTGCCAATCTTCAATGTAAATAGTTCAAAGGATATTTCCTTCCCTTCTGAACTTGAGGATTCTTCATTGCAGTTTGAGCTTTCATCATCTGACCATGTAGCCACCATGACCTTGTTCGCTTTTGTGGAATCCTTCTTGCGGTTTATGTGCTTTTCCTTCTTACCTCTGGACAATCAGCCTTCATATGGTCCAAATTTGTTACACTTATAACACACAGGAATTCATTAGTTTTCTTATGATCAACATAGGAGAAATGTTTCATTTTACTAGACATGGCATTTTGCTTATTACCAAAATTCTTCTTATTTGATTTCAGAAATGCCTTAAATTGTCTGGTGATGAAAGCAAGATTATCATGATCAGATTCAGATTCCATCTTTCAGAATTTCTTTAGATTTTCCTTTATTACTTGATGAAGCTTTAAGAGCAATGGTTTTGTTTTTTAGCATGTGTTTTCTGATCTCTTAGGTTTACTCATATGTCATTAATGATCCAATGAGTTCATCCAATGTGATTTTGGATAAATCTTTTGAATCTTCAATGACATTGCTTAGTGTGCCATACAGGAGATAAGGAACTCAAGATTTTTCTTACCAATTCTTCATTTGAGTATCCTTACCCAGGCTCGAAGTCCATTTATAATAACCATGAACCTAGAAAACATCTCAGATATAGTTTCATTAGATTTCATGATAAACAACTCATAATCAGAAACTAACATGTTAGCCTTAGTCTCCCTGACCTGAGATGTGCCCTCATAAAGCAATTCTTAATTATCCCACATCTCCTTGGCAGACTTACACATAGAGATTCTAGAATACTCCTTTGGATGGTGGCACATTGCAGCATGTTCATGGCACTGTAGTTCAGGGTGACCCTTCTGATCTGCTCCTGGTCCATTGATCTTCATCTCCAGTGACTTCAATTGGTCCTTTTTCAACAATTCTCATACGTCATAGTTCTGTGCTCTAAGAAAAATCTCATCTATTCTTCCAGTAAGGATAGTCAGTACCATCAAAAAATGGAGGCCTATTGATTGAATGACCTCCAGCAACAAAACCTCTAGAGTCCATGATAAAGACAATCAAACCAAAACACACAAACAATTGAGCAAGTGATCAAAATCTGAAATACAGAAAATTCACCAAAGACCTCAGAGTATAGATTTGACTCTGACCTTCTCTGATACCAAGTGTATGGGATCGGATAGGTGATTTGACAATGAACTAGAAATTGTGTGTATAGCAACGGAATTAAATATGTAAAACACACAATTCGATCAGATCCAAGTGTGGTGTGTGAGAATAGGAATAAGTACAGCAAACCACACATCAAACCACCGTGCACAAAAGATTTTTAAGTGGTTCGGATACACAAATTGCTGTCTCTTACATCCACCTCCTCACAATGGAGGAACCACTAGCACAAGTGTTAGTACAACTAGAGCACGACGACTCTGACCTCTTTGAGTGCAATGACTCAAGAAACCCAGGAGATAGGCACGACAAACCTACTCCACAGACCACTTATGAATTCCAGCAAATTCACAAGCCCTTAAGCACTACGACTCAAGCACTAGAGCACAACGACTCCAACCCAGAGCACTATGGCTCCAAACCAGAGTACAAAGTACTCAAACCTCTGCATCACAATAGATCCAAATTCTGCTAGAACAAGCACACTTAGAGAATAGATCCTCTAGCACGATCTATCTCAATACAATAGAAATGGTAGAGACAAATAGAATTGGGAGATCTGTGTAGAACACATACACAGATTCCCCAGAAAAATTGACACTCTAACCAAGTACAGACTCGGCTGGATCTCCTCTTGACCACCAACTGCTGTATCACGAGCTCCTCTCTCTTCTTCCTTTCTTCTTCCCTGGCGGCGCTGCTCTGCTCCTCTGGATGCAGATCCCTTTTTCCCGCTCTTCTTCCCTTCTTCAAAATGCTCTTGGCTTTGTCTTGCATGGGATGACTTTGGAGTACAAGAAACATGGGTATTTATAGCCCATATGTCCATAAGAAGCCTTGGGGTACTGGGCGCAAAAAACTAGGCAGATTCCCTTGAACCCCAAGCGGCCATGTTCCAGATAAATCAACTGTTGAGACTTAAGCCGGAGTGTGTCGACACTACACTGGAGGTGTCGACACACTGTCCCATTTATGCAAAAAGGGTCTTCTGATGTTGGTCTAGTGTTGACACGACCACTGACTGTGTCGACACACTGTCCCAATCAGACAAATGGATTTCCTGAAGCTGGGTCTAGTGTCGACACGACCCATGGACTGTGTCGACACACTTGACCCTGTCTTGATGAAAATGCTTCAGGGACTATGACCCATTGTTGACCACCATCAATAGGTGTGTCGACACTACCATGATAAAAACCTGTATATCCCTGAGAATTTAACACATAAGACATAGTACAAGGTATTTCATCAAAGTATGAAGGTAAAGTATTGAAAGATACTTTTTGAGCATTGTTATTACATAGATGAGGTATGTAACTGTTTCAAATGTCATCATCAAAATCACAATATGTCTCATCAAAATCACATATGTCATCATCAATCAAAATGTGTGAGATGTTCATTGGTTATCATTAAAATACAACTTTAGGAAATTCCAAACACACTCCAACCCAACAGATTCTACATCAAATGAATTTCTAATGGGTTTTCTGTCATTTTGATGTTCTTGGTAGGTTGAAGAAGACATCTCAGGCACGAGGCTCTTGCCCCTTGGCCAGCCGAGGAGCAGGAAGAACAAGAATCGACGGTTTCCCTCTTCTGGTGCAGAAGGTGACACATTCCTGGTCGCGTTCTTCAGAAGGCGACAGCCTTCTTGTGGCGTTCTCAGAACCAGGTATTCTTTTGCACTTTTCTTCCTTTTCCAGAGTAGTTAGCGCCTGTTATTCATCATATCACTCTTTGCAACTACTTTGGTGTCGATCACGGTCCTTTCTTTAATTTTCATCATCTTTATTTGGGGATCAATTCCTGTGATTACACCTTTTGGCGATCACGGTGGGACTTCTAGTGCCTATCGTGCTTGTTGCTGTCTTCCCCTGCCTTTTTCAGTCTTCCATGTGTGTGGTTTTTTGTTTAGATTCTGCGTTTTTCCGTTTTATTTCACTGTTGTTTTAAGTTCTGCTGCACTGGGTGAGAAGGCGACGTGAAAGCCGTCGCCACCTGGAAGGCGACAGGGAGGTCGTCGCGATCAGTCCAGTTCTGTTAATTCCATCTTTTCTGAGTTTCTGGTTTATTTCGGCACTCCATCCATGCTTTGAGTTGTTTTGTGTCTGATCCATGCTTATAAGAGTCTGTCAGTCATCCTGCTGTAAGGTTGTGTGATTTTTCGTGCATACCATGTCCCACTTTACCTTTGTCCACTGCGAAGAGGAACGCGACGCGCTCTTCCTGTCGCGATCCAGGTCGCGACAGGTTTGATTGTCGCCTTCTGCTCTGAGAGCAGGTCGCCTGGTTTTCTGTTTGTTAGCTTTAGGTTAGATTCTTGCATGCACTCCGGTGCATATAGGGGCATACATATTTTCACATTGTAGGTGAGGTTGTCCTCCTCGGCGACGTTAGCTCCTCGCCACATATTCCTTGTGTCCGATTAGAGCACTCGCTTGAGGGCCTCCGTAAGTCCCCGCTAACTTTGGATTCCCACCCGGTGTCGGGCTGGTGGTACCTGTTGCCACCGTAGAGTTAGGATTCATACATTCATGCATTTGTAAAAATCCTAGTCGAACCCGAAGTTGGAAGCCTTCTCCCTTTAGGAAACCCATCCTTGAAGGGAATTTGCTAAAAGTTCAATCCATTAAAAGGCAAACTTGAACCAAATAAAAGAAACCATCATCATTGTCAATTGCTTGCTTTGGGTGAGACATTTTCTCTTTCTTTTGTTTTCATAGGATTGTTTGTTTAGGGAACTAGGTGTCTGTTTAGGTAAGATTGTCTCTTAAAGTCTGGACAGACGTCCCCTATTTTGTTGTGCCAAGAACTCTCACTTTCCAAACATGGAGTCTTATTTGAACCCAGTCTACAATGATGAGAACCTAGATGCTGCCTTCTACTCCTCTCAAAACCATGAGGAATCTCTTCCTCATGATCTTTTTGAGGAGTCGACCCGACCCTGGGTTGCCACAGTCCACGCCAGTGAGAGTCACCATCCCGACGATGATGGCCCATCACAAATTATCCATCCCCCTCAAGCGGATGATCAAGCTGCTCAACTCATGTGCTTAATTCCTCAGCTTGATCAATCCCAAATTCAGGATCTCATGACGACTCTCAAGGGAAAGGCCGTCTCATCACCTTCTCCCAGGGCGGGCGCTTCTCGCCCCATGGCATCTACCTCCTGCCCCCGTATCATCACGGGACAAGCCGACAACACCCCCATCGGGCCACGGGCCATTCGATTCACACACTTTGAATCTGAGCAATACCATCCCCGTGAGTCGAGCCCCAGTCTCCCCTGTATCTCCCTTGCTATTCATCACAGTAGCTTGAGCCACGTGCCAGGCCGGCATCTCATGCCTCCTCTTCGTATGCTCAACCCTCCACCGCTCCTGACATGATGACTAAGTGGGTGTCTATCAAGAAGGAACTCCAAGAGCTGCGAAAGCAAATCGACCCTAGGCAGCACCATGATGAACACATTGTTGGGATCGGATGGGTGGAAGGATCAGATCTAGAGGGGGGGGGTTGAATAGATCTAAAGCCAATTAACGCGGAAGCTTAAGCAATAAAAATACTTCTATCAGAGATCAAATCACCCATTTAATTTATTGATGGAGTGTGATTTGGGGTGTGAGAAATCAATTAGTAGTGTGAACGAAATCCCTATGCATGCATCTAGCGAGGCCCAAAGGCAAACCACAAATCAAACCAATGACACAGAGGATTTTTAGGGTTCGAATATCCTCCAGTGACTCCTACTCCACCCCTCACACAGTGAGACACACACTCAAAACCTTGAGTACAACTCACACAGGAGCACGAAGACTCCAAACACCCTTGAGCACGACGACTCAAGAAACACCTGGAGCACGACGACTCCAAATACCAACCGGAGTACGACGACTCCAAATTGCACGACGGCTCAAACCACACAGTGAGTGCGACGACTCACAAACCAGAGCTCTACGGCTCAGAGTACAAAAGCTAGATCAAACACAAAGAGATCAGATCCTCTAGCAATGATCTGATTCAAAACAGATTCGTAACACCAGAAAATTTGCAGAACTTCATGCACAAATCTCACAGACGAATGAAGAACAAACTCTGAGATGAGGGAAATAGATGTTGAAAGAGTGTTCTTCGATGAAGAGGCCTTGCAGACGCTTCAATTGAGGAGCCTTGATGGAAATCGATGGAGATTCTCCTCAAATGGCGATGCTCTGCTTTGATGGCATCGAAATGCCAGAAATCCTTCTTCTCCTGAGCCTCTTCAGTTGGATCTGCTCCCTTGCCTTGTACAGCAACCTTCTCTCCAGGGATTCCCTTTGATTCCCTTGTCCTTCCTCTTGAAAGGATGGCTTGCAGCTTCTGGAGATGGAGACAGATCTGAAGAACCCCCTCTGGCCACCAAAAGGCTTCTTCTGGAAGTGTTTGGGCTCTCTTGCCTTTGGGGTTCAAGGAACATGGGTATTTATAGCCCCATATGTCCATAAAGTGCCTTCGGGTGCATGGGTATGGAACCCTAGGTCAAATCCCCTAAATCCCAATCATCCACGTGTATAGAGAAATTCACGATTTTGACTTTCAGCTGGAGTGTGTCGACCTGCCCTAATCTAGTGTCGACCTGCTGTCCCATTTCTGCAAATTGGTCTACTGGAAACTGGGTCTAGTGTCGACCTGCCCTGAGCTAGTGTCGACCTGCCTTGAGCTAGTGTCGACCTACCCTGAGCTAGTGTCGACCTGCTTTCCCTTTTTGGCAACTGGGTCTTCTGGAATCGGGACTAGTGTCGACCTGCTTGAATGTGGTGTCGACCTCCTGTCCAATCTGAAAACATGCTGTGCTGGGAAATGATCTAGTGTCGACCTGCTCTTTGACTCGTGTCGACATAGTCTCAGCCTTTCTTCAGCTTTTTGCCTTGGGGTCTGAGGTGTTGTGTCGACACATTGTGGGGTGGGTCGACACCACCTTTGCAAAAAGTATTTGTACCTGAAAATAAACACATATATCATAGTTAATATATTATCATTAAAATATGAGATATTAAACATCAAAACATGTTGTTTAAGCATTATTGTGATATGTATAAATGTATAACATGTTCAACATATCATCATCAAAATCACAACATGTCACAATATCTCATCATTAAATCACAATATATCATCATCAATATCACAGTATGTCATCATCAAAATCAAGGTATGAGTGATGTTCATTGGATATCATTAAATACAACTTTAGGAAGTTCCAAAACACACTCACCCAACAATCTCCCCCTTTTTGATGATGACAAAACATATGCACAATCTCCCAATATCTTGACTCCCTTGACTGCAATAATTCCCCCTTTTGACATATACACACTTTGACCTTTCTCCTTTAAAGAACTTTCTCCCCCTTTGAAGGCCTTCTCTCCCCCTTTTGGAAGTGCCCATTTCTCCCCCTTTTTGATGTGCCCTTTTCTCCCCCTTTTTGACAGCATCAAAAGGATAGACAAGAGAGAGAGACAAAGATGTTGGAGACCAGAGATGAAATGTGGGAAAGAATGTTCAGAAATGATCAAAATAATGAGGCAAAATGATATTGACATATGAGAGACATTATTGTGTTTTTGTTATTGTGCAACAAAGTTAAATCACAAAGACACACTCAACACAAAGAGTAGCAAATTATAATGGCTGAATGTGGTTAAATAAGATGCAAATGTGAAATAAAGTGACCTAATGAATGAGCAGAAATATTTAACAATGAGTTAGGAGCTTTAAGTTTAACACAATGTAAATAATAGATCTAAACTCAGTAGACATGAACTTAATTAAGGTCTTAAGCTTTTCTATCCTGTCTTTTTGATTTTCTTTCAATTTTAACTGGGAAAGAATACAAGAATAAATTAGTTAAATCTCACTTTTCAGTGCAAAGATCACATTGATCAGATGCAAGACCTCCTGATTACTCAGTGGTTTAACTTTCATTATCTTATACAGAGTTGAAAATTTTGATTTCCACTTTTTGACTGCGAAACAAATCACTTGTTAGATGAAATGGCCCGGTTACTCAGTGGTTCAAGCATTTGCATGCTCTGTTTGTGTCTTTCCAGATTGATCATTTCTTTTGATATTTTGAGGAATATGTTTACTTTGACCAGAGAAGTCAAGACTATGATTTAGAAGATTATTCTTAACATGTGGTAAAAATAAGGCTTAAACATACACATGTGAAATATTAAAGCCACTCATATGCCTATATAGTGTTTTGCAAATCATTTTAAAAACATTCAGTATTATGATTGCTTACCTTGAAATGATACTGAATCTTTGAAATTAAACTAAATGCACAATGAGTTTAGTTTCAATGTTTTAGTTCTCTCATAAGAAAATAGCACAAGACTCAAAAATTCTGATGATTTGGGGTTCAAAATAGACCAGTAAGGTCAAGAAATGAACTTGACTTCCCCTTTTCATGTAACTCCCCATCACAAGGTGAACATGAGGATTATAGGAGAAAAGAATGGATGACATGAAGGCAGAATGAACATGAATTTTTTATTGAAAGACAATGACTCCTCAACAATTGCCTACAAGGCACTTGATACTTGGTGGAGACATATACTCACACATAGTGAAAGTGTCCAGACAATCTGACTTGTCTTTCTTCAAATCACCATTTGATATACCAAGAATGCCAATGCAATGTGAGAGTGAGGAATTTAGTTGCAAGAATATTTGTCAACAATTGAATGGAGTTGATGATGAATCAGATATGACAAAATATTTTCCAGCAAATTTCTCCAGCATTTCACTCAAAGATTCTTTCGAATTCACTCCCCCATAGATATGCATGATATGAAATGATCATTTAAGCAATTCAGATATGTTCATTTCAAGCAATTTGCATAGAAAGAGTATGAACATGATCAAGCATATACCACAGGCAATTTATTAAAGGAGAAGAATTTTGCAAAGACTCAAAATAAGTTATGAGATTTTCATTTTGCTTGATGACCTTTATGCAGAAAAGACTATTGATACTTGGCGGAGAATTTTTCTCACGCATGATGATAGTTTCCAGACAAGCCTAACTTGTCCTTTCACATTTCACCATTTGATATACCACATAGTTACTGCAAAAAGGGTCAGTTACACTTTATTTTTAGCATGAAATTCATTTCTTTTATTGAAAACATTTTTGCACTTTTTCAAATTTACTCCCCCTTAATATGTGCATGGAATGAAAAAGTTAGCAAGCAATTCACACATGATTATGAGCACAATTAGCTTTAAGCATAACATGACTTTTGGTACTTAGCGGAGTATTTTACTCACGCATAATGATAGTTTCCAAAAAGCAAACTTGTTTTTCCACATGTCATCATTTGATATACCAAGAAGTCAAAGCAGTTAGTATGCACACAGACTCATGGGAACATGAGAACCAAACATGATTCCAATTGTTATGACCAAAGTTCATTGATGGGAGTAGCATTGACACACATTTCTCATTTTCAGATAGAAATTAAACATCATTTCAATTCAGGCAATTCAAAATGAAATAATAAGAAGTTTACCTGAATGGTCTTCATTTCTTTTTCAAAGATTTTACCTGTGTTCTTCAATCATTTCTAGCCTTGCACAGCCAATATCTTGAATCCTTACAGTGTATGGCTGCAAGACTTTCAGCTTGCTGATCAAGCTGGTTTTGGGACCCACACTTGCTTAGGTCCTGGAATGAAATCAATGTTAATTGCAACAAAGATTTCTGAATCCCAAATGCTTTTAATTTTTGTATAGATGCATTTCTTTCATTGATAGAACTATGAGCAGAATAGTTCCAGATTTTCTTTTGCCTTGATCAATGCATCTATATTTTCATGAAGTTTTCTATTTTTTGAATTTTAATATGAGCAGAAACAAAATGATTTTGTGCATCATTTCTATGCCTATACACATGGAATTTCTGAACATTTCAGTAATGACATGATGTTTATTCCTATGTGTATGAGCATGTGTATTAGACTGGAATTTCTAAGCATGCACACAAAATCATTTATATACCAACAGTCCCTAGAAATATGACCAATTTATGACAATGAAAGCATTGGACTGATTTGCATGTTTATTGAAATTTTGATTTCTATTCCAGCAATGTTTGGCAAGATGACCAGGTTTATTACAGTGAAAGCAAATGAGAGCATTTTTTACCTGATACTTACCTTGGCATTTGTGCATTTGCTGGAATCTCCTTTTATGTGAGGAGCTTACCATGAGGGAAGGAGGTACCTTTTGGTGGCTCTTGGCATGATGTGAATTTGGAACTTGCCTTGGAGCTTTTTGACTGATGGAGAAGGTATGAATCTTCTTGACATGAGTGGCATTCTCCTTTTTCTCTTTCTGTTTCTGAACAAGACCTTTCACTAGTTTTCCATTAGACATATCAGGTTCTTGTTCACAGCAGATTTCACAAATGTTATGTGCTTTTCTTTTCATTTTTCTTAGTTTTAACAGAAGCAAGACTTGTGTTCTTCAATTCATTTGAATCTTCTGTTTTTCAGCTTTTAATGCAACAACTTCTTTTTCTGAAGTTTGAAGCTTGTTTAGCATGACATCCAAACCATTTTCATCTTGTTCTTTTCATTTTCAAATTGAGCAATTTGTTTTTCAAGTCAGAAATTTATTACTCAAATTGCTACATTCATTCTCCAATGGTCTGTCATGGAACAAGCCTTCAATCTTCCTTTTAAGTGACAATTTTCTTCAACAAGTTGTTTGCATCTCTCATTTATTTGATGATCATGAGCCATATTAGAGATTTGTTTGTTTAATTGATCATTATCAAATTTGAATTGTTATGAGATCAATCAATCTTCTTTTTCATTTTCCAGATCAATGACTTTGATTTCAATAGCTCATGATTTCTTTCAATCCATCAATTTAGTTTCACAGATTTGGACTTCATCTTCCAAATTCTCTTTTCAGAATTTAATTTTTCAACTTCAATTTTCAAATTCTCAATTTCTTCTGAAGGATCTTTGTCTTTTCTGGAGCAATTCAAGTGTATTTTTCAAGTTTCACTTTCTTTATGGCAATGTTTTAAAGTCTTTTTCAAGTCTTTATTTTTAGTGTTCAGTTGTACATTAAGACTTTGTATCTTTTCACAGAATTTAATCAATTCAGCATAAGACATGCCCTCATCTTCATCAGAATCAGAATTGAATACACAATGGATCTGGAGTTGATTTACCTGACCTTTTAGACCCATTTGAAACTCTTGTGTTCTGAAGAGGATGAAGAGTGTTCGGACTCTTAGACTTTGCTGTGAGAGCCATAGTTTTCTGAATTCTTTTTGCTCCTTTTCTTTGTGAGTTCTTTCCATCACTTATGTTAGCCATGAAGCATAACTCTTCATTTGTTGAACTTGAAGAGTTCTCTTCATCATCCTCACTTTGGTCTTCATCTGACCAAGTTGCAATCATGGCTTTTGGCTTCTTCATTTGTTGTTCTTCTCATATTTGTCCTTTTTGATCTCAGGACACTCACCTTTCATGTGTCCTTTCTTGTTGTATCTGTAGCAATCAATATGTCATTAGTTTTTTGATTTCTGCTATCATTACAATTGAAGAAGAAGCATTCCTTTTATTAGAAGAATATTGTTTCTTTTCATTGAATCTTCTTCTTCTTGATTTTAAAAATTTTCTGAATTGTCTAGTCATGATGTCAAGTTCATCTTCATTAAACTCCGACTCATCAGAACTTGATGTTTCTTGATTTTTTCCTTTGATGCTTGATGAAGCCTTAAGTGCTACTGGTTTAGCCTTAAGCATGTGTTCTTCATTTCTCTTCAGATTTATTTCATAAGTCATTAAAGATCTATGAGTTCATCCAAGGAGATTTTGGATAAATCTTAGAATCTTCAATCACTGTAGCCTTGTGTGCCAAACAGATGATAGAGAGTGCAAAGTTTTTCTTACCAGATCAGCATCAGTGTATTCCTTACCTAATGCCTTCAGTCCATTGACAATTATCATAAACCTAGCAAACATTTCAGAAATCGATTCATCAGATTTCATCATAAACATTCATATTCAGAAGAAACAAATATGTTTGCTTTGATTTCCTAACTTGAGATGTTCCCTCATACATCAATTCAAGTTTATCCAATTCTTTAACAGATTTAAACATGGATATTCTTGAATATTCTTTAGGGTGGACTGCACACTGAAGCATGTTCATGGCACTATAATTAAGATAGCTTTCCTAATTTGCTCTCTAGTCCAATTATCCTCATCTCTCATGATTTTCATAAGGACCCACTTCAACTATCCTCCAAATTTCATAATTGAGCTCTAAGAAAAACTTGCATGCGATTTTTCCAGTATGAATAATCAGACCCATCAAAGTATGGTGGTCTATTAATGGAATGGCCTTCGGCTACAAATCCTCGAGAATCCATCAATTAGAATGAGATGGTGAAAGAGCAAGCAACCAATTCCAGCAATTAACACAGAGATCAAACAGAAGCAATCAAATCAGATCAGAGATAACATTAACCCGCTCTGATACCAATGTTGGGGATCGGATGGGTGGAAGGATCAGATCTAGAAGGGGGGGGGGGTTGAATAGATCTAATGCCAATTAACGCGGAAGCTTAAGCAATTAAAAAATACTTAATCAGAGATCAAATCACCAATTAATTTACTGATCTGAAGTGTGATTTGGGTGTGTGAGCAAATCAATTATTAGTGTGAACGAAATCCCTATGCATGCATCTAGCGAGACACAAAGGCAAACCACAAATCAAACCAATGCACATAGGATTTAGGTGTTCGGATATCACCTCAGTGACTCCTACGTCCACCCCTCACACAGTGAGGCCACACTACTCAAAACCTTGAGTACAACTCACACAGGAGCACGACGACTCAAACACCCTTGAGCACGACGACTCAAGAAACACCTGGAGCACGACGACTCCAAACACCAACCGGAGTACGACGACTCCAATTGAGCACGACAGCTCAAACCACACAGTGAGTGTGACGACTCACAACCAGAGCTCGACGGCTCAGGTACAAAAGCTAGATCAAACACAAAAGAGATCAGATCCTCTAGCAATGATCTGATTCAAACAGATTCGTACACAGAAAATTTGTGCAGAACTTCATGCACAATCTCACAGACGAAATAAGGAAGAACAAACCTGAGATGAGGGAAATAGATGTAGAAAGAGTGTTCTTCAATGAAGAGGCCTTGTAGACGCTTCAATGAGGAGCCTTGATGGAAATCGATGGAGATCTCCTCAAATGGCGATGCTATGCTTTGATGGCATCTGAAATGCCAGAAATCCTTCTTCTCCTGAGCACTTTCAGTTGGATCTGCTCCTTGCCTTGTACAACAACCTTCTCTCCAGGGATTCCTTTGATCCCTTGTCCTTCCTCTTGAAAGGATGGCTTGCAGCTTCTGGAGATGGAGACAGATCTGGAGAACCCCCTTGGCCGCCCAAAAGGCTTCTTCTGGAAGTGTGTGGGCTCTCTTGCCTTTGGGGTCAAGGAACATGGGTATTTATAGCCCCATATGTCCATAAAGTGCTTGGGGTGCATGGGCACGGAACCCTAGGTCAAATCCCCTAAATCCCAATCATCCACGTGTACAGAGAAATTCACGATTTTGACTTTCAGCCGGAGTGTGTTGACTGCCCTAATCTAGTGTCGACCTGCTGTCCCATTTCTGCAAACTGGTCTGCTTGAAACTGGGTCTAGTGTCGACCTGCCCTGAGCTAGTGTCGACCTGCCTTGAGCTAGTGTCGACCTGCCCTGAGCTAGTGCGACTGCTTTCCCTTTTCTGGCAATTGGTCTTCTGGAATCTGGGACTAGTGTCGACCTGCTTGAAGTGGGTGTCGACCTCCTGTCCAATCCTGAAAACATGCTGTTCTGGGAAATGATCTAGTGTCGACCTGCTCTTTGACTCGTGTCGACATAGTCTCAGCATTTCTTCAGCTTTTTGCATTGGGGTTGAGGTGTTGTGTCGACACTATTGTGGGGTGTGTCGACACCACCTTTGCAAAAAGTATTTGTACCTGAAAATTAAACACATATATCATTAGTTAAATATATTATCATTAAATATGAGATATTAAACATCAAAACATGTTGTTTAAGCATTATTGTGATATGTATAAAATGTATAACAGTTCAACATATCATCATCAAATCACAACATGTCACAATATCTCATCATTAAAATCACAATATATCATCATCAATATCACATTATGTCATCATCAAAATCAAGGTATGAGTGGTTCATTGGATATCATTAAATTACAATTTTAGGAAGTTCCAAAACACACTCAACCCAACACACATGCCCAACTCAATGGCCTATAGGTGCCATCTCCATCTGAACTTCCAAAGTCCACAAATACAATGGCACTGGCAACCCGGACATTCATATCAAGAACTTCATCTATGAGTCTGCACCTTACAGCATGACCGCCGCTTGATGGCATATTTGGAGTCGGTCATTGGATGGGCGCGCTAGATTGGTTCTACTCTTTATACCCGAGGATGCAGAGGACTTCGCCCCAGTGAAAGGGAAGTTCGTTTGAACAGTTCCAAGATAGGGTTGGGCCAGAATACTCTCTTACAGTTCTCATGGCAGAAAGGATGAATCGGACGAAGAGTTCGCCACTTATGCGACAGATGGAGACAGATGGCCACACGAGTCCCTGGGTACCTTCCAGAGGGAGAGAAAGTCAAGATCATCATTTGCCAATGCAACCCCCACCTACAAAAACATCCTAGCAATGAATGATATCACTGCTATGCATCAGCTCTACAGCCGGACCCAGTTTACCCAAACCCAGCTCAAAGAATCCCCCATACACTCCATGTTCGAACCCCAAAAATCCCGCTTTCAAAGAAAACCTCAGGGGCCAGTGACCGAGTGTCACGCCCCGATGCGGAATATCGGAGCGCGAAGGCAGTTGCAAGAAAAGGGTATAGAGCGAGTACTAGACATCAAACCATTGCATAGTGAATAATACTAAAGCAAATCATTTCATTAATACTTTTCAATGTCTAGTTACAACCCACTAATATCAGAGCCATTTATAGGCCCAATTACATTGCAATAGAAGGAAATAACTAACTACAACTCTATGATAACATAATGACTCGAGGGTACTCCTGGCTTCACTCTTAGATTCCCTTCCTCGTAAGTTGTATGTGTCATCCTCGGTCTCACCTGAGAAACACACAACACATATAACGTAGGGTGAGCGATAACGCCCAGTAGGACTTAAATCTCAGGCTCAAGCAAGCTTTAAATATTAACGCATTTAATGGCAGAGTATCTAGATAGCAGGTACAAGAGAGTCAAAATATAGCAAGAGAGCACAACAGTAACAGGATAGCACAATAGCACGAGATCGAGTATAGTTTCCAAAAATAGTACAAGTATCGAGTATAGCACGAATAGCAAGATGGCCATAGCACAACTAGCACAAGTATAATAGTAGCACGACGAGTATAGCACTTGTTTGTCATTCTAGACATCGAGAGAGTATACCACATTTTTTGTTTTGATTGTCATATAGATAGTCGAGATAGATAGCACTTGAGTGTAATGCCAAACACTCTGATCATTTAACTCCCATGGGCACTAGCACTTTCGGGCGCACATCCCAGGACCAGATCGGGCCCTTTATATATTGCCAGGCATTGGTTATATTGTATCTTTAGACAATCAGTCAATGGCCAATATAGAGTACCAAGAATAGTTAAGAGCACTAGATGAATAGACGAGATAGTAGAGAGAATGTGAATAGACGAGCGAGTAGAGTATAGATGAGAGCTAAGGGTTAATCACGTAAACAACGAGTAAACATGCGATAGTAATAGTTGCACAACACGCGCACGTCGTATTGGTAGTCAGGTGGAATTCACGATCTTCCCGCTGGCATGTTATGCACAAGTCCGAAACCGACGTCATTCAAGGTAAGAGCGAACTTCTAATAGCCGTTTGGATCATATCGATCCCTAAAGGTGTAATGGGTGTTAGGGTACAACCGGCTCGTCGACCATGTGGGAATCCATGATCAGAGGAGACTTACGGAGGCCTTGTGCAAGGGTTCACTAGTCCGGCGAAAGGAATATCTGACGGAGAGTTCACCACAAGCCAAGTAAAGTGTGTATATAAAAACAGGTGCTCGACGTTCTAGAGGAATTCTAGAACAGTGGAGCGTCGATATCGGTATATAAACAACGCAAGAAATGAATACAAGTCCTTTAAAATAGGGCAATTAATATACTTTATTGCAATAAATTACCAAATACATTATGAGATATTTTATGCCAGATTTTAGCCATATATGGATGGTTCATGTTGTTGGATCGAAGTGGCTGAAAAACAGTCCTAGAGGGGGGGGGGGTGAATAGGACTTTCTATGTTTTGAAATTTCTTCTGAAAAACACAGCACTAAATAGATATGTTAGTACTAAGTGTGGTGTGTGTGATTCAAGTGTAAACTTGGCGGAAACAATCACACAAATAAATGCACAAGGGATTTATCCTGGTTCGGCCCTTCCCACATGGAAGTCCTACATCCAGTCCTCAAGCCAACCACTTGAGATTTCACAAAACTGCCAACAACTTGGCCTTCTCTCACCCTTGAGAGGAATTACAAAACCCACTTGCTCCCAAGCAAGTCTTCCCTAAATAGGGGTACAAACACTGCCTTTCACAAGGCCTTCTCTTCACAGGAGGGGTAAAGCAGAACATAACTTCTACAAGAATTACAACAGAAATAGAGAATTAAACACTTGCAAAACTGAGCACAAAACACACACAAACTCCAACATGATTGAAGGATCAAGAAATTAAGAAAAATACCAATTGAAGCAACTTGGGTAGACTTGAAGACATTAGCAAATTACAACTGCCACCCAATACACAGAACTTCAGAAGAAGACTTTCTGAAGTGAGGCTCTCAGACTGTAGCTTAGCAGGAAGGCTTTTGAGAGAGAGAGAGAGCTTGAAGAATTCGGATGAAGCTTTCAAGAGAATTGACTTGAATGTATGTGGTCTCTGTGTATTTCTTGTCTTGTGTTGTTCTCTCTTCTTCTTCTTTTATAATCTTTAAAAATATAGCCGTTTGAAGGAGATAGCCGTTGGAGTTTGGTGGCTGTTTGCAAATTAGCCGTTGGAAGAGAGTTTCTGGATCCTTTGGATCTTGAAGGCTTTGTCCAGAAGGTCTTGAAATTTGCATCTTTCCAAGGTCTTCAGAATAGGAGCAGTTGTCACAACTAGAAGATAAGCTCTTGTAGACTGAGCTGGGAACAACCCATGCTAAACATGTGCTCTAATTAATGCCTGTTGCAAAGACAAGACAAAGACAAGCATATCTCCATACCTTTGTGGTAGGTGGGTCAGTTTGAGTACAACAGACAGTATGGAACCTAGTATTCTCAACCTTTTCAGAAAATAGAGCAGACAAACAAAAAGTTAAAGTATGGGTCTGTAAGTGGTAGGTGAGATGGTCAGATGCCATGCGTCTGAGATTTTTCATAAATGCTTTGTGTCTCATGAAGGATATAAACTGAAGTAAAGGACATCAAGACTGTAAGACTCAAAAAGATATTTCAGAGAAATGTTTTGCAGAGATGAATAATTTGAATATACTATGTTCTGTCAGAGAAATATATTAAAATAATAATCTTCTAAGATTTTAGTAAGATATGTTAGGCAATAGGCAATTTGCCAATAAATTATGTCTAAGATGTTTAAGAATCAGAAAAGGATTTTATAAACTTAAAGACAGATATATTCCAAGACAGATAGAACTGACAAAGTACAAGTACAAAACTGATAGTGAAGTCGAATGCAATAGAACAGGTGATTCGACTCAAGAAGTAGGCATGATTCGACTTCAAGAAGAATAAGGTAAATCGACTATAGTAGTGAAAGTAACACTAAGGCAACGTTCGGCTGTATGAGTCAAATTCGTGAATCGAATACAGTGTAAAGGACATTCGACTGTGTGAGTCGAAGTCATGAATCGAATACAGTGTAAAGGACATTCGACTGTGTGAGTCGAAGTCATGAATCGAATACAGTGTAAAAGACATTCGACTGTGTAAGTCGAATGTTATGTAAAATTGTGGACTTAACAAAAATCGCAAGACTTGTGACTGAGTTTCTGAAGGAGTCTGATTTTGCAGTCGAATGTATCAATCGGATACAATAGGCTATAGTGATAGTTCTGTGGCCTTTAGAAAATTCTATAGTGACATATATATTTTGGAAAACACATATTTAAAGATTTGTCATAGCAAATACATTATTCATAAGTATTGAAAAGAAACTTTGAATTTCTTAGGGGCAGCTGCTCAACACATGTGTGTACATGTGTAAGAGAAATCATAGATAGAAAAGAAGTCGTGAATATGTATTTTAAAGCATTCAATATAGCTCCATTTTAAAACATGTGTTTTTACTGCGTGTATGACTGTTAAAAAGGCGTAAGGGTTGCGACAGGGTTTTCATAAAAAATCCTGTGAACGCGACGTAGGCTAGTAAGGGTCGCGACAAGGTCAGGGCAGATCACGACAGGGCCTGAAAAGGGTCGCGACAGGGCTGCCAGGACAGAAGGCCAGAACGCGACGTAGGGTACTGTCGCGTTCAGAACGCGATAAGGAAAGTGTCACGACGGGCTTGAGAACGCGACCTATCGGGCCGTCGCGTTCTCAGGTCCATGGCCTGAGTCTGACAGAGTTCTACTCTGTCTTGGATTGCGGTCTAAAAATATCAAATTTTGATACAGGGTCGTTCAGAAAATCATAACTAATTGTATTCATGATGAAAAATCATGAAACCAGTGGCGAATGAAACTAGACATGCGAGAGTACTTCCAGTAAATAGGAATTAGAGAGAGAGCATGGTTTGAACATGGTTTGAGCATGAACAATAACGAGTAACACAGAACATGATACAGAGAGCAAGATTGATTTAATTCGAGCAACATGCTCAACACAAATTAGGGCTTTCAAGGGCAAAAGATCCCTAACAACATGAAGTGTCTACAATAAAAATTTCGTAGCATGGGATCAAGTGTACATGGAGATATGATTCAAACATGATGACTCGGAGTTTCATGTTTGTAGAACTTCTAAAATCAAGAACAAAAGATTGGCTCGATGAAAAATTATGAAACAAGAGGGCTTTTGTTCCTGGTGATTGGAACTACCTATAGATGGATTTGATTTAGTTTTTCTTGTGAGAATGCCTACCTTTGACTCGATTTGTCTTCTAGGGTTAAAATCTCCAAGAACGAGGAAGAAGCTCCAAGAACTCCTTCTCCCCACGAGATCCTTTCCTCCTTGGCCTCTTCTCCACGTCCAACAACCTTTGGCAACGAGCTAGGGTCGGCCAAGAGGGTTTAAGAGGTGTATTTATGCATGTATGGGTTCCTATTCCTACTTCTATTCTAATTGCTCTTTAATTACGAGATTTCCTAACTCCAACCTTCCTTTCTTGCTTTCCAATCTCTATTTAGGTTAGGATGTGATCTAAATTCGTGCTAAGTCATAAGGGTAGGCTTAGGAATCAAATTCCAACTCTTATTGCCTCTTTTAATGCTTAAAGAGTCCTTTTCTATTTAGGAGATATTAAGACTCCGAATTTATGGTATTTTCTTTTTATTTACTACTTGTAAATTCATATTTTGACCCAATAAGTTCTAGATGATCCATTAAGCAAAGCCCATTACTCTTTTCCATTTAATGGGTTTTATTTAATGCTCTTTTCATTGAATATCCCTTTAGCTGAGTTTTTAATTTATTATTTAAATTTTTATTTTTCTCAAAAATTCAGGTTGCTACACCGAGGGTGTCCAAGTCAATGAGCAGGTGAGTGCATTCAACCCTGTCGGCCAAAACAACAACCGCCAATCCTATACAGCCCAGGGTCAAAATACCACTAATCCTCCACAAGGCCAGCCACACCAATATAACCAAGTACCACCTCCTGATGGCTCCCAACAAAGGCGTCCCCTAGGTCCAAGGAGAACCCAGTACCCACCACTCCCTGAGACACTCTCCGACATTTTCTTGGCCTTGGTCTCCACAAATGCCATCAAGCTCCCTTCGGAAAGGCCATTGAACCCGAGTGTGGACCAAATAAGATACTGCATGTTCCACCGGAAGCTAGGTCATACCATTGAGCAGTGCTTCACATTCAAAGACCTGGTGTATGATCTCCATGAGCAGAATAGGCTAGACTAGACAGCTCTACAAAGAGTGATATAACGACCCTCTTCATACCGGTACGATTATACCAATCCCCATCGGTATAAAGGGCGTCGTCACAGTGGGACATTTACCAACACTGGTCGATAGGTTGATATGTACCTGGATAGCAATAGAGTACATCGGAATAAAGTAAACAACTCAACTCTTAATCCATCACCAACACCCATTCCATAATCTAAATAGCGAGATAGAAAGACAATGTCCACATTAATACAAAATAAAGAGAATTACAATGTCCAAATATTGTCCATAAAATAATCCTTTTGTGCAAAAGAAAAGTACAATTGGTAACGGCTCCACAAAATAGTCTTTAAATGATGATCCTCGCCACGCTACCTTCTAGTGCACGATACCTGTCAACCTGTACGCCGAAGCAAGAGTGAGTCCAAAGACTCAGCAAGCGACACTACTCATGATATACACATACAAGTCTTAGTGGTTTCTACATGCACTTTTACAATTAAGAACACATAGCATGCTAGTCAATTCTTTTGTTTTCAACCTATCATGAAAGTTCTACAATTTTATACATAACTCATGCTTTCAGATTTCTAAAATAAAATTCACCTATCACATGATCTCTATTCAGTTTACTCAGGAACTTCAATCTTTTAAAGAGCTAAAACATGAAAGCTATCAACATGAACAATGTGCATACATGAAAGGAAACACAACTAGCATGGATTTCACGTAGTTTTAAACACATACACGAACCTTTTCACATGATTTAGATGGCTGATTTCATATGATTCACTGGCTATAAATCTACACATGAGAGCTACAATAATACATAAAACACATCATGTGAACAAGTAATCAAGCTATCTTGCACTCATTTTCACTAATTATCCCTAACATGGATTCTAGGCATTTATGCACACATAAGCATGATAATGACAACATGCGTTTACTGATTCACATGGTTTCCAATAACACATTCTCACATTTTCGGTTTCATATGATTTCATACTTACTCATTCACATTGTTCACTTTTACACATTTGACACGTACACATGTTTACACTTACACAATTTACTCATCTCCACATCATTTTCTCTTCCACTTTCACTTATCACATATCACATAGATTGCACTTACCAAGTGCATCTTGGGCACTTACCACGTGCCATGTTCACATGTTTCACACTTTATTCATTTTTCATTACTTAAACAATTGCCATGACACATAGTCCTAACCACCAGTAGAGGACACTAACAATTTTCTCACAGCTCGTGCTCATTCCTTAGCATAGCTCTCAACACAACTCATAACACAACACATGACACAACACATACACAACTCATACACATACTCACCACCTAGGCAATACAGCGGTGAATCTTGGTAACTGCGCAGACCGGGAGAAGCCCTCTCCACCCTATCCAGTGGTACTTGTCCACCTCCGGGGTTTTCCCAATGCCTTTGGGACAAACTTATATCACATGGAGACTTCTATAGGGACTTTTCTATATACGGCTCCCGATGCCTCTAGGGTAGCAGTGTCACATAGGCACAACTTTTACACTTTTACACATTACCGTTTTACACATGGTTTTACATTTTTCACTTTGGATCACATTCACTTTCTCACTCACATTAATATCTCTATTTTTTTTTTTTATAACATGATACTACAGAATTTCAAGGTTTAACACACAGTAAACACATTAATCATGCTGGTTTCAGACCATAACTAATCACATTACGATCATATGCATGAATTATCACGTTTCACATGAAAACGCATAACTTTTTATTTACTGTTCCACTTGACCTGAAATTTAACCACATGCTGTTTTTGGGTTCAAGATGATACCCTCAAATTTTCAGATTTTTCTGAGCTAAATAGGATTTACATAAAATCAAACACCTATTTTTGCATGTTATTCACAATTTACGTTAACATGGAATTTTAACACATCATGCAATTTACCACTTGCTGTTTAAACATAAACCACTAACATATGCATGAATTGAGAGTACAAAACTTCCCTAATTCACACATCTATGGATTGAACACTACGAATCATTCTTGCATGCTTCTATTTTATCGAACCGAATATCTTAACAAATTGCACAAGCATGGATAAATTACCGAAATTTGCAAACACACATGCTGACCCATAAATCTCCATGATTAGGCCGAAAGCAAGGCACTCAACTAATCCTAATCATAGAACATGGGTTTGCAAAATTATCTACGAGTCATGCTCACAAGTTTAGAAGACATTATTTAACTCACATTCACCATCATACCACATTCATCCACACACCACAAATGATAACATACATAGCGTATAGGAATACCGTATATCCTCATCACGGAAATCATAACGAAATTAACGTATAAGAGGGACAGAACAGCTCACTGTTCTGTCCAGAAGAACTAGACGGCGGTCTCTGGCCGCTGACTCAGGGTCAGCGGCAGGATCGATGGACGCCAAGGATGAACTGGGCGTCCAGGGACCTTGCCGTCTACTCAGGTTTGTGCAGAAAACACAGACCCGAGCTTTGAAACATGGGTGAATAGGAGGGTCTAGGACTCGAGGAAAATTCCATAAAAATCATAGAAACAACCTAGACTCATAAGGGAACACCATGGATAGGTCACTTGCCTTTCAAAAATTCTTCTAAGGGATTTAAAGGCTTGGTGAAGACCTCCTTGGGCAGTCCCAAGAAGTTGCAGAACCTCCCTCTAGATCGCCTTCCTCCGGGTTCCTGGGTGATCTCCACGCCGAGGGGATGTCGGGAAGCCTTCCTCGTTGGTCCAGCAACCTCCTTGCAGCAGGGGGACGCCGGATCAAGGTCCAGGGGTTGGATTTTGAGGGTTCTAAAATGGGTTTTTCTCACAGCTCACCTAGGGTTTTTTTCTTCCTCTCTTCTCCTCTTGCAAGGGTGAAAATGAGAAGTGGGAGGGACCAATTTCGGGTTAGACCATAAGGAGAGCCCCTCACCCACTCACCATACCGATTTGACAACCTGAGAGCCGTTGGGGAACATCCCCCAATGGGTGGCCATGCCTTGTTTCAGAAGATAGCAGCTCTGCTGCGCATGCAGGCTAGAAGGATTGACGTCCACATCGCTGGACGCCTGGTTCATGGTTGGCGTCCAGGTCTGGACGCTGACTCCACCTAGGCGGCCAAAAATTGACGCCAAGGTGGCCTTTGGCCAGAACCCTAAAATATGCAGAAACTATGCATGTAATGCATGTATACATGCATTATGTATATAGTAGGGTATACATACTATCACCATTCATTACACAAATTATTTACATTTATATAACCATATGCACATTAATTATACTAATTAATATGTATAAATATCTATATACATACACAAGCATACATAAATATACTAAGATAAAATGTACGTAGACACCTACCTGTACGTACATGATATTTCACATAAGTATGACTCAAAACCGGCAATTTAAATGACGGGAATTATGAGGGGACTACAAATCATTAGGAGGTGATATGATTTATGCTAGCTAGGAATAATCCATTCGATAAAATAGTCCTCGCATGCACACACTCGATTTGACAAATATATAGTATACGCACACTGGTGTAGCCTATTTATGTACATTATGATTGAAACAGATGGGTACGATATGCGCACCGGTAATTTGATAACTTACACAACTTTACCTAACATTGCTTAAGTATTAAATGTATAGGATTTCTTAATATATACTATATGCATAATTCATCCAATTGACTATTCTCACCTAATCATCATAAATATATGCATGTTATTCATGAGGAGTATAGAATCCCAATATGACCACTAATTACACCTACTATGATTGAACTCTTTACGTACATGAAAAGCACGAAGTACAATGTACACATTAACTAAACCATGCAATAACAACGTTTACAACCAAATATACATATGCATACGCAAATACACCAAGGTGTTACGCATGTAGAATTTAGTATACAATTGTCACGCATATAAGATAACATATATACGTACTTACACATATGTACTTCATACACTTCCATGCAAAGTTCCATAAAATAGGTAGTATAGGATATTCTTCAATATTTAGATAGCACGTGCATAGTGTTACTCAAGTATCCTAAGTCAGAGATTCTTGGTATTCATAATACACCTCTAATTGTCTAGTTGTTTAGATCCACATTAATTATCGTATACCCGTATCTATACATATATATATACAGATACACGCACATGCTCATGTTCAAGGGAAGGATAAAATTTATAGTAGGCACAATGAACTACGCACGCTAAGCACACAAGAAGCAAATACTCAACACACCATTCATATACATACGTATATTTATAAGGAGAATAAAAATCCGGGGTCTTACAAGTGATCAGAGATATCAAAGAAAGACAAAGGCAACAACAGCAACAAAGGCAGCATCACCAGCCACCCCCTCAACAACAGCAGCAACAACATCCGTTGTAGGACCTAGGAATTGTCCATAACCCACTACCAAACCACCTGCCAGCTCCCAATCCACTGCCACCACCAGCCCAGGTGAATCCCATTGTCCATCACACCCCTCCTCAAGCAAACTGGACGTACAATGATGAACCCAATGTTCAACAGATGATGGCTATTAACCACTAATATCCCCAATTACCTCAAACAATATAACTGGCCGCCATGGCCCCTCAATCAATCCCTCCTTTAGTTTCCCAGGCCAACACCATCATAATGCCCGTCGGCTCAACATCCACTCCAGTCGCTAGACCTTCCATTATCCTACCACCTATCATACCTCTCGCACCACCTATCTCCATGCCACCACCACCCATCATACCCACTCCCACACCGTCATCTTACCACCACCTGGGCTGGACCAACCTTCCGCCGCCACCTTATCCTCCACCAGACAACCCGTCAACCAACCCACCACCCTGCGGAGCGGACGAGTCTTCCGTCGCTCGTATCCACCCATCTCCACTACCTCCACCAGCCAAAACAATCCCCAACAGGTCCTGTAACCACCCCAGCAACAACCTCAGCAGCAACCACAAGATGTTTGAGCCGTTGGGTGTTTGAGCCGCTGCCCGGCACACACTATGATATCCTCAAACATCTTGACCATGTGCCGACCATGATCTCCATACTGGAATTGATAAAGAGATCCAAAGAGCACCAAGAATCTTTGAGAATTTCCCTACAAAGGGTAGTGGTGAATGAAGACATGCTTTCCGACAAACTACCAAGTGCACTAGTCATGGTAACTTGTGGGCCGGCCATCATATTTTCTGAAAACGAACTAGCACCCCCAGAAGCCAGGAGGCTCTCACTCTGTGTCACCTTAGTCATCAACCATGTAGCAGTAGGGGCAGCACTGGTCGACACTGGGGCATCAATTAATGTCTGCCCACTGAGCACTCTAAGGGCGTGTGATGTGTCGGAAGGATTGCTAAGACCGACACCAACCACCATAGCCGCATATGACAACTCCAGAAAATCTTGCCACGACATGGTGACTGTACAAGCCGAACTAGGGCCGCTAGCCGTCACGGTCGATTTCTATATACTTGATATTGACCCCATGTTCAAGGCCATCCTGGGGTGCCCATGGTTAGAAGCACTGGGGGCTGTACTGTCCACTGTACACCAATGCTTGAAGTTCCCTTTCCAAGGACGGGTTATCAAGGTCAAAAGCATAGCCACTGCCCACAAAGTCGATGCCATCAACGATACTCTTCTTCCAGCCGTATTGCCCGCCAACAAGCATGCTGTCTCAGTGCTGGACATTAACTATCCTTGGGCCTACTCATTCAACTCCAAACAAGAGGCCAGTCCTGCACAAGTCAATGCGGTCAAGAGGAAGGAGCCACTAAGCACTAAAGGGGGCGGATTATGATGAAGCTAGGCTATAAAAAAGGAAAAGGCCTAGGGGCAGAACTGCAAGGCATTACCAAGCCTATCCTAGACATCGTGATGAAAAGCCAATGGGGACTTGGTTACAGGGAGAAGTCCAAGCCGTGGTCATCCAGCACATCCACTCTTAAGGCTGACCGCCAACCACTCACATGGACACTATGGTGTCACTTTGTTAGAGGCCTAACTCAACCAGGATACAACACTGTAGTGGTTGAGGCAGAGCTGTCACAGCATGATATACATGGCAAGAATTTCTCTCGGCACATGGCTCCCATGCTCACCTACAAGGCATTGGAAACACTCCGCCCAAGAAAAAGAAGGAAGACAGGGGACCCAGAGGCTGAATGGTATTACTGGTTCGACATGGAAGACATCACTATAGCCTTCAGCCATCTATTCTGGGAAGCAGAGAGAACATGGCCGCCAGCCGCAGCTGAACTGTTAGATCCTCCCACATCCATCATGTCCAAGCGGCAGTTGATGAGCGACGCCACATACGTGGGAGAGCCAGACATTCCTTATGAAAAAGGGAAGACGGTGGATGAGCTATGGAGAGGCACATGCCTAGCCATCCATCCATCACTCTTGTGCTCCATCCTCGCCAGTCTCATTCCTTCGTCCCCTCCCATAATCGTTCAATTGTCTCCACAACTTCTGGCAGCTGCGCACAACATCCTCACTCCTGGCCTCCCACACTCAGTCTTCGCTGCTCTACAGTCTGATCCAAGCGACTACGAGATCACTCTCTCGTGTTGCATGCTCTCCACTGGTCTCCAAAAAAAATGTCAATTTTCAAATGCATATTGAGGTCGAGGAGCCAACATACCTCCTTCACCCTTCTGATCAGGGGCACCCGTGAACTGGGGCTTCCCCTTCCACTCCTTCATTAGGAGCCATCCTCTTCGAGGACCCCATGTCCTCAACTTGTCCTGTAGAGTCGTCTAGCCAGGTAGAGTCGTCTAGGTTAGAAGAGTCTAGTCTTAGTCTAGGCGAGTCTAGGGTAGGGAGTCAGGTTAACCCACCGTCCAACAAGTCCAAACATCGCCCTAGGAAGTAGCGGGGCAAGGCTATTCCCCTCAGATACCTTCAAGAGTTAGCTCGGCGATGTCAAGCACTATTGTTAATAGAGGAGTTCACAAAAGAGGCATTGGTGTTAAAAGAAGAAGTTGTGCAGGATGGGGTGTTTGTAGATGACGAGTTTGGTGTCTATGAAATCATGAATGATGAGGACCCAATCGATGAAGAGGATAGCGAAGTAGATGACACTTCCGAGATGTACGCTAGTGGTGTAAGAAGATTTTATGAGCCTACGACGGTAGTGAATAAACCTACTAAGGAAATCAACCTGGGAACATAAGAAGATCCCAGGATTGTGATGATTTTGACGAACCTCCCTCCTGATGAAGAAGAGGAACTAGTGCAAATTCTGAGGGAGTATAAAGACACATTTGCCTGGTCATATGAGGACATGCCTGGCCTAGACCCCTCATTAGTGGAGCACCTACTTGTGTTGAAAGAAGAGGCAAAGGCCATAAAGCAAAAACTTAGAAGATTCCACCCACTAATGGCCCTGAAGATGGATAACGAGGTGGACAAACTCTACAAAGCTAGATTCATCAGGGTAGTGCTTTATCCGAATTGGGTGGCAAACATAGTCTCGGTCATAAAGAAGGAAGGAAAGGTTAGAATCTGTATTGTAAGACCCGGCCCTCCTGGGCACTTGGCCCTATCCTCAGGGTCTCGGAAGGCCCCTTGGTTGCGACATGGTCGCACCAGGGGAGCCCGTCGCGACATGGTTTTGTGGCGACTCACCTGGATGTCGCGACATGGTCGCGACGGGGGTGGGCGTCACGTTCTTATCGTGACATTTGGAGGTGTCACGATGGCTTTTCTGACAGATGTGACCGTTGTCCTTTCTGTCAGAAGGGTCGTGTCGGGTGCCAGGTGTGTACAACGTTGACGCGACCTGGTCAGCCGTCCCGTTTACTTTCCCCGGTCTTTGAGGTTTAACTTCTTTTGGGGTCACGCCGTGGGCGGCCGTCGCGACATGGTCGTTGTCGCACCAAGTCGACCTGTCGCATCTTGGGGGCCGTCGGTTTAAAACCAAGGCTGCGCTCCATTCTCCCCCTTTCTCCCTCTCTCTTCTCCTTCTTCCCTCTTCTTCCCCTCTCGAGCTCCCTTGCGGTTTCTCGACGGCTCTTCGTGCTCATGGTGCTCGTGTTGAAGTGGGGTCATCCCGTTCATGTAGGGGACGTGTTCATGGAGCTTGGAGCGAGGAGGAGGTGGTCATTCCGACGTGAAGGCCCCAACGGGTCGGCTCTACTTGTGGAGGTAGGGACCCCTTGATCCTATCGCCCTAGCATGCTCCCCTCCCCTTGAGATGGTGTTTTCCTCATGGTTTAGGGCGTGGGAGTGTGAGGAATCCATGCTCATGGTTGAGTGAGGTTCCATCGAGTGTAGATTCTTGTAAATCCATGTTTGTGGGGTTTTAGGGGTGGTATGCATGATTTATAAGCTTTCTTTCATGTTCTTCATGCTCCCCTCCCTCTGTGGTGTGTTGTAATCCATTTTTGGGGTGGTCTCCAGGAGGTCTGCTCTGGAACCCCCTCGGTTGAAGACGTGACTGCTATAGAGGTTGCGATGATGTCGTGACCGGCAGGGCCGTCGCGACATCATCGCGACGCTCTTGTGCGTCGTGACAAGGTCGCGACGGCTTGGGCCGCCGTGACAGTGTCACGACAGGGTAGGGCATCGACGGCCCGATGCATCGCGACTACAACAGAGACATGTAGATCTTGCAAAGTTTCGTGTTTTGTGAAGTCTTTGCCGTTTTCTGCTTCTTACTATACCCGTGGCACCTGTGCTAGTTCCCTATTACGGTCCTACACTAGTCGTTCACCCGGTGCTCGGCACATGAGGGCTTGTCCCGCGAGAGAGGTTGTTACCGTTTCTTGGGATCCCCATCCTCGTGCACCGTAGAGGGAACATTCGGGGTGACGAGTGTACTCGAGTCACGGACTCTGGAGTTGAGGGGAAAACGGTGGTTAGGACGGCGGCGTCGAGTCATTTGCAGAGCTCTCTTGGTTAGCCTGGGACAACGAGGACGGCCGAAGTTCTACCTGGTGCACACCAGCGAGTCCTTTTCTCACTGCCTCGCTCTTTGCGGCCCCGGAACCACCCAAAGAGGCCAGGCGTGGGACCCTAGTCCATCCAAACTACAACGGTTACTGTTGTGTGCTTTTTGTCCTGCCTCACTCTAACGAGACGTGGAGGTTTGGACCTGGGTCGAGGATAAGACGTCGGTGGATGCACCTGACCGGTTGACTAGTGGTAGTGCTTTCCATAGCTAGTGTTTCTTGTCCAGGCGAGGTTTCCCCCTGTCTGTGTTGCTAGCCTTGTGGTGGTCACGACGAGCAGTCGTACGAAGTTTCCGGCCGTGTTGTACTTCTGTACCGTTGCTAGTTAGTAGCTTTGCTTTTGCACTTCCGTTCGTACGTAGAAGTTATAACTGTTGTTATTTAATTATGTATATATTCTTTTGCCTGTTAGAGCCAGTAGAAGATTGGTAGTCCCTACTAAGCCTCTATTGTGAAGCTCATCCCTTTCCTTTCCAGGTGAGACTTCTCAGCAGCGGCAGGGCGCGCACCGGGCGGAGGAGACGGGGCAGTAGTCGTGGTCCCTGTAGCTAGCAGTGGTTCCCCCTCTCAGTGTACGTCACCCACGGGGTATGCCCCTAAGGGACTTGTTATCCCCTGCCTTTACTTGTACTAGTTGTGTGTGTTGGGACTATACTTAGAGCAGTACACAGCGGCCTCGCTCTTCTTTCTGTTTCCGCGTGTGCACTTCTAGTTTAGCAGTTGACATTTACTTCTATTACATATCCTGTTAGATTTATATTATAGCCCTTCCAGGTCTACGGATCCGTGGGCGGCGACCGCGAAAATCGGGTCCTCGGCGTGGGCCGAGGGTCGGGTTCTCGGGGTCGTTACATGTATCGACTTCCGGGACCTAAATAAAGCATGTCCAAAGGATGACTTCCCGCTTCCTCACATTGATGTGCTCATTGATAACACTGCAGGGT
This sequence comes from Colocasia esculenta, assembly GCA_014218235.1. Taxonomy (NCBI): domain Eukaryota; kingdom Viridiplantae; phylum Streptophyta; class Magnoliopsida; order Alismatales; family Araceae; genus Colocasia; species Colocasia esculenta. Next base: position 20,385,727 of record CM024765.1, on the reverse strand, counting down.
ATGAGACCCTCTCATTCATGGATGGGTATTCAGGCTATAACCAAATCCGTCTAGCTCCTGAAAATCAAGAGAAAACCTCCTTCACCACGCCCTGGGGTACATACTGTTATGTAGTCATGCCATTTGGGCTAAAGAATGCTGAGACTACCTATCAAAGGGCGATGAAGGCCATCTTCCACGACATGATGCATGTCTATGTAGAAGTGTACGTGGATGATATTTTGGGGAAGTCTGTTGGGTTGAGTGTGTTTTGGAATTTCCTAAAGTTGTACTTTAATGATGACCAATGAACATCACTCATACCTTGATTTTGATGATGACATATTGAACATGCTATACATTTTATACATATCACAACAATGCTTAAACAACATATTTTTGATGTTTAATATCTCATTTAATGATAATATCTTGTATTAATGGTTTACATTTTTATTTTCAGGTTTACACAATTTGTCAAAGTGCTGTCGACACAGTTCACCTGTGTGTCGACACTAGTTCACTGTCCCAGAAGCCTGTTCTGAAGCAGAAGCCAGTGGTGTCGACACAGTCTGCCTGTGGTGTCGACACAGTGCACCTGTGTGTCGACACTAGTTCACTGTCTCAGAAGCCTGTTCTGAAGCAGTAGCCAGTGATGTCGACACAGTCTACCTGTGTGTCGACACACTTCGACTAAAGCTCAAAAATGGGAATTTTTCTGGACACGTGGCTGCTTAGGAATCAAGGGATTTGACCTAGATTTCCATGCCTATGCACTTCAAGGCACCTCATGGACATATAGGGCTATAAATACCCATGATCCTTGTACCCCAAAGGCAAGAAAGCCCATACAACTCCCAGAAACGTTTTTGGCAAAAAAAGAGGCTCTTCCAGGTCTTACTCCATCTCTAGAAGCTGCAGGCCATCCTTCAAGAGGAAGGACGTGGGATTCAAGGCCAATCTCTGGAGAGAACTGTGATGTGCTAAGAAACGGAGCAGATCCAACTGAAGAGCAGCAGTAGAAGAAGAGTTTCTAGCAATTCAGATGCCAGTGGAGCAGAGCATCGCAAATTGAAGGGGATCTTCATCGATTTCTTTCAAGTCTCTTCAATTCGAGCTTCTGCAAGAACTCTTCACCAAGGAACATCCAATCTACATTTATTTTACTCATTTCTTGGAGTGTTCTTCACACTTTCGTCTGTGAGATCTGTGCATGAAGTTCTGTGCAGATTTCTATGTACGATTGAGTCTATGAATTAGATCATTACTAGAGGATCTGATTTCTTTTGTCTTTGATCTAGCTCTAGTTTGTGAGCCGTCGAGCTCTTGTTTATGAGTCGTCGCACTCACTGTGTGGTTTGATCTGTCCTGCTCAATTTGGAGTCGTCGTGCTCTTGTTGTGGTTTAATTCGTTGTGCTCAGTTTTTGGAGTCGTTGTGCTCTAGGTTGTGTTTGAGCCGTCGAGCTCAAGGGTGTTTGGAGTCGTCGTGCTCCGGTGTGAGTTGTACTCTTTTGAGTAGTGAAGCCTCACTGTGTGAGGGGTGGATGTAGGAATCACTGGTGTGATTTTTGAACCACCTAAAAAACCTTTGTACAATGGTTTGATCTGCTTGTCTGCGCTAGATGCTTGCATAGGATTTTGCTCTCACACTAAGTGTTTAATTACTTCACACATAATCTACACACACCCACACTTCAGATCAGTAAATTGTTTGTTTGAATTGATCTCTGATTCGAAGTAATTTTGAATTGCTTAAGCTTCTGCAGTAATTGGTGTCAGATCTATTCAACCCCCCTTCTAGATCTGATCCATCCACCTATTCGATCCTACAATTGGTATCAGAGCGGGTTAATATCTGTTTCTGGTCTGATTTGATTGCTTCTGTTTGATCTTTGTGTTAATTGCTTGAATTGTTTACTTGCTCTTTCACTATCTCTTTTTGATTGATGGTTTCTCGAGGATTTGTAGCTGAGGGTCATTCCATTAATAGACCACCATTTTTAATGGGTCTGATGGCTCTTATTGGAAAAATCACATGCAAGTTTTTCTCAGGGCTCAAAACTATGAAATCTGGAGGATAGTTGAAGTGGGTCCTTATGAAAATCATGGAGATGAGGAGAATTGGACTAGAGAGCAGATTAGGAAAGCTACTCTTAATTACAGTGCCATGAATATGCTTCAGTGTGATGTCCACCCTAAAGAATATTCAAGAATATCCAAGTGTAAATCAGCTAAAGAAATGTGGGATAAACTTGAATTAATGTATGAAGGAACATCTCAAGTTAGGGAAACCAAAGCAAACATACTTGTTTCTGAATATGAATTGTTTATGATGAAATCTGATGAATCAATTTCTGAAATGTTTGCTTGGTTTTTGATAATTGTCAATGGACTGAAGGCACTAGGTAAGGAATACACTGATGCTGATCTGGTAAGAAAAATTTTGCGTTCTCTATCATCCATTTGGCATACAAAAGCTACAGTGATTGAAGATTCTAAGGATTTATCCAAAATTTCTTTGGATGAACTCATAGGATCTTTAATGACTTATGAAATAAATCTGAAAAGAAGTGAAGAACATATGCTTAAAGCTAAACTAGTAGCACTTAAGGCTTCATCAAGCAACAAAGAGAAAAATCAAGTTCTGATGAGTCTGAGTCCAATGAGGATGAACTTGCCCTCATGACTAGGCAATTCAGAAAATTTTTAAAATCAAGAAGAGGAAAATTCAATGGAAAGAAAAAATATTCCTCTGGTAAGAGGAATGCTTGTTCTTCAAATATTAATGTTGGTAGAAATCAAAAAACTGATGAAGATATTATTTGCTACAGGTGCAACAAGGCAGGACACATGAAGGGTGAGTGTCCTGAGATCAAAAAGGACAAATACAAGAAGAACAACAAATTAAAGAAGCCAAAAGCTATGATAGCAACTTGGTCAGATGAAGAACAAAGTGAAGATGAAGAAGTGAACTCCTCAAGTTCTGTAAATGAGGAGTTATGCTTTATGGCAAACAACAGTGATGGAAAGGTAAGTCCTTCTTTTGAACAATATACTGTTGAAGATTGGCAAGATGCATATGCTGAGTTGGTTGAAAAATATTCTGAAATAAGAAAAGAAAATAAACATCTGAAAAAGAAAATTGAAAATTTCATGCATGATACTTCCTTAAATAGAAGAATTTTTGAACTGAAAAATGAAATATCTGAACTTAATGAAGAAAAGGAAGACCTTCTGAATAAAATTGATGAATTTAAAATTGCATCTCAAAAGGCCAACAATGATTTTGAAAAGCTTTCTGAAAGAATGGAATTGCAACAAAAAAAAAACAACAACAAGCTATTGATGAAATTCAGAAACATAAATAGTTTTTGGGTGAAAAGGAACAAGTGATAAAAAACTTCACAAATGGAAAAGAAAATCTTGATGCATTGTTAGGACTTAGAATGAATGCTGAAAAATATGAACTAGGTTTCACCACAGAAAAATCATTGAAGAATAAATCTGGTGAAAAGAAAGAAAAACCTTCAAAAATTCCTTTGATAAAATTTGTCAAAAATACTAGTCCATAAAACAAAAATAAACAAGTGTCAAAAAAAAATCTGAAATAATCAAAAACCAAAGTGGAAAGAATGTTTCCAATCAAAAGAAACAAAATAGGTTGACACACATTGATGTTAGGTCGACACCAGATAACCACAAGTTCAAAACTGTGGCTGCTGAGTCGACACTACCTCAACACAGGTCGACCCACCTATTTCTAAACAACAAAAAGATGTTTCACAAAAATTTAAATAAAAATATGAAAAATCATAAAAACACAAAAATAAACTTTCATGATGATTATTGGAGATCTAAGACATCATATCAATTAAATTGGATTAATTCTTGGAATCAATGGTATCATAATCCTCATTGGTACCATTCACAATCTTTTTATCCAAAACTTCCAAGATATCAAAAGAATTCTTGGTTTGAATTTCCATACATGAACAATCATGCCAAAATGCATAATTTCCATGCTTATGAAAGGAAGAATACTGGTGTTTTCATTCCAAATCAAAATGTTAAAATGCCAAAAAGGGAAATCATTGCTGAAACAAAACAAAAACAAAAAACAACTCAAATATGGATCAGAAAAGATTTATTGTTTTTGCTCAAACAAACTGATGGTCCCAACAATGTTTAGGTACCAAAATCTTTTCTTCTCTGATCTGATTTATGCAGGAAGGTCGTGCACCCAGCTCCAATGTGTGGTTTCTTGATAGTGGGTGGTCATGACACATGACAGGAGACAGAACAAAATTTTCATTTCTGATTGAAAAGGAAGGAGGATCTGTCACATTTGGAGGTAAAAATAAAGGGAAAATCATTGGATCTGGAAAGGTTGGTAAATCCTCCTCAAACTCAATTGAAAATGTTTTGTTAGTTGATGGTTTATACTACAATCTTTTGAGTATAAGCCAATTGTGTGACAAAGGTCACAATGTTGTTTTTGAATCTGATTTCTGCAAAATAATTGATTCTTCAACTGAAAAAATAAAATTCTTTGGTAAAAGAGAAAACAATGTCTACATGATCAATCTTGATAAAAACTTTTCTGAAAACATTTGTTTGGTGGAAAATAAAAATGAAATTGCATGGACATGACACAAAAGACTTGCTCATGCAAGTTTCAACACAATAAATACATTCTTAAGGCTAAATCTGGTTAAAGGACTTCCTGAATCTTTTCCAAATGTTGAAAATCAACTTTGTGGGTGTCACGCCCCAACGCGGAATATCGGAGCGCGAAGGCAGTTGCAAGAAAAGGTATAGAGCGTATACTAGACATCAAACCATTGCACACTGAATAATACTAAAGCAAATCTTCCTCATTAATAATTTTCCAAATGTCTAGTTACAACCACTAATATCAGAGCCATTCTAAAGAGCCCAATTACATTGCAACAGAAGGAAATAACTAACTACAATTCTAAGACAACATAATGACTCAAGGGTACTCCTGGCTTCACTCTTGGTCATTCCCTTCCTCATGAGTGTACGTGTCATCCTCGGTCTCTCTTGAGAACACAACATTAAATAACGTAGGGTGAGCGATAACGCCCAGTAGGACTTAAATCTCAGACTCAAGCAGGCTTTAAATAATTAACGCATTTAATGGCAGAGTGTCTAAAGATAGCAGGTACAAGAGAGTCAAAATATAGCAAGAGATAGCACACATGTAACGGGATAGCACAATAGCACGAGATCGAGTATAGTTTCCAAAAAATAGCACAAGTATCGAATATAGCACAAATAGCAGGAAGGCCATAGCACAACTAGCACAAGTATGGTAATAGCACGACGAGTATAGCACTTGTTTGTTATTCTAGACATCGAGAGAGTATAGCACTTGTGTGTTTTGATTGTCATATAGATAGTCGAGATAGATAGCACTTGAGTGTAATGCCAAACACTCTGATCATTTAACTCCCATGGGCACTAGCACTTTCGGGTGCACATCCCAGGACCAGATCGGGCCCTTCATTTATTGCCAGGCATTGGTTATATTGTTTATCTTTAGACAATCAGTCAATGGCCAGTATAGAGTACCAAGAAATAGATAAGAGCACTAGATGAATAGATGAGCTAGTAGAGTGAACGTGAATAGGTGAGTGAGTAGAGTATAGATGAGAGCTAGTGGACATTGTACGTAATACGTCGAGTAATCAGGCGATAGTAACAGTTGCACAACACGCGCACTTGGTGTTGGCAGTCAGGTGGAACTCACGACCCTACCACTGGCCTTGTTATGCACAGGTCCAGAGGTCCGGCGTGATTTAAGACGAGAGTGAATCTCTAATAGCCGTTTAGATCATATAGATCCCTAAAGGGTATCATAGGTATTAGGGTACAACCGGCTCGTCGACCATGTGGGAATCCATGATCAGAGGAGACTTACGGAGGCCTTATGCAAGAGTTCACTAGTCCGGCGAAAGGAATATCCGACGGAGAGTTCTCCACAAGCCAAGTAAAGTGTGTATATAAAACATGTGCTCGACATTCTAGAGGAATTCTAGAACATTGGAGCGTCGATATCGGTATATAAACAACGCAAGAAACGAATACAAGTCCTTTAAAATAGGGGAATTAATATACTTTATTGCAATAAATTACCAGATACATTATGAGATATTTTCTGCAAGATTTCAGCCATAAATGGATGGTTCATGTGTATGTAAGTGCAAGAGAAATCATAGATAGAAATAAGTCGTGAACATGTATTTTAAATCATTCAATATAGCCCCATTTTTAAGTAGGGTTTTTACTGGGGGTATAACTGTAAGAAGGCGTAAGAATTATTTAGAAAGCGACAGAAATTATTTTTATGGACTTTCATCAAAAAAACTGAGAAGGCGACATAGGCCAATGAGGATGGCGACAGGGGTAGGCAGATCGCGACATGGGCACTGTCGCGACGGCCTGGTGAACGCGACAGGGGCAGGAAAGGGTCGCGACAGGACTTGCGAATCAGGTACTGAGAACGCGACGGCTCACCTGTCGCCTTCTTGGTCGCGACAGGGAGGCTGTCGCAATCAGGCCCCAGAAAGCAACATGTCAAGGCGTCGCCTTCTGGTTGTCTGTGCCTGACTCTGACAGGAGTCAGACCAGACATTGGATTGTGGACCAGGGATTTAAATTTTGATACAAGGTCGTTTAGAAAATCATAACTAATTATATAGTCAACGAAAAATCATGAAACCAGTTGCAAATTAAACTAGACATGTAAGGGTACTTCCAGTAAATCGGAATCTGAGAGAGAGCATGGTTTGAACATGGTTTGACCATGAACAACAACGAGTAACACAGAACATGACATAGAGAGCAAGACTGATTTAATTCGAGCAACATGCTCAATGAAATTTAGGCTTTTTAGGGGCAAATGATCCCTAACAACATGAAGTATCTACAGTAAAACTTTCGTAGTATGGGATCAAGTATACATAGAGATTTGAATTAAACATGACACCTCGGGGTTATCATGTTTGCAGTTCTTCAAAAATTAAGAACAAAAGATAGGATGGATGGAAAAATATGAAACTTGGGGGTTTCGTTCAAGAGGGTAGGAAGAACCTACAAAAAACGTTTCATGGTTTATGCTTGTGAGAATGCCTATCTTGACTCGATTTCCTCTTCTAGGGCTAGAACTTGATGAACGGGGTTGAGAGCTTGAAAGGTTCTTCTTCCCACAAAATCTCCTCCTCCTTGGCCTCTCCTCCTGGTCCAGGAATCCCTTGACACAAGCTTGGGTCGTCCAAGAGGGTTTAAGAGGTGTATTTATGTAAACACAAGTTCTTATTCCTACTACTACTCAAATTCCTCTTAATTATGAGATTTCCTTACTCCCACCTTCCTTCCTTGCTTTCCAATCTCTATTAGACTTGGAAGAGATCCAAATTCGTGCTAATCCATATGGGGTAGGTTTAGGAATCCAACTCCTACTCTAATTGCTTATTTAATGCATTAAATATCCCTTTCCAATTATGATATAATTAAACTCCGAATTTAGGGTATTTTCTTATTATTCTCCCCTTTCAAATTCATATTTTTGACCCAATAAATTCTAGAAGATCCATTAAGCAAAGCCCATTACTCTTTTCCATTTAATGAGTTTTATTTAATGCTCTATTTAAATATCCCTTTAGCTAGGTTTTAATTCTTTATTTTATCACAAAAATTTATGTGCTCAAAGAAAACAAACTAGAAAATCTTTTAAAATTTTCAATGATGTACTCACTTCTAAGCCACTAGAATTACTTCATATGGACCTTTTTGGGCCAACAAGAATTCTTAGTCTTAGTGGTAAACGATATGGATTTGTCGTCATTGATGATTTTACTAGATATACTTGGGTCATATTTCTATCCCACAAAAGTGATACTTGTTTAGAATTCAGGAATTTCTGCACCACTGCCTTAATGAGTTTTTCATATAAAATCAAATACATTTTGACTGATCATGGGGGAGAATTTGAAAACAAAGCTTTTTCTTATTTATGTGTTGAACTAAATATTTTCCACAGATTCTCTTCTCCAAGAACTCCAGGACAAAATGGAGTTGTGGAAAAGAAAAAAAAAAGAACCCTTGTGGAAATGGCTAGATCCATGCTTCTGGAAAGTAAATTGCCCAATTCTTCTAGGCTGAAGCTGTGAACACAGCAAATCACATCTTGAATAGAGCATTGGTTAGACAAAAAATCAGACCCCTATGAACTTTTTAAAAACAAAAAGCCAACTCTATCTTATTTTAAAATCTTTGGTTGCAAGTGTTTTGTACATAACAACAATAAAGAAAATCTTGATAAATTTGATGCCAAAAGCCATGAAGCCATTTTTCTTGGCTATTCAAAAATTTCTAGAGCTTATATAGTTTACATTCTCAAGTATAAAACTGGGGAAGAATCTCCACATGTAGTTTTTGATGAAAACTCATATCAAACTGATGACTCTACATCTTGTAGGGTTCCTCAAAATAATGAAGAGGATGACTTCGTTGTCAAATCTTCACCAACTGTTGAAGAGGATGAAGATCCATTTGAAAATCTGGACAATCAATCACCTACCACAAGTGGTTCAGGTAATATTGTTCTAGAACTGAATACATCCCAAGAGGTAATTCCTGAAAACAAATTTTTAAGAGATCATCTAATTGCGAATGTAGTTGGTAATGTGCATAATAGAGTTAGAACTAGATCATCTTTTCTGAATGTAATAAATGAAGACCCACTAGCACTAATTTCCCAAATTGAATCCAAGTCAATTGATGAAGCTATAACTAGTGAGGATTGGATCAAGGCAATGCATGATGAACTTCATCAATTTGACAGAAATCAATTGTAGGAATTAGTACCTAGACCTAGTGACCAATCTGTTATTGGTACTAGATGGGTGTTCAGAAATAAATTGAATGAAAATGGACAGGTTGTTAAGAATAAAGCTAGACTAGTTGCCAAGGGGTACAATTAGTTGTTTGGAATTGATTTTGAAGAATCATATGCCCTTGCAGCTAGACTAGAAGCTGTGAGAATATTTTTTGCTTTTGCATCATCCCTGAAATTTAAAGTTTATCAAATGGATGTGAAAAGTGCTTTCTTGAATGAATACATCAAAGAAAATGTTTTTGTAGAACAACCTTCCGGTTTTGAAAATAAAAAATATCCTGATCATGTTTTTAAACTCAATAAGGCTCTTTATGGTCTTATGCAAGCTCCAAGAGCTTGGTATGACCGGTATGACCGGTTAGACAAGAGGTAATGTAGACCAAACCCTATTTACAAGAACTGTCAATAATCAAATCATTGCTGTCCAAATCTATGTTGTTGACATAATTTTTGGGTCTACAAATAAAGAACTGTGTACTGAATTTGCTGATCACATGAAAACTGAATTTGAAATGAGTTTGATGGGAGATTTACAATTCTTTTTGCGATTGCAGGTACATCAAACCAGTGAAGGGATTTTTATAAGTCAAACAAAATATGTGAAAGAACTTCTGAAAAGGTTTGACTTTCAGCACCTCAAGCATTCAAGCACACTAATGGCAATAAATGTAATACTAGAGGAAGATTCATTTGGTAAGTCAGTAGATCCAAAGACCTACAGAGGTATGATTGGTTCTCTACTTTACCTCACCACCTCTAGACCAGATATTCAGTATAATTGTGCATGTGTGCTAGGTTTCAAGCCAATCCTAAAGAAGGTCACATGTTAGCTGTCAAAAGGATTTTTAAATATCTTGTTGGAACATGTAAACTTGGAATTTAGTATCCTGCTGGTTGCAAGTAAGATTTAATTGCTTACTGTGATGCTGATTATGCTGGCTGTAAGCTTGATAGAAAAAGTATTAGTGGCTTGTGTTTATATCTAGGTGGATGCTTAATTTCTTGGGCTTCCAAAAAGCAACATTCAGTAGATCTATCCACTGCAGAAGCTGAATATGTTGCGGCTGGTTGTTGTGGCACTCAAGTTCTTTGGGTGAAACATCAGCTCCTAGACTATAATCACAAATTGGGTTGTATTCTTATTTTGTGTGATAACACTAGTGCTATTAATTTGTCTAAAAACCCAATTCAGCATTCACGAACAAAGCATATTGAAATAAAGCACCATTTTCTAAAGGATGAGGTCGCTAAGAAATCTTTTGAACTTCACTTCATTGAAACTGAAAAATAAATTGCAGATATTTTCACTAAGCCTCTTCCAAAAAACAAATTCTCATCTTTAAGAAGAGAGCTTGGTTTGTGCAAATTTCCACATTCTTGATATCTTCTATCTCTTTTTGGAAATAAAAGTCTTCATGTTCTTGTAAATAAACTTCTCACTCTCACATTGCATTGGCATTCTTGGTATATCAAATAGTGATTTGAAGAAAGACAAGTCAAGCTTGTCTGGACACTTTCACTATGCGTGAGTATATGTCTCCGCCAAGTATCAAGAGTCTTGTATGCAATTGTTGAGGGGGAGTCTTTGTCTTTCAATAAAATATTCTTGTTCATTCTATTTTCACTTCATTCCATTCCTATTTCTTTAATAATCCTCATGTTCACCTTGTGATGGGGAGATACATGAAAGGGGGAGTCATTGTCACATTCCTTGACCTTACTTGTCTATCTTGAACCCCAAACTCATCAGATGTTTTGAGTCATTGTGCTATTTTCTTATGAGAGATCTAAGACATTGAAACTAAACTCATTGTGCATTTAGTTTAATTTCAAAGATTTATTATCATTTCAAGGTTAAGCAATCTTAATACCAAATGTCTTTAAAATGACTTGCAAAACACTTGTAGGCACATGAGTGGCTTTACTATTTAACATGTGCATGTTTAAGCTTCATTTTTACCACATGTTAAGAATAATTTTTCTAAATTAGTAGTCATAACTTTTCTGGTCAAAGCAAACATATTCCTGCAAAACATCAAAAGAAAATGATTAACAATCTGGAAAGATACAAACAGATCAATGCAAATTCTTGAACCACTAAGTAACCGGGCCATTTCACCTAAAAAGTGATTTGTTTCACGTCAAAAAGTGGAAATCAAAATTTTCAACTTAGTATAAGATAATGAAAGTTAAACCACTGAGTAATCAGGAGGTCTTGCATCTGATCAATGTGATCTCTTGCACTGAAAATTGAGATTTAACTAATTTATTCTTGTATTCTTTCCCAGTTAAAAATGAAAGAAAATCAAATTGACAGGATGGAAAAACTTAAGACCTTAATAAAGTTAATGTATACCGAGTTTAGACCTATTATTCTACATTGTGTTAAAATTAAAGCTCCTAACATCCTTGTTAAATACTTATGATCACTCATTTAGGTCACTTTACTTCACATTTACATCATTATTTTAACCACATTCAGATCATTATATCTTGCAATACCTTGTGTTGAGTGTGTCTTTGTGATTAAACTTTGTTGCACAATACCAAACACACAATAACTTCTCTCATATGTCAATATCACTTTACCTCATTTATTTTGATCATTTCTGACCATTCATTTCCTACATTTCATTTCTTGATCTCCCTACAATCTTTGTTTCTCTATCTTATCTATCTTTTGATGCTGTCAAAAAGAGGGAGAAGTTCTTTAAAGGGGAGAGAAAGTTTCTTATGGGAGAAAGTTGTTCAAAGGTTAATATGGTCAAGGGGATTAATGCAGTCAAGGGAGTCAGACTATGGGAGATTGTGCATATATTTTGTCATCATCAAAAAGGGGAGAATGTTGGGTTGAGTGTGTTTGGAATGATGACCAATGAACATCACTCATACCTTGATTTTGATGATGACATATTGAACATGTTAAACATTTTATACATATCACAACAATGCTTAAACAACATGTTTTTTATGTTTAATATCTCACATTTTAATGATAATATCTTGTATTAATGGTTTACACTTTATATTTTCAGGTTTACACAAATTTGTCACAGTGGTGTCGACACAGTCCACCTGTGTGTTGACACTAGTTCACTGTCCCAGAAGCCTGTTCTGAAGCAGTAGCCAGTGGTGTCGACACAGTCTGCCTGTGTGTCGACACAGTCTGCCTGTGGTGTCGACAAAGTGCACCTGTGTGTAGACACTAGTTCACTGTCCCAGAAGCCTGTTCTGAAGCAGTAGCCAGTGGTGTCGACACAGTCTACCTGTGTGTCGACACACTTCGACTAAAGCTTAAAAGCGGGAATTTTTCTGGACACGTGGCTGCTTAGGAATCAAGGGATTTGACCTAGATTTCCATGCCATGCACCCAAGGCACCTCATGGACATATGTGGCTATAAATACCCATAATCCTTGTACCCCAAAGGCAAGCAAGCCCATACAACTCCCAGAAAAGTTTTTGGCAGCAAAAGGGGCTCTTCCAGGTCTTGCTCCATCTCCAGAAGCTGCAGGCCATCCTTTCAAGAGGAAGGACGTGGGATTCAAGGCCAATCTCTAGAGAGAAGTGTGATGTGCTGAGAAAGGGAGCAGATCCAACTGAAGAGCAGCAGCAGAAGAAGAGTTTCTGGGAATTCAGATGCCAGTGGAGTAGAGCATCGCAAAATGAAGGGGATGTTCATCGAATTCTTTCAAGTCTCTTCAATTCGAGCTTCTGCAAGACCTCTTCACCAAGGAACATCCAATCTACGTTTATTTTACTCATTGCTTGGAGTGTTCTTCACACTTTCTTATGTGAGATCTGTGCATGAAGTTCTGTGCAGATTTCTATGTACGATTGCGTCTGTGAATCAGATCATTGCTAGAGGATCTGATTTCTTTTGTCTTTGATCTAGCTCTAGTTTGTGAGCCGTCGAGCTCTTGTTTGTGAGTCGTCGCACTCACTGTGTGGTTTGAGCCATCGTGCTCAATTTGGAGTCGTCGTCGTGCTCCTGTTGTGGTTTTAGTTGTTGTGCTCAGTTTTTGTGGTCGTTGTGCTCTAGGTTGTGTGTTTGAGCCGTCGAGCTCAAGAGTGTTTGGAGTCGTCGTGCTCCGGTGTGAGTTGTGCTCTTTTGAGTTGTGGAGCCTCACTGTGTGAGGGGTGGATGTAGGAATCACTGGTGTGATTTCCGAACCACGTAAAAATCCTTTTTGTAATCGTTTGATCTGCATGTCTACGCTAGATGCTTGCATAGGATTTCGCTCTCACACTAAGTGTTTAATTACTTCACACATAATCTACACACACCCACACTTCAGATCAGTAAATTGTTTGTTTGAATTGATCTCTGATTCGAAGTAATTTTGAATTGCTTAAGCTTCCGCAGTAATTGGTGTCAGATCTATTCAACCCCCCCTTCTAGATCTGATCTGTAACGCCCCTCTCAGACCCAGTACAATTACACCAACTCACATTGGATCTAGTAGAGGTATTACAGTGGAACGAATCCAACAATTTTCAATACAGGTTGAAATATACACAAATAACTATTCAATTCCAATGCTAATTAACAGAACTTGGAATTAAACACTTGCAATCAGCATTTATTCAAAAGCAAATCTAATGCATAAAGATAACAATAGTCCAAGTTTATTACAATCCAAAGATCAGTTGCATAAAGGAAATTACATAAGATTCTCACATACAAAATTCACTCAAAACTCTCTATATCAAGCTAAGTCTCCACGTCTCCCGCTCTGAGTCAGTTTGCACTAACTCCTCGTATCCTCTAGCTCTCCTGAAATGTTAAGCAAGTATGAGTCTACAAGACCCAGCAAATCACATGAAAGACAGTTCAAGATATTAACAGTATATTAATTTAAAACATGGTAGTACATTAGCATTCCATTCATTGATATCATATACTTTTCTTACTATAGTTCTAGTCCATTGACAATCATTCATTTCATAGTGATTCTAACTATTAAAGAAATAAAACTTTCTCATGTAGCATGGAATTACTTATTCATGGAATCTATTCGAAGTTATGTGACCTACAACAATTCTCATGTATCAATTTCTCATTTATGCATGTACTATTCTTTTACATAACAATTTTCATGTAGTAATATTAAAACATCGACATGTAACATGAAATCCTTTGAACAAGTTCACATGTAGGAATGTAAGCATATAACATGTAGTATGTAGCATGTAGAACAATTAGACATGTAACTTGTAGCATGTAACATGTAGCATGTAGATATGTAAAGCATGTGTAGACATGTAAAGCATGTATGTAGACATAGACATAGCCCACACTAAATTAGAGATCAGTAGTCATTTATCATTCACTTATCACCTAGGCAATGCGGTGATGAAGTCATAGTATTTGCGCAAAACCGGGGAAAGTCCTTCCCACCATGACCAGTAGAACAAGTCTACCTCCAGGATTTCAATCCGTTGCCCACGGATTCATTTCTTTACATGTAGGTGAACCATTACCATAGGGGCATCTACGGTGTAGTTCCTTGTAGGAATCTCTAAGATAGCAATGTCTTATTGGCATCATTGTTATAACGTATACACTAACATATATAATAGATAGTGACATTTCATTTCATACTATTTAACATGAGTCAATGCAATATTTCAAAATACAACACTTTCAGTTCTGAAATCCTATTTACTGTACAACAGATTTCTATCATGATACTAATTTTCATTCTTGCATTTTCATTCATTTTTATTCAATTCTATGTGTAATATATCGTTCAGAAATTCATAACAGAACGTACACATGTCTGAAAATTCTGAAATTTTAATAGAAATTCGAAATCAGTAATTTCAATACACATGCCAATTTTCATAATTTTCTGATTTCTGAAACTATTTTTCATGAAATTAACTCTATTAAATCAACTAACTAACATGGTTTAATATTGAGAAAAGTTCACAATTTTCACATGAAACAGACATATCATATCTATTGCAGTAATCTAAACATCAATCAACATGCTTTCTTTTACATCATTGCACTTATCTATACAATTTAAACCTTGATCATTGTCATGTAATTATGCATGTTCATCAATTCATATATATATATATATAATATATAGAACCTGCACATCACAACAATAGACAATCCATAACATTAACATACTCTAATATTACATGGCTGAAACCATACATTCAGAATTTATATATTTAAAACCCATTCACTCGGATTTCTGGAAATATACAATTCTGTTAAACTTGACGTCAATGGTACGACGTTTACTATAGTCGACGTCCACATACGTTGTCGCTAATTAATTATAGGCGGCGACACATAGCGCCGTTAACACAGACCGACGGCGGCACATAGCGCCATTTACATATAGAAAAGACAGAAAATACATATATATTTCGGGATGAACTAAACGGCAGTCGATATTGCCGTTTACATAATATAGGCGGCAATACCCTTGACGTCTAGTTCTAAGACACAGAAACACAGAAACCTGCATGAAATGACGACGTTTCTAACCCTTCCCGTAGGTTGTTTACATGCTTTAAAAATACGGAAAAATGTTAAATACGTAGTATATCATATCCTAAACTAGATCCCCCATGTAACTTGCCTCAATCCCTCCTAATGGAGTGTCGAATCCGAGCTCGAAGAAGCCCGTCTCGCCAGGGAGACAGTTCTTTCCTCCGTCTTCAAGCAGTCTGAAACCTCCTCCGATGAAGTTCTCCGCCTGGATGAGCTTTTGGGCACGTAGTCCTATGTATCTCCTTGGTGTAGATGTCTTCGAACCGCACGAACACGCACCAGATCGCTCTGCAAATCCCTTCCTCGGCCCTCTTTCTCTCTTCCAGAACCAAGGCAAAACCCTCTTTTCTTCCTCCAAGATCTGGTCTTATAAAGACCTCTCAAGCAAAGGCCAAACCCAACCCTGACCCTCGGATCTAAACGCCTCGGATCAGCTCATTAAAGCCTTCCCGAAACGGCCGATTTCCTTGATCCGGAACGGAAAGCTCAAAAACAGGCAAGTCAACTTAACGTCAACATAGGTTGTCGTTTATCCCATATATAAACGTCCATCGTTGATGTCGTTTATATTCTTGCCCATAATTAAATAATTCAGAAAAATATTAAACGTCAATAACTATCGTCGTTAACATCCTATAAACGGCATGCGATGTTGCCGCTTACAAGCTTTAACGTCCAATGATCTTGACGCCTAGTTCTACACAGAACAGAAATCAATTTATGCAGAAATAAACACACAATGAACAGAATATTCAAAGAAATTCTAGGGTACTACATCCTCTCTCCCTTAAAATAATCTTCGTCCTCGAAGATTGAGTTAAGTTACTCACCGAACAAGGACGGATAAAGCTTCTTCATTCTTTCTTCAAGCTCCCACGTTGCCTCTTCACGTGAAATTCCTCCATAGAACCTTCACAAATGGAATGGACTTTGATCTTAATTCTTGCACCTTCCTGTCCAGAATCTCCACAGGTTGCTCAGCATAAGATAAATCTGGCTGCAACTGAATCGGCTCATTACTGATCATATGGCCGGATCTCTAACATACCGCCTCAACATGGACACATGAAATACTGGATGCACCGCTGCTAAAGATGGTGGCAAAGCTAACTGGTATGCCACATTCCCGATCTTCTTCAGAATTTCAAAGGGTCCAATGAATCTCGGATTCAGCTTACCCCTCTTTCCGAATCTTACTACACCTCTGGTTGGCGAAACCTTAAGGAAAACATGGTCTCCAACCTCAATGCCAAATCCTTCCTTCTTGCATCTGCATAACTCTTTTGACGATCCTGAGCCGCTTTTATTCTCTGCACAATCATCTGAATCTTTGCTGAAGTCTCTTGCACTACTTCAGGTCCAACCAGATGTCGATCTCCTGACTCCTCCCAACACAATGGGGATCTACAGGGTCTTCCGTACAAAGCTTCAAAAGGTGCCATACCTATGCTCGAATGGAAACTGTTATTATAAGCAAATTCCACAAGAGATAGATGGCGCTCCCAATCACCTTTCCATTCTAAAACACAAGCTCGAAGCATATCTTCCAACGTTTGAATAGTCCTCTCGGACTGTCCATCCGTTTGCGGATGAAATGCCGAACTCAACTTCAACTGACTGCCAAAAGCCTGCTGCAAACTCTGCCAAAACCTGGAAGTGAATCTCGGATCACGATCTGAGATAATCGACTTCGGAATCCCATGCAGCTTCACAATATTATCAATGTACAGCCTGGCCAAGCTCTCAACAGAATGCTTCTTCTTCATGGCAAGGAAATGAGCACTCTTCGAAAATCTATCAACGATCACCCAAATGGAATCATTTCCTCTAGCCGATCTAGGTAGTCCGGATACAAAGTCCATGGTCACTTGCTCCCACTTCCACTGAGGGATATCTAACCTCTGCATCAAACCTGAAGGTCGCTGACGCTCTGCCTTCACCTGCTGACAAATCAGACACTTCGCCACAACATCAGCCACATCTCGCTTCATGCCAGACCACCAGAAAGAACGCTTCAGATCCTTGTACATCTTCCCACTGCCTGGATGAATAGAGAACTGAGATCTATGAGCCTCCTCCAAAATTTCCTTTCTCAGATCAACATTATTAGGGACACAAACCCTAAGATTCAGGCGAATTACATCATCTTCATCTCTAGTAACTCCACTTTTTCCAACCAACTCCTGCAACAACGGATCATCTTTCTGCAACACAATGACCCGATCAAGAATAGAAGATCTCAAAGACAACTGTGCCATGAACGATTTACACAATTGAGGTTCTAGGACAGCTAAAGAACTTGAAACGTCATCTAGCATCTTCCAGTCTTGCCTCATCATCTGTCTTTTCCTGCTCAACGCATCTGCCACTACATTGGCCTTCCCTGGATGGTAAGACAGATCAAAATCATAGTCTTTCATGAATTCTATCCACCTCCGCTGCCTCAGATTCAACTCCTTCTGCGAGAACAGGTATTTGAGACTCTTGTGGTCTGAGAAGAGCTCAAATCTAACTCCATATAGATAGTGCCTCCAAATTTTCAAAGCATAGACCACAGCTGCTAACTCCAAGTCATGGGTCGGGTAGTTGCGCTCATGCTCCTTAAGTTGCCTAGAAGCATACGCCACAACTCGACCACCCTGCATCGAACACAACCAAGCCCAATCTTCGAAGCATCTGTGTAGATAGAGAAAGAATCTACATCATTGGGCAAAACAAGCACTGGCGCTGAGGTCAGACGAGCCTTTAATTCCTGGAACACCCTTTCACAAGACTCTGACCACTCAAACTTGACTCCTTTCCTTGTCAACCTCGTCAAAGTCGCCGCAATAGAAGAAAATCCTTCGATGAATCTCCTATAATAGCCAGCCAAACCGAGAAAACTCCTGATGTCAGCTGAAGATCTCGGTGTTTCCCAATCAAGAACAGCTTCCACCTTAGCTGGATCTACAGACACGCCTTCTCCCGATATAACATGACCCAAGAAATGGACTTCTTTCATCCAGAAGTTGCACTTGCTGAATTTAGCATACAACTTATGCTCCCTCAGGACACTCAACACAATCTTCAGATGCTCGCTATGAGACTCTTCATCGGGCGAATAAATCAACACATCATCAATGAAGACTACCACAAAAGAATCCAGATACTGCCGAAAAACTCTATTCATCAAATCCATGAAAACTGCTGGAGCATTTGTCAAGCCAAAGGGTAAGACAAGGAACTCATAATGGCCATATCTTGTCCTAAAAGCCGTCTTAGCAGAATCTTCCGGCTTAATTCGGAGTTGATGATAGCCAGAATGAAGATCAATCTTAGAGAATACAGAAGCTCCTCGCAACTGATCAAACAAGTCATCAATACGAGGTAAAGGGTACTTGTTTTTAACAGTTACCTGGTTAAGCTTACGGTAATCTATGCACAACCTCATCGATCCATCCTTCTTTTTCACAAAAAGAACAGGTGCTCCCCATGGCGAAACGCTCGGCCGGATGAAGCCCTTATCAAGCAATTCCTGCAGCTGCTTCCTCAATTCTGCCAATTCCGCTGGCGCCATGCGATAAGGTGCAATGGAAATAGGTGCTGTGCCGGGTACAAGCTCAATGCCAAACTCTAACTCCCTTGCAGGTGGCAAACCCAACAAATCTTCAGGAAAGACATCGCTGAAATCTTTGACCACCTCAATATTCTCGACAGAAAGAACTTTCTTCGAATCCTCGGTCACAACCACACTAGCCAGAAAACCAGAACAACCCTTGCTCAACATCCGAGTTGCCTTCAAAGCCAAAATCACAAACTTACCCGACATGATCTTGGGTAAAGGGTGAACAAACTCTTCCTTTCCAGGAATCCGAAAAACAATAAGCTTCCGCCGACAATCCATCAGAGCATAATGCTCCTCGAGCCAATCAAAGCCCAAGATAGCATCATAATCCTTCATCTTCAGCAAATAGAATTTACCAGGCAAAACTTGCTCTCAATGCACACAGAAATCGACGAAAAACACTGCTCGGTCAAGATAGTTCCTGCTGGAGTATGAACAGACAAGGGAACCTCCAACTTTTCCGGAACTAGACCATTCTCCTTATCAAGACCTTGGCAAATCTCTCGGAAATAAAACTATGCGTAGCCCGGTATCAAATAAGACTCTAGCATGCATTCCCATAATTAGAATTGTACCTTCAGTGACGTGCTCTGCCAACTCTGCCTCGTCTCTAGCCAAGGCGAACACTCGAGCCGGAGCCCTCGGTCTCCCTGCTGCTTTCGGTGCCGGTCTCGCTGCTGCTGGTGCTGCTGCCGCTGCAGTCTGCTGCGCCATCTTCGGATAGTCTCTGATCTTGTGGTTCTTGTCACCACACCTCAAGCATCTCCCAGTAGTCACCCAACACACCTCGCCTCCATGACGCTTCTCGCACTGGGTACACACTGGCTTCTCTGCAGTCATACCTCCGCCTGGAGTCGGTGCCGTTGCTCTCGCTGGAACCACTGCTCTCTGCTGAAAAACTGGGGTCTTCTTCTTGTTATCCTGTCGCTGGAAAGCTGATGCTGGCCTCTTCAAAGAAGCTCTCTTCTCTTCAAGGTAAACTTCCATCTCTGCCTCCTGCATGCAAGCTGCTGACAAAGCTTCCTCCATGGAACGATGTCCTAATGCCACTAGTCTCGTCCTCAGGGACGGCTTCAACCCCATGATAATTTCTTTACCTTCCTCCGCTCATCTGCCACAATGTGAGGCGCATACTTGGACAGCTCCGCAAATCTTGCCTCATACTCAAGTACACTCATTGACCCCTGGGTCAATGTCAAAAACTCCTGCTCCATGCGGTCCTGCACGTGCTCTGGAATATACTTCACCTTGAACAAACGGACGAATTCAGTCCATGCAACCTCCATAGCACCATCTTCAAACTGTGTGCGTAGTACAGAGGGCCACCACACATCGGCACGCTCCTGAAATAGAAAGTAAGTACATCTAAGATATATTCCAACCAATACCCATAAACTCAAAATCTATCTTTACCTGCAGCATATAAGTAGCTAAGGACACTCTCTCCTCTTCCGCACAACAAAGGGCACGAATGATTTTCTCCGTCTCTCTAAGCCAACTCTCCGCAAGAATGGGATCACTCTCTCCCTTAAAGAAAGGCGGTGTCATCCTCCTGAATCTTTCCATCATAGGCACTCCTCCAAAAACTGCATCCTGAGCAGGTGCCCGAGCCTACAATCCAAAAAATCTCTCAGATGACAACTCTTCCAGTTAGCACCTTGAATAATTCTTGCAGCTACTAACCTGAACCTGCGCCTGTAATGCCGCTGTAGTCTGAGCCTGAGTCTGCATCGCATGCACCAATCCTTGCATCAATGCTCCGTAGTCTACAGGTGGTGGTGGGGGTGGCAAAGGCACACCAGTCTGGTCCTGAGCCTGCTGATCACCCGCTGACTCATCACCTCGAGCCGGGCCAGCTCCTCTACGTCCACGAGTCGCCATAGTCTGCAAAATAAACATCCTATTTAATGACCTATCATTGTACATAACTTGGACTAATTCTTTATGCAGACTTGAAATATGAATACAATACTGATATTCTATTTATGTACATGTTCAACCTGGATCGCTCTGATACCAATCTCTGTAACGCCCCTCTCAGACCCAGTACAGTTACACCAACTCACATTGGATCTAGTAGAGGTATTACAGTGGAACGAATCCAACAATTTTCAATACAGGTTGAAATATACACAAATAACTATTCAATTCCAATGATAATTAACAGAACTTGGAATTAAACACTTGCAATCAGCATTTATTCAAAAGCAAATCTAATGCATAAAAGATAACAATAGTCCAAAGTTTATTACAATCCAAAGATCAGTTGCATAAAAGAAAATTACATAAGATTCTCACATACAAAATTCACTCAAAACTCTCTATATCAAGCTAAGTCTCCACGTCCTCCCGCTCTGAGTCCGTTTGCACTAACTCCTCTGTATCCTCTGGCTCTCCTGAAATGTTAAGCAAGTATGAGTCTACAAGACCCAGCAAATCACATGAAAGACAGTTCAAGATATTAACAGTATATTAATTTTAAAACATGGTAGTACATTAGCATTCCATTCATTGATATCATATACTTTTCTTACTATAGTTCTATGTCCATTGACAATCATTCATTTCATAGTGATTCTAACTATTAAAGAAATAAAACTATTTCTCATGTAGCATGGAATTACTTATTCATGGAATCTATTCGAAGTTATGTGACCTACAACCATTCTCATGTATCAATTTCTCATTTATGCATGTACTATTCTTTTACATAACAATTTTCATGTAGTAATATTAAAACATCGACATGTAACATGAAATCCTTTGAACAAGTTCACATGTAGGAATGTAAGCATATAACATGTAGTATGTAGCATGTAGAACAATTAGACATGTAACTTGTAGCATGTAACATGTAGCATGTAGATATGTAACTTGTAGCATGTAAAACAGGTAGACATGTAACTTGTAGCATGTAACATGTAGTCATTTTCATATAGTTGCCAAGACATAGCCCACACTAAATTAGAGATCAGTAGTCATTTATCATTCACTTATCACCTAGGCAATGCGGTGATGAAGTCATAGTATTTGCGCAAAACCGGGGAAAGTCCTTCCCACCTTGACCAGTAGAACAAGTCTACCTCCAGGATTTCAATCCGTTGCCCACGGATTCATTTCTTTACATGTAGGTGAACCATTACCATAGGGGCATCTACGGTGTAGTTCCTTATAGGAATCTCTAAGATAGCAATGTCTTATTGGCATCATTGTTATAATGCATACACTAACATATATAATAGATAGTGACATTTCATTTCATACTATTTAACATGAGTCAATGCAATATTTCAAAATACAACACTTTCAGTTCTGAAATCCTATTTACTGTACAACAGATTTCTATCATGATACTAATTTTCATTCTTGCATTTTCATTCATTTTTATTCAATTCTATGTGTAATATATCGTTCAGAAATTCATAACAGAACGTACACATGTATGAAAATTCTGAAATTTTAATAGAAATTCGAAATCAGTAATTTCAATACACATGCCAATTTTCATAATTTTCTGATTTCTGCAACTATTTTTCATGAAATTAACTCTATTAAATCAACTAACTAACATGGTTTAATATTGAGAAAAGTTCACAATTTTCACATGAAACAGACATATCATATCTATTGCAGTAATCTAAACATCAATCAACATGCTTTCTTTTACATCATTGCACTTATCTCATACAATTTAAACCTTGATCATTGTCATGTAATTATGCATGTTCATCATATATATATATATATATATATATATATATAGAACCTGCACATCACAACAATAGACAATCCATAACATTAACATACTCTAATATTACATGGCTGAAACACATACATTCAGAATTTATACATTTAAAACCCATTCACTCGGATTTCTGGAAATATACAATTCTGTTAAACTTGACGTCAATGGTACGACGTTTAATATAGTCGACGTCCACATACGTTGTCTCTAATTAATTATAGGCGGCGACACATAGCGCTGTTAACACAGACCGACGGCGGCACATAGCGCCGTTTACATATAGAAAAGACAGAAAATACATATATATTTCGGGATGAACTAAACGACAGTCGATATTGCCGTTTACATAATATAGGCGGCAATACCCTTGACGTCTAGTTCTAAGACACAGAAAACACAGAAACCTGCATGAAATGACGACGTTTCTAACCCTTCCCGTAGGTTGTTTACATGCTTTAAAAATACGGAAAAATGTTAAATACGTAGTATATCATATCCTAAACTAGATCCCCCATGTAACTTGCCTCAATCCCTCCTAATGGAGTGTCGAATCCGAGCTCGAAGAAGCCCGTCTCGACAGGGAGACAGTTCTTTCCTCCGTCTTCAAGCAGTCCGAAACCTCCTCTGATGAAGTTCCTCCGCCTGGATGAGCTTTTGGGCACGTAGTCCTATGTATCTCCTTGGTGTAGATGTCTTCGAACCGCACGAACACGCACCAGATCGCTCTGCAAATCCCTTCCTCGGCCCTCTTTCTCTCTTCCAGAACCAAGGCAAAAACCCTCTTTTCTTCCTCCAAGATCTGGTCTTATAAAGACCTCTCAAGCAAAGGCCAAACCCAACCCTGACCCTCGGATCTAAACGCCTCGGATCAGCTCATTAAAGCCTTCCCGAAACGGCCGATTTCCTTGATCCGGAACGGAAAGCTCAAAAACAGGCAAGTCAACTTAACGTCAACATAGGTTGTCGTTTATCCCAGATATAAACGTCCATCGTTGATGTCGTTTATATTCTTGCCCATAATTAAATAATTCAGAAAAATATTAAACGTCAATAACTATCGTCGTTAACATCCTATAAACGGCATGCGATGTTGCCTCTTACAAGCTTTAACGTCCAATGATCTTGACGCCTAGTTCTACACAGAACAGAAATCAATTTATGCAGAAATAAACACACAATGAACAGAATATTCAAAGAAATTCTAGGGTACTACATGATCCATCCACCTATTTGATCCTACAAAGTCAATAACCAGAAGAGAACACCCCGAGATCCTCGCCAAGGTGTTGCAAAGATCAAGGAAATACCAACTGAGAATGAATCCGAAGACGTGTGTGTTCGGGGTATCATCAGGAAAGTTGCTAGGTTTCATAGTTACTAAGCGGGGAATTGAGATCGATCAAACAAGGCTAGGGCTATTGCGGAAATGCCGCCTCCAAAGAATATCTCACAACTAAGAGGTTTGATCGGGGTTTCGCAATTCATTAGAAGATTCATATTACAACATTCACAAAGATGCCGCCCATTCTATGATCTCTTGAAAGGAGGGGCAAAGTTCGAATGGAATGACAAGTGCCAAGAAGCCTTTGATGATTTGAAGAGGTATCTCATGAATCCCCCAGTTTTGCAACCTCCTGTACCCGGAAACCACTAATCCTATATCTCTCAGTCATTGAGGACTTCCTAGGTGCGGTCCTTGCACAACACGATGAATCTGGAAAAGAAAGGGCATCATACTATCTTTCGAGACTTTTCAACACCACAGAATCTAAGTACACCACCATGGACAAAACTTGTGCCGCGCTCGTGTGGGTAGTTCAAAAACTCAAGCACTACTTTCTTGCCCACGAGGTCAAGTTGATCTCGAGGATGGATCCACTCAGGTACCTCTTAGAAAAACTTGTCCTCTCTGATCGGCTTGCACGCTGGCAGAGCTTCCTCTCCCAATTCGACATCTCTTTTGTGGTCCAAAAGGCCATCAAAGGATATGCCATCGCTGAACACCTTGCCCATTTACCACTCCCCCACAACGATTCCATTCGAGAGGAGTTTCCTGATGAAGAGCTCTCGGTCATCTCCAAAGATCCCTTCTGGTCCCTTCATTTTGATGGTGCACTCAATTCTCAGGGACAGGGCATTGGAGCCGTGCTGCTCACCCCGGAGGGTATTACCATCCCCATCGCCTTTCAACTCACCTTCTCCGCCACTAACAACATGTCTGAGTATGAAGCTCTCCTAGTTGGTCTTAAACGTGCTTATATCCTGGGTTCATCCCACCTTAGAATCATACGAGACTCTCAGCTTATTTTGCAGTAGGTGCTCTCAACTTACCGCACTCGTGACCCAAAGCTTAAACCATACCAAGATTTGGTCACGTTGTTGGCAAGGCAATTCCGCAAGCTTATCTATGTCCACACTCCTCACTCACAAAACATCCTGGCTGACGCCTTGGTGTCGCTAGCCTCTTCTCTATCCTTCCCTTTGAGCCATCGGACCGAGACAATTGTTGTCCAACGGCTTGCTGTTCCATCACCCCAGGATCCTTGGTTCAAGAACCTTAGGACAACCTTAGAAGAGAGGGCTAGGAAGAGAGAAGTGCAACAAATCATGCTAGCTGAGCTTGAGGAAATCCTAGATGAAGAAGAATTACCATGGTATTTTGAGATTTAGTAGTATTGTAGAGATGGGTCATATCCCAAAGGGGCAAATTCAGAGGATCACAAGGCCATAAGAAGAGCCGCCCTAAGGTACACAGTCGTCGGAGAAGTTTTGTACAGGCGGGCTCTTAATGACATTCTTTTGAGGTGTCTTAATGACGACGAAGCTTGGCAAGTGGTAGAAGGAGCCCATGCTAGCGAATGCGGAGGGCATGTCAATAGTTAAATGCTTTTTAAGAAGATCATTAGGCAGGGCTACTACTGGCCGACCCTAGAAGAAGATTGTGCCATCTACGTCCGTAGGTGTGTCAAATGCCAACTCCATGCTGATAAAATTCATGCTCCTTCATCCTCACTTCATCCACTCTCCACACCTTGGCCATTCTCCATGTGGGTTTTGATATTGCTGGCCCCCTTGGTGATCCTAATGCTCAAACTAAACAAAAATCCTTTATCCTAAAGCAACTGAGTATTACATCAAGTGGGCAGAAGCGGAAGCGTTCACAGAAATCAAAGCATTCACAGTGTACCGCTTCATCATGAAGAATATCATTTCGCGGTTCGGAGTGCCAAGCAGCATCGTCACATACAACGGGCCGCAATTTATCTCACAAAAACTTCAGGACCTCTGTAAGAAATACAACATCACTCTGCATCATTCATCTCCATATTACCCACAAGGCAATGGCCAAGCTGAAGCAACTAATAAAACCCTTTTTAAAATCTTAAAGAAAACTTGTGAATCACATAAATTCGCTGATTGGCCAGAAAAGCTAATAGAGGCTCTATGGGCCTATCGTACCTCTGTCCGTACTGCAACGGTATAAACCCCGTATGCTCTTACTTATGGGATGAAGGCGGTAGTTCCATACAAGATCTTGATCCCTTCACTAAGAGTCCAACTTGATAAGGAACTTAATCTTGACAAACGCTGAGAGGCGTTGCTAGTCCAATTGGAACTCTTAGATGAAAGACGACTGATGGTGGCTAATCACGTGCTCTCATATCAAAGGCGGATCTCAAGGTCTTTTGAAAATAAGGTAATTGAACGAAAATTCCAAGAGGGTGATATGGTCTTGAAACACATTTTTATCAAACTTGGTGGTCCAAGGTCTAAACTACAACCAAATTGGGAAGGTCCGTATATCGTCAAAGAGGTGTATCGGGGAAATGCCTACCGCCTAATCAATGCCGAGGGAGCAAAATTGTCACATCCGTGGAATGGGTTGTACCTCAAAAGATTCTATCCCTAGATCTACAAGCGTGAAGCCACAACACTTAGATTAGGGATTACCCCGTGTTAAGAGTTTGAAGTCCTTTCCCCAATCATCAAGGGTTGCTCTAAGGTAGGACCAACACACACACATGGCAAGCCCGGGCAGCTGCACTTAGTAGGTATCATGGCTACGTAGGCCCTACTTAAGTGATGCGATGGTCATTCTCTCTCAAATCGGTTGAAGTGTAGGGGCAAGGGTCGTAAGGGCGAGGTTGTCAACCTTAAGCATACCCTGACAAGAGGAAGTCTTAAACAGGGACGGTCAAAATAACAAAGGCGAAGGAACAAAGAAGCAAAAGAAAGGATAGAAAAATACATGATAGAACAGGGGCATGGCAAAGAGTGGCAAAGTCCCTACGGGACGCTCATGAGCCCGGTCGTACGCATGCCCCAGACAGTACAAGTCCATGAGAAAAGACCACAAAGTCCCTATGCAATAGACCAAATCTTTGAAGGGTATGCTGTGGGAAGAAGCCAAACCCAACATCCTTAAACCTACATTAGACTTTCCTTAAATAGTCTTCCATTTCCCTCTATAAGATCGGGTCATCTCTTAGGTATGGCCTAAGTAGCTGCGCTATCAACCAGGGGCAGCCGCCCATGGCATGTCACCCCTAAACGCACGTCCTACCTCAGTAAAGTCCGCGGTGAAAATAGGAAGTGACCAAGACTCTTAACCAGCAGTTTGAATTGGTCTACGTGTTGTGGCCCAAAAGGGGCGAGCACCTTCCGTCTCACGCGTCTTATTTTAGGAAGGGCTAACGTCAGTTTTAGGTGTCTTTAAAAAACTCTAAAAAAAAATCAAATATTTTAAAACTAAAAAAAAAATCAAATATTTCAAAACTCCAAAAAAATCAAATATTTCAAAACTCCAAAAAGATCAAATATTTCAAAATTCAAAAAAATCAAATATTTCTAAACTCCAAAAATCAAATATTTCAAAATTTCAAAAAAAATCAAATATTTCAAAACTCCAAAAAAATGTTTTCAAAATCCTAAAAAACACTTTACGCATTCATTCATGCATGTCATTTATTTACTTATGTCTTTCCACCTATTTAATAAGGCTTAGCCCCTTGACCATTTATCAAGATTGGTCACTCGTCATGCTTAAGGCAAGGAGCTAAGTCGAAGGACGGATCTAACTTGTTCTCATGGTCTTCTTAAGTGTGCAGGATGCAGTGAAAGAAAGAAAGCGGCACTCATATCTCACTCATCAATGTCACACAATCACATTCCATAAACAAAAAGATTCCATTATATTCCATTCCATATCTACATCATCATCATAACACATGATGAACAAAAGCAAAAAAGTACAAGTCCTCAACCGCTATCCCCTGTACCCTCAGGCGGGCGAGAGGGTGGAGGGGCCATCTCCCTCGGTCCCATCGTGCTCCCCTTGGCTGCTCCCTCGCGTCGTCGTCCCTCCTCCTCGTTCCTCTGTCGTCCGGAGGAACCTGTCAAGTAATGCCCCGCTGAGGCGCTAGGGGCTCCGCTCCTGCTGGCCGATGTCCGGCTGCGGCCAACCAAGGATAGGGCTCTCTCCATCCCCCTCCTCTCCGCTCTGAGCACCAGGACGTTCTGTCACTCGCTCCCCAACTGTAATCGGAGCTCGTCCACCTCTCGGCACAGCCCCGTTACCTCGTCCGCCTGAGGGCGTAGGCGCACCTCCGCCATTTTCGTCTCTAGCGTAGCGGTCCGCTCTAGAGAGTCTCTCAGCTCTGCCTCCTGCAAGTCAAAATATGTGTTAATAAAAGAAACAAAGTACAAGGGGCATGAAATTAATAACTCACCCGCTCGCGTAGCTGGCCCATGGCCTCCTCCGCCCGGGCCACTGCTGTTGCCAACTAACCCTCCATCATGGAGCAGCCAGGCTCGCCTCGGGAGGTGGAAGCACCGCCCACCATCTGCTGGGTCCGTTCCAGCTCAGCACACTACAAGAGAAGAACACAGGAGTGAGTTAATTGAAGTTAAGCATAAGAGAGAAGAGGTAGAGTACTCACTAGCTCAGTCACCATCCGCTGGAGGTCGTCCCTCTGCTGGATCGTGGAGTGGAGGACGCCCTCGAGGGAAGTGATCCGACCCTCAGGGTCGAGCTGCGAACACAGTCAAGTTAGCCAAGGAATTAATGATTAAAATATTTAGAAAAGGCTAAGTTAGCAACACTCACCAGTTGTCGGGTCCCCCTATACACCTGGGCCCCGTACCTCCATGCATAGGCACGGAGGTAGTCCTCATCGCTGGTGGCCTAAGAGGTCACCACTCGGCCCCGCTGTCGCCAGTCCTCGAGCTGCTCCCGAGCTCGCTCCCTCCAGTATGTGATTTGATGGATGCCCCGGAAGCTGCAGCCCAGTCTCTCCCACTGTCTCTGCCGAGCCGGGAACTCCACCACCGCCTGATGGAGCCCCAGTGTCCTCGCAACTAGTCGTAGGTGGAGTGGTACCACCATGTTGAAGGCGTGAAGCCAGATCTCCCTACCGAAGTAGGGGCGGCCTTGCTCCACCCACGGCTGGTCAGCGTCCTCGTCCCCAGCATAAGGAGTCCACTCGACCTACACATCACATATAGAAACTCATTAGTCGCTTGTTAATGAGAAGGAAAGAGAAGGGTTACAAGTGGAGAGATACTCACATGTCGAAAAGGGACAGTGTCCAGCGCATCCTTAACAAGGGTCACCTGCAAGTGCAGGGACTACTGTCGCGGTGGAATTGCCAGCGCTGTAGGAGCCGTACCGCGCTCGGTCTCCTCGGCACCCCCCGGCCAAGGGAGGGGAGGTAGTACTACGCCCGCACCTGCAAAACAAGATGGTCAGTAACATAGTCAATTAAAATAAGCAGGAAAAGTAATAAAGAGTGAGAGTGAGAAGCATGCCTGTAGGAAGGGGAAGAAATCGGCCACCCCCGTCTCCCTACCGGAGCTGCCCAGGCTGTCGAAGAGGTGGGCCAGAAGGGCCGCACCCCACGTGTAGCTCCTCTCCTTCTTCTCCCCCTCTCTTTCCCTCCGAGCTCCCCTTGCGTTTTCTTGGCGTTTCTTCCAACTCGAGGTGTTCGTGCTGAGGAGGGTGTCGACCCGTTTGTGCAAGGGACGTGGTCGTGTCGTTTGGAGTGAGGAGGAGGTGGCCATTCCTACGAGAAGGCCCCAATAGGTTTGCCCTTCGCGTGGAGGTAGGGACCCTTGATCCTCTCGCCCTAAGCATGCTCCCCTCCCCTTAGAGATGATGTTTCCTCATGGTTTGTGGTTGTGGGAGAGTGAGGATCCATGCTCGTGGTTGAGTGAGTTTTTCCCTTCGAGCGTAGATTCTTGTTAAATCCATGTTTGTGGGGTTGTATGGGTCGTTTGCATGACTTACAACTTTTAATACATGTTAAGCATGCTCCCCTCCCCTTGTGGAATGCTTGTTTGGTGTTTTTGGGGCGGTCTCTAGAAGAAGCGCTCCGGAACCCCCCTCTGCTGAAGACGCGACCATTCTGGAGGTCGCAATCTTGTCGCGACGGCCTTGCTGGTCCCGATAGGATCGCGACACACTTGAGTGTCGCGACCTGGTCATGACGGCTATGGCCACCGCGACAGCGTTGCTATAGGGTAGGGCATCGCGAGTTGGTCACGACGGCCCGATGCGTGATGACTTCAACCGAGAGATAGGTTTTGGTCTTCACCGTTTCAATTTCATTTACTGTACTCGTGGCATCTGTGCTAGTTTCCTAGTACGGTCCTACACTAGTCTTTCGCCTGACCTTTGACTAGTGGTAGTGCTTTCCGTAGCTAGTGCTCCTTGTCCAGGCGGAGTCCCCTCTGTCTGTGTTGACTAGCCTTGTGGTGGTCACAACGAGCAGTCATACGGAGTTTCTGACCGCGTTGTGTTTCCGTACCGCGCTAGTTGTAGCTTCGCTTCCGCACTTCCATTCGTAGGTAGAAGATATAAATTGCTGTTATTTAATTGTTATATATCCTTCTGCCTGTTAGAGCTAGTAGGAGATTGGTAGTCCCTACTGAGCTTCTGTTGTGAAGGTCATCCCTCCTTTTCCAAGGTTAGACTTCTCAGCAGCGGCAGGGAGCGCGTCGGGCGGAGGAGACAGGGCAGTAGGCGAGGACCCCGTAGCTAGCAGTGATTCCCCTTTTCCAGTATACGTCACCCTCGGGGTATGCCCCTAAGGGATTTGTTCTTCCCTTGCCTTTTACTTGTACTAGCATGTGTGCGTTCGGGCTATACTTAGAGCGGTACGCAACGGTCTCGCTCTCTTTCCTCTTTCCGCTTATACGCTTCTAGTTTAGCAGTTGACGTTTACTTCCGTTACATATCCTTTTAGATATATATTATAGCCCTTTCGGGTCTCCGGATCCGTGGGCGGCGACCGTGAAAATCGGGTCCTCGGCATGGGCCGAGGGTCGGGTTCTCAGGTCATTACAGTGGTATCAAAGCTAGAGTCTGACAGGACTTGTAGTGGATTTAAACTACGATAGAAAGTCCCAACAAGTAGTAAAAGTACACTACTAGCCGCCCGAGTGTTGTGTGCCGTGAAGGACATGGCTCCGCACAGGCGTAGGCAGGTCAGAGAGCTGGTTAAGCAGCAGGGTGAGTCCGAGATGCCCGAGCAGTGGCAGGTCCAAGAGGAGGTGTCAGCAGAGGAGTCAGTGGCACAGCCTTAGGTTGCAGCGGCAGGTGGGTAGCTGTGGCAGGTGGGGAGCAGCAGTAGGAGTACGAGCCTCAACCGCAGCAGTACGCAGACTGGTTTCCCTTAGCAGAGCAGTTCTTTAGGAACTTGTACCAGGGAGCGTACCAGCCCGAGCAGGCAGTAGCAGGTGTTCAGCCTCCGGTACCTCCCCTAGTGGTGCCGGAGCAGCAGGTATAGCCAGAGGTGGAGCAGCTAGAGAGCCAGCAGCGGTCGGGCACTGGGAGTACCCAGGCTGGGCGGTGGAGGACGACGGTTACGGAGGACAGGACCGCTCTCCTTGAGAGGTTCTTGCGTCTCCGACCACCAATGTTCTCTGGTGAGTATGATCCAGACAAGGCGGAGAGCTGGACCCACGAGTTAGAGCGCATCTTCGAGACCATGGAGTGCGCCGAGGAGGACCAGGTTAGACTGGCAGTGTACCAGCTCAAGGGAGCAGCCCATGAGTGGTGGAGAGTTTAGAGGCAGACTCACTTTCAGGGGCAGTGGTTGGGTCATATCACTTGGTAGCGGTTCTTGGATGTCTTTCACGGTGAGTACTTCCCCGACTACGCTCGACGTTGTAGACACCCATTTCTGGCCCATAAGTCGAGCCAAATTCCTTGTCACATCATTAACACCCCACGTTGGCTCATTATCGCCTAGCTGGCTTTCTCCGAACATGGCATCTTTCTATTTAGTTCATCACCCTGGTGGGTTCTTCCTGGTCATATCAATCAGTCTTCATCATCATTTCGTAGCTCTTTGAGTTGGGAGTTCAACGCTTCAAGCCGCACGTCAATCCGATACCCATGCAAGGAGATCAGATGCTTTGTATAAGCCATATACTGAAAGTCTATGAAGGCGACAATGAGCCTGTCGTGTTCTACTTTAGATGGCGACGCCCTTCCTGTCGCATTACTCCTCACATCGATTTGCCTTCAAGCTTGAATCGATCTCCTTTAGAAGGCGACACCTCGATACGTCGCGTTCCCATTTAGCATTTTAATTCCCTGAAAATTTGCCAGAAAATGCTTAAAGCTTTCCTTCTATGGAAGGCGACGTATCGAGGCGTCGTGACCTAATAGCAACCATGAGGCTGTCGTGTTCTAGTTTCCATGCAACGTACCCTTTCCTAACCCGACTTGGACCCTTTCTATTCATGAATAATCCATTTTTCGATGGGTCTAGAGGCGTCCAAATCCTTTCAAACTCGGAGGAGACCTTCCTTAGGCTGTCCTTTCCACGTTCTGACTCCCCTTGCCCGAGTACACTTGCCCAATGTCGGACTATGCCTCATTATTCTCCTCCCAGACCGTTCAGAAATAATCACATATAAAACTCTTCATAGGACACGGTTTAAGGGAAGTCCAGCATCTGCTTCTTCCTCTCCCAGAGAGCTTCGAGTTCTCAGAAGGCCTCTCAGCCTCCAGACGACCAGGAAGTGCCCCCCAGGGTGATTTCTTGACATCTACGCACTTTCTCTCTTGTTCTTCTTGATTTTTCACTTCATACATGCATGTTTAGATTCATTTTTTTCAAAGATCTGCATTAGAATACTCCACACACACCTAGTTTAATCACCCAAAGGGGTTAAAACCCCACCCCACGTGAGTTCCTCCCAATTATTTCATGTTCTTTCATGCTTTTGGGATAAATTCAACACAAACCTTTTGTCTAATGGGTTTTCTCTTGTTTTGATGTTCTTGGCAGGGTTGTAGAAGATAGTAGTAGCACAAGGCTCTTGCCCTTTGTTCGGCTGAGGAGCAGGAAGAACAGAACGCACGGTCTTCATCTTTTGAAGTAGAAGGCGACGCACACCTGGTCGCGATCTCAGAAGGCGACAGACAGCGCGTCGCGTTCAGGAACCAAAAGACGACAGCTTCATCGTCGCTTTCTACTTAAGGCGACAGCTTTCCTGTCGCGTTTACAGGACCAGGTACCCTTCTGCCCCTTTCTTCCTTTTCCAAGGTAGTTAGCATCTTTTCTTCGTCATACATCTTTGCAACTACTTTGGTGGCGATGACGGTCTTCTTTCCTTATTTTTAATCATCATCTCTGGGGAGCAAATCCCGTGATTACACCTTTTGGCGATCACGGTGGGACAACTAGTGCCTATCGTGCTTGTTACTGTCTTCACCTACTTGTTTTAGTCTTTTATGTGTGTGGTTCATCTTTAGATTTTGTGTTTTTTGTTTATTTCACTGCTATTTTAAGTTCTGCTGCACTGGGTGAGAAGGCGACGTCGACGTTGTCGCGATCTGGAAGGCGACAGGGAGGTCAGCGCGATCAGGTCAGTACTCTTGATTCCATCCATATCTGTGTTTTGGGTTTATTTCAAGTACTCCATCCATGCTCTGAGTTGTTTTGTGTCTGATTCATGCTTTTACAAGTCTGTCAGTCCTCCATGCGATAGGGTTGTTTGATTTTTCGTGCATAATTAGGTCCTATCTGATCTCTGTCCACTGTGAAGAAGAACGCGACGCTCTTCCTGTCGCGATCCTGGTCGCGACAGGTTAGTTGTCGCCTTCTGCTTCTGAGAGCAGGCCGGCCTGATTTCTATTTTTTTAGTCTTAGGCTAGATTTTGCATGCACTCCGGTGCACATAGGGCACATACATACTTCCATATTTTAGTTTAGGATTGTCCTCCTCGGCGACGCCCGCTCTCTCGGCCACATATTCCTTGTGTCCGATTAGAGCACTCGCTTAAGGGCCTCCGTAAGTCCCTGCTGACTGTGGATTCCCACATGGCTTTCGAGCTGGTTGTACTTGTTGCCACCTAGATTTAGGATTCATGCATTGGTGAGTCTATGAGAATCCTAGTCAAACCCGAAGTTGGAAGCCTCCTCCCTTTAGTAAACCCTTTCCTTTAAGGGAACTTGCTAAAAAGTCAATCCACTAAAAGGTAAAATTGAATCAAATAAAAGAAACCATCATCATTGCCAACTGCTTGCTTTGGGTGAGACGTTTTCTCTTTCTTTTGTCCACATAGAATTGTTTTTTTAGGAAACTAGGCGTCCGTTTAGATAAGGTTGTCTTCTAAGTCTGGACAGGCGTCTTTCACAAAAAACTCTTACTCTTCAAACATGGAGTCTTACTTGAACCCAGTCTATGATGGTGAGAATCTAGATGCTGCCTTCTACACCTCCCAAAACTATGCGGAATCTCTTCCTCATGATCTCTTTGAGGAGTCGACCCGACCCTGGGTCGCCACAGTCCATGCTAGTGAGAGGCACCATCCCGACAATGGTGGCCCGTCACAAACTGTCCATTTCCCTCAGGCGGATGATCAAGTTGCTCAACTCATGTGCCTAATTCCTCAACTTGATCAATCCCAAATCCAAAATCTCATGACGGCTCTCAAAGGAAAGACCATCTCATCGCCCTCACGCAGAGCGGGCACTTCTCGCTCCATGGCATCTACCTCCGGCCCCCGTGTCATCACGGGGCCAGCCAACAACACTCCCATCTGGCCACGGGCCATTCGATTCACTCCCTTCGAGTCTGAGCACTACCATCCACGTGAGTCCAGGCCCCGGTCTCCACCATATCTCCCTTGCCATCCACCATAGCTTGATCCATGCGCCAGGCCGGCATCTCGTGCCTCCTCCTTGTACGCTCAACCCTCCACCGCTCCCGACATGATGTCCAAGTGGGCGTCCATTAAGAAGGAACTCCAAGAGCTGTGAAGGCAAGTCAACCCTAGGCAGCACCATGATGTTCACATGCCTAACTTCAATGGCCTGTGGGTCCCATCTCCATCCGAACTTCCTAAGTACCGCAAGTACAATGGCACTGGCAACCCATACATTCATATCAAGGATTTCATCTATGAGTCTGCACCTTACCAGCATGACCGTCGCCTAATGGCATATCTATTCCGTCGGTCATTGGACGGGCCTGCACTAGACTGGTCCTATTCTTTGCTACCCGAGGATGCAGAGGACTTCGCCACAGTGAAAGGGAAGTTCCTTGAACAATTCCAAGATAGGGTTGGGCCAGAATACTCTCTTACGGATCTCATGGCTGAAAGGATTAGGTCGGATGAAGATTTCACTACATATGCCGACAAGTGGAGACAGATGGTCACACGCGTCCCGGGGTACCTTCCGGAGGGAGAGAAGGTCAAGATCATCATTGACAATGCAACCCCCACCTATAAGAACATCCTAGCAATGAATGATATCACTACCATGCATCAACTCTACAGTCGGGCCCGGTTTATCCAGACCCAGCTCAAAGGCTCCCCCATATCACTACCATGCATCAACTCTACAGTCGAACCCCAAAAGTCCCGCTTCCAAGGAAAACCTCAGGGGCCAGCAACTGAGGGTGTCCAAGTTAACGAGCAGGTGAGTGCATTCAACCCTGCTGGCCAGAACAACAACCTTCAACCTTACACTGCTCCGGGTCAAAACCGCACCAATCCCCCACAAGGCCAACAACCCCAATATAACCAAGTACCACCTCCCGATGGCTCCCAACAAAGGCGTCCCCTAGGTCCAAGGAGAACTCAATACCTGCCACTTCCTAAAACACTCTCCGACATCTTCTTGGCCTTGATCTCCACAGATGCCATCAAACTCCCTCCGGAAAGGCCATTGAACCCGAGTGTGGACCAAACAAGGTATTGCATGTTCCATCGGCAGGTAGGTCACACTATTGAGCAGTGCTTCACATTCAAAGACCTGGTATATGAGAGCAAAATAGGCTGGACTGGACAACTCTCCGAAGAGTAATCAGAGATATCAAAGAAAGGTAGAGGCAGCAACAGCAGCAAAGGCAGCAGCGCCAACCACTCCCTCAACAACAGCAGCAACAATAGCCATTGCAGGACCTAGGGATTGTCCATAACCCCTTGCCAAACCATCCTCTAGCTCCCAATCCACCACAACCACCAGCCCAGGTGAATCCTATCGTCCATCACCCCCCTCCTCAAGCGAACTGGACGTATGATGATTAACCCGATGTTCAACAGATGATGGCCATTAACCACCAATATCCTCAACAACCCCAAACAATACAACTAGCCAACATGGCTCTCCAGTCAGTCCCTCCTTTAGTTTCCCAGGCCAACGCCATCATACTGCCCATCGGCTCAACACCTACGCCAGTCGCTATGCCTTCCATTATCCTACCACCTATCATACCTCTTGCTCCTCCTATCTCCATACCACCATCACCTGTCATAGTCGCTCCCACACCCATCATTTTACCTCCACCTGGGCTGGACCAACTGTCCGCTGCCACATTATCCTCCAACAGACAAACTGCCACCCAACCAACCACCCTACAGAGCGGATGAGTCTTTCGTTGCCCGTATCCACCCATCTCCACGACATCCACCACTTAAAGCAATCCCCAACAGGTCCTGCAACCACCTCAGCAACAGCCTCAACAACAACCACAGGATGAGGGGGTGATTGAGACACTACCTGGCATACATTATGATATCCTCAAGCATCTTGATCATGTGCCAGCTAAAATCTCCATACTGGAATTGATAAAGAGATCCAAAGAACATCAAGAAGCATTGAGAAATTTCTTGCAAAGGGTAGTGGTGAATGAGGACATGCTTGCCGACAAACTGCCGAGTGCATTAGCCATGGTGACTCGTGGGCCGGAAATTACATTTGCCGAGAATGAACTAGCATCCCCAGAAGCCAGAAGGCTCCCGCTCTGCGTTACCCTAGTCATTAACCATGTAGCAGTGGGGGCAGCACTGGTCGACACTAGGGCGTCAATAAATGTCTACCCACTGAGTACTCTGAGAGCCTGTGATGTGTCAGAAGGGCTGCTAAAACCAATGTTAACAACCATTGCTGCGTATGATAACTCCAGAAGATCTTGCCATGGCATGGTGATTGTACAAGCTGAACTGGGGCCGTTATCCGTCACTGTCGATTTTTATGTACTTGATATTGACCCCATGTTCAAGGCCATCCTAGGGCGTCCATGGTTAGAAGCACTGGGATCCGTGCCATCCACTGCACACCAATGCCTTAAGTTTCCCTTCCAAGGATGGATCATCAAGGTCAAAATCATAGCCACTGCTCACACAGTCGATGCCATCCGTGAAACACAGCTTCCAGCTGTATGGCCTGCCAACAAGCCCGTTGTCTCGGTGTTGGACATCAATTATCCTTGGGCCTACTCATTCCATTATAAACAAGAGGCCAGTTCTGCACAAGTCAATGCAGTTAAAAGAAAGGAGCCACTAGATACTAAGGGGTGGAAAATCATGATGAAGCTCGACTATGAAGAAGGAAAAGGCCTAGGTGCAGAGCTACAAGGTATTACCAAGCCTATTCTGGACATTTTAATGAAGAGCCGATGGGGACTTGGCTATAGGGAGAAGTCCAAGCCGTGGTCATCCAGTATGTCCACTCTTAAAGAAGACCACCAACCACTCACATGGACACTGTGGTGTCACTTTGTCAGAGGCCCGACCCAACCTGGGTACAACACCGTTGTAGTCGAAGTAGAACTGTCATAGCACGATGTGCATGGCAAGAATTTCTTCTGGCATATGGCCCCCATGCTTACATACAAGGCACTAGAAACACTCCGCCCAGGGAAGAGAAGGAAGACAGGGGACCCGGAGGCTGAATGGGATTACTGGTTCGACATGGAGGACCTCACTATAGCCTTCAGCCATTTGTTCTGGGAAGAAGAGAGAACATGGCCGCCAGCTGCAGCTGAACTGCTAGATCCACCCATGTCTATCACATCCAAGAGGCAGCTATTGAGTGAATCCACAAATGTGGGAGAGCCAGACATGCCCTACGAAGAAGGGAAGACGGTGGACGAGCTGTGGAGGGGCACGTGCCTAGTCATCCATCCAACACTCCTATGCTCCCTCCTTCCAAGCCTTGTCCCTTCATCCCCTCCCTTACTCATCCAATTGTCTCCTCAACTCCTGACAGCTGCGCACAGTATCCTCACTCCTGACCTCCCACCTCTAGTCCTCTCTGCTTTGCAATCTGATCCGAGCGACCACGAGATCACTCTCTCGTGCTGCATGCTCTCCACTGATAAAAAAAAAAAAAATTGCCAATCTTCAAATGCATATTGAGGTTGAGGAGCCGGCATACCTCCTTTGCCCTCCTGATCAGGGGCACCCTTCAACTGGGGCTTCCACTCCTGCTCCTTCATTAGGAGCCATTCTCTTCGAGGACCTCATGTCCTCCACTAGTCCTGTAGCGTCGTCTAGTCAAGTAGAGTCGTCTAGGTTAGAAGAGTCTAGTCTTAGCTTAGGTGAGTCTAGGGTAGAGAGTCAGGTCAACCTGACACCCGCGAAGTCCAAACGTCGCCCTAGGAAGCAACGAGGCAAGGCTATTCCTCGGAGATACTTTCAAGAGTTAGCTCGGCGATGTCAAGCATTGTTGTTAATAGAGGAGTTCACAAAGGACGCGTTGGTGTTAGAAGAAGAAATTGAGCAGGATGGGGTGTTCATAGATGACGGGTTTTGCGTCTGTGAGATCATGAATGATGAGGACCTAATCGATGAAGAGGATGGCGAAGTAGATGACACTGCCAAGATGTATGCTAGTGGTGTAAGAAGGTTTGATGAACCTACAACAGTGGTGGATGAACCTACTAAGGAAGTCAATCTCGGAGTAGAAGAAGATCCCAGGATTGTGATTATTTCAGCTAACCTCCCTCCTGATGAAGAAGAGGAACTGGTGCAAATTCTGAGGGAGTACAAGGATACATTTGCCTGGTCGTATGAGGACATGCCCGGCCTAGACCCCTCACTAGTAGAGCATCGACTTGTATTGAAAGAAGGGGCAAGGCCATAAAGCAAAAACTTAGAAGGTTCCACCCACTTATGGCCCTGAAGATGAAGGACGAAGTAGACAAACTCCACAAGGCTAGATTCATCAGGGTAGTGCTTTATCCGAATTGGGTGGCAAATATAGTCCGGTCATGAAGAAATACGGAAAGGTCAGAAT
This sequence comes from Colocasia esculenta, assembly GCA_014218235.1. Taxonomy (NCBI): domain Eukaryota; kingdom Viridiplantae; phylum Streptophyta; class Magnoliopsida; order Alismatales; family Araceae; genus Colocasia; species Colocasia esculenta. The sequence goes on along the minus strand of CM024765.1, from coordinate 20,346,418 downwards.
CTGCATTGACTTTCGGGACCTAAATAAGGCTTGTCCAAAAGATGACTTCCCACTTCCTCACATTGATGTACTAATCGATAACACTGCTGGGTATGAAACCCTCTCATTCATGGATGGATATTCAGGCTATAACCAAATTCGTCTAGCTCCTGATGATCAAGAGAAAACATCCTTCACCACGCTCTGGGGAACATACTGTTATGTAGTCATGCCATTTGGGCTAAAGAATGCTGGGGCTACCTATCAAAGGGCAATGATGGCTATCTTCCACGATATGATGCATGTCTATGCAGAAGTGTACGTGGATGATATCTTGGTGAAGTCAAGAACCAGGAGAGAACACCCCGAGATCCTTGCCAAGGTGTTGCAAAGATCAAGGGAGTACACATTGAGAATGAATCCAAAGAAGTGCGTGTTCGGGGTATCGTCAGGAAAGTTGCTAGGCTTCATAGTTAGTAAGCGGGGAATTGAGATCGATCTAAACAAGGCCAAGGCTATTGCGGAAATGCCGCCTCCAAAGAACATCTCACAACTAAGGGGTTTGATTAGGCGTCTGTAGTTTATTAGAAGATTCATATCACAACATTCACAAAGATGCCGCCCATTCTATGATCTCTTGAAAGGAGAGACGAAGTTCGAATGGAATGACTAGTGTCGAGAAGCCTTTGATGATTTGAAGAGGTATCTCATGAATCCCCCAGTTTTGCAACCTCCTGTACCCGGGAAACCACTAATCCTATATCTCTCAGTCATTGAGGACTCCCTAGGTGCTGTCCTTGCACAACATGATGAATCTGGAAAAGAAAGGGCAGCATACTATCTTTCTAGGCTATTTGTCATGCCCCAACGCGGAATATCGGAGCGCGAAGGCAGTTGCAAGAAAAGGGTATAGAGCGAGTACTAGACATCAAACCATTGCACATTGAATAATACTAAAGCAAATCTTTCTCATTAATAACCTTTCCAATGTCTAGTTACAACCACTAATATCAAAGCCATTCTTTAGGGCCCAATTACATTGCAATAGAAGGAAATAACTAACTACAACTCTATGATAACATAACGACTCGAGGGCACTCCTGGCTTCACTCTTGGTCATTCCCTTCCTCCTGAGTGTATGTGTCATCCTCGGTCTCACCTGAGAACACAACATCAAATAACGTAGGGTGAGCGATAACGCCCAGTAGGACTTAAATCTCAGGCTCAAGCAGGCTTTAAATAATTAACGCATTTAATGGCAGAGTATCTAAAGATAGCAGGTACAAGAGAGTCGAAATATAGTAAGAGATAGCACAACATGTAATAGCACGAGATCGAGTATAGTTTCCAAAAATAGCACAAGTATCGAGTATAGAACGAATAGCAGGATGGCCATAGCACAACTAGCACAAGTATAATAATAGCACGACGAGTATAGCACTTGTTTGTCATTCTAGACATCGAGAGAGTATAGCACGTTTTGTGTTTTGTTGTCATATAGATAGTCGAGATAGATAGCACTTGAGTGTAATGCCAAACACTCTGATCATTTAACTCCCATGGGCACTAGCACTTTCGGGCGCACATCTCAGGACCAGATCGGGCCCTTTAAATATTGCCAGGCATTGGTTATATTGTTTATCTTTAGACAATCAGTCAATGGCCAATATAGAGTACCAAGAAGTAGATGAGAGCACTAGATGAGTAGACGAGATAGTAGAGAGAGCGTGAATAGACAAGCGAGTAGAGTACAGATGAGAGATAGTGGTCAATGCACGTAATGCGACGAGTAAACAGGCGATAGTAACGGTTGCACAACATGCGCACTTGGTGTTGGCAGTCAGGTGGAACTCACGACCCTACCACTGGCCATGTTAAGCACAGGTCCAGAGGTCCGGCGTGATTCAAGACGAGAGTGAACTTCTAATAGCCGTTTGGATCATATCGATCCCTAAAGGTGTAATGGGTATTGGGGTACAACCGGCTCGTCGACCATGTGGGAATCCATGATCAGAGGAGACTTACGGAGGCCTTGTGCAAGAGTTCACTAGTCCGGCGAAAGGAATATCCGACGGAGAGTTCACCACAAGCCAAGTAAAGTGTGTATATAAAAATAGGTACTCGACGTTCTAGAGGAATTCTAGAACAGTGGAGCGTCGATATCGGTATATAAACAACGCAAGAAACGAATACAAGTCCTTTAAAATAGGACAATTAATATACTTCATTGCAATAAATTACCAGATACATTATGAGATATTTTATGCAAGATTTCAGCCATATATGGATGGTTCATGTGTGTGCATGTGTAAGGGAAATCATAGATAGAAATAAGTCGTGAATATGTATTTTAAAACATTCAATATAGCTCCATTTTAAAGCAGGGTTTTTACTGGGGGTATAACTGTAAAAAGGCGTAAGAATTATTTAGAAAGCGACAAAAATATTTTTTTATGGGTTTTCATCAAAAAAACGGTGAAGGCGACATAGGGTTGTAAGGATGGCGACATGGGTAGGGCAGGTAGCGACAGGGCCTGCAAAGGGTCGCGACAGGGCTGTCTGCTCGGCGGCCAGAACGCGATGGGTGTCCTGTCGCGTTCAAAACGCGACAAGAAAGGCGTTGCGACGGGCTTGAGAAGGCGACATGTCGGGCCGTCGTGTTCTCAGGTCCATGGCCTGGGTCTGACAGAGCTCTGATTTGTCTTGGATTGCGGTCCAGAAACTTGCCTTTTTGACATAGGGTAGTTCAGAAAATCATAACTAATTGTATACACTATGAAAAATCATGAAACCAGTTTTAAATTAATCTAGACATGCAAGGGTACTTCCAGTAATTAGGAATTTGAAAGAAATCATGGTATCGACATAGTTCTAACATGTTGAACAAGAAGCAACTGATTCCAGGTGCAGCACAGATGAATGATTTAATTTGAGCAACATGCTTGATAAAAATTAGGGTTTTTAGGGGCGAAAGTTCCCTAATGATCATCAGTATCTCCCATAAAAATTTCAAGGCATGGGATTTAGTAATCATGGAGAACAAGAATTATGAAGAGGGTTCGGGGTCAAGAGAGTTGCAGAACTTCAAAATTCAAGAAGAAAATATTGGCTCGATGAAAAATTATGAAATTTGAGGGTTTTGTTCCTGATGCATGGAAAAATCTACAGACGAAATATTAGGATTTTTGCTTGTGAGAATGCCTACCTTGGACTCGATTTGTCTTCTAGGGTTAAGAACTCCAAGAACAAAGGAAGAAGCTTGATGGATCTTCCTCTCCTCAATTTCTCCTCCTCCTTGGCCTCTTCTCCACCTCCAAGAACCCCTTTGCATGAGCTAGGGCTGACCATGAGGATTTAAGAGGTGTATTTATATAAACACAAATTTCTATTCCTACTACTACTCAAATTCCTCTTTATTGCGAGATTTCCTAACTCCACCTTTCCTCTCTTGCTTTCCAATCTCTAATTGGGTTAGGATAGTATCTAAATTCGTGCTAGACTATATGGGGTAGGTTTAGGAATCCTATTCCAACTCTAATTGCCACTTTTATTGTATTAATAACCCCTTTCTAATTAGGAGATAATTAAACTCCGAATTTAAGGTATTTTCTTATTATTCTCCTTTTTAAAATCTCTATTCTAGCCCACTAATTTGTAATGGGTCAATATAGCAAAGCCCATTACTCCTTTTCTTTTAATGGGTTTTATTTAATTCTCCCTTATTTGATTTCCTACATCTTCCTTTTATTTGATTTCTTAATTAAATAATATAAATTTTTAAATTTTTATTTTCCCAAAAATTTAGGGTTGCTACACTATTCAACACCGCAGAATCCAAATACACCACTGCGGACAAAACTTGTGCCGCGTTAGTGTGGGTAGTTCAAAAACTCATGCACTACTTTCCTGTCTACGAGGTCTAGCTAATCTCGAGGATGGATCCACTCAGATACCTCCTAGAAAAACTTGTCTTATTTGATCGGCTTGCGCGCTGACAGAGCTTCCTCTCCCAATTTGACATCTCTTTTATGGTCCAAAAGGTCATCAAAGGGTATGCCATCGCCGAGCACCTTGCCCATCTCCCACTACCCCACAGCGATTCCATCTGAGATGAGTTTCCTGATGAAGAGATCTCAGTCATCTCCAATGATCCTTTCTAGTCCCTTCATTTTGATGGTGCACTCAATTCTCAGGGACGGGGCATTGGGGCCGTGCTGCTCACCCCGGAGGGTATTACTATTCCCATCGCTTTTCAACTCACCTTCTCCGCCACTAATAACATGTTTGAGTATGAAGCTCTCCTCGCCAGTCTCAATCGTGCTTATATCTTGGGTGCATCCCACCTTAGAATCATAGGAGACTCTTAGCTTGTTCTGCGGTAGGTGCTCTCAACTTACCGCACTTGTGACCCAAAGCTTAAACTATATCAAGATCTGGTCACATTGTTGGCAAGGCAGTTCCGCAAGGTTATCTATGTCCACACTCCTCGCTCACAAAATATCCTGGCTGACGCCTTGGCGTCACGAGCTTCATCTCTATCCTTCCCTCTGAGTCGCCGGACCGAGACAATTGTCGTCCAACGACTCGATGTTCCATCTCCCCAAGATCCTTGTTTCAAGAACCTTAGGACAACCTTAGAAGAGAGGGCTAGGAAGAGAGAAGTGCAACAAGTCATGCTAGCTGAGCTTGAGGAAATTTTAGATGAAGAGGAACTGCCATGGTATTTTGAGATTGAGCAGTACTGTAAGGATGGGTCATATCCCGAAGGGGCAAATGTGGAGGATCGCAAGGCCATAAGAAGAGCCACCTCAAGGTACACAATCGTCAGAGAAGTTCTGTATAGGCGGGCTCTTAATGGAGTTCTTCTGAGATGTCTCAATGATGACGAAGCTTGGAAAGTTGTAGAAGGGGCCCATGCTAGTGAATGCGGAGAGCATGTCAATAGTCAGATGCTTGCAAAGAAGATCATTAGGCAGGGCTACTACTGGCCAACCCTAGAACAAGACTGTGCCATCTACGTCCGTAGGTGTGTCAAATGCCAACTCCATGCTAATAAAATTCATGCTCCTTCATCCTCACTTCATCCACTCTCCACACCTTGGCCATTCTCCATGTGGGCTTATAATATTATTGGCCCCCTTGGTGATCCTAATGCTCAAACCAAACAAAAATCCTTCATCCTCACAGCAACTGAGTATTACACCAAGTGGGCAGAAGCAGAAGCGTTTGCAGAAATCAAAGCATCCACGGTGTGCCGCTTTATCATGAAGAATATCATCTGGCGGTTCGGAGTGCCAAGAGGCATCGTCACAGACAACGAGCCACAATTCATCTTACAAGAACTTCAGAACCTCTGTAAGAAATACAACATCACTCTGCATCATTCATCTCCATATTACCCAAAAGGCAACGGCCAAGCTGAAGCAACTAATAAAACCCTTCTTAAAATCTTGAAGAAAACTTGTGAATCGCACAAATTCGCTGATTGGCCAGAAAAGCTAATAGAGGCTCTATGGGCCTATCGTACCTCTGTCCGTACTCCCACGGGACAAACCCCGTATGCTCTCACTTATGGGAAGGAGGCGGTAGTTCCATACGAGATTTTGATCCCTTCACTAAGAGTCCAATTAGATAAGGAGCTTAATCTTGACGAACGTCGAGAGGCTGCCTGGGGAGGTCCTCCTGCTGCTTCGCTGGTGGACGCGAGCACTGTTCGCCATGCAGATAAGGCCGCTCCAGGGTGCATCCAAGTGGGTACGTGCATGCCCACCATTAATGCAGAAGACCCACGTTCGTCCAGCCAAGTGTTAGATGCAGCGAATCCATCTCAAAGAACATTTGCCCAGATTCTCATGGCGTCTGTTCTACCTCCCGCCCTTCCTATCAAGGTCCATAGTCCTGCTTGCACGGACTCTGGCGAGCCAACGACGTTTTTCTCTGTTGAAGAAATTCGATTATCCTGTGTTCCTTTCAAGCATGCAATTGTCGCCTGTACCCTCGTGGGTAGGCCTTCCTTCCAGGAGATTCATATGCACTTTGCCCAGCGGTTTAGCTTTGTCAAGGACTTCATTATAAGTGCTCTGGATGGTCAGCATCTTCTTCTTCGTTTCCAAGATCAAGAGGACTATCTTAAGGTACTGTTGAAGGATACGTTATTTGTTAAGGGATATTTATTTCATTTTTTTCAATGGTCGATGGATTTTTCCCCGGATGAAGACTCTTCTGTTGTTCCTGTTTGGGTGGAGATGCCAGGCCTTCCTGCTAATTTCTATAATGAACCCATGCTGAGATCCATTGCTGGTAGTATTGGACAGGTTTTGCAGGTAGATAGAGACACAGCTACCCTAACTCATACTCATGTAGCACGAATCTATGTCCAACTGGATATCTCAAAAATTCTCCCAGAGCGTGTGTGGATAGGTATCGGTGCTGGTGGTCTTTGGCAGCCTCTTCTTTATCCGAATCCTCCAGTGTTTTGCAAGATCTGTAAGAGGCTGGGACATACCGAATCCAAGTGCAAGAAGTCCACGCCTGGTGATGAGCCAACTATTCCGGGTGGTAATACTTCTGATCATCCTGATCCGCCAGCAAAGCAGATTTGGCATCCTGTCTCGACATCTTGAGCTCTAGGGAATCGTGGGAAGGCTCCCGTGGTTGTGAACAATGATAGTAAAAGTTCTTCGCCGGGTCCATCTGACAGGCTGGTGGTGAGATCTGACCAAGTTGATATTTGTCCTACCTTGGCGGCTCCTATTATATCCAAGCTGGGTGAGGATGGCATTGTAGGTGATGGTTGTGTACAAAACGATGTTAACATATTTGTTGGTAACTCGAATAATGGGTCGGGTGATGGTGCACCTATTGACTCTGATAATAATCTCATCTTAGACCCAGGGGACTCTAGAATTCTGCATATTTTACCTGTGGAACGCAAATTTGATGTTACGGGGGAAAACGATATTTCTGATCCTCAGTTTATCCCTCTTTTGGAATCAAATGCTAATTGTGAGATTTGTCCTCCCATGCATCATGTGATTTCCCTGCCAGGTTCTAGCTCTTCTTTAGGCAACTTAGAATTTACAGCTATTCATGCTAATTTTGTTGGATCGGATCATGTGGCGGAAAGGACGGTTGATGGTGTCAAGACCAGGTCTTCCTTGCACAGGAGTGCCTCTGTTAACATAAATTCAAAGTAGTTATCCATGAAAGTAATTATCTGGAACATAAGAGGTATAGGTAATGTTTCTTCTGTTCATAGTCTTAAATTTCTGGTTCGGCAGCATGGCCCTTCTTTTTTGGCAATCATTGAGCCTAAGTTAGCTCATGATAAAATTGATAAATATAAACAGAAGCTGGGTATGGATTTTTCGCTCATAAACTCTAATGATAAAGGGCGAATTTGGTTATTCTGGAAACATGATATCTCTGCTCATATGGTTTTTTGTTCGGATCAGCTCATTACTGTGCACTTATGCTCCTCTCATCCGGATATCATTGTCACTATTGTTCATGCTAGTTGCTTGTTAGCAAAGTGGAGAATTCTCTGGGATCATATCGTTGACTTTTCTGCTACCTGTGTTAGTCCCTGGCTTATTGGAGGTGATTTTAACAGTATCCTTGACCCTGATGAGAAAAGGGGTGGTAGGAAGGCTTTTGAGCGATCCATGTTAGACTTCCAGGCTTGTGTAGCTGCTGCAGGCCTGGAGGATGCTGGATTCTCTGGTAGTCGTTTCACCTAGTTCAATGGTCAGGCTTCTAATGGTATCTGGGCAAGGCTGGATAGGGTGCTTTTAAATGGTGAATGGTTAGTTACTTATCCGGATTTACAGGTCCAACATTTATCTCATGCCTGTAGCGACCACTACCCTTTGATTGTCTCTACTTTACCCCCTGTGCAACGGTTGCCTGCTAGATTTTGCTTTCAACAAATGTGGACTGCTCATGATAGATTTATGGTGGACGCTCAGCAGAGTTGGTTGGCTGCTCCTCACTCCTCCTATCCTTTGCTCACAATGGCGACGAAGCTCAAGCACATGAAGTCCTTCTTCCGAGATTGGAATAAAAATGTGTTTAAGAATATAACAGACAATGTTTTGATTGCGGAGGATGAATTTCAGATTGCCCAATCTATGTTTGATGTTAATGCTTCTCAGGTGAACAGTGATCTCCTTCATGCAGCTCATCAGTCTCTTGTGCGTACTCAAGCCCAGGAGGAAATTTTTTGGAGACAAAAATCTAAGATGAAATGGCTGAAAGAGGGTGACGGAAACATGAAATTCTACCATGCTTATGCTAATTCTCATAGAAGAAAATCCATGATTACCCAAATCAATAATGATGATGGTGTTCCTGTGGTGAATAAAGATGATATTGTTACTTTATTTGTCTCGCACTTTACCAAGGCCTTCACTTTGGATACTCATAGCATCAATCAGGAGTTACTTGGTGTTATCCCTTGCATTCTGGACAACAATCAGAATGATATGCTTTGTATGATTCCTTCCAATGAAGAAATTAAAAGGGTCGTCATGTCTATGTCTCCTGATAACGCCCCGGGGCCTGATGGTTTTACAGGTCACTTTTTCCAATCTTGCTGGAGTTTCATTGAGCCTGATGTTATTTCTGTTGTGCAAGCCTTCTTCTGTGGCCATGCTTTACCTAGGAGGTTCACCTCTTCCTTAATTGCTTTGATTCCGAAGATTGATATCCCAAAGGTCTGTGCTGATTTTCGGCCTATCAGCCTATGTAATTTTTTCTACAAGATCATATCTCGTATTATCAATGACAAGCTTGCACAGCTTTTGCCCATTTTAATTTCTGAGGAGCAGGGTGCCTTTGTTAAGGGGAGGAATATATCTAAAAATGTTTCTTTGGCTTTGGAAATGGCACAGCACCTGGGTAGGAAGTGTAGAGGTGGCAATGTGATTCTGAAGCTGGATATGGCTAAGGCCTATGACCGTTTAGAATGGGATTTCCTCTATGTTGTGTTGCACAAGTTTGGGTTCTCATTCAGATTTATATCCCTTGTCGAGCCTCTTCTTTCTAACTGCTGGTTCTCGGTGCTCTTGAATGGCGAAACTCATGGCTACTTTAAATCTTCAAGAGGTATTCGCCAAGGGGATCCTCTGGCTCCGGCCCTCTTTATTTTGGCTCAAGAAGTTCTTAGCAGGGGCGTGTCAGCCTTGTTTCGCGGGAGTCTTGGTGGAGCATATCATACCATGAGACGGTGTCCTCTTGTTTCCCATCTTTTATTTGCTGATGACACTTTAATGTTCTCCAATGGTTCGGCAAGGCATATTAAGCGACTTATGGTTTTTCTAAGGGATTATGAGGCTTCTTCTGGGCAATTGATCAATGTGGGCAAGAGTTCTTTTATTCTACATGAAAGGGCTCCTTTAACTCTTAGCCGATCCATTGGCCACATCACTGGTTTTGTTCGGGGTTCTCTTCCTTTCAAGTACCTTGGTGTTTCAATTTACCCTGGAAGAAGAAGACCTATCTATTTCTCTCATATCCTGTCTAAAATGACTATTAAATTGCAAGCTTGGAAGTCAAAATTTCTGTCATCCGGCGGCAGACTGGTCTTATTAAGACATGTGCTATCAGCTATTCCTATATACACTATGGCCTCCTTATCCGTCCCCAATACGGTCATCAAGTCTTTTCATAAATTGCTTGCTAATTTTTTCTGGGGTTCTTATGAAGGTTCTCTGAAGAAGCATTGGGTTGCATGGAAAAACATTGCTCAACCCAAGGAGTGTGGGGGCCATGGAATTATCAATTTGCAAGACATGCAGATTGCTTTGAGAACTAAATTGTTATGGAAGGCGATTACTGGTTTTTCCCTATGGGGCAATTTTTTCAAGGCTAGATACCTTCATAATAGTCACTTTTCTGAATCCTCTTATGATCTGATGTCTGCTGCTGATAGCCGCCTTTGGAGACTTGTGTCTTCCTGAGTTGCATCCAATCATCGGGTATTTCTTGATAATATGGAATCTAATGCTAGCTTCTAGTTTGATGTTTGGACAGGTTCTGTCCCGTTACATAAATTTATTCCAGAAAGCATCTGGCGGAACCTTGTAGGGAAACACTTTTCTATTAAGCAAGTTGTTCATGAGCCTGGGGGTAACCATCTGATGTTGGCCCATCAGTACTGCCCGGTGATGGTCCTAAACAATTCTATTGCGGTTCATGGGAACTTGGATAAGTGGATTTGGTGTCCAAATCCAGATGGCTTTTTCACATCTTCCTCTGTGCGCAAGCTCTCTCAAGGCATCTTCATAGCTGGCTGGGACAAATTGTGGAGCTCCGCCATCCCATTAAAATGGTCCATCCTTGCTTGGCGTTTGGTGAAGGGTTGTGTGCCTACTGATGAAGTCATAGCGGGTTGTGGTATCTCTCTCTGCTCTAGGTGTTCTTGTTGCTCTTCTCCTACTGCTGAATCTGGTACCCATTTGTTCTTTCATAGTGACGTGGCTAAGGATGTGTGGGGGTCTCTCTTTGATATCCTCCAATTCTATAACATGTCGGTTCAAAGTGCAGCGCAAGGAACTATCCTTTTCTTGTCTGGTTATTCTGGCAGTGTTCCTTTGGGAAAGATGGCTCAGTTTATTTTCCTCTCTGTCATTTGGGAGCTGTGGTGCAGTCGCAACCGTGCCAGATTTGATTCAGCTCCTATGTCCAGCTTTCAGGTGCTGTTTAAAGTTCGGATGAATGTGCAGGATGCTATTAGCGCTTCTTTATTTTCTCTGAAAGATTTGGCACTAGCTCAGCTTAGGAACTTATCTTAGTTGGGGATTCATCTCCCTCAGCCTCGTAATCCATGTCCAAGGATTGTTAGATGGTTACTTCCCCCAATGGGGAGATACAAGCTCAATGTTGATGGCGCCCTCAAGCACTCTACGGGTATTGCAGCAGGTGGTGGTATTCTCCAGAATGATCGTGGAGATATTATCTTCTCCTTTGCCAACCGATATCCCTAGATTTATTCCAGCCTTGAGACAGAAGCGCTAGCTCTTGATCGTGGTTTTACCAGTCTGTTGATTGAATCAGATTCTTTGGTTCTAGTGCAAATCATCAGGGGTCGATTTCTTTGTCCTTGGCGGCTGGCTTTCCCTGTTCATGACATTTTATCCAAGTGTCAGTCTCTTCACGTCTCTATTTGTCATGTATTTAGGGAGGCCAATCAGGTTGCGGATGCTCTTGCTAACTTTGGTTGCTCTTCTCCACATTCTTGTAATTTCTGGTCTTCTTGGGCTGATCTGCCCCCTTCTGTAAAGGGACCCTGCCGTCTTGATAAGGCAGGGTTCCCTTCCATCAGGCCCTAAGACCTTCTGTGTTCTTTTGATTATCGCTATTATTAATAAAATTTCCCTGGGAGTTGTGTGGTGGGGGAGTGGTAACCTCATCCCTTCTCTGAGGGGGTGAGCACTCTCCCTCTACCTCTTCTAGGTATTCACCAAAAAAAAAAAAAGTCCAATTGGAACTCTTAGATGAAAGGCGACTTATGGTAGCCGATCATGTACTCTCATATCAAAGGCGAATCTCAAGGTCTTTTGAAAAGAAGGTAATTGAGCGGAAATTCCAAGAGGGTGATATGGTTTTGAAACACATCTTTATCAAACCTGGAGGTCCAAGGTCTAAATTGCAATCTAATTGGGAAGGTCAGTACGTTATGAAAGAGGTGTATCTAGGAAATGCCTTTCGCCTAATCAATGTTGAGGGCGTAGAATTGTCACATCCGTGGAATGGGTTGTACCTCAAAAGATTCTACCCCTAGGTCTTTAGGTGTGAGGCCACAACACTTAGATTAGGGATAACCCCATGTTAAGAGTCTGAAGTCATTTCTCAAATCATCAAGGGTTGCCCTAAGGTAGGACCCACACACACACGACAAGCCTGGGTGTAGCAACCTGAATTTTTAAGAAAAATAAAAATTTAAATAAAGAATTAAAACCTAGCTAAATGGATATTTAAACGAAAAGAGTATTAAATAAAACCCATTAAATGGAAAAGAGTAATGGGCTTTGCTTAATGGACCCTCTAGAATTTATTGGGTTAAAATATGATTTTACAAAGAGAGAATAATAAGAAAATAGCCTAAATTAGGAGTTTAATTATCTCATAATTGGAAAGGAGTTATTAAAGCAATAAAAATGTCAATTAGAGTAGGAATTGGATTCCTAAACCTACCCCATATAGTCTAGCACGAATTTTCCATCGAGCCAATATTTTCTTCTTGAATTTAGAAGTTCTGCAACTTACATGACCCCGAACCCTCTTCTTAACTCTTGATCTCCTTGTATACTCAACCCCAAGCTACGAGATTTTTATTGTAGGGACTGATGTATGTTAGGCATCTTTTGCCCCTAAAAGCCCTAAATTTCATCGAGCATGTTGATCGAATTTAATCGATCTTTCTTTCTGTGTCATGTTCTGAATAACTTGTTCTTGCTCATGTTCAAACCCTATATGAACCATGCTCTCTCTTTAATTCCGATTTACTGGAAGTACCCTTACATGTCTAGTTTAATTTGCAACTGGTTTCATGATTTTTCATCGTGTATACAATTAGTTATGATTTTCTGAACGACCCTGTATCATTTTATTTCAAGTTGGTCCGCAATCCAATGTCTGGTCTGACTTCTGTCAGAGTCAGGCGCAGACCACCAGATCGCGACTGCACGATATGTCGCCTTCTGGGGTCCGATTGCGACAGCCTACCTGTCGCGATCAAGAAGGCGACAGGTAAGCCGTCGCGTTCTCAGTACCTGATTCGCAAGTCCTGTCGCGACCCTTTCCTGCCCCTGTCGCGTTCACCAGGCCGTCGCGACATTACCCATGTCGCGATCTGCCTACCCTGTCGCCATCCTCATTGGCCTATGTTGCCTTCTTACAGTTATACCCCTAGAAAAAAAAACTTGTTTTAAAAAGAATGGAGCTACATTGAATGATTTAAAATACATATTCCCGACATCTTTTCTATCTACAATTTCATGACACATGCACACACTTGAAACCATCCAAATATGGCTTAATTGGCATGAACATGTGACATAATACGTCTGGTAATTTATGCAATTGAATTGCCTTACTTGTAAATGAACTTGTCCTCGATTTTCGCATTGTTTTGAAACACCGATCTCGACGCTCCACTGTTCTAGAATTCCTCTAGAACGTCGAGCACCTGTTTTATATACACACTTTACTTGGCTTGTGGTGAACTCTCCGTCAGATATTCCTTTCGCCGGACTAGTGAACTCTTGCACAAGGCCTCCGTAAGTCTCCTCTGATCATGGATTCCCATATGGTCGACGAGCCGGTTGTACCCTAATACCTATGATACCCTTTAGGGATTTATATGATCCAAACGGCTATTAGAAGTTCACTCTTACCTTAAATCACGCCGGACCTCTGGACCTGGGCATAACAAGGCCAGTGGTAGGGTCGTGAGTTCCACCTGACTGCCAACACCAAGTGCGCGTGTTGTGCAACTATTACTATCGCCTGATTACTCGACGTATTACGTGCAATGTCCACTAGCTCTCATCTATACTCTACTCGCTCACCTACTCACGTTCACTCCACTATCTCATCTATTCATCTAGTGCTCTTACCTATTTCTTGGTACTCTATATTGGCCATTGACTGATTGTCTAAAGATAAACAATATAACCAATGCTTGGCAATATATAAAGGGCCCGATCTGGTCCTGGGATGTGCGCCCGAAAGTGCTAGTGCCTATGGGAGTTAAATGATCAGAGTGTTTGGCATTACACTTAAGTGCTATCTATCTCGACTATCTATATGACAATCAAAACACAAAAGTGCTATACTCTCTCGATGTCTAGAATGACAAACAAGTGCTATACTCGTCATGCTATTACCATACTTGTGCTAGTTGTGCTATGGCCTTCCTGCTATTCGTGCTATATTCGATACTTGTGCTATTTTTGGAAACTATACTCGATCTCGTGCTATTGTGCTATCCTGTTAAATGTGTGCTATCTCTTGCTATATTTTGGCTCTCTTGTACCTGCTCTCTTTAGACACTCTGCCATTAAATACGTTAATTATTTAAAGCCTGCTTGAGCCTGAGATTTAAGTCCTACTGGGTGTCATCGCTCACCCTACGTTATTTGATGTTGTGTTCTCAGGTGAGACCGAAGATGACACATACACTCACGAGGAAGGGAATGAGCAAGAGTGAAGCCAGGAGTACCCTCGAGTCGTTATGTTATCTTAGAGTCGTAGTTAGTTATTTCCCTTTTATTGCAATGTAATTGGGCCCTATAGAATGGCTCTGATATTAGTGGTTGTAACTAGACATTGGAAAAGTATTAATGAGAAAGAATTGCTTCAGTAATATTCACTGTGCAATGGTTTGATGTCTAGTACTCGCTATATACCTTTTTCTTGCAACTGCCTTCGCACTCCGATATTCCGCGTCGGGGCTTAACACTGGGCGACTACACTTAGTAGGTATCATAGCTATGAAGGCCCTACTTTAGCGATGCGGCGGTCATTCTCTCCCAAATCGGTCGAAGTGTAGGGGCAAGGGTCGTAAGGGCGAGGTTGTCAACCTTAGGCATACCCTGATGAGAGGAAGTCTCAAACAGGGACAGTCAAAATAACAAAAGCAAAGGAACAAAAAGCAAAAGAAAGAATAGAAAATACATGATAGAATAGGGGCATGGCAAAGAGTGGCAAAGTCCCCGCGGGACGCTTATGAGCCCGGTCGTACGCATGCCCCAGATGGTGCAAATTCATAAGAAAGACCACAAAGTCCCTACAGAACAGACCTAATATTTGAAGGGTATTCTACGGGAGGAAGCTGAACCCAACGTCCTTAACCTACATTAGACTTTTCTTAAATAGTCTTCCATTTCCCTCTATAAGATCGGGTCATTTCTTAGGTATGGCCTAAGTAGCTGCACTATCAACTAAGGGCAGCTGCCCATGGCATGTCACCTCTAAATGCACGTCCTATCCTAGTAAGGTCCTTGGTGAGAAGGGGTGGTGATCAAGACTCCAAACTGGCGGTTTGAACTGGTCGATTGTGTTGTGGCCCAAAAGGGCAAGTACCTTACGTCTCACACGTCTTATTTTAGGAAGGGCTAACGTCGGCTTTAGACGTCCTTCAAAACTCAAAAAAAAAAATCAAATACTTCAAAACTCAAAAATCAAATATTAAAAACTCCAAAAAATCAAATATTTCAAAACTCAAAAAAAAAAAAAATCAAATATCACAAAACTCCAAAAATGTTTTCAAAATCCCAAAGAATATTTTACACATTCATTCATGCATGTCATTTATTTGTCTTTTCGCCTATTTAATAAGGCTTAGCCCCTTGACCATTTATCAAGGTTGGTCACTTGTCACGCTTAAGGTAAGGGGCTAAGTCGAAGAGCAGATCTAACTCAGTCAACCAAAGTCAAGAATAGAAAGGACAGGAAATAGAACACTCACCAGCTCGGTCATGGTCCGCTGGAGGTCATCCCTCTGCTGGATCTTGGAGTGGAGGATGCCCTCGAGGGAGGCGATCCGACCCTCAGGGTCGAGCTGCAAGCACAGGTCAGGTTAGCCAAGGGATTAATGATTCAAATATTTAGAAAGGGCTAAGTTAGTAACACTCACCGGTCATCGGGTCCCTCTATAGACCTGGGACCCGTATCTCCGTGTGTAGGCACGGAAGTAGTCCTCGGCGCTGGTGGCCTCGGAGGTCACCACTCGGCCCCACTGCCGGCAATCCTCAAGCTGCTCTCGGGCTCGCTCTCTCTGGTCAGTGACCTGCTGGATGCCCCGGAAGCTGCGACCCAGTTGCTCCCACAGCCTCTGCCGAGTCGGGAACACCACCACCGCCTAGTGGAGCCCCAGTGTCTGCGCGACCAGCCGGAGGTGGAGTGGTACCACTGTGTTGAAGGAGTGGAGCCAAATCTCCCTGCCGAAGTAGGGGCGGCCCTGCTCCACCCACGGCTGGTCCGTGAACTCGTCCCCAGCGTAGGGAGTCCACTCGACTTGCACATCACACATAGAAATTCATTAGTCAATTGTCAGTGATAAAGAAAGGAAGGGTTACAAAGGGTAGGAATGCTCACATGTCCGAAGGGGACGACGTCCAGCGCATCCTGGATGAGGGTCACCTGCAGGTGCAGGGACCGCTCGTCGCGGCGGAACCGCCAGCACTGCAAGAGCAGCACGGCGCCCGGCCGCCTCAGTATTCCCCGGCCTAGGGAAGGGGGGTAGTGATAGGCCCACACCTGCAAAATAACGTAGTCAGTATCAAAATCAATTAAAATAAGTAGGAAAAGCAATAAAGGGTAAGGGTGAGAAGTGTACCTGTAAAAATGGAAAGAATCCAGCCACCCCCATCTCCCTACCGGAGGTACCCAGGCTGTCAAAGAGATGGGCCAGGAGGGCCGCACCCCATGCATAACTGCCTACCTTGGTCAAGTCCATCAGTAGGGGCAGACACCGGCATCTCACCGGGTCTCCTAGGGTCCCCAAGATCAACTTCCCGATCACAAGGATCAAGAAGCGTCTCAGGTCTCTGTCCGCCACTGCTCCCTCCTCCTTTGCCTGCGCTGCTCTGACTTCCACTGTTAGCCGGGCCATGTACTCTGCCTGGCCCTCTCTTGTCTGGTGGAGAGCATTCTCTACTCCTAAGCTCACCTGCAGCCTCATCCTCGGCACCAAGGATGACCTCTCCCTCATCACCTCCAACCCTACGAGCCTCTCCACCATCTCCTGGTAGCAGGTGTAGGTCACCCCTGTCACCGCCTGGCCATAACCCTCAGGCCGGTGATCCGTGCCACGTCCTCTAATGTGGGGATCATATGACCCCACGGGAGGAGGAAGGCATGGCACTCAAGGTCCCACCGCTCCTTCAATGCCTGGATGAGCGCCACATTGGGCGTGAGCTCCTCTAACCTGAGAAAAGGGCCGAACCCCATCTCCTCCAGTCTCGTCCTTTGGAAGTCCGGCAGCCCCGGTAGACTGCCTGGACAACGGCCCACCACAGCTGGGACTGTAGCTCACTCTACAAAACAGCCACAAATGTCAGTCAGAATCCCCCAAAATAAGCAGTTTGTTAAGGTCGCGACAATGCCTCAGTCGCCTTCTGAAAGCGACACATGAGTGTCGAATTCAGGTTTCTGAAGGCGACGGGTCGACGCGACACCCATGGTGTCGCGTTCACCCTGGTAATGCGACAAGCAACCTATCGCATTCACAGGGTGACCGGGGGCGACCAATAGCCGTTCCCCGGTCATTCCACAGTGGGCAAAAGCCCTAGAATAGGTGCCTAGCACCTTGTCCACCCCATCCCTCATCCAATCGCACATGGAGCTGAGTTTGGCCGCTTACCTTTTTGGGGCCGGCCGCTTCTTCCTCGCCCGGTGCCTCTGGGGGGTCTACCTCCATGGGGAGGGCCGGAACATTCTCCCCCGTGGCTGTGGAGGCCTCCTCTGCCGTCAACCATCGGCGAATGGTCTTCTTTGTTCTCCTCGAACTGTCCCCGCCATCACCACCTTCCATGCCACCGCCCTCCATCGCCTTGGTCACTAGAGAAGAGAAGTAGGGGAGAAGGAAACCGGAAGAAGGAGAAAGAAAGGGGTGATGAAGCCTCTGCCGCCACCGGTGGAAGGGATCGCCGGAGAAAGGGGGAGATGGGTTGGAGGCTCTGTCGCCAGAGAAGAAAGGGGAGAAGGAAGAGAGAGAAGAGTAAAAGAGGGAAAGAAGGAAAGGTGTGTGGGGGCCGGAATTCAAACCGCCTCGGCCCTGTGGTCGCGACCATAAGGCTGTCGTGTTCACTTTAGGTTGCGACAGGCTCACAGTCGCGTTCCAGATATTGGTGGCGACCGTTGACGTGTCGCGTTCAAGGTCGCGGTGCTCACGCTGTCACCTTCTCAGTTTGTTCACATAAAACATACAAATTCACATTTTTATACTAAATCTCGAATGCTTGCATCATATCACTTGGCAGCGGATCTTGGAGGTCTTTCACGGCGAGTACTTCCCCGACTACGCTCGACGTTGTAGACACCCATTTATGGCCCATAAGTCGAGCCAAATTCCTTGTCACATCATTGACGCCCCATGTTGGCTCATCAACGTCTTGCTAGCTTTCTCCGATCATGGCATCTTTCTATTTAGTTCATCGCCCTGGTGGATTCTTCCTGGTCATATCAATCAGTCTTCATCATCATTTCATAGCTCTTTGAGTTGGGAGTTCAACGCTTCAAGCCGCACGTCAATCTGATACCCATGCAAGGAGATCAAATGCTTTGTATAATCCATATGCTAAAAGTCTATGAAGGCGACAATGAGCCTGTCGTGTTCTACTTCAGAAGGCGACGCCCTTCCTGTCGCATTACTCCTCACATTGATTTGCCTTCAAGCCTGAATCGATCTCCTTCAGAAGGCGACACCTCGATACGTCGCGTTCCCATTTGGCATTTTAATTCCCTGAAAATTCGCCAGAAAATGCTTAAAGCTTTCCTTCTATGGAAGGCGATGTATCGAGGCGTCGCGACCTGATAGCGACCATGAGGCTGTCGCGTTCTGGTTTCCATGCAACGTACCCTTTCCTAACCCAACTTGGGCCCTTGCTATTCATGAATAATCCATCTTTTGATGGGTCTAGAGGCGTCCAAATCCTTTCAAACTCGGAGGAGACCTTCCTTAGGCTGTCCTTTCCACATTCTGACTCCCCTTGCCTGAGTACACTTGCCCAAAGTCGGACTATGCCTCATTATTCTCCTCCCAGCCCATTCAAGAATAATCACATATAAAACTCTTCATAGGGCAAGGTTTAAGGGAAGGCCGGCAATCTGCTTCTTCCTCTCCCAGAGACCTTCAAGTTCTTAGAAGGCCTCTCAACCTCCAGGCGACCAGGAAGTGCCCCCAGGGCGATTTCTTCACATCTACACTTTTTCTCTCTTGTTCTTCTTGATTTTTCTCTTCATACATGCATGTTTAGATTCATTTTTTTCGTAGATCTGCATTAGAATACTCCACACACACCTAGTTTAATCACCCAAAGGAGTTAAAACCCCACCCCACGTGAGTTCCTCCTAATTATTTCATGTTCTTTCATGCTTTTGGGATAGATTCTACACAAAACTTTTGTCTAATGGGTTTTCTCTTGTTTTGATGTTCTTGGTAGGGTTGTAGAAGACAGTAGCAGCACAAGGCTCTTCCCCTTGGCCGGCTGAGGAGCAGGAAGAACAGAACCCACGGTCTTCATCTTCTGAAGCAGAAGGCGATGCACACCTGGTCACGATCTTAGAAGGCAACGGACAGCGCGTCGCATTCAGGAACCAAAAGACGACAACTTCATCTTCGCTTTCTACTTAAGGCGATAGCTTTCCTGTCGCGTTCACAGGACCAGGTGCCCTTCTACCCCTTTCTTCCTTTTCCAAGGTAGTTAGCATCTTTTCTTCATCATACATTTTTACAACTACTTTAGTGGCGATCACGGTCTTTTTTCCTTATTTTTAATCATCATCTTTGGGGAGCAAATCCCGTGATTACAGACATGAGAGACGAGACCAGTTCCACGAGTTGGTTCAGGGCGACCTCACAGTTTCTCAGTACCACCAGAGGTTCGTCAGGTTGTTGAGGCATGTTCCTCATGTCGTAGGTAGCGAGCAGGCGTGTGCAGAGAGGTTCATAGCAGGACTGAGGCTAGACTTGAGGTAGGGTGTGACAGCTCACATGTGTACCACCTTGGGAGAGGCTGTGGCGAAGGCCACCGCCTTGTCACCAGAGATGTGGCAGCCCCAGTAGCAGCAGCAACAACAGGGAGGAGCCACTTCCAGGTCCTCGCCTTACCAGCGTCCCGCCGGGAGCCGCGGTAGTGCGACTTCCTCTTCCTCAGGCTCGGGCAGTTCCGGTAGCTCTGGAATTCGCTCACAGTTCAAGAAGTTGTCTACTCGCGGGGGCGGACTGAGCCGGCAGTGGAGGCATCAGTCCATGTTTGCAGAGCAGTAGGTCCAGCATGGAGCTGAGCATGGTAGTCAGGAGGCAGTTTGCTATACCTGTGGCTTACTTGGCCACTTCTAGAGGGATTGCCCCACGGGGCAAGCCCCGCAGCAACAACAGCCAGTTCAGTACGTCCCAGTACCAGTATCCTCCCCAGCAGCAGGCACCTCGTTAGCAGTAGCAGGGGCAGCACCAGCGACATACTTAGCAGTTTTCGCAGTCGTAACAATACCAACCGTACCAGCAACAACAGCAGTTTCCTCAGCACCAGCAGCAACAGTAGTTTCCTCAGCACCAGCAGCAGCCCCAGCAAGTGCTGCTGCATGGGCGTGGTTGTGGTCATGTGATGGCACTCACCCGGGAGTAGGCAGAGGCATCAAACCTAGTTATAGGTACTCTTCCTATCCTTGGCAGAGCTGCTCGTGTTTTGGTTGATCCCAGTGCTTCTTTGTGTTTTGCTTCCGAGGAGTTTTACGAGTCCCTGGCTTGTCACATACGTGAGAGGCAGTGTGACATGATGGTCGATCTCCCGTCCGGTGACTACATGCGTTCTTTTGGTTACCTGGAGGGCGTGACAGTCGAGGTTGAGGGGCACCAGTTGCCGGCCAGGTTGTACGCGTTGCAGCTTCGTGACTTTGACGTCATCCTGGGCATGGACTGGTTGGAGGCTCACTCAGCCGTGGTTGATTGTCAGCAGAAGACTGTTCGGTTTGAGATACCTGGAGCACCCGTTCTTTACTTTCAAGTTATACGGTCTACCCGTCGGCCATTCATTTCCCTATGTAAGGCTCGTCGTTTGATCTGTGATGGCTGTGTTGCCTACCTTGCTTCGGTTTGTTCCTTGGAGCCTAGCGGATCTTCAGTTTTTGATGTGCCGGTTGTTTCTGAGTTCTCTGATGTCTTCCCGGAGGATCTGTCTGGTTTGCCGCCTGAGCGGGAGGTGGAGTTCTCCATTGAGCTTTTGCCCGGTACGATGCCTTTGTCCAAGGCACCTTACCGGATGGCTCCGGAAGAGTTGCGCGAGTTGAAGTGCCAGCTACAGGAGTTTCTTGAGCTGGGCTTCATTCGCCCGAGTCATTCACCGTGGGGAGCGCCAGTTTTGTTTGTGAGAAAGAAGGATGGTAGTCTGCGTTTGTGCATCAATTATCAGCAGTTAAACCAGGTTACTGTGAAGAACAAGTACTCGCTGCCGAGGATCAATGATTTGTTTGATCAGCTGCAGTTGGCCAGGGTTTTCTCAAAGATCGACTTGAGGTCCGGTTATTATTAGATGCGGATCAGAGAGTCAAACGTTGTCTTGACAACTTTTTGGTCCAGGTACAGTCACTGTGAGTTCGTCGTGATGCCGTTTGGGCTGGCGAATGCACCCGTGTCATTTATGGATTTGATGCATAGGGTGTTTGGTGAGTACCTAGATCGTTTTGTGGTTATTTTTGTTGATGATATTTTTGTCTACTCGGCTTCTGAGGAGGAGCACGAGGAGCACCTGAGGATCGTGCTGGAGACCCTGCGGAGTCACCGCCTTTATGCCAAGTTCGACAAGTGCGAATTTTGGCTAAGGGAGGTGCGCTTCCTCGGGCACGTGATCTCGGGTTCTGGTGTGGCAGTGGATCCTGCCAAGGTGGAGGCAGTGTTGTCATGGGAGCAGCCCACGTCAGTGTCAGAGGTTCGCAGTTTTCTGGGTCTTGCAGGCTACTATCGGAGATTCATTCAGGATTTTGCCAAGATCGCTGAGCTGTTGACCAAGTTGACGAGGCAGGACGTCAGGTTTGTTTGGTCAGAGGACTGTGAGCAGAGCTTCCGAGAGCTAAAGATGAGGTTGACTTCAGCGCCAGTGTTGGTCTTGTCGTCGGACAGTGGAGGCTTCGTGGTCTACACCAACACGTCGAGATCAGGTTTGGGTGTCGTGCTGATGCAGCATGGTGGGGTTGTTGCCTATGCTTCTCGGCAGCTCAAGAAGCATGAGGAGAACTACCCCACCCACGACTTGGAGTTGGCATCAGTGGTGTTTGCTCTCAAGTTGTGGAGGCACTATTTGTATGGAGAAGCATTTCAGATCTTCACCGACCATAAGAGCTTGCAGTATATCTTCACCCAGAAAGATTTGAACATGAGGCAGCGCAGGTGGATTGAGTATTTGAAGGACTACGACCTTACCCTCTCCTATCACCCAGGGAGGGTTAATGTCGTAGCCGATGCTTTGTGTAGGCGCGTTCACTTGAGTTCACTGATGGTCAGAGAGTGGATGTTGTTCGAGGAGTTGTCCCAAGGAGCATTCTACCCGTCGAGGAGCAGAGACTGTGTTGTGCCGTCCAGTTTGTCAGTTCGGCCGTCAGCGTTTAGGCAGGTGTTGCAGGCACAGCGGGCAGACCCACAGTTGGCAGATGTTTTGCAGATGCTGGATGTTGAGCTTGACGAGGATAGCAAGGTCAGATTCAGAGGCCGCTTGTACGTTCCCGAGGAGGCGCGCCAGGTGCTTTTGTCAGAGGCTCACAGGTCAAGATATGATGTTCATCCTGGCTCCACCAAGATGTACCATTGCTTGAGGAGGTTCTTCTGGTGGCCAGGGATGAAGAGGGGCGTGGAAGAGTTCGTTGCTCGGTGCCTTACCTGTCAGCAGGTGAAGGTCTAGCATCAGCGTCCTGGTGGTGAGCTGCAGCCGTTACCCATTCCCGTGTGGAAGTGGGACGACATCACCATGGACTTCGTGGTTGATCTGCCTCGTACCCCGCAGAGGCATGATGGTATCTGGGTGATCGTGGATCGTTTGACCAAGACAGCACACTTTCTGTCAGTCAAGATGTATTGGTCAGTGGATAGGTTGGCCAGGCTGTACGTGGATAGAGTCGTTCTGTTGCACGGTACTCCAGTTTTGATTGTCTCCGACAGAGATCCGAGGTTCACATCAGGGTTTTGGAGCAGTCTGCAGAGAGCACTAGGCACAGAGTTGAGGTTGAGCATAGCGTATCATCCGCAGTCAGATAGGCAGTCAGAGAGGACCATTTAGACTTTAGAGGATATGCTGAGAGCGTGCTGTTTGGACTGGAGTGGCACCTGGGAGTTGCATCTTCCGATGGTAGAGTTCGCCTACAACAACAGTTACCACTCGAGCATCGGAATGGCACCATACGAGGCTTTGTATGGTCGCCCGTGCAGGACACCTCTTCACTAGTTCAAGGTTGGAGAGCGGCAGCTTTTGGGACCAGAGTTAGTGCAGCAGTGTGCAAATACAGTCAGGCTGATCAGGCAGAGGCTACAGACAGTGCAGAGCCGACAGAAGAGTAATACAGACTGCCACAGGAGACCGTTACAGTTCAGCGTTGGTGACCTTGTTTTCTTGCGGGTCTCGCCGACCAAGGGTGTTATGAGGTTTGGAAAGAAGGGAAAGCTCAGTCCCAGGTACATTGGGCCTTTCCCTATCTCAGAGAGGGTTGGCGAGGTGGCGTACAGGTTGAGTCTTCCGGTGGAGCTGGCAAGTGTGCACAGTGTTTTCCATGTTTCACAGCTCAAGAGGTATGTCGTAGATCCTTTGCACGTGTTGGATTACTCACAGCTCGAGGTAGCGCCAGACTTGTCAGTACCAGAGTACCTGGTCAGAGTTGTCGACCACAGAGTGCAGCAGTTGTGCCGGATGCAGATTCCGCTGGTGAAGGTCGTTTGGCAGAACCGCATTGGTGGCAAGGCCACCTGGGAGCGCGAGGATGAGATGCGGGAGCAGTTCCCTTATTTGTTTGATTGATTGGTCTGTCTTCTCCTTGTACTACTTTCCGGTTTGAGACCGAGTTGTTTTTTTTATTTTGAGGACGAAATGTCTTAAGGTGGGTGGGATGTAAGACCCGGCCCCCTTGGGCCCTTTGGCCCCATCCTCAGGGTCGTGACAGGTGCCTTGGCCGCGACTTGGTCGCGCCAGATCAGCCTACCACGACAAGGTTGGGTCGTGTCGTACCCGGTCATCGCATTCTTACCGTGACGGGGGTAGCCATCGCATCCTTGTCGTGGCGTCTGAAGGCGTCGCGACTGCTTTTCTAACCGACGTGACCGCTGTCCTTTCTGTCAGAATGGCTTTGTCGAGTGTCAGGCACACGCAGCGTTGACGCGGCCTAGTCAGCCGTTGCGAATGCTTTTTCGGTCTTCGAGGTTTGACCACCTTTTTGGGGTCGTGCCCGGGGCGGCCGTCGCGACATGGTCGTGTCGCCTATGGGTGTCGCGACATGTTAGTTGTCGCGCCGGGTCGGCCGGATGTGTTCTGGGGGCCGTCGGTTTAGAACTGAATGCTGCACCCCATTCTCCCCCTCACCCTCTTCCTCTCCTTCTTCTCCCCCTCTCTTTCCCTCCGACCTCCCCTTGCATTTTCTTGGCGTTTCTTCGAACTCGAGGTGTCCGTGCTGAGGAGGGTGTCGTCCCGTTCATGCATGGGACGTGGTCGTGTCGTTTGGAGCGAGGAGAAGGCGGCCATTCCTATGAGAAGCCCCCAACGGGTTTACCCTTCACGTGGATGTAGGGACCCTTGATCCTCTCGTCCTAAGCATGCTCCCCTCCCCTTAGAGATGATGTTTCCTCATGGTTTGTGGTTGTGGGAGAGTGAGGATCCATGCTCGTGGTTGAGTGAGTTTTTCCCTTCGAGCGTAGATTCTTATTAAATCCATGTTTGTGGGGTTGTATGGGTGGTTTGCATGATTTACAGCTTTTAATACATGTTAAGCATGCTCCCCTCCCCCTGTGGAATGCTTGTTTGGTGTTTTTGGGGCGGTCTCCGGAAGAAGCGCTCTGGAACCCCCCTCTGCTGAAGACGCAACCATTCTGGAGGTCGCGATCTTGTCGCGATGGCCTTGCCGGTCACGACAGGATCGTGACACTCTTGAGTATCGCGACCTTGTCGTGACGGCTACAGCTGCCGCGACAGCGTCGCGACAGAGTAGGGCGTCGCAACTTGGTCGCGACGGCCCGACGCGTCGCGACTTCAATCGAGAGACAGGTTTTGGTCTTCACCATTTCCGTTTCATTTACTGTTGTCATGGCACATGTGCTAGTTTCCTAGTACGGTCCTACACTAGTCTTTCGCCCGGTGCACGACACTTGAGGGCTTGTCTCGTGTGAGAGGTTGTTACCGTTGCTGTAGGATCGAATAGGTGGATGGATCAGATCTAGAAGGGGGGGTTGAATAGATCTAAAACCAATTAATGCGGAAGCTCAAGCAATTTAAAATTACTTCGAATCAGAGATCAATTCACCCAAACAATTTATGATCTGAAGTGTGATTAGTGTGTGTGAGCAATTAATTAATAATGTGAGCGAAATCCCTATGCATGCATCTAGCGTAATTCAAAGTCAAACCACAATTCAAACCACTGCACAGAGGATTTTTAGGTGGTTCGGAAATCACCTCCAGTGACTCCTACGTGTTGGGTTTTCCATATATCATGTTTTTGATGATCACATTAACATTCTTGAACATTGATTTAATGCAAAATTGATGTGCTAACTAACATGAAAAACACCATGAAAGTGATTGAGTTAAACATTGCTAAATCATACAATGTACATCACTAACAATGTATTTGCATGTAG